>CAJQZP010001576.1:4720000-5920000 GCA_907164705.1 Parnassius apollo
GGGTCCTACAGGATATAAAGACCTTAAGGGGAAATATAATGTCAAATGGCTTAGCAAGATCCTTCGTTATGCCGAAAATATTGCAGCATTAATTTTGAAATAAATATATGGTAAAGTTGAGGATTAATGTTTATGATTATGTTAGACGAAAACACGATTTCGTAAAATTTTCTCGATAGAAAAAAAAATCCAAAAATTACCTCCAAAATAAACAATAAACCGCTGTTATTCATAAAATACTTTAAATAAGATCATGAAACTTTGCATACTAACTGAACTAACTATAAAGCAGTGCTTATGTTATTTACTTTTTTTTAAATACCATTATTTTCACTGAAAAAAAAGAAATTACCTAAACTATCGGCGTCTTGAGCTTGATTCCTGTCGCCCGTTAGTATCGCTTAGGCTTTTGAAGAGAGAAGTTGTGTCGCTTACGATCAGAATATACATTACGCAACAGTACGACGTAAAATTAAAATGGGAAATAACCGTGATAAAAATAAGAAGCGGCTGGCTTGGCGTTAAGAAACAGGCATAAATATGATAAACCTAATGAAATAAGTGTCTAACGACCTTTCTACTTACAGTATTAGTGATTACAAACATATCGGTACATAGCATACGACGCGCGGGGAAGTGGGGGCGAAATTAGAATTTGAGCTGACTTACTCTATCCTCTTAAAACTGTCAACGGTCAGGAATACGCAACTTATAGAGAAGCATGCGAAGCTCTGCATCTTTTAGAAAACGATATCACTTGGATGAAACCATGGAGGAAGCTGTGCAGTGCCAGTCACCAGCCAAAATTAGGGATCTTTATGCAACTCTCATATCATCTTTCGGGCTATCTAATGCATATGAATTGTGGGACAAATATAAAGAGTACATGGCGGAAGATATTTTGCGAAGGTTACAGCAGACACACGTGAACATGACATACAATGAACATATTTATAATGAAGCACTTGGAAAATTTTAAGATAAAGTAATGGCAATGGTAGGCAAAAAAATTAAGCGACTTTAGAATGATAAGCCCTCAGCGAACAGCCGGAAATGAACTAAGTGATGAAATTATACGTGAAACAAACTACGATATACCAGCTTTGCAACAGCAAGTGGCCGAATTTGTACCCTGCTTGCTTCCCGAACAAAAACGAGTTTTTGACAAAGTATTGGGACATATTGAATCTGGAAATAGTGGGAACTTTTCTTTTTAGATGCCCCTGGAGGAACTGGGAAGACATTTTAGTTAAATTTATTATTAGCGCAAGTACGGAATGATAAAAACATTGCTGTGGCCGTAGCTTCCTCCGGTATAGCCGCCACGCTGCTAAGCGGGCGCCGCACTGCATATTCTGTTTTAAAACTCCCTCTAAATCTAGCTTAGGAAGAATCGTCGATCTGCAACTTTAGCAAAAATAATGCACGAGGTACAATGCTACGACAATGCAAACATTTAGTGTGGGACGAATGTACAATGTCGCATAAAAAAAGCTGTAGAAGCACTAAATCGAACGCACCAGGATTTGCGCAGCAATACCGATGCAACCGATGCAGAGGAATGGTGGTTTTACTGGCTGATGAATTTCGCCAAACTTTACCTGTCATTCAAAAGGGCACACCTGCAGCATATGAAATTAAAGCATGCCTCAAGTCGTCTATTTTATGGAATAAGGTGACGAAATTCAGTTTAACTACGAATATGAGAGTGCATTTGTATAATGATATCAATGCTGGAAAATATGCTGACACACTATTAAAAATTGGCGATGGGCTGTTGGAAACGGATGCTGAGGGCTTCGTTAAATTGACGAGAGATTTTTGTAATTTAGTACAGAGTCATTCCGAATTAATTGCGAGCGTTTATTCATATTTAACGAACAACGTGCATGAAGACAAACGGTTATGTGAAAGGGCGATTCTTGCACCAAAAAATGAGAGCGTTAACAAAATAAATTCAGATATATTAAGCGAAGTAGCAGGAGAAATAACAGAGTATTTGTCTGAGTGTGAGTTTCTAAATTCTCTAGAGTTGTCAGGTGTGCCCTCACATAAGCTTCAATTAAAATTAGGCGTCCCAGTCATGCTAATGCAAAATTTAGATGCTCCTCGGTTATGTAACGGGACAAGGCTGCGGGTGACACATCTTGGACGGAACATAATCAGTGCTACATTTTTAACAGGCGTAGGAAAAGTTGAAAATGTTATTATACCACGGGATCCGTGGTATAATTCTCACAGATCTTCCTTTTCAATTCAAAAGGTTGCAGTTCCCTACTAAGCTCAGTTTTGCAATGACAATTAATAAAGCGCAAGGGCAAACGTTATAGGTAGCGGGGGTCAACTTAGAAAAACCGTTCTTCTCTCATGGTCAGCTGTATGTAGCATGTTCACGTGTGTCAAATGCCCAGAATCTCCACATTTTTTTCCCCGAATGGAAAAACATATAACATTGTGTACAGTAGCGTCTTAAAATAGTGTTCAGTTAGTTTTTTTTTTCCAAAATTCCCACAATCAATTAATCAGAATTCCCACAGATCTTCCCTTTCAATTCAAAATTTCCTATTTAGCTCAGTTTCTTTTCAACTCAAAAGGCTGCATCTCTGACGGATCTTTTATTTGGCTCAGTTTCCTTTCAATTCAGAAAACTGCATTTCTGACGAATCAATTGACCTCAGTTTCTTTTCAAAAGTCTGCATCCCTGACGGATAATTATGCTCAGTTTCCTTTAATTAAAAAAATATCCCATTTCCATTTGGAATAAACAGGCTATTTTCGTGCTTTCCTATACGCTGCGTTTCAAAACATTTAAATAGGCTGCATCTCTGACAAATCTATAAAACTCAGTTTTCTTTCAATTCAAAAAGCAACAAATAGTTCATTTCCCAGTGACCATGCGGGCGAAGCCGCGGGTAACAGTAGGTTTATAAATAAAACACATAGTTGTTTGAATCTTTTAATGATCTGAAGTGAATTCTGAACATCAAATAAATACTAATTGGAAATAACTTACGTTATTTCATAATTTATTGTAGATTAATTAAAAATTGTCACTTCGTAACTTTAAATTCAAAAGTGTAGCTTTTCAGAATAATCACGTAACTATACAAGCCATGCTAGCAAATCTGGTACGCGCGGTGTCACAATGATGGCACGGGTGACAGAGTTTGCATGATTGTCACGCTTTTGTTTGTCAAAGCGGGACATTTTTACGTATTTTGGGGACAGCGCGACACAAACCTTTAAATCGGGAACGTCCTGTCTAAAGGGGAACGTATGGTCACGTTAGGTATGAAGTTAGTAGGGACACGGAGGCGCGCGGGTGACGCCGACGATATGTTTGCAAGTTTCACATTTCAATGTTTACATTGTGTGTTAGCTTAGCTTGAGCGAATATATGTATTATAATGTAAAATATTGTGAATTGAAAATGTATACTTTTATAAAGATTTTAATGAAAATGGAGGAAAAGAGTGTTCTTTGTGATAAATATAAGTGTGTTAAAGTGCTAATCAGCGAGGAAAACGTAAAATCTTTAAAAATAAATTTTTAATTCAATAAACATTTCTTCACACTTTAATAGGTACAGGGCTCTTCAGTATTAAAGTTTAATGATTCTAGGCGTATTTAAAGGTTTAATAATTCAATACTTATATTACCATATGAGTTAAAAATATAATTTTGAACTGCAGCATAAAATATGAGATACCTAGGTATAAGTTTAATTTTATAGCAAATAAATGTTACAATCATTTTTTTTAATGTGAAGCCCAAATTTTGATTTAATAAATTAAATGAATACATTATGTATTGAGGTTTTTAAAAAATATTTCCTTTAGTCTTCAGTATATAAAATTTTAATAGCGCCATCTGCTTAATTCTATAGGTAGTCATTTTATCGAACGAAAATAGATTGATTCTACGGTCATACAACCTATCTAGCGGTAGTATGCCTTCTTTGTGTTTTGTTAAACACGTCCTCGACAGAACTGAATATGAAACGGAAGAGTGGAGACAGATCAAAATTGGTGTATTTTTATAAAACTGCTAAAAACAACAAAACCATATCTCGGACTTGCCCTTGTTTGGAGCACTACCTTCGCCACTGGTGAGGCCTATGTTCTTTTTGGCACATGATAGGCAGTGATAATGATGATTACAAGCATTTACGCCGCACGCTGAGGTGTATCCCAAACCCTTGAAAAGAGTTAGGCCCGCCATACATTACATACGAAATTCCGAACGCGTCTGCTACACACATACAGAATCCCGTATAGCGCGCAAAATTCCGTACGGAAAACTACCGTAGGTGTGTGACGGGTCATTGATTTTGTATAAACTTGCTGTGTTCAGAATCCCGAATCGGCATTCCGAAACGGAATCCCGAAACGGAATTCCGTATGTATTTATTTATAATGTTGTAGCGATATAAAATTAAAGAATGTTAACTTTTTATGATATTTACTTAAATAATATGATCCTATCGTAATATTATAGTTATGATTATGCCTTTAACCTAAATACAAACATCATTATACAACATTTGCTAATATAATATAATAAATAAAATATTAATTGATTTTCGGTATACCCATATCTTATGATTTATTTGTCTCCTTGGTTCCGTATAGTATATATAGCATCCTAGGTTCTATATAGCATATAATGCTTCGATATAGATTTTTTTAATGTTTCTTGATATTTGTTAGTCTATTTAGAGTTTGGTTCCTTAAGTGTTGGACTTTGGATCGATTCCACAAATATAAACAGTTTATAAACAGTTAGATATGTTTGTGGCCGGCCTTACACATTAACTTCATTTCAACTAGTCACTCTCTCTCTCTCTCTCTCTCTCTCGCACCGTATCGGTTATATGCAATGGAAACGCGTGGAATCTTGTATCGGTATTCGACTCAGTACATTGACACCGCAGGTGCAGATACAGCGCGACGCGGCGCGTGCGCAACACCTTGCGACGTCTGCGAGATTCTTGAGAGATTAACTGCTTCTTCTTTTTTAGCTCATGCCGCCTTTTTTAATTTATTATATGCCAGTGTTTGACTACATTCACACCTGGTGGTGATGATGACGGTGGTGGGCATCCACCACATTTCATATCACTAGGGCGGCGTCACATTGGAATGAGGTGAAATATTTGATTCGAAATTCTATCCATACCATCTGGATGATTGGTGGTCCACTACTGTGCGATCTACAGGAAGTTACGAGCGGGGAAAGACCACGCTCTCACAGAATGCCAGCGTAAAATAGCAGCTTAGTACTGCTGTGTTTCGTATGGTGAGTGTAGAGATACGGAGACCCTTTTTACTGCAAACGAGACATTCCATCTTAGTCTTCAGGGGTGAACGCTTCTGCGTTTTGATTCTTAACCGAGAATAAATGTATATGTATATCTATCTATGGGCCACAGCTTCCACTTACCATCAGGTGGACAGTATGCTCGTTTGTCACCCTACTCCAAGTTAATAAAATAAATAAGTAAAAAAGTAGTAAAATACATCTGGTCTTACATATGTTCAACCACCATGACGGGTCTATTTTGATTTCTGACAGGATTATAGGGCATGAGTGGGGTTTGCCCTGCCCGACGCATGTATCATTCCTTCACCACGTAGCACGTGATAGATCACCGCTCAAAATTACATTTAACCGTTGGCTATCGCTTATTCAAATTTTAATTATCTCCATACTGGTCTCTTTCTTTTGTCATACAGGTATAAGAGAGCGAAGGCCTTTTTTTGGGTATCGGTGTGGATTGAACGCTGATAACTCGATTACTAAATTCTAAGCGATCGCTTTTTTTTTTTTTTTTTTTTTTTGCGCCCGAAGCAATTAAAGGGCTACCCTATACGTAGGGAGGCGGAAAATGCATAAAACCGCCTTTGGGGACAGGCAACCGGCTGATTAAGCTCTATTGTGCCTTATCGTGAGCGACCCTCTTTTGGGAAAAGAGGGCGCAGGCGGCTAAGTGCCGCTGAGGGAGTGCCTGCGAAGGCAAATTAATGTTAGATATTACAATAATTTTATTTAATTAGAGTTGGCCTGAGCCGCCAGGAGACAGTTCAGGTCGTTTGAAAGTTTATTAGGCGGGTCCGAGAGAGAGTTTCTCGGCCTGCGGACACGATAGCGAGAGGGGGGTGGGGCTGCATAAGAAGCTGCCTCACGAATTAAATGGTTTGGGTGCGACTCTGAGGCTTTGAAGAAGTTCTCAGAGAGTTTTTTAAGAAATCGCTTGGCTGTTGTGTTCTCTGGCATTGGCTCTCACAACCTTTAGACGTTTCTCTGTTCTTCTTAAAATATTTAGTATAATCTAGATTCTAGATTAATGTATTTTGTTTTTGCAACTGATCGATAACTAGTACTAACTTTTAACCCCTCGGTGATGCAGTGACTAAGTTGCAGCGCTAAGGGCCTTGGGTTCAAATACCGCATGTAACAAATATTTGTGCGGTCCACAAATCATTGCTCCCGGTCTGGATGTTTATCTTTGTGAATTTTGTGTATATAAAATGTCTCTACAATAGGAGCGAAAATGGGGTAATGTTTTATTTAAAAAAATGAATCTACATAAATTCTTTAAATATATTCAATATCTTTTATTATAATCAAACTAATCCACAAGACCGTGAAGAGTGCAGGAGAATGAGCGGGCTTTGGTTGGGCTTTGGTTCAGGTCGGGATAAACGATAGAAAAGTAGAGGCAGAAGAGGTTATTGGTAACTAAATACTAATTCAATACACCTGAGCCGTTCAGATATCTATTGGTCGCTAAGCAAAAGAGTGGACAACGATCTAAAATCTTAGTCTTGGACCTGAAACGTAACAGAGATTAAGCAATGTATTCATCATTATCGTTACAGTGTATCATAAAGAACAGGCCTGACTACAGATCGCCACTACGAGGGAGGAGGGGGGTATTTGCCACAGTTGCTACGCTTGGCAATGGGTGTTGGTAACCGCAGTTTTTATTTGCTGAATGTATTACTCTTTTGGCTCAAGGAATATCTCGAGCTGAAGGTATCAATTCATTTACTTATAAACGTCTACCTCAATTTTTCTAACCTTAGAGGATAAATATTTCAAACATAATTGGAACGATTCTTGAGGTATTTAATTCAAAAAATAATTTAATCAGCTACGTCGTTTTTGAGAAATCGATTTACATACGCAAAAAAAAAACTCGTCGAAAATAGAACATTTATTTTAAATCGGTTAAAAAGAGCGCGTTGCTTTCGCCCACAACTAAGTAAACCCAATCAACAAATTCGTTTCACCTAAGTGGACAACAGCTTTTGAAACCAAAACAAACCAGGTCTTAATTACGCAACAGACTTTATTCATGTCCGTGTGACTCAGAGTCTGGTCTGTGCAAAAATATTAAAACATTCAAACTATCTGTGACGTACACACAGAGGGACAGGCCTGAGTCATTAGCCACGGACAATGTGCTGTGAATCACTTGTCTGTAGCGACTTCAGATTTATAAACAAAGCAGTAACAGTAGTAAGTATGAATTATCGCGGGTAAAATTGATTTTTGTGACTTCATGTAACATGCAATTTGCCATGGCGGCTTTAGAATATCCAAATCATCTCTCCTTTGATTGTTGTGAGATTCGACTTAGATAGATTTTATACGTGGTAGAGCCATGCTGAAGTTATATAAGTAGTATAGTTGTAGAACGAATGGGTCGGCTCGACCGGGGAACGACCACGCTCTCACAGAATACCAGCGTGAAATAGTAGCTTAATAATGCTATGTTTCGTTTCTTAGTGTACATAACCGGATACCTTTTTTACTGGAAACGAGACATTCCATTTTAGTCCTCACGGGTGACAACGCATCTGCATTTTGATTCGTAATCGAGGATAGATGTAAGTAAATTGGGACAGAGCAACCACTTACCATCAGGTGATTCGCTCGTATGTCACACTATTCATAAACAAAAGTAGACGCGAATAAGATCACGAGCCTTTAATGGATCGTGGTGTCTAATTAATTAACTAGATCCTAATTAACTAGGACTCTTTCTATGTCTAGAAGTCCGTCTGGGTTAGTACTAACATTTTAACTTTTTCCGCCGCTAAACAGCAATGCAAGCACTGCAGTGATCCGGTCTTAAGAGGCCGTGAGAGACTGAGACGTGCGTATCACGTGCGTGAGACGACGTGAAGCGTGGAGACAAAGGCTCAGCAGATAATGTGAGAGCCAGTATAGTTACAGGCTGTGAGTCATTCCACCTTAATCCTCAGAAGTGAGAACACATCTGTAGACTTCTTTATATGAAGCTGGTTTCAGATGTCACTGGCTGCAGTCACCACTCACCATCAGATAGACTGTAAGCTCGATAAATCGCACTGTCTTAGACGCTTAAATTGTCATCATCTTCATTACAGCCCTTCGCAAGTCCATCGCTGAACATAGGCCTCCCCCAAGGAACGCCACAAAGCACGGTCTTGAGCCACCTGCATTCATCGACTTCTTGCATGTCTTATCAGGACGTCACCCAATCTAATAGTTCACACTACACTTCGCCTACCGGTACGAGGCTGCAAATCGAGAACCTTTTGTTCCCATCGGTTGTCGATTCTTCGAGTTGTATGGTCGGCCCAATGCCACTACAGCTTACTAATCCGTTGGGCTATGCCGGTCACTCTGGTTCTATTTTTATCACACAGAGAAACCCCAAGTATAGTAGCTCCATAGTTCGCTGAGCGACCTCATACGGCCAGCAGTGAAGCCACGTCTCAGATCCGTGAGTCATCACTGGCAACACGCACTGTTAATCGTTTACAAGTTTTGAGCTATACCTGACGAGAAGATGTATCGTAATTTTTCGAACGCTGCCCAGCCGAGTTGAATGCGTCGATTGACCTCTCGGTCGAAGTTGGACTTACCTAGTCCGACTATTTTTCCCAGGTAAACATACTCGTCAACAACTTCGAGCTTAGTGCTCCCAACAACTGCCGGCATAGGTGTGATATAGTGGACGTTACACATATATTATCTTTGTGTTGTCCATTTGCTTTGTATTGATCTTTCTTTTGTCATTTTGTATTTTGGGAAACGACGACAATAAAAGGGTGAAGACCCACCGACCGCCTGGTTGTCTGATGGTGGTAAATGAGGGAGAAACCAATGCATATAATTCTTACGATACCCTCTGAAATGTGAACTAACGTTACCAATATAAAGGGTCTCCGCTTCTCTTCACTCACCGTACGAAACAGCAGTATTATGCTGCTATTTTACGCTGGTACTCCATGCGAGTGTGGTCCTTCCGAAAGATTTAGGTTAAGCCAACCCAGTCGTACTATAGCCATTTTACACTGCAGTGGGACTCTACCACAAAAAAAAATCGTGTTTGTCTAGATTTTTTGCTGGTTTTGCCTATGGTTTACAGCTCTTATTCGATTTTGAATAAATTTTTATATCTAGATCATGACATACTTTATCTCTTAACCGTTTTATCTACCCGTCTTATTAAAAATGGTATATGGGTAGTTTTGCCCTAATCTATGGTTTACGGGTACTTACACAAGTAACGCAGTGCTACAGTTTTTAACATTATTTGCTGTCATACTCTAAACATTACATTTTAGTTTCTAGTTTAAACCTGTAATTAAATATTAACTACTTTTTGTAATAAGATGTTCTAGTTAGGTGTCATCCCAAAGATTTCTTTGTTACCAATGTTAACCGAAACTCTGTATCGCATTTTTTTTTATGGAATGAGGGTGACAAACGAGTACACAGTCCACCTAATGGAAAGTGGATGCTATATATAGACATCTACATTTATCCTCGATTAAGAATCAAAACGCAGATGCGTTGTCACCCCTGAGGACGAATATGGAACACAAGTAACACAGCAGTATTAAGCTGCTATTTTACGCTGCATTTTACAAATATTAAAATGACACACATTATATCTTAAAATTAGTTTCATTCTAATTTTATTTCTGTCTGAAATTTAAATACAGGACTTGCAATGTAGCAAAGGGGTTAAAACCCATGAGTATTATAAAATAACTACAGTATACAGTGTGCGGGTCTGAAGGGTGTAAAGGGCCAGTATAATGACAGGCTGCGAGGCTTTTCATCTTAATCCTCTTTCCTTGTTTGAAATTGGATGCCGGTGTCCATGAATTGCAATGTCATTTACCATCAAGTGGGCTCTAAGATCGTTTGTCTTTTCAGTTTTAAATTAAAAAAAACATGCTGTGGGTTACATATTACTGTGGGTTATATTACATACAACATACAGGGTGGCTTCACCTCCCCGACACTTTTTAACTTGTATGTAGACGAGTTGATTGCTGGACGTAGTGGCGGCAGTGTCGGCTGTTTCATTGATGGTCATTGTGTAAACAGCATCAGTTATGCGGACGACATGGTGCTGCTGAGTCCGTCGGTAGCTGCTCTAAGAAGACTGATCTGGATATGCGAAATCCCATGGTCTCTTATATAATGTTAGGAAAAGCGAGTTGATGGTTTTTAAAGCTAGGACCCGTAAGGTGATATATGTACCGCCTGTTAAGCTTAACGGTAGTGAACTTGTAAGAGTGCCATCCTTCAAGTATCTCAGACAAGGTAGTTTCCGAGGACTTGAAAGATTCTCTTTCTTTTTTTTTAATTGACTGTTTCTTGTGTTATAAATCTGTTAGGAGCGCATTATCATTACGCGTATTTATCTATCATATATTTTTTGAATAATGTATCTTTGTATCCGACACAGATAAAAAATCATTGGTCATAACACAATAAGTTTTTACGAATAAAAATGGCCAGCAACAGAAAGCCCCCGCTGTAGGTAAGATAAGAGGGTTATACTACCCAGCTGCCTCCCACCTGCCCCTATTATATAGATTTTTTGAGATCAATGACCTTAGCTCATATCTAGTTATAAGCTACATTTATGTAATAGTTGGTATTAGCAGTTGAAAACATCGCAAAAAGGGACAGTAAAAAAACTGCTCGTTTTAGGTTTGGTCGCATCTGCCTTCAAAATTCCGATAACATCTATAATTACCTAACTTTCGATTTTTTTTTTCAAATTTTTAATTATTAATAATATTACAACAATGCTTAGGTTCAACTCTATAGTCACTTTTTACTTAACTACGGCGAGGCTCCAAAGGAGAGTAATGTTTTTGTCTAGTATGTAGGTATCTGTGCTCGTTTTTATGTTCGTCCATTGATTCAAACTAGCCCTCGGATTTTGACAAATGATATCGCTATCGATTTGTAACAAGTGGGTGGGTAAGACTTATAACGTCCACATACCTTAAATATGACGAATGTGAATTGTCGGGAACTTGAGAGGTATCTAATTCAAAAACAATAAGCCAGTGTATCGTGTAAGGCGTAAGGTACCTATTAAATAAAACAAATAAAACAGGTAAGTGAATACTCTTTCTTTTCATTTCCTTTTTTAATAAAAAAAACTGTTACACTCACAGTAGTATTTAAAATTTATAAAATATAAATTGTTGTATTAATATCAGTTCATAAAAATAAATTAGGTACATACAGACAAACATTCATACAGCAAAGACAAAATCTTTTAGGTAAATTCAATGAAAAATTAAAAATATTGAAAAAAAAATACGAGTAGACACGTAAACTGAACTAAAGTGAACTAGCAGTACAGGGTTATTTGGCAATTACCGGCCAAATTTGCAGAGAAAGTTCAGAATAAGTACTAATATACACCTGTATTTTAGGTACTCTTGAGTAATCAAACCTTAAACTCTCTCATGACGCGATGACTCCAATTATCACCGGCCAGAAGTACCCATAGATCACATTTCACCGGTCGCAACAGCGATATTTGCCACAAGTCCAACAATGTGTGTTTTTGCACAATTTATTTTTATCTTTTAGTTCGTCATCGTTAATATCAAATACGCAAACACGTATACATGGTAGAGCGATGTTGCAATTATATTATGGTTGTAGCACAAATCGAAAGGCAAAAAAAAAAAAACATATTTTTTTTTTTCAATAAAAAAAAAATCGGCTCGACCGGGGAAGGACCACGCTCTCACAGAATACCAGCGTGAAATAGTAGCTTAAGGCTGCTGTGTTTTGTATGGTGAGTGTAGAGAACGGGAGACCCATTTTACTAACACATCTGAATTTTGATTCTTATTCGAGATGATACGATGTAGATATACCTATTGGCCACAGCATCCAGTTGCCATCAGGTGGGCTGTGTGTTCGTTTGTCACCCTCATTCTATAAAAAAACGTAGCGAGCCAGACGTATAACAATCAATACAAGATGTTTCTCTTAATCAAGAATGTTATGTATGTAATTATCATTTATATCGATTTGCGTTCATTTAGCCTGTCACCTGGTACATTAAGAGCAGGTGGTGCTGTGCCAAATAACCGTAATACGACCCGGAGACCTGATTTTGTACCGATTGACTTACATGCCCTTGGAATTATTGGTACTGTGCTATATTTTATAAATCAATGACATCATAGTGAAATAATACTAGTTTTTACGGAATTTATCGCGTATATTTAACTTTTTAATTACCCGACGTTTCGAGAGCTTTACAGCACCCATGGTCACGGGAAGGACTGAGATGTTCAACGTCCAGCTGTCATAGTTAACCGCGGTTACCATAGATTAAAATTTAACTTTTTGTTCCGATGACCACGTTTCGAGAGCTTTACAGCACCCATGTTCCCGTGACCATGGGTGCTGTAAAGCTCTTGAAAGGTTGGGTATTAAAAAGTTAAATATACGCGATAAATTCCGTAAAAACTAGTATTATTTCAATGTGTAGTGTTCGCGTAAATATAAGAAATCATCAATGACATCAATGCACAGTGTAAGAAACACGGTGGTCTTATTTCAAATATATTTAACAAATTTTTATTCTGTCATTTATTCTCCCACTAAAATTGCCTTATAGGGAGGATTTTGCCATAGTTGCCATGCTTGGTAGAAATATTGACAACAGCCGTTTTGTTATTATTTTGAGTTGTTGTCAGTAAGATACTTCTACCAGTTCCATTTGCTTCTGACGCCTCTAACAGACCCATAGGATGATAGGTATGGGTAGTAAATCCATAATACGTACATACACAGAGTCCTATAATCTAAACTGACAGTCACCTTCATACGTGGTAGAGCCACGCTGCAGCCATATTATGGTTGTAGCATGAATGGGTCGGCGAGACCGGGAAAGGACCACGCTCCCACAGAACCAGGGTAAAATACCAGCGTAAAATAGTATCTTAACACTGCTGTGTTTCAAACACTGCTGTATTTCATATAGTGAGTGTAGAGACCCGGAGACCCCTTTTTATTGGAAACGAGGAATTCCATCTTAGTCCTCAGGGATAACGCATCTGCGTTTTGATTCTTAATTGAGGATAAATGTACATGGCGCTCGTTTGTCACCCTTACTCTATTAAAAAAAAACCTAAACAGTCAAGACCTAAAGAGATTACGGACTCATATTTGTCACGATCCTGACACACCTTACTTGATTCTTACACACATACCTAAGCATACATACTTGTAGGTACACTTAATTTTGCCCATCTTCGGTACCTATATGACCAATTCGTTCGATACACTTCCGTCTAAAGCGTCCCTTGCTGACTCTGTTATTTACTTCTAACTAAAAAGCCGTAATTAATCGACACGGCATCATTAATCATCTATTGAAAACCCTCACTGGGGCAGAGCATGCAAATTTTGTAACATTATCATTGTTTCAAATTTTTTAATCATTAACATTTTCACAAACCACATTGTTCTTTGTAAACATGTTATTTCCGAATATGGAATTTACAATTTTGTTTCGGTCCTCGTAAAACCACTTAAATATAAAGTTACAACCTATTCACGTCTTCCCATATCAGCAAAACATATACAGCCTCATTTGATTCTAAGAGAGTTATTTCTTCTTAATTTTGTGTGTGGGGTAATGGTTCAATTGAGTCTGGCGCACTGTTTCAGTGCGTGGATTATCTATAAAGTTTGTAAAATTGGTAAGAATAGTTTCTAAAAATCTTAAAAAATACCAATTAAAACCTTTATAAAAATGAAAATAAACACTCATATTCTCTATATATCCGCCACAGACTATATCATAATGAATGAAATTCAAATCCCTTTATTTATAATCGTTGGTATTTAATCTACAGCATAAAAAAGAAAGTCCGCGATGCGTCCACGATCAGCTGTGCGAGCGACAGGTTGCTGCAGCTGTGTGCGTAGGACAAGATGACCGTCGTCGATGTGTGCGTGAGGAGGACAGATGCTGCGTACATCTGCCGCGGCGCGTGCGCATCTCTTCGACTGAGAATACTTGATCTTTTAGTTAATAAAATTAAACCTTAAGATATTAAAATTATAAAATACTTATAGTGTATTTTTATACATAGAAATTAAACATTTTATTTCCAAAAAAAACTCGTCCCTTCAAATCTACCTACTTTTATTTATTATATTCATACTTACCTTAGTATGTTTTTAACTATTAGTTATTACACGTTTCATTTTTTTTACTAATCTCATTTGTTGTGAACAATGAGATGCAATATGAAAACATTTTTATTTTAGTAACAAACATACAAAAATATAAGTAATTCCATTTTTTTATAATATTAAACAGATAAACGCAAAGCTAATATACAACTTTCTTGAATCAAAGAAAGTCACGCCAAGGTCAGTATGTGTTAGTGATTTTCGTACATTCAAATCAAAACAAAGTAATGGATGCACTGTTTGAAGACAGAAAAGAGCCTCCCTTATAATACACTCTTTCGTAATATATTACATCTAGATATAACCGTACAAGGTATCCGAATTATTTTTTCATATCTGTTACGTAATTGGAAAACAAGAAATATATTTTTACAGCATCTGCATCAATATTTTACGTGGCACGAATGTTTCAGCTTGACTGGGACAGAAATGATACTGCTCTGTTTCAGATAGTGAATGGAGAGAACCGGACACCCATTTTATTGGAAACGAGACATTTCATCGTAGTACTCAGAAATGACAACGCATCTGCATTTTGATTCATAATCAATAATAGATGTAGACGTCTATGTGCTAAAACATTACGTGAACTATGTACTCGTTTATACCCTTATTATAAAAAAATTACGAAAATATGACAAAAATTAATATTAAACATCAATCGAAAAAGCAAAAACTTCAAAAGAAAAAATTTTAAGTATCAAGACCACCCGCGACTTGTATAGAAGCGATCAGCTGCGCGGCGAACACGCTCAACATCTCGCGGGTGCTTGTCTGTCCGTATGCGGCCAGCTAAATGAATAAAAGTGGTATAAGTCACCACGTTATGGCTCTAATTAATTGTAGCTCCTACACGAAAGTGAATCCGTATTTTTTATACACCATTCCTCGAAAATATGGTTATCAAACTTGAACAAATTAATGTTATTCGTAATATTTTTCTTTAACTGAAATGGAAAGTATATAGCTGACATAAGACCCACCATTTTTATTCATACATTAATAATGACCTCCAGACCTAATTTCGGTCATGGCGATTCTCAACGGAGACTAGTCATTTGACGAGAGCAGGTTTATGGTAGAAATGGGCCGAATATTCGTTTTATATTCGGTATTCGGCATATTCGGCAGGCTTACCGAATATTCGTTAAAGTGGTAGGACTCAAAGTATCCATTGTATGGAAATCTACGAATTGAGTAATGCCATGTCTTTCATCATTTTACTGTTGAAAGTATATTTATTTATGGGTTAAATCTACTTGTATAACGATATGTTTTTGATGCACTGTAGATTTATTTCCAGCAAATAAAAAGCTTGATAAAATTTTGTTTGGAATCAAACAAAGAAACATTACATTACAGTCGTCAGTTTCTCTAAAAATGGTCCAAATAGTAGATCTCCTGCCACTCATTTTCATCACATACTTATCAATTTTCACTAAGAATACCTACTTTTTTTCTCACAAAAATAGTCAAAACATAAGCATGTGCCGGCAATTTGCTCAGTACTAGATGATGCAATAACATGTCAGATGTGGCGGGGGAGCAAGGGGAAGGCTCAGGCGGTAATCCCGCACGCTTTACGGTAACAAGTTTCGACATAAATTGGTTATATACCTCGGTAATCCGAATAATGTTCGGCCGAATATTCGGTTCGGTAAAAATTTTACCGAACGTTCGGCCGAATATTCGTATTCGGTAAAATCCATATTCTGCCCATCCCTAGTTTATGGTGTCTGCGCAAGCACAGATGCACTGCCTACTCCCTCACTCTCACATCAATCTGATAAGACCGAAGAGATCAGGAGCAGCAGCAACAGGTTTACTTACTTCCTGACTCCTTGCTGCTATCAGTAGCAGAACTTCTTGACGAATGAAACTGCACACTTGACACAAAAACACTATAACTGATTTTGGCCAAACCCCATGAACAGCAGTTGCTCTTACGACCACTAGGTTAATTATTCAGTAAAAGTGTCATTCATTAATTAAATGTCAATCGTTCATAACCTATTAAAGTTTGCCAAGAAATTGCCTCATTTGTTTGACAAGCTGACTGGCAGCCGTAGTTTTCTTTTTTTATAGATTAAGGGAGACAAACGAGCACACGGTCCACCTGATGGTAAGTGGAAGCTGTGACCCATAGACATCTACATTTATCCTCAATTAAGAACCGTTCTCACTCCTGAGGAAGTGAGGTAAGGTGGTAAGGTGGAATGCCTCGTTGCCAATAAAAAGGGGTCTACACTCACCATACGAAACACAGCAGCCTTAAGCTGCTATTTTACTCTGGTATTCTGTGAGAGCGTGGTCCTTCCCCGGTCGAGTCGAGCCATTCGTGCTACAACTAATAACTGCAGTGTGGCTCTACCAGGTAAAAATAACATTTCTTAATTGTTTAAAAAAAAACTGATACCCACACCCTGGTTTGTTTTCCTTTGTCGCCGCTTTTGACATCCACGGGACGATATGGGGTAGTCTTCTTAGACACTTACTTCTTACATTTCCTACACCGTAACTACACGATCTATATAAATTTCATTTAAAAAAAAAACTAAAAATAAACTAAGAAAGTGTTTAAAGGCCATGGACACGAGCAACCAACACAAAGCCACGGCTGCATTGTCATCCCTGAGGACTTGGATGGAATACCTCAAAGCCTTTAATTATTCTTTCTTATACCCTTCACACCGAAACATAACAATGCGCGTACTGATAATTAGCGGTAGAAAAGTTAAGAGAGTGTTAGCTACCCTGACAGACTTTAAGCAGAAAAGCTACCAGCCAGTTATTAAGTACGCTACATAATTATTCATATTTTAACACTGGACTAAAATAAAAACACACTTAAGAACAGAAAAAGTTTATATTAAAATATATATAATTATAATTATATATTATTAATTATTCCAATTCCGAGGCAAGATCTTCTGCCCGTGCTTGGGCCATTCTTGACTTGGCATTTAGGGTGAGGAACGAGTGCGCAACTCTGGCATTGACCGTGTATCTTCAGCCGCCAGTTACGCGCACCTACTCTGTTGTTAAATTTATTTCACACTAACAGGTGTCGAAAGCGAATACTAAAATTCTTCTGCTCTTTGAAATGAATGATGAATTTTTGAAATGAATTATAATTTAAAAAAATCGTTTTAATTATTTTACATTATACATATTCACATATTTATTTCATCATATATTATATTTAGACTAGTTTTTTACTTACAGCTTTTACAACATTATCTGACAAAACCAATCTTCACCATCACCTAATAAGATCTAGGCGACCTGATTGATAGATGCAGCTGGCTTAAGACCGTGCTTTATAACGTTCAAAGATGTCTGTATTCAGCAGTGGATTTGTAAGGGCGTATACCTAGTGATGATGATGATGGTAATAATTACGATTCCAATCAAATCATTAATAAAATATCTATAAAATTTAATAAAGTTTCCTTACTGCCATCTAAAATGTTCATTTAAGGTAAACTCTATTTTTAGCACTTCAGTTCTGAAGTTTAATGAAACGCATGCGACTTCAAAGTATTAGTGTGATGCTGCTCTTATAATTAAGATGTAAACTTAATGCGATACACTTCATTGTATAGTGACAATTTGAATGATCTAAGATTTAATTATCATCGATCTCATTGATCGCTGAGCGAGTAAATACTGTTCCTTTTGTTTTTGCGCATTAACGATTGCGTATGTAATGTCATAAATTGAAAGAGTTTTTGAGTCTCACTCTCACTCTCACTCACTTAGAAGCTCGCAAATACCGTTACTATTATTTTACACATAGACGATTGCGTATTTAATTTTTTATAGAATAAGGGTGACAAACGAGAAAGTAGTCAACCTGATGATAAGTGGGTGCTGTGGTCCATAGACATCTAC
Source organism: Parnassius apollo (assembly GCA_907164705.1). NCBI lineage: Eukaryota > Metazoa > Arthropoda > Insecta > Lepidoptera > Papilionidae > Parnassius > Parnassius apollo. The sequence goes on from CAJQZP010001576.1 coordinate 4,738,433, forward strand.
ATCTATCCTCGATTAGGAATCAAAATGCAGCTGCGTCGCCACCTCTGAGGACTAAAATGGAATACCTCGTTTCCAGTCAAAAGGGTCTCCGGTTCTCTACACTCGCTATACGAAACACATCAGCATTGAGCTGCTATATTACTCTGGTACTCTGACAGCGTGGTTCTACCCCGGTCGACCCATTCGTACTACAACCATAATATAGCTGCAGCATGACTCTTCCACGTATAATATTTTTTTTTGTGGTGACTCAGGAACTCGGTAATCAGGATTAAGAAAAATTTATAAAGAAATTTAATACGTAACCTAAGAAATAAAATATTAGATACATCTATTTTGAGAACATGTCCAGTTCATTCGTACACTAGGCAATGCGTCGGATTTACCCCACTTCATTATGATCTCACTTATAGAAATAAGGCTCATAAAGAGAAAAGGTGTATGTTTAGCAATGGGGCGTTTACGAGTATAAGCTGGTTAAACCGATAAAGTAAAAATTAAACTTTTTACTTTATCGGTGCTGTTACAAAACGTGATTTTTGTAGAAGAGTGATAAACGAACACCAAGTTCACATGATGGTAGGTGGAAGCTGTGGCCTATAGACATCTATATCTATTATGTTCGTTACATACGAATCGCAGAGAATTTATCGGTTTCAATGAAAAGGGTTTCCTACAGTTACCATACTATTATTTTACGCTGGCATTCTTTGAGAGCGTGGTTCTTCCCCGGTCAAGACGACCCATTCGCGCTGCAACCATAATATAGCCGCAGCGTGGTTACTAGGTACTGAAAAATATGTCACATAGAATATATATATATAAAATATATGTACCTACGTAAGAAAAGGCATAACAAAATCTATATTAATTTAAAACGATCCGTTTCGCAGTGGCTTAGCAATGAGTTGCAGCGCCGCGCGAGTGCCTTTAAAGGCCGCAGGTTCGAATCCGTTCGAATTCCGGAACATTTATTGTATGGCCTACAGATAATTGTTTCTGGTCTGGGTGTTTGTCCTTGTGGATTTTTTAATAAATCTTAGTGTGGAGGTGACTTTTTTTAAATAAAAAATGAAAGGAAAGTATTGTTTTGTAAAATATTTGCCGTGTTGCATCATAAGAGGATCAATCACCACATTCTATCCCCTGGGTTTTGTAAGAGGCGACTATGAGAGATACCAGAATACTGTTTTATAGATGGTTTCCTGATGAGTTGAAAGTTGCTAGAAAGTTTGAAACGGCCAGGTTATCTATCATCAGTGATTTAAAATTTCACATAATAACTATCTAATCAGCAAAGTAGTCCTTACTGCCTAATAATACAATCGTATAAAGTACCTAATAAAGTAAACACTATCATACTATTACTTCAGTCCATCACCAATAAACTACTAAACAAGGGATTTCACTAGGATTATACTAGCGTAAAATAGCAGCTTAATACTGCTGAATTTCGTATGGTGAGTGTAGAGAACCGGAGACCCTTGTTACTAGAAATGGTGCATTCCATCTTAGTCCTCAAGGGTGACAACGCATCTGCATTTTGATTCTTAATTAAAGATAGATCTAGATGCAGCATCCACTTATCATTATGTTGACGTCTTGCTTGTCACTCATATTCTATAAAAAAAGATTGAAACAAAGTACGTTCCTAAGCTACATGCTTCCATCGACTACCTGATATAACACTCAGATAGCCAGCCGATTGTAGTAACAAAGTAAAGTTATAGCTTGCATCCTAGGCTGTTTGGGCCTCTTTTCATTCCAACTCCAGCGCGTGTTGTCGGACTGCATGTTCAAGGAATATATTTGCGCATGCAGGATACCCTATGATCTTTTCTTTTACCGCCAACCACATGGTATTTTTTTGGCGCCCGAAGCAAATATGGGCAACCCGCCGGAAAACGGGGGAGGGAGGTGGGGAATGCTCATAGCATACCACGCTGCCGGCTGCGTGGTTATGTGGAGACTTTTACCCACTAAACCCCACCTTTTAGGGACTGGCTTAACGGTCTAACTAGAGATCTCTAAGCCGTATACGAACGCGACCCTCCTTGGCAGAAAGGAGGCAAGCGGCGAAAAGCCGCTTAGACGAGTGCCTAACTAAGGCAGATTAAGGGATGTGTTATGTAGGCTCGGCCTGAGCCGCCAGGAGGCAGTTCAGGTCAGCCGAAAGCTTGTTGGGGGGGGGTCCAGAGAGAGTTTCTCGGTCTGCGCATACTATAGCGAGTGTGGATAGGGGCTGCATAGGCAGCTGTCTCACGAATGAGATTGTAACGCTTCCCCGCTCTCTCATAATAATAAATATATTAGATATAATTAATTTACCTCTTTTCGATAAAAATTATATATATGTGACCAAGATAATTAAGATATGTTTTGATCTTTCTAAATGATCTTTCTAAAGGTTTAATAATAGGCCGTTTGTAATATTTTTGGCGTGATCGTCTTAGTTAGGACCCTTATTTACGTTGTGTTTGTTTAGTAACTTAGTTCTTTTAGGTGTCTTTTGGAAGAATGAATATTCGCTAGAGCAATTGAAAGCTGTTGGTAGTGCCTTATAAGCTAAGTGAACCCCTTTCACGAAGACAGGGCTCGAGAAAGGTTAAGAACATAAAACGTCCCAATTCCACTTGTATCAGGTTTACATTATTAATTTAATATTATTTATCCCTTCCCGCTCGGAAAAGGCTCAAAATATATTTATACAAAATACCCGATACAAGGGCTTCGCTCTCCTACATTTATTAAAAAAATGTAGGGGAGGCACACGGCCCCACACACGCCGTGCACGGTGAGCGCCAACCATTTTGATGCACTCCCCCCCGAAGGGAACGCTAATTCGGGAACTGGACCGTAGTCCACAGCAAAATAACTGGCGAACCAGTAAAAGAGGCTTGGCCCCTTGCTAGTGCGTAAGCACAAACATCGACCGAAGTGGCGCATGTCAATGGGTGTAAACGCCAAACAGAATACGAACGAATCCAGCCACAGTGAATGTACGTCACACGGTTTAGGCAAATAGGCACACTGGCCGTAAACCCTCCGTGAGCGCCACCACCTGCCAGACCGCCGCTCCTGCAGACGTGATGTAAGTGTGTGGCATCACCACCAATTGCATGAACAGCACGGCTACTAGCCGCAGAGCGTGTCATGAGTCTACTGCTCACCTCAAGGGAATGGCGTCCCACGTTGTGCGGCTTTCGGCCGCAGCCTTGAGAGTCTCCTCAGATCCTCCCGCCAGCTACCACCCGCATGAGGTCGACACATATGCTCCACCAACCAACACAACCGCAGATATAGCCAAAAGGCAGTTATAAGATAAGAGTAATAATTCGCCATCAGAAAGAGTTTGTGTCACTGACGTTGAGTAAATGCATTTTCGATCATGTTTGTCTCACCCACCGACAAGTTGCCTTCAATCATTCAAAGGTGGGAAAGTTACAGAGATATAATATTATGTTGATATTTAAAACATCGTGGAGGGCAGACAGTCTGCAGCCCCGTAATGAAGGGACCCGACTTGGGCAAAGCTACTCAGGCGTGAGTCAAACCAAGACGCAGAGAGCGCCATTGAGAATAGCGTCCCACCAAACAACCATCGCAAAGACGCAACGCTGCAGAACGCAACAAGCATCAATACGACTATCGTCGGGCTTACACCATCCCAAGGTCCCCCATACATCCCAGCAGACATCACCACCTGCATACCTCCATCGACCAGAACCACAAGAGTGCGTCGAATCAGGCGCAGCACACCCGCAGATCCATCACAAGACGCAATACCGTAAGTAGCAGTAAGCATCAATGCAACTACCATACGGATGGCGCCCCCTCACAACACACCCACATGACCCCTATCGACTTTGGTAACAAAGTTTGTATTCTTGTTATATAAAAAATATCACCAACGTATCATAGTAGCACGCTACCAAGACGCCAATGAACAAAACTCCACGTGTCATAGCGCTAATGCACTAAGGCATGAAGTTGAGTATGCCTGTTACACTTAAAAGTGCTACCAAACACACTCATCCCAATCCGAAAGATAGACGACGCATCGCTATGCGCTACGACGTCGCCCACAAACGGTATGGGTGTGCGATGTCCACGGGAAAGCCGTATTGCTACAATAAAACCCGCTTACCACCAGCAATAAGATTATATGTCTAGGACACATCGGTTAGCGTGTCCAAGTTTATCTCGGACCAATTGCTCGTGAAGCAGCACACACGCCACCATAATATTCCTTTTCAAGTCCCTAATAAGGACTAGTCATTTTGCTACAGTACTAGGAGCAGTCGGTCACGCAACCACTCCATACAATGCTTATGCATCAAGGAGACCTTCTATAATATTGCTTTTGTATCATAGACCTTACTTTCATAAGTCATTCATATATAGGGTTCGATCCCACAACCTTACTATTGTAATGCATATTTATCATAGAGACCTTCTATAGAATTGCTTTTGTATCATAGACCTTACTTACATAAGTCATTAATATATAGGGTTCGAACCCACGACCCTACTATTGTAATGCATATTAATCATAGAGACCTTCTATAGTATTGCTTTTGTATCATAGACCTTACTTTCATAAGTCATTAATATGTAGGGTTCGAACCCACGACCCTACTATTGTAATGCAAATTCATCATGGAGACCTTCTATAGTATTGCTTTTGTATCATGTGAGTTTAATATCATAAGTCCCTAATATAGGACTGGTCATTGTGCTACAGTACTTCAGGCAATCGGGCTCCCGAACACCCCATATATATGTACAACTGCAGGTATGTATCTCCGGCAGCTCCTCTATACAAGACATCTATACATGAACACCTTTCATAACTTAGATGTTCGTATACTTTTCTTTTATACACGAACTCCTTCAACAACTTAGGAAAATTTTCTTTTATACATGAACTCCTTCCACGACTTAGACAATTTTCAACAAATTTTCTAATTATCTTATAAATGTTATTTATCTTTATTTTTATAATATTTTCGACTTGTATTTCTATTAATTATCTTATTTTAAATATTTTTTCAAGTTTTTAATAAATTTATTTATTATGGAAGACAATATTTTGCCTTTAATTTACTATGTTATTGGTCTAATGTCTGAAATGTATTTATATTAACTTTATGGTTATTAACGTAATTTTATTGTTTAATATATATCTTTTAAGACTATTTTGACGCCCCTTTATATTGAATTTAATTATTAATAATAATATTAGGCCGTCACAAGATGATTTGGGTGGGACTCTGAGGCTTTGAAAAATCTCTCAGAGAGTGATTTAAGGAAATGCTGGATTGTTGGGAGCTCTAAGTCTCGGTGTAGGTCGGCATTACGGACATAATAGGGCGAGTTAGTGGCCCTACGACAGAATGGATATTGAACTATTTGAAGATCATTTATAGCTTTGGGCTTAGCATGTGCGAAAATAGGTATAGCGAAAATAGGCCGCGTAGGTCATGACAGGTCGTATGCAGACCTTAGGTAGGGTTCGCTTGTTGCGGAGGGACATTTTACTGTGTCTGCCCAACATGCTGTTGAGCCTACCCATGTAAAATCGTGCGGTGCGAGTAACCTTCTTGATATGGGATTCGAAAGTGAGCCTTGCATCAAGGGTGACGCCTAAATATTTGGCTGTAGTTTGCCATGGGACAGGGGTTCCTAACATCCTGATTGGCGGAGTGGTGGTGAGACGGCGTCGTTTATATTCGAAGCAAACGGCGGAGCTCTTCTCCGGGTTTACGTCGATACGCCATTTTTGGAACCAAGTTCCTAAGTCGCTTACTGACTTTTGGATCTTGTTCCGAATCGGAGTGAGTTGCCTTTAGAGTAAAGGGCTGTGTCATCTGCGAAGAGGGCTAGTTTAACACCATTCGACGGGATAGGGATATCTTTGGTGAATAGTATATATAGGAGGGGGGCAAGCACAGAGCCTTGAGGGACACCGGCTTTGATTTGACGAGTAGAGGATAGCATGCCTTCGTGTCTAAAGCGAAAGGTACGATCCTTCAGATAGGAGGCTACAAGGCGAACGAGACGGTGTGGAAGGCCTAAGTCGTACAATTTGTAGATAAGGCCCTCGTGCCAGACTCTGTCGAATGCCTTGGCAATGTCGAAGAAGACCGCGATGGTTTTTTGACGACGAGGATAAAAACCGCTGAGGATATATTCCACTATGCGGTGAACTTGCTGGGGGCACGAGTGTTTGGCTCGGAACCCGAATTGTTGTGGGATGATATGAGGGTCGCCGTCTGTGGGAAAAAAATGGCGCCACATACGCACGAGAATGACTCGTTCGAAAAGTTTGCCCGTGGCCTTGACGAGGCTGATGGGACGGTGATTTGAGGGGAGGTGGTGAGGTTTGCCTGGCTTGGGAATACCAATGACAGTTGCCTCTTTCCAAGAGGTGGGAAAATAGCTGAATTCGAATTTTTTGGGCTTAAGTCCTTTGATGGTAGATGAAATCTCATCTTTGGACACAGTGATAGGGTCAGAGGCGGTAGGGGGCGAGTCTCGGCGACGGACCTCGTCCTCCACTAGTTGGATGTGTATCTGGTCAGTGGGTTGTGAGCTGGAAGAGCATTGAGCGGCGACGCTGTCGGCGAAGCACTCAGCCTTTTTCTTCGTCCTCGAAGGCAATAGAGCCATCGGGACGAGACAGAGGGGGGAGTATGCGTTATAACGTCTATCCGTAGGGCTCTCGCCATCTGGTAGTACGCTGTGTGGGAGGGAGAGATTTTCTCCATGAGATTGCCCCTTTCGAGGTCTCTGTAATCTTGGAGGCGGTAACGGAGTTTGCGTTGAAGGCGGTGGGCCGCGAGTCTATCGGGAAGTCGCTCTACGAAGGGCAGCTTTTTTGGCTTTTAGCAGGTTGCTGATATCTAGGGGAAGACTAATTTTAGCAACCGGGACAACCTTTTCATTCTCTTTAAGAGAGGATGTTATAAGTGAGGTGAGATTTTCGACCGCGGTGTCTATTTTCCCCGTACTGAAGTCGGAAGAAAGGGTTATGGGAGGGTCCGGAGAGTCTATAGCCGAGGCTAGAGACTTCTTGAAGCCCTTCCAGTTGGTGTAGGTTTTGGAAGTGGGAGTTGGAGATGGCTGATGGCCAAGAAGGAGGGATACAGGACGGTGGACGGATCCTAGATCATCGAGAGACTCGATTGCTCTAAGGTTAAGGGAGACTCCTTTAACTAAAGCAAAGTCTAGCACGTCAGGAGCGTAGTTGACCTTGTCGGGATAGTAGGTGACAGCGAGGGGGCTGTAGACAGTTAGGTCGAGAGACTGAGTGATATTGAGCAGTACACTGCCACTACTGGTAGTAGTGCGGCAGGTCCATTCAGTATGCTTGGAGTTAAAGTCTCCAAACATAATGACTGAACCGCGACCACATGGTATATCAGCACTTTTAAAATTTTAATTATACAAGGATCGATCTCAGTGCATCGGACACTAAGTTCTAACCTTGCTTTTGTATATGTATCATGTATAATTTTAATGATTCTTTTCTTTTAATTAAATTGGTTATATTTAATGGATGGTCCTATATTTGATAAAACAATTCCACCCCAAAGTAAGGAACATACTCTATGAAGTCTTTAATCAACTGGGAGCTTCCATGGTACCACACAAAAGTGACAAAAGTATCAAAAATAAATACATATTAAAAAATTGATGTAAAAGAATTAAAAATAACAAATTAATTTTCACGTAATTGCTCAAGGTGCTCAGACATGGTGTCTAGACAGTCTGAGCTACTTGTAAAGCTAGCATCTAGAAATTATTTTTTTTAAAAGTCTAATTTTTAGCTCTAGGTTATTACGACTCTCGTATTGTTATAGTTATATAAATATTTATTATTTACAGCATTGTTTGTTACAGGATTAAAGTTATATCTTTATTTTGGAGGTTTCAGTTTACTTGTAAAGTTAAAAGTTCATCTGGCGCGTTACCTGCTACACAAGATAATAGAGCGTTGATCTACAAGGCGCAAAAAACCGAGAGGGAATTAATGGAACAACTAAAAAATGACGACAGATGCTGACAATAGATGTATCATCGTAAAGAAAAGACATTTTTAGTTCAATATTCGTCAATATTCTTGAGGAAAAATTAAAAAATTACAGTGCCCAGCTGCCGGTCGTACTTGGTAACTATGACAAAATGTGAAATAAACGAAGCAATCTGTGGGGAAGGTCAAAGTTCAGCACTGGGCTTTAGATAGGTTGTAATTAAATCCATGCATAAATGAGAAGCTTTTTTTGCGCCAAGATTTTATTCGTTTTCTTTAACTTTTTTAACTTTTTATACTTTAACCTTTACGAAGAAACAATTTAAAAATATGACATAAAAATAATTTTCCTAATAATAAATTTTATTTCACACCCATCCAGCCATCCAATTTTGTTATCCAATGCGGGACAAAGGTCTCTTTTGTTGTAAAGAAGATTTGCCAAAATCCCTTAACTTAACAGGAGTTTCCCCCTCACTAGGAGTGAAGAACTATTAAGCTATGCAAGAAATTGTGGATACAGGTGACTCAGCACCTTGCTTTCCTTGCATTCCTTGGGAGAGACCTATACTCAGCAGTGGGTTTGTGATGGGCTGTAATGATGATGGTGATGGTTATATCAAGACACCATATTTGGTCTCGTGGGTGTCTTAACACTCCTACGGAAAATGCCAGAAAAATTCTTCATATTCCGATAGATGAACGACGACGATCGAACAGACGTAGAAAGAAGTCCTCCTGCGATTCTGCCATAATAACTATACCGTCACCAAATCGAAGGTGAGTGATGTATTTACAATGATGTTAATACCGTATCGTTACCAACCCAACAGGTAGCTTGAAAACGTCTCCCAATGCATGAAAAGTTCGTCGTAACTCTACTGTAGTTCAGCACTTCGATATATATAATACCGTCGACTTGGCACGGCTGAAGTCACTGTAGCATCGCCCAAATTCAAACAAAAGTCTCGATATCGATATTCGAAAAAATTGTTGCATTCTTATTAGATAAAATAACTTGAATGTCTCCAAAGATTGTGAAAAATATTTAAAAAATATATTAAAAACTTAACTAATCTTATTATCATCACGTTTGAATGATAGAATAAGTAAATTTTATCTTTGTAAGAATGAGCACTCTATTATGTTATGTATATGTTGCAGATTTATGATAAAACCTGTTTTTTAATCAAAAACCTAGGATAAAAATATCAAGAACCGGAAGAAGACTAATACTTTATGCTGTCATAAACCTGACAAAATAGAGATTTTTGATCAAAAACCTTGGCTTATTTAGTTTTATAATAAAATCAACCTAACATAACCCTTCGCGCTAGTAACCCTAGGGCTGAGGTGAATCTACTCCTAATACTTATATTTTTACATTATTGGTAGGACTAGATTAACACCTTTTCTGCTCTCCTGTCCGGTAAGCAGTTCGGCGAATGGCTCTGGGGGAAAGTCTGAAGAGTTCTTCCTTCACATGGTTGCCGCCTGTTATTTGGTCTGGTTCAATAGGAAACAAACAGAACAAAAGCACTCAGACGCCTTTTTCCTATCCAAAACCTAATCCAAGGTTTTACGCGTACCGTGTCAATGGATGTGTGGCTGAGGGGGAGTCCAGTAGCAAACGGTGCCTACCCGAGATCAGGGCGATTCGGGTAGTATTTTTGCCCTTCCCGCGGCATGCGAGGCTCTGCCGGGGGTGATCGAATATTCCCTAGCTAATCGTGGGACCAAAATGGACGAAAATTGACATTTTGAAAAACTCAAATCTTCTTTAATGGAACTGTCTGTAGGTCTGGAAAAGATTCTTTTAACCTCACTAACACCCTGCAACACAACGCCCCAACCTGGGATGAGCCGTGAAGTGGAAGGCATGGAAACGAACCAGGGAGGGGAAAAGAAAAAGTACGCTGGGCCTTACAACCTTAGTGGGGCAGCATGGAAGAGGTAGAGGAAGCTAATAGTGGCTGAGATAGGAGCCAAACGGACCATCTCTGCAAGAAGCCCTGGGACGATATTCCTTTACCCAAACCTCCCCCGGTTCCGAAGATGAAAAAACGCAGTTGGTCTGAGGAAGAGTCTCCCTAAGACCAACCCAAGAAATCTTTGAAGCTGGCAACGGAGGAGAAAAAGCTCAGCTTTAGTACCGTAGCTGCCTCCGCGCGTGTGGAAATTCGCAATTTGAATCCTATGAGCGTGGATCAAATGCGGTTGGTCCACCTGGCACTAACGCAGGCTATCGCTAAGATAGCCTGTGGGGCGCAGCCAGGAAAGTGACCGAAATTTTCAGGTTACACCCACAAACTAGGTTGGATTCTGGTAATGTCCTGAATAAGGCAAGCCCGGACTGGATTGTGGGTGAAGTCGGAAAACTGAAACTCTGGCCGGGGGCTCTCAATAATACCTGAGGGTGAACGGCCTAAGCCTCAGTTGGGTATCACATATCTGCCACCCAGCGAAGTTGACTCTCCAGAAGAGGCGGCCGTGCTGTTGATAGCACAAAGTGTAGCACTCCATACCGAACTATGGAAAATCCTCCACCGTAGGGACGAGGAGAATGAGTTCTTAGTAACCTTTTATCTGGACGACCCATCGGTGATGGTTATGCGGGCGGCAGGTGGCAAAGTTATCCTTGGTTTTAAGATGATAACTCTTAGAATGAGGGCCGGCTCTGACGCGGTAACGGAGTCTGAGCCGCCCTAACTCCATTCCCCCAGCCCTCCACTTTGCGGGGTGATCCTGGTACGTCATTAATGAGAATGACTGAGATCCAAGGCGCTGATCTCGCCTCGGGTTGAGGTGGGAGCGGCATAGGGAAAGGTGTGGTGGGGATCAAGAGCACCATTAAAGGACGTTTTCGTCTTCAGCAGATGAAATCGACTCCCCCCACCACGCGTATAAATGGCTATACCCAAGGGTAAGACAATGGTCCTTCAGGCAAATCTTCCCCATGCAGCAGCTGTTTCTACCATTGTGGAGGTATGCTTTACAGCGGATAACATTAGACTCGCCCTCATACAAGAGCTTTGGGTGGCTAACGATCAATTTTTGGGATTGTCGGTTGCTGCTAAGATTTTAGTCAATTAAAGGCAGTAGACCTAGAGCTTGTATAATTTACAAAATAACATTGAACTTCTAGCTGTTTCAGAGTACTGTAAAGACGACTTGGTTACAGCCTTCATGGCCAGAATAATCATTTGTTCAGCATATCTTCCCGGAGAGCTCATATGCTGCCATCGAGTTAGAGCAAGTGGCAGAGTTCGCCCGAAAATACAACGCCGAACTTGTGGTGGGTTGTGATGCTAATGCTCAGCACACAGCCTGGCGCAGCACTAACATCAACGAAAGAAGTGAATTACTTTATGACTTTCTCATCTCCAATCGCCTGGTATGCCTAAACTTACACAACAAACCAACCCCTGTAGTGCGTGCTAGGCAAGTAGTGTTAGATACATGCTTTGGTACTAATAATATATCCAGGCGAATAACTAACCCGCATGTAAGTAGTGAAAATTCGATGTATGATCACAAACACATTAAGTTTGTGATTGGAACATCACCAACTTATGAAACTATTGCTTTTAGGGATCCAAAAGTAACCTCTCAGGATGTCTATAGAGACAGTCTAAGGAGGAATTTGGAAAAGTTTCCTAAAAGCATCAAAATGATTGAATGTCTGGAGCTAGCGATGGAGACTATAATCGTAGGTATCCATGAAGCCCAGGAGGGCAGGTGTCACGTCAAAACCAAGACCACAACATGAAAAGTTCCTTGGTGCAACACTAAGCTAAAGGAGCTTAGGGAAAAGACCAGAAAACTATTCAATAGGGCCAAAAAACTAAAAAGTGAGATATTTATACTGCAGCCCTAACCAAATATAATAAAGAAATTAGAAAAGCTAAGAGAGCGTCGTAGAGGAAGCTATGCGAGGAAGTTGAGTATTTGCCTCCCAGTGCAAGACTACACTAAATATCTACCTACCATCAAAAGCCTATTCAGATCAGGCTTCTTAAAAAGCCGGATGGAGTTACTAGCGTCAACCCATTTCCAAGGCTCACAGAAGATTTTTGCATCGAACTCTTTCAGAGCTTTATGAAGGCCTTGTAATGAGGACTGGTGTAGGACTGCAAAGATAATAAGGCCAAATCTGGTTGCTGTGGGCTCCATCCAGCTACAGAAAAGTATCGATATCGTTCTTTCTAATCTGGTGAACATCTTCAGAGCAAGTTTTGCATGGGGATATATTTCAGATAGATGGACAATCGTCTAAAGTTCTAGTTATAACTAAGGCTGGTAGAAAGGACTACGCTTCTTCTCAAGACATTGGAAAAGGTTGTAGATAGATATATTAAGGATGTAACTATAGCTACGGGCCCATACATTACAACAAGCATGCTTACCGCAGAGCCAAATCTACGAAAACAGCCCTGATCAGTGTTATTGACAAGGTCGAAAAAGCGCTGGAGGATAAAGAAATAGCTCTTTGCGCCTTTCTAGATATTCAGGGCGCCTTCGACCCCACATCACTGTTGGTTGAATGCCTGACATCAGGCTAAAATTGTTTTGATACGTGTAGTCGAATGGTGGGGAACACATAACTGTGGCTTGCACCACGGTATGAACCTATGGCTGTACAGCAGCATAGTGAGGCCGATTATTACCTACGCCTCCGTTGTCTGGTGTAATATGGCCAACCAAAAGACGACTGCGGACAGACTAAATATTCTACAAATGACTGCCAGATGCCGATGCGGTCATCGCCTGGAGCGGCGCTTAGTACAGTTCTATGCCTAACGCCCCTTGATCTTTATCTAGACAAGGAGGTGAGGGATAATCTGTATAGGATTGACGCCCAGGGCGGTCTGAGCTTGCTCTCCTACAGATTGAGATTCATGCTCGACTCAATTAAGGAAACACCAGTCTTATGCATGATCTCGGATATGATGCGTCCACTATAGACTTTTAACAAAAAGTACATAGCGGAAAGTACATAACGTGGGAAGTCGGTAGCCTTAAATGATATACCGATGGGTCAAAAATGGGCCTCGGCGTAGGCTTTGGAATTTATGGGGAACGCGCCAAATTCAAACTTAGTATGGATTTGGGTAGATTCACCTTTATATCACCAGGCTAAGCGCCCTGGTACAACAACCAAACGTAACAACAGGGCCGTGTCAAGATGGGTTCCGGCTCACGCGGGAAATGTAGGCAATGAAATTACTGACAAGTTGGCACGGGAGGGCTCAATTTGGACCCGAACCATTTTGTGGAATCTCAAAAAGCCTAGGCCGATTGACCCTTGCCACTCTTTATCATAATAAATCACTTAAGATCTGGTCTGATACACCAGGCTTAAAACATTCTAAAACTTTAATCCGGACTTTTGATCGTAAATTCGCTTCAGTAGCGATGGTAAAAATAAATTGCACATTCTGGTAAGAACTGTGCCTGAACACTGTTTTCTTAAGAAGCACATGTCCATTCTGAGTCTAAGCAACTCAAGGATGTGCCGGTTTTGTTTCCTAACAGAAGAAATGCCTCTGCACAACCTAACTGATTGTGGACCCTGCGCAAACGTAACACTTATCTTGGAAACTATGTAAGTACTCTACCCAGAAGAAGTGAAATTGCTCATAGATAAGCAACTCCTTCCATTTGTGGCCGTGGAAGGAAAAGAGGAAATCTCCCGCCGGGCAAGGTGTTCTTCCCGGGGAGCGGCCAACGCTCCGTGTGATAGTTCGGAGATGTTCTATATATACTGTTTATGATTCGGAATTTTGATAGCGTGATTTAGGCTTCGGTGTGTTTCGCTTGCGGCGCGACGACAGTGCCGCCACATTACCCCTCTGCTCAGACCGGAGGTCGGTAGTGCAGCCTCGTTGCCGACGAATGTGCAAGTGCGAGATTGCCTTGTAGTTTGCGGTGAGTCGAGAAGAAGGCAACTAATCTGCGAGAGTGCCGTGAAGCAGAGGCGAGCAATAAGGCTCAGGGCCGTGCCGAACACTGTAGCGCAGGGTGTAGCTTGAAGGAACAGGAAGCATTATTATTCAATTGCTGCGATGAACCTTGTGAAGCTAGATGGCTTGCAGGATATGAAGACTGCAGACGATATCTGCTCGGGAGCGAATGGGTGGGGTATTTTCTGACGATGATGAAGCTTGCAGTTTCCGAAGGTTCTTGGTTGCATGTTCAGTTCACGTCGGGGTCACCACTGTGGCCGTTGAAGGAAAAGGGGAGATTTCCCGCAGGGCAAGGTATTCTGCCCGGGGAGCGGCCAACGCTCCGTGTGATAGTTCGGAGATGTTCTATATATACTGTTTATGATTCGGAATTTTGATAACGTGATTTAGGCTTCGGTGTGTTTCGCTTGCGGCGCGACGACAGCGCCGCTATATATTCATTGAACTTCAATGAATAGAAGGAGTTTCTTGTCTCAATGTCTTTGATGGAAGATATAGGGCACAAAAATTTCAATGATAGAAGACATAGGGCTTAGCAGTGAAATAAAGCCATAGCAGTAATCACAATAGTTCTTTTAGATCGCCGTGATACTGGTCTCTCACTCTAGACCTGCATAGTTTTACTTTAAACTTTCGAATGTTCAGTCAAGCAATATTGGCTGACAGGCGTATCATGCCCTCTCGTTCGGACACCAAATCTGGCCAATTGGCAGTTACTCACGACCCGCTATTAAATGAAAAACTAAACGCTGCTTAATCTTTGAAAAACATGGGTTAAAGACAAGGCCGTAATTCAATGTAGAGCTAACTTCACTGCATACAAATTTCGATTGTTTTGTTTTTGTTTTTGTTTTGCCGCGTAAAAGGAGGTTGATATAAAACTGGTAGATAGATTTTAAAAAGTTTGTTGAGTGAAAAAATGTATTGAGAAATGTGGTTTTTTTAAACTCTTTTGATATAATGTTGTATTATTATGCAAATAAAACAAATACCTTTTGACGTAATGGTTTAATTTCATAATCCTTACCCTGTTTGTACAAGAAACCGGCAAAATTTTTAAAATGAGATTGAAATATCAATTAAAAGTAGAAATTAATATTTATAAAGTAGAATCAAATAACTTAATTCATAGCGATTCGTTACGAACAACTATTATATACTTATAGCTGGCATACAAAATTAAAACATATCATTGTTTACCTGCATTAGCGCCTGCCAGTATCGGCCGACCTTTGGTTCGGCATCCGAACGCTTGGTCGCTAACATAATTTTTTGTTTGTGATCAACAAACAGGATTTTTGCAGGTGAATGTTATGATTAAGTACCTAATAACTTTGTCTTCTTCCGGTTCTTGACCAAAAATAGTTTTTAATCAATAACCTCATCTTTCCATAAACCTGCGACATGTAGATACTGGTAGAGAATGCCAATAGGAATTAAGTCCAACCTTTGTAATCTTTTATTTGATAATTTACAATAAAAAATAAATAAATAGATATAAAAATATATATGACATATTCATTTCGTGCTTGATTGTACAGGATGACGGCCAGTGCCGGCACGAGCTACAACCGGTAAAAAGTGTCGATTGTCTTCGATCGGGAGCGGAGGAGAGGTCGCCTTGCTTCTATTGTCTTGCATAAAAAAACGGAACTTTTGCCTACGAAATTGATCGATGTTCTTAAATAGCAAGATATTGTTCAACTAATGAGCGTGTTTGCGGGGTTTTCCTGTTAATACTTTTTATATATTAGTTTTACAATTATCTAAATATAAGATATCACTTATATTTATTACAATGTATGTGATACAAGCCTCATACACTAGCAAGGTTATTGCTTATTCCTACTTATTTATTTCTATATAACCACTGTATGTTAGATTTCATACATCATGTCAACTTTTCTTGTCAAAATTCCTTAGCCTAAATTCGTAAAAGTAAAATCATTGTGACGTATATCGATATATAAATGTATTATAGTTAAAATGAACGTATTGATCATATTATCTTTGATACATAATCTTTAGAAACCTAAATATTGTCACGGTCTCACACGCTTTTGCAGTAATAACTAGTCTTGCGATGTACTGTGATTGATAATTAGCCTGCCACAACGGCAGAGGCTCTCAGTAGTGGAATCTTATGGTTTTTTTTAGAATACGTTCGACAAACGAACATACAGTTCACCTGATGGTAAGTGGACGCTGTAACCCATATACATATATCTACATTTATCCTCAATTAAGAATCAGATGCGTTGTCAAACCTGAGGACTAAGATGGAATACTTCGTTGCCAGTAAAAAGAGATCTAAGTATGATACTACACTCACCATACGAAACACAGCAGTATTAAGTTGCTATTTAACGCTGGTATTCTGTGAAAGCGTGGTCCTTCCCGGGTAGAGCCAACCCATTCATGCTGCAACCCATAATAGCTGCAGCGTGGCGCTAACACGTACAAAATCAACCTGCAGCCAACTTCAAACAATAAAAGCTGCAGATACGTTTTGTACTTTTGAGTACTAAGATGGAATGCCTCACAACCTGTAATTATAATGACTCTGTACCCTTCAGACGGGACCACGGCATGCTAGTAGTGACGTCAGAAATAGATAAAGGATAGTAACTACCGAGACGAACTCATAGTCAGAAAAGGAATTCTGCCGCCTAGTACAGTTGTTGTTGGGTTAGGTTTTTATAACAATTTCAGTGGAAAAGCCACGCTGCAGCTATATTATGGTTGCGGCATGAATGCGTCGCGTTGACTGTGTTAGGACCACGCTCTCACTGTATAAAACCGTCAAAATAGCAGCTTAATGCTGCTGTGTTTTGTATTGTGAGTGTAGAGAACCGGAGACCTGTTTTACTGGAATCGAGGCATTTCATCTTAGTCCTCACGGGTGACAACGCATCTGCATGTTGTGGTACTATGTAAGTTATCTTGGAAACTATGTAAGTACTCTACCCAGAAGAAGTGAAATTGCTCATAGATAAGCAACTCCTTCCATTTGTGGCCGTGGAAGGAAAAGAGGAAATCTCCCGCCGGGCAAGGTGTTCTTCCCGGGGAGCGGCCAACACTCCGTGTGATAGTTCGGAGATGTTCTATATATACTGTTTATGATTCGGAATTTTGATAGCGTGATTTAGGCTTCGGTGTGTTTCGCTTGCGGCGCGACGACAGTGCCGCCACATTACCCCTCTGCTCAGACCGGAGGTCGGTAGTGCAGCCTCGTTGCCGACGAATGTGCAAGTGCGAGATTGCCTTGTAGTTTGCGGTGAGTCGAGAAGAAGGCAACTAATCTGCGAGAGTGCCGTGAAGCAGAGGTGAGCAATAAGGCTCAGGGCCGTGCTGAACACTGTAGCGCAGAGTGTAGCTTGAAGGAACAGGAAGCATTATTATTCAAGTGCTGCGATGAACCTTGTGAAGCTAGATGACTTGCAGGATATGAAGACTGCATTCATGGTACAACCATAAATTAGATTAGAGAATTTATTAGACAAGATGCTAGCATTATTTTATAAGTAGTTACTAACACAACTATGGACGTACAGTCTGAAATAAAGTTTTTTTTTTTATAGGATAGGGTGACAATGACAAACGAGCACAAAGTCTACCTGATGGTAAGTGGTTGCTGTGGCCCATAGACATCTACATTTATCTTCGATTACGAATCATAATGAAGATACGTTGTCGCGCTTGAGGGCTAAGATGGAATGCCTCTTTTCCAGTAAAAAAAGATCTCCGGTTCTCTACACTCACCTTACAAAACACAGCAGCATTACGCTATTATTTTACGCTGGTGTTCTGTGAGGGCATGGTCCTTCCCGGTCGAGCCGACCCATTTACACGTATAAAAATTATTATTGTTAATATTATATAGATTAGTAATGAAGACATATCACCACATTTAAGTCATGGTCAATTTACCCGTTCAAACAGCTCTAAGGTGTGTCCTTATTATTACAGTGAAAGTGTCTCCGCGGGCGGCAGATGCGCCGTGCCCGCTACTGCCTTTCACTCACATAGCAATACATAAGGGACTCGGCCAGACTATAGGAAGCAGTCTTGAACTGCGCCTTGCGAACGCCTGTCTAAGAATTCCAATAAATTAAAAAGGAATAAATATGAATATTCATTGTATTTGGAGAATAGAAAGTCAGAGTCTGTATTTCTGTTACGTACCCACTTGTACATCAGAAAACCTATGCGGCTTTATTAAAAAATGTAGTTTATATTTTATTTTAAGGTTTTAATCTACCGATTGTCATCATCATCATTGCAGCCCTTGCGAAGGGCCTGCTGCTAAACCTAGGCCTTCCTCAAGAAACGCCACAAAGCACGGTCCTGAGCCACCTGCACCCGCATCTAGTGTAAATTATACTAGTATTATTTCGAAAAATTTTCGCAGAAATATGCGAAGTAGGTAAATGTATAGAATTTGATATCAAATATCAAATTTCGCGAAGACTAGCACTGCGGTTGAGGAACTTCTTTAGTTAGAACGACTATTCGTAAACCATAGTTTAATCACTCGAGACTATCAATTAACCATACTTTATAATAAGACGGCTGGATTATATAAGCCTTAATATTATAAGTAGGCTACAAAATATTTTCCATTTAATGTTGTTTCAAAATCATCATTTCTGCCTACAAAAATTGCAGCACAAATGAATCGTCTCGACCGGTTTAGGACCACGCTCTCACAGAATACCAACGTAAAATACTAGCTTAATATTAACTTGTAATTGCAAGCACTGCAATAAATGACAGGTAAATATCAAGTATCCATTAGGTACCTAGGTTTTGTAGCATGGATACATATACAATATAGGTAATATAGGTACATATAACATAAGGAATGGAATAACTTCACATGTATTTTAATATCTGTGCATTATGGAATATTTTTTGCGTTGCGTGTATCAAATGAGAATTCGATAGTCAATACAAAGTATTGATATTCTGCCGTATACTTAGCATCTGTTTAATTAGATACCTGTTCTCCGCCTGTTGCTTCTAGTCTTCTGGCTGTGATAGGTAAAAAAAATCTGTCTGATACGGGAAGTCGGAGTATCCTAATTAGTTTACCCGGTTGGTCCCGATTCCAGATTATTATATAATATTATACACTTACCATCATGTTGAATAAAAGTCAAGTATATTATAAAAAGCAAATACAAGTAATAGCAAAAAACTTAAACATTAAATAATCAATTTTAAAACATTCAGCTAATATCTTTCACAGTTCTTAATAGTATAAAGGTACCTATATAAAATACCTAACTGTTACATATCCTATACCTATCCGTCACAAAGCTCTCGCAATCAGTCCCCTATCTAAAAACCTGATACAAGATGATTCCCGATGATTGGATTCTGCACAGCAGCCCGTAACGCCTACCGCTTAAGATGAACCAATAGGGAAGCGCCATCTTAAATACACTCAGTTGTATATACATGGTAATAGAAAAAGGAAGTTTGCGCTAGTGATTTTTAAGGTAAGTTACATAGGGTGTAATTTTTATTACGTAGGGTGCAATTTAAGAAAAAAAAATTATTACTAAGAAGTTTAAGATAAAGATACTATACTGTACCTACAATCAAAATAGTTTATGATTAAATTTCCAAGATATACAGTTTGAAAACGTTTACAAAGTATTGTAAATTTTTGAAGATGAAAACATAGAAATGTCTTAGGAAGTAATATTATTTTCATGAATATTATAAAGAAAATAATATTATAGGAAATACTGCAGGTGCTGCCATCTACTCTCAATAATATTACTACTGAACTATTAATATTATAAAATAGTTTTACTACTCAACACTAGATGGTGCGGTATACAAAATAAAAAATTTAGGTAAGTGTTTTTAAAATTGTTTCTATTCAACAAAAGAGGGCACTTTTTTATGAAAATGAAAGACAATCATGCCACAGAAGCCAAAAAAACAAAAATCAAAAACATTTATTTTATTTTTACTACCAGACTTTGAAATCTCAAAAAGCTATTTTCATTAAATGAATAAAGTTTTATATATTCTCAGCTAAACAAAACACCCGGTATGATATAAATAATTTAATATGTTTATTAATTGATTTCCTTTTCTTTTTCAGTAATTTAATAGTTAGTCAAGTTTTAGAATCCACTTGTTATTATTTCAATGTTTCAAATATATAACTTACTTTGCATTAGATCTAAATTTTGAAGAAGATAATTAGGTACCATGAGTATCTTTCACTGGAAATTAGGAGATATTGCTCTTGCACGTATCAGCAAAAAGGTGTATGCAAAAGTTCAAGTAGTCAAGGATGAAAAGGGATTATTTTACGATTATAAGGGTTTGATTTCAAATATTTTTATTTGTCAATAACTTATATAGGTAATAAGGAGTATAAGAGGGAATAAATTGCTTTTTCTCCAATTGTCAACCTCACCTGTATAACCCCGAAAAAAGACCGATTGATTTATCAAAATCTGTTCAAAAATTCCAACCACAAATCCCACAAGAATGCTCCTTCGATTCGCTTACCCAGCGTGGTGAGTACTATTTCAAGAAATGCACACCTGATTAAGAATTGTGCTGATGTTCAGCAATAAACTTTAAAATAGCTAACAATACAAATATTAATAATAATACAAAAATTAATAAGTATAATTTGAGCGTCTTTTGTTAAATCTCAGATTATTAACTCATTCGTAAGAATTAATTTAAAAAAGTAATTAAGTACAACAAAGACTAAGGTAAGTATAGCTAGTAAAGATAAATTTATAGTTGTAATTTATGATGCTATATAAGAGTTCAAAATATTTAACTAAATATTTTTTATTTAATTTCAATTGTACCTAGTTAGATATATTTTGAATGAATGCTTATTATAGTAGTTTTTAAAATACAAAAGTAAAAGAAGTTATTAGTTAACATATTTTAGCCTTAGATAATAAAATTTTCTTTTAAATAGTTAATAAACCTATCCTTATTATATACTTACTAATTGGAAATATAAATTTGAAATATCCCTACTACAGTTATTACAATTTATTAAATAGTATGTGATTGAATTATGTAAATAAACCCTATCCCAACAGATTAATATGTCCAATTTTAGTTCTAGGTATCTCACCAAATGAAGATGGTATTGACATAACTAAAGAGCTCTGCTATTTTGTGGAGAAAAGTCGTGCAAAGCATAAAATGTGGTTACCATATACAAGCCTCCGTTTAGCAGAGCGTTCTAGACCTTTTTATGGTCCAGCTGATAAAGTGCCTACATCTATTAAACCTCCCTCAGTGCCCAGAAAGGTATTTAAAGTGCAAATTAAGTATTATTCTTGAATGATATTTAAATGTTAGGTTCAATCTATCTATCTTGCTAAAAGTCCACTACTGAGAGGCTTTTTGTTTTTAAAATTTTTCCTTTTATAAATTATAAAGGAGATTACAAATTTTAGAGGAAAATTAAGGAAGATCACACATTACCCTTGAGTGTGAAACCATCCAAATCAAGGGAACCAGACTTGAACACAACATATGATATAAGACATATACCGTTAAAGCAAGGCAAATATGAAAATGCTTTTAAAGAATTTGTAAGGCGAGGGAAAGAAATGCTTTTTGATCAGTTCTATGCTCAATTAGATGAAAATAAAGAGAACGAAGATTGCTTGTATTATGTGAATAACATTGATGCAAGTACTGAGGATAAATTCGAGATGGTCATAAGGAACTCAGTAACAGAGAAGGAAATTGAAAATTATCTGCATCAGTGTTGGAGATATAATTTTGTACATAAGCAGTCTGATAATAAGGATTCACTTGACAACAATGTTAGTATAATTTTGTCAGTCTTCCCTAGGCTTCCATCATGTTCTGTTGATATCATTATGTCTCTATCGGGTGTGAATAGGTGCTAATGTTAACTAATGCACTGGCAGTATCAGTTTATAAACTAGAGAACATCATTGACATTTCTATATAATACTATCGACTGCCATATTGGTCTTGTGGTTGTAGTAATGCGACTGCTGATCATGAAGTCCCAGGTCGGGCCAAAAAATATCAGTTATTGAGTTTTTCAATTAAGAAATTCTCAGTAGCTGCCCGGAGTCAGGAAGTTGGCAGTGTCTCACCCCCGTGCCTCGGATCTCACATAAAGCCATTGGTCCTGCGCCTGATCTCTCTCCGGTCATGTCGGTTTACCGTCCCATTGGATTATGAGAGTGAGGGAATAGAGAGTGCTCCTGTGCTTGCGCATACACTGGGCACTATAATCCTGACCTGCGTCGATGGCTAGTCTCCGTTAAGGCTGGCCGCCGTCACCGAAATTCGGTCTGGAGGACATTATAATATACTATAGTATGGGAGAAAAACCCAATTTTTCTCAAAAAGCTTATTTCATCAGCATGTCTCATTGCAGGCTTTGAACTTTTGAACCCTACTGTACGGCGACTATGGGAAATACCGAAACATCTTATAACCGCCGATAGATGGCGGTGTTACAATCTTGTTTCCACCAGACTAAAAATACCGAGACCGGCGACGGGCGGTAACATCAAACCGTTAAGCCCCATTTACATTCAGCCACTGCCACTGCTCCTCGCGCTGCCGGTAAAACGGGCTACACACGAGACGATATCGGTGGCGATCTAGGGTGGAAAGAAATCGGGGCTTTTATCGGGGCAGACCCTACACACGGGCCTGCCTAGCAGTACGCGTTCGGACTTGGAGCGGAACACATATGCGGTAGAGTTCTTCAAAATAGCTTCAACTCTCTTAAAACACCAATGTATTGGTTTGGCATTAGCCCTCTCGGTAAATTTATTCTAAAATAGAAAAAGAGGAGTTGCTGGGTGAAAAAATGGCTCCAAAAGAGACAAAAATTAAGCCACATAAACGTACTAAATGATCTGTATTCCAAAGACATGATTAATTTTCTCCGGATGGATGAAGACAGTTTTTATAACCTTCTAGAAATGATTTCTCCACTTATATAAAAACATCAATTTCTCCTATGTACCTATGCTATTTAGTTATTTCTTCTCTCTATTCATTTCTGCTTTGGTCAAAATCTGGTTATGTATTACACACAACAAACAAGGAAATAAAATACTTTTGTATAATAATATGTATACTTTTTTTTTAATGTAATCTTTATTTATGGAGTAAAACTATCAGAAAATAAAATAGCTTATATCTTTTTTTAAACATAAAGAAACCTTTAATTTCGGACATACTCCCTTTTATATAACTTGTTTGTTGATGTGGAGATGGTGAAGGAGTAGAAGTTAGTTGTTTATAAGAGGATGAAGGCACGTAAGAGATCGAATTTTGGTCTTGTGGAGTTGTAAGAGATATGAGTGCGGTCTTGTGTTGATAGTGTTGGAATAGGAGTTAGTTGTTGAGGAGAGGCTTTATGTTCTCCTTACTTACATCATACACTCTACTTTACGAACGGCAATAAAAAATTAGTTTAGTAGGCATTCTTGACCATGTCACTTCGCAGGGTCACAGGCTAGGGTGGATATGATTTGAATTTCGATAAAATTTCGTTTAATTTATTTATTTTATTCACTTTTTTTTTGGTTTTTTGTAAAATATCAGTGCCATAGGCTTCTGCTCCGTTTATATGATTAAAATGTAAAAATTTTGTTACATAAAAAAAGGTCATTCAGTATCACTGTTTTGTTAACTTCCTTCCGCGAGGGTTGCCGGCAGCGACTGCCAAAAGAAATCGGGCCGATGCGCCTACACACACGCAGTAAGGAGGGGGCGGTGCCCCGATCTAGGAAGCATCGGCTGATCTAGGAAGCATTTTTGCTCCTGCCAGCCGATTAAGGAGGCGATATCGGCTACGACTTAGGATGGCTCTACATACGACACGATTTAGAGGCAATCTAGGAGGCATCCCCACCACTCCACCCTAGATCGCCACCGATATCGTGTCGTATGTAGCCCGCTTAATACTTCCCTAAATACTGCCGTAGCAGGATCGCGGGAAGTGTGTATTCACACTCTGCCCTACCACTCACATCGCTTTCGGCTTTCGACTATGGCGGACGTCGAAATAATTACAGCGTCCGCGCTGTGTCTTCTTGCAATACAAAATTATGTTAATAATTTAAAAAGATATCAAGTTCAAAAGAAGATAGATAGATAGATAGAAAATTTATTTGCTTAAAAACATGGTACATAAGATGATCAATGACGTGGAACTGACATGTTTTGCCATAATTGGCATGGAAAAATGATATGAAATACAGCTAATTACACAAACCCGATGTTGCTTAAAAGTTAGGTACACACATTCTTTTTTGAATTCAAATATTATGTACAATTAAATACTTATACAGATCCACTCTATTTGAATTCTTATACAGTAAATTGTTCATAAATTATTAATTGAATTATTATATTATTGTTACATAAATAATATTAAATATTATATGAGATTAGTTAAGCTATTATTATTTTATTAATTACACTTCAGTATAAACTAATTCGTAATTTTAATTATAATAAAATTATAATTTAAAAATCTCAGGCTATTATGCAAATATTACCTTTTAACTTATTTTACATTTTAATTAATAAATAATCAATATGAGTTACAAATCGTTTTTAGAAATAAAATGTCAATGTTCATTAATTCCTTAAACTAAATTTTATATTAATATAATAAATTTGACGAATTTATAATTAATTATGTACATAGGTACTATGTTAACTCAAAAAAGAAAATTCGTATTCGTAGAAGATGATAAATTGTGGTTTTTATCGTTGAAATCCATCCCATATAGTTTTTTCTGATTCCAGCAGTTCTAAAAACTTTATTGTATTTTCATTAATCCACTCGAAAGGCATTTTGGTAGATCGTATTTATTTAATAACAGGACGGCACGCACGTCCGTTCATCCAGGCGCTTGTCGCGAAGTGAGCGATGGAGCTGAATGTGAACACACACTGCCGCTCGCGCTGCCCGTCCTTTGACTTCCGCACGAAAAACCGACATTTCGGGCAGTGTCAGCGGCAGCGGCAGTGTCAGCGCGAGTAGCCTGTTTACATACTGCCCTGCTCACTGCCCTGCTCACTTCCCTGCCCAAACGGGCTGAATGTAAATGGGGCATTAAAGGTGCCAGATATACTCTGTGGTGGAACTCCTTTATAATTGGAAGGCACTTATTTTTGCCGCCTAATATAAAAATCACGTCTTAATGTAGGTACTGCTATGTTCCGATCTGAAGGGTAAAGAGGGCCAGTATAATTACAGGCTGTGAGGCATTCAACCTTATTCCCTAAAGGTTTAAGTTTGCTGCAGGTGATCATTGGCCACAGTAGGCACTTACAATCAGGTGGATTGTATGTACATTATTACTTTAGTTTTATATAAAATTCTGGTCATTGGCAATCTCCCTGCCAAGTGTGACGAGGCAAATCCTCCCTATTACCAGAGGGGCCTATATCCAGGTGGAAGTTAGTGATTGAGAAGAGAAACCAAATTACCAAATCTTCCAACTGACATTTGGCGCATTCTTGTTATACCCATGTCAATAAATTTCACGTGGTATTTACCTATTGCGCTTGTGCTGTATTATTTTCACCGCATCATTGGTCGGTTCCACCAAGGTAGGATCACGCTCTCACAGAATAGCAGTGTAAATTAACAGCTCAATGCTGCTCTGTTTCGTATTAATATTTGTTGAAAATCGGGGACCCTTTTTAATAGCAACGAGGCATTGTAATCCCCTGGTGTATCTGCATATTTTAAAGGGTTAAAGTTACAGCCTGTTTATTTTATCCTGCTGGGCCTAGGCCTCCTCTTATAATTGCAAGTATTCTGGACCTTAGCTGAATTATTAGCTCTTGTTCAATGCGTGTCGACAGACATCTCATATCTTCGAATTATTTTATTCTTCATACATGCAGCTTTCACGATATTTTCCTTCACCGACAAGCACGTGGTAAACTGGTAAATCGGCATTTAAAATTGTAATAAAACCAACGAACTAAAGAAAAGTTCGTTGAATAAAACAGTTTCATCAATGCCGGCGGATCAAACCCGGATTGTTCATAGGATTGTACTGTGAAAGAACAGCGTAATGCTGCTGGTTTCATATGGTAAGTGACCAGAACTGGAGACCCTTTCAACTAGTAACAATGCATTCCATTCAAGTCCTCAAGGGTGACAACGTGTCTATATTTAGACTCTTAGTCGAAAACTAGCTGTTCCCGACGATCTCGTCCGCGTGGACTTTAATACGATTGAATTTCATAGTTAGGCATTTTTTTGGTAAACCCTAGTTCTTATTTTAAAATAAAAGTAACCTAAGTTTCTCCATAATGTTAGCTATCTGCCAGTGAGTCCCGTGAAAATCGGTCCCGCCATTTCGGAGATTATCCGGAAAAAACACAGACAAAAAAAATTTAAATTGTTTACCGTATATACTTTCATATGCATTTAGTAAAAAGCTGTTATTTTGACATTACAAATAGAATTTTATATATTTTTATGTATAGATATCTAGATGTAGATGTTTAAGAGACGGACACTGCCTCTTAAGCATCAGTTAACATTAGTTGGACTGTGTTCTTGTATGTCACATTTCATTTAAAAAAAATGAAAAATATTCTTGATATCCTTAGAACCGTAATTAGTTCTCTGTTAACAACTGAGTTACCACTATTCTTAAGATATCAAAAGCTAAAAGCTCGCTTGTACGCGAGCATTTCGACATTTCATAAAACGCGAGGTTTCACAGAACCTGGGAAATCGAATGTGCCTTGCTGAAATTTCACGACGTTGAAAATATTGTAAGGAAACCTGCAGACATCAGAAATATATATACTAATATTAAATCTCCTGACTGGCAATGGAGAAGCATATACGACGAATTCATTCTTCACCATTACCCTCAAAATATTAAAAGCCTTTTATCTTATATACTTATAATGTGCGCCGCGGTAGCTCAGGGGCTTCGCGATCGCTGTAAATATCGCACTAAGCGAGCAACCCAGGTTCGAACCCGCCGGCCCCAATGAAATTGTTAATTATAATTTACCACGTGTTCTAAAGTAAAAGAAAACATCGTGAGAAAACCCGCATCTTTTAGAAATTTAAACTCACCAACACGCATTCGGGGAAGCGCGGCTTATTTTTCCTAGCCCCAAAAGTTCTCAGAAATGAAAGATCGCCTGTGCCCAGGAGTGGAACGTAGAATGCTGGAATTAACACTCTTTTTTATCTTTCCAAGATATTTTTATCAGACTATCCTACAAGGAGGGGGTTAATGGTTTTCAAGCGTATGTATGTATTTCTTTAGTACGCTCTGTAGCCTAAATGGCTAGATCTATTTTAATATATGAAGTGTCGTTTGATTCCTCTTTCTTTATTTCTTTTTTCAGTAAATTTTCGTTTTAATTTTCAGCGAGAGAAATCGAGCATCATATTTATGCACTGTGTGTTTTTGCGGGCATCAAAAACACAACACACAATAACAGCACTTACCTATGTGGCGGATACCATTACACGCTATTATTATCAATAATTAGAAATAAAGATAACGTAGCTAACGTTAGCTTTATTTGTTATCTACTACTTCTGCTTCTAACAGTTCATTGCTCGACTTTAGGCGGCTCGCATCCGTTGTAGAAAGGATTAATTTGCCTTAATCGTTAGGACTGGCAGGTGATGAATCACAGAATGATGCTGTTGCCTGTAGCCGGTCTGAATATTGTTGTGGCGGCGCTGTCGTCGCGCCGCAAGCGAAACACACCGAAGCTTAAATCACGCTATCAAAATTCCGAATCATAAACAGTATATAGTATAGAACATCTCCGAACTATCACACGGAGCGTTGGCTGCTCCCCTTTTCCTTTCGCGGCCACATTGGCGTCAGAAGCAACAAAAATTTTCTGGGATATCATGTAGTCACCTCTCACTACACCCACGAGGTGAAACTGAGTGATGGATTTTGGTTGTAAAGTATAACTTTGTTACAGTGCAGACTTGATACCTCATGATATTTATGACGGTTCGGTATGGCAGTGTTTAAGCATTTTCGTTGCGGCTCTGAGAGCTTCGGATTCGAATCCTTCACGTTCTGATCGCACGGATTATTTTCTTTTCTATTTTCAGTATTTGGATGGCCTGCAAAGTGTTGTTCTGAATCTGAGTGTTGTCATGTGCGATTTATGTAGGTATGTAATTAACGAGACAGGTTACTGGAGTGGGGGTATTTGTTAAAATAAAGTAAGCGTTGTCAGCTACGAAAGAGTGAGAAGCTTGATACTGTGAACGACAATCTACCTGCTAACCCTGGCGATAAAGGCAACGTGTCACGTGTTTTTATGGTTATGATACTTTAAAGTATAAATGCCAATTTAAATCCTCTGGATTATATTGATATAATTTACAGAATATCTTTTCCAGAAATCTCTGTCACCAATGACGAGTCCAATAACGCTGCACGCACCCTGGTGCTTGGTCTGTGGTAAGGGAGAACGACTGCGACAATGTCCCAACTGTCCTTCATCCTTCCATCTTCCATGTCGAAGGGAATGGCTGATAACTATCATACGTACGTAAATTGTTACACCCTTTCTATAAAAAATCCTAAAATAGGATAATAAGTTTTCGTTACCTCCCTAAAGGCCCAGCTACACGCTCAATCTTACTTGTACAAATTCTGATTTGCACACGCAAGCATGCGGTATACCGTGGAAATGGCTTGTACAATTATTTAATTTTCTCAAACTGAAGTTGCACCAGCAAGCACGTACGTTACGACGGCATGTGGACCGCAGTTCTCTCAGACACAACATGTTCTTTGCGAAATCTTTGTACAAATTGTTTGCGCAAGGAAAACGTTATCGTGTGGACTTTGTGCAGTGCACCATGTTGTTTGCGCAAAATGCGCACACAAATCGCTGCGTGTAGCCGGAGCTTAAAATAACTACATATTATAAGCTTTGTTTTCTAATGCGAACTTAGTAAAAAGTTTTGTATGACTTGCATTTTATAGTAAAAATTCAGTATAAGACACACACTTAGGCTCTATATAATCGATAAATTAGTTCCTTACTATGAATTATATAATATGAATTTGCTCCTAATAATATACTTCTTTCCTTTGCTAGAATAAAACTAAAAAAACTAAACGGTTTTCCGTTTTATATTAAATTTGATTTTATTGTTTAAAATTTGAAAATAAGGACGAGGGTAAATAAAGCGAGACATTGGTTTTGAAACAGGGTTTATTGTTATAATTATGCAATTATCTGTCTGGTAGCTACTGTATAGTTGTTACAGATTATATGTAGCCAGTATGCATTGCGTTGATCATATTTTTTGTACTTAATACAAACTAGCTTAGTTTTGCTTCGGTTGTTGATTCGGTGAGACATATGGCTTGTCCATTGATACTACAGGTTCTCTATTTGTTAACTGTCTCTTTTCATCCGCTTTTCTATTTCAGCTTCCTTGTGAGGTTAACGTTTATCTCAATGTTAATGTTAGTATATATTTTATCATTTCAGACCGTAAAAACCCGCCAAAGAAAGCCCAAAAACAAGTGACATTAGTGGAGAAAATTTTGTCGAGTACCCGCACGATATGCTCTGTGAGAAAGGAAAAAGAAAACATTGAACTGTGTCCAAGTTGCATGTGGGGTCCACGAGTGGGGTAAGTATTTAGTTTTTGGTGGAAATTGACGTATTGCATCTGTTATCATTGATAGCATAATATGTAAGTTAAGCACTTATGTTTTTAATGTTAAATGCATAATCAATGGATATGATGAAATAAGTTGACTGCGATTTTAATTACGGAAAAATCCCAAGTACTTTTTCGCGACTTGGGATACTGTCCCAAATGGGATGCTGTCGTCAAAAAGAAGCGCGGTAAATTATACACTATTATTTTTAAGAAAATTATTTTGATGATAAATCATCATTTAAATATACAAATTTTAAATGATAGTGTGCTTGTTACTCGTAGTAATTTTTTTGTACGAGTTCATGGTTTAAATAAAACTGTCTAAATATAAACGAATAATTTACCAACTTTTCTGTTTTATTATTGCGTTACTGCGAATGCAATGAAGATGTTTTACCGCATTTTTTTAAACGTAAATAAAATTATTGTGATACTGGAATTGAGGCATTCCATCTTAGTCCTCAAGTGTGACAACGCTTCTACATTTTGATTGTTAATTGAAGATAAATGTAAATGTTTACGTGATCTATGATTGAAAGTGGGTGATGCGTCACAGCATTTACTTACCATCAGGTGGATTGTGTGCACGTTTGTCATCGTTATTATTTTTTTTAATCACCTTTTTCCGATTAACAACAATAAGTTAAAGTATAATTAAACTTTTAATTAAAAGTAAAATACATCAAAGAACTAAATGTGTTTAATATTTAATATTTTCCATACAACAGCTGCAGACGTCGGTGTTGGGACATAGTTTAAATACAAATAAATTTCCATCCGATTACAGCCTGTGCTGTGCTCATCAGTGGGATGTATGTACATATAGGTTCTCTTTAACCACTGAGCACTTGGTAATTCTTGAGGATCGATATAGGGTTAATTCCATCGTGTTAAATTCCTGTACCAACATTTACGAATATCCTCTTCGATGTCGTCCGTGCCGTACTTGTCGTAAGAGGCAACATAGGGAAACATACCGGAGGGGCATAGCATTTCCCTAATAAAAAACTACGGTTGTAGACCCGCCTGCCAAGCGTGGCATCTATCATCATCATCATCATCATCATTACAGCCCTTCACAAGTCCACTGCTGAACATAGGCCTCCCCCAAGGTATGCAACAAAGCACGGTCCTGAGCCACCTGCATCCATCGACTTCCTGCATGTCTTACCAGGTCGTCAGCCCATCTAGTGTTAATATAATATCTTATCTCTATTAATATTTGCATCTACGGCAAATATTAATCTATTAGGTAATCTATCAGAAAGGCCTATGTTAAGCATTGGATATTTGATAGGCTCTAATGGTTACGGTAACAGAAATTTGGTTGGCCACATAGTATAAAATTTATGAGGGGCAAGTCCCTGAACTATCACGGCTCTTAAGAGGAGAGGATAAAGAGTTAAGGCCGTGAGGAGGGGGTTGGATGGAAGAAGCTGGTACCATTATTATATTTTTCAGGTACGACGACGTGGTGTGGCACAAGCTGGGCTCATGCCCGTGGTGGCCGGCGCGTGTACTTGCGCCGGGCGCCACCCCCTCGTGCCTGCTCACGCGGACGCACTCACGCCACCAGTGGCCGCTCAAGTACTACGGTAACGTACCATTACACCAGCTCATGCTCACCGTAAGCCGCGTGCTGATGACGTAAGAGAATCCGTGCTTCGTCCCATAGGTGACGTAAGAGTCGACTATGTGAAATGGCTTGTATTACGGTATATTCCCAACGAAAGTGCTTAGAACACTCATATGTGAGACTTACTACGGTGATGTATGCCAAGAGGCGATAGCGATTATAGTCTACCCTCTCTTTTGGATAAAATGAGTTCAGCAAAGTATCTTTTATGCGCGGATTCGAATTTCGTAAACAATCTAATATCTAGATCCACACGGAGTCGAATATTAGTTGTCACCATTTAACTGTGAACATTTATATATATATATATATATATATATATATATATATATATACATAATTTTTCTCACCAACACCATGTGACAAATACTTACCAACCTCGCCTGGTCGATATACAACTTGCTAAAAACATTCGCTTAAAAATGCCGAAGACAATTTTCGGATATTTGTAATACGCTCACTGAACTAGCCCAGCGTAATTAATATAAGCTAACCTTAAAAAAAACGCATAAGTACAGCAATATCTATATCCAGTAGTGGATACAAAAGGCTAGAGCAATGTAAGAAAACAAGGTGATTTTTAGGTGGGAGGACTTTTCTACCAAAAAGTCTAACATTCGCTGTGCTCCAAACTGGAGGGAATGTCTGCATGGCAGCGAAATAGACTTTGATTTGATTTGACCGTAAAGCGTTCAGTTTTAGCTCTCAGAAGGGAACAGTAACAGAAACAGAAACTTTTTTATTCAATGTAGATTATAAGCAATACTTATTGAACATCAATTTTTTCATTTACCACTGGTTCGCAAAAAACCTCCGTCCCGGGAAGAACCAGCAAAAAACCTAGCGGGACTATTTTTTTTTTACAATAGCTTACAATCATGTTTACAATTAACAACACAAGGCAAATTAGAAATAGCTTGGTAGCGATCACCCTTCCCAGGGGTTATTATCACCCATAAATTCCTTAATGTTATAATAACCCTTTTTATACAAACTTAGTTTAATAACATTTTTGAACTTTGTGTATGACAGATTTTGTATATTTTCTGGGATTTTGTTGTAAAAGCATATTATACATCCTCCCAAGAATAAATTACTGACTTGGTGGAGTCGAATAACTGGTACTACCAGCTTGTGTCTGTTACTAGTATTTACAGAATGAATATCACTTATTTTTGCAAAACTACTTTTATTTTTGTGTACGTACATTACATTTTCATAAATGTATTAAGAGGCCAGAGTTAATATATAAATTTCCTTAAATTTTTGTCTCAGTGACTCTTTTGGTTTTACATTATATAGGTATTGCTCTAATGGCCCTCTTCTGTAAAATAAATATAATTTCAGTGTCAGTCGCGTGTTCCCATAGCAAAATACCATACGACATAATGCTATGGAAATAACTAAATTATTCTAGTTGTTTCAACACTGGTAAGAGAAGATAACGCACTTCTAGCGTTCTTTTCCTAAGTTGGATTGACGCAGCTAACTAAGCAATATAAATTAAGCAGTAGCCACTTACAATAATCAGGTGGACGATTAGGTGGTTTTTAACGTTAATTTTTTGAGATATGACTTGCCATTATCTGTCAAACTCGAATAGTAAATAAAAAAGAAATATTAAAAATAAAACTCATCAGGTAAAAACATCATTATTTTGGCTCAATTTGTAGGTACGCAGAATCACTCGTGGGGCGACGGCACTCGTATGTGTCTGTTCCTGCCGAGTCACACCGCCGCGCTGGACACGGCCCGGGACCCGATGCTGCAACAGGCAGTGCTTGACGCTTGTGACGATTATATCGCAGTTTACCTTACATAGACTCGAGTATTTACCAAAATCCGTTAGATAAATTGTTAATTTAACACCTTTACTTACCTTTAATGTTCGTTTTGCAGACACAATAGTAAGACAATAGCAATAGATAACCTATATGTAGGTATAACGGGACAGGGACACGCAACTATATTTTTATATTTAAGCCATTCTATTCCCGCACTTATGATGCTCTATCAACCAGTATCATCTTTTTAATTTAAAAGTTGCCACAAATTTTAATAAAAAAAAACAATAGTTACGTCTAAAAATATAAATCTACAAGTGATTGTAAAAACTACAGCATGTTCTTATTCAAATCATGTTTTATAATTTAATTGCGTAACAATTTGTAAATTCGTTGAGTATATATAAATACTCATTTCTGGGCGGTAGATACCACACAATGTACAATATCGGGAGTATTGAGAGACAAGTTCCAAATTTTCGAGTGGCAACTCTAACTCCACAATGCCAATTTTTGTGTTTTGTCAGTTTCATTATCCACTAGAACTTATAGACCATAATAAAATGATAAAGTACCTATTTTTATACTTTGCTTTTAGAAAAAAATCTGTTACGGTTATGTTATTTTAAAAATGTTTTATAATATAGCAACATTTCACATATTTTATTTAAACTTACGCGAACAGTACACATTGAATAAAACTAAATTTACGGATTTTATCGCGTTTATTTAACTACTTTTACTTATTTTTAATTCCCGACGTTTCGGGTGCTTTACAGCAACCATGGTCACGGGGGGGACTGAGATGTTTGACGTCCCAATGTCATAGTTAGTCCGGCTACCTTCAGTTTTTGAATATTAATTTTTTTTTTAAAAAACGTCGGGAATTAAAAATAAGTAAAAGTAGTTAAATAAACGCGATAAAATCCGTAAATTTAGTTTTATTCAACATTTCACATATTTTATTTAAACTATGTTGCTTGTTTTTCTTTATTTGAATGGATCTCATACAAAGAGATACTTGATAAAGAAAAGAAAAATGAAAATATAATTTTCATAAAGCACTACTTTTAATTTACTTAACCGTTATGTTGTTTTAATTGTATATTTTATTACGTGCGGAATCCCCATATAAGGTGAAAGAATGAATATTTGTCAATCCAAGTTTTTTTTTATATATATATATTTTGTTTATTATTTTAACAGAATCGTTTTCAATAATATTATATACGAATCAGTGCCCAATTTTCCTATATAGGTATAGTATATAATTGACCCAAAAGTTTTATCATCTGTGATATACCTAATATAGTTTTATTTTTATCCTTATTAAAACTGAATGTAAGGATGTTTCATTAGTATGCTATAGTCATAGTGCTTTTTACTTATTTATTTTTGTTATTAGTATTATTTGGAATGTAATCGCGTAATTTATGTTTAGATTATAATAATTTACGCAGAGAGCTCTAGATAAGTACGATAATAAAGAGCTATAATCATTTTGCATCTTTAAAAAAAATTAATGTGATTTAAATGTGCTGATTGTAGTTAAACGATCTCATTAATCTGATTATAGAAATTGACAATATTTAATTCGATAACAAGATAAAATATCTGATTTTTAATTGTTTATTTTGCATGTACAATAAAATGCTAACACGATACATTGTTTTAAAAAAAAGTCGCACTGAATGCCTTAAACTATTTATTATTTATACTCGCTTCTTATGACCGAAGCGAGATTTTTTACTTGAATGACTGACCACCGTATATTCGTGATTACGAGTGTTTCATATATTATACCAAAACAAATATTTATATCTAGTATTATTTCAATAAAAGCAGTTCATTATTAATAATATTTAACGATAAAGCCTACGTGTACCATAGGCTTTGTATTATTTTAAAAGCATTAAGCATGATGTACAATAATACGGACTTATGGTTTTATCAGCTACATATCATTGCATATTATAAAATAAAATGTAAGTTTTTTTTTGTTATTTCTCAAATCATTAAAATCGTGTGAAATTGTTAGCTGCATGAGCGCACATTTTTTTAAATAAAGTAATATTATAATAATCTCTTATAAAATCTTTATTATACTATCATAATGCAACATGCATAATGATAGTATGTTGTTACAAATTTTATAAATATTGCTTAATAATAAATAAATTTTGTTATAAACGTTGTTTCATTCCAATTCAACTACTTTTCATTTTACCAACTACAGAAAATGCCAAAAAATACCTTCCGATAGATGGCGGTATACCAACTCGTAAACACCATACGTAGACCACCTGGAATAAGCCAAATCCTCTCCAGGACGAGATGCCAAGGCCAGCGGTAGACTTTCATGGGCTGATGAAGAAAAGACATACCACAGACACTTGTTCTTTCTAACCCACTCCCATCTAATGTAACGCTTTTGCTATTAGATCGATATGTCAGGATATAACATGCAAAGTTATGGAACATTCGCAATACAGACGGACATGAAACCAATTATTTGAGCACAAAAATTGGTATCGTCTGAGATTCTACCTTCTACGATTCAGTTGGCTTTACAATTAGGTAATAAAAAAACACTAAATTATTTACAATAGTGTACAAATTTATTAAGGTATTTTACATTAAAATAATACTTTACTCTTTACAGACCAGCAAAAGCAACATTTTAGGGCGTTATTCGCGTACACTCGATATTTTTGTACTTTGTAATCAAATCAACAGGGAACTTGCATAAAATTTACGATTTGCTCGAAACTAAATTTCATAATCGGCTCTAGTTATTAAATAAATAATCATTAACACCGTATTATTATTACCAGAAAATTTGTAAAGTAAATAAGGTAAATATTCAGTAATGATGGAAACACAAGCACTTATATGTCAAAAAGGAAAATAAAAATAGGTTATATATTGCAGCCTATCAAAGTTCAATACTGAACAACAATTTATGATTTCAGATTCTATGTGATAGGTAAACGGTACTATAGATATACTGGACAAGCTCTTTATTTTGAGATAATCGAAGGAAAAACAAGAAGACCCGAGCGGCTTTTAATAACAAGTCTTCAAAGCTATTAAAACACAATTACTACATGTTATATACGTGGTAAAGCCACGCAGCAGCTATATTATGATTGCACCACGAGTGGGTTTGCTCGACCGGGGTAGAACCACGCTCTCACAGAATACCGGCGTGAAATAGTAGCTTAATGTTGCTGTGTTTCGTATGGTGCGTTTAGACAACCGGAAAACCGTTTTACTGCATTTCCATTCTTAATCGATGTTAATGTAGATGTCTATAGGCGACAGCATCCACTTACCAACAGGTGGACCGTGTGCCCGTTTGTTACCCTTATTCTATTTTTAAAAAAAAAAAAACTCTACACACTCATATATATAATTTATACAAAATACTTTAGGTCCGTAAACTTTAGTGTTTTTTTATTATAGTGTCCACTCTGCGTATGTAATTGTATGTTTGCTGTTACGACGTTTACACTTCCAGAAAATTTAAAGCTATTTCACTCTTGAATAAAAAAACTACGTGCAAGTTCCCCATGATTTATTTATAATACAATTCATTATCACAATGTCATACACTCGATGTCTACAAAATTCTACAGGTTATGTTCGTTCTGTTCTGTAATTAAACAGCCCGTGCTTGAGCTTATAATTAAAGCATCAATTTGGTTAAAATAATATTACGTCATTTACGTTACGTTAGCAAACAGGTTCGTTTAAATTTAGCAAAAAATAAGGAATGTTCTTGTGACAGAGTGTACAGAAATATTAAAATTAATTGAAGCCGTTATCACGTAATTGATTGATTTATTACATATTGAAAACATTCTCATTTTAAATGATTTAAAAAAAAATTAGAAGGTTCTATATTCGACACATAAAATATAATCAAATAGTAAATTAAATGCAGATCAAATACAAGTCAAGACAAGAGGCGCCTATGGTATATGCCAGAACCGTGCCATGGTTTCCTATAGATGACGGTATAAAACAAAACATCTAGAACCGTGACGGAAAATAACGTCAAAGTGCCATTTCATTATTTTAAACATAAAAAATATTAAAAAATGAAACTTCTGTGTAAACTTGTGAGGACATTCCTTATTTTTTTGGCAGCAAACTCTGAAATATTGAAAACCTTATCGATTATTAAAAACAATGTGGTAACATTTAGAAACAAATACAAACATATAACATTTTAGTCAGAATTATTTAATACAATAAATCAAAATGCAGTGAAATACAATATAACCAGTAGCAAGAATCATCTCGTATTCGAAATTATGAAATGTTTTTCTGTTTAATAAATCATTCAAAACTGATTTTTAATTTATTTATATAAACCAAAACAATATTTTTTATTAGGTGTCAATTTCCATAGTTCTGGTTTCTAGTTCTTACTCTGTATTTCTTATTCAGATAGATCTAGATAAATGAAAGGTACAAAACATCACAGGCTAAAAATTACAAAGTTTTGACTTTAATAATGTATTTCTTAATAGGGAGAAAAACTCAAAGCTAATTGCAGATGGCGCTTTCATAGATTGTCAATTTTGTGACAGTATCTTGTTTACGTTTCGTGTAGTGTTTTTTTTTTTGCGATATTTTAGATAATTGCAAATAGGCCTTCTTAAAACCTACTCGTTTGTGCCGGTTTCCCAACACAAAGTTGAACTTCGAATGAGAAATGCGTCGGCTGTCGGTAAAAAGGTAGATTTGCTTTAAAGTTTAAAGGTAAGTAATAACAATATTAAAGGTTATATTTCAAAATATAATAATATCCATATTTCGTAATCAAAAGCTTATTGTCCCTTTATCTTATTACATGGGAAGCGTATGACGAAACTAAGATTTTGTAGAAGTCTTAGCTCAGTCGATAGTGATAACCTCTGTCGGAAGAAAAGGACAGTTTTCTCCCTATAATTAAGAATGCAAAAATTACAATTAAAAACAAAATACTAACCTAAGAGCAAAGTTAACATTCAACATATCGCGCGCTTAATAATAAACCGACCGACTACGGTTCAGAAGCAACCTTGCACAGATTGTTGTAGACTTAAATGTTCAGAAAAGTTTACATCCGTACAAAGACAATCTCTTTTCGAAGCTTATTGGAAAATTGGGGACTTTGATCCGATTGATTTGTATGTCCAACGTCACATCTAGATATAAATACACAAACGCCATGTGTCCGAGGCAGAGCAATAATACTTTCCACTTTTTTATGGATGACAAACCAATCCGAGTTTGTGAACAGTTTCTTATAGGAACACTAAATATATCCGATCGCGTTATTCGCACAGTAGAACAAAGAACTCATTATCCAGTGATCAAAGAAACATAACAACCGCAATAGAAATCACGATTTACAAAAATAAACTTCAACTCAAAAATCAATATCAGACTTTGATTGTCAGAAAAAACAATAAGCCCTGTGGTAAGTACTGCACATTTTACAATGTATTTACTAAAGAATATAATGTATCATTTTTTTACCTGCGTAAAGATCAATGCGACCTGTGTCTTCAGTACGCAAATGCAAATAACGAACAGACGAATCTAATTCGTGACAAATTTGAAGCTCATTTAGAAGAAAAAGCACTAAGTCGCCAAGAAAAACATAATGACCACTGCAAAATAAATGACAAAAATAAAGTTCTTGTTTTTGATCTACAAGCTGTTTTGCAATCTCCAAGGGGCAATACATCAGCATTCTACTATAAATCCAAATTAAACAGTTATAACTTTACTGTCACGCTTCTTAATAAAATAGTTGATGGCCAAACAAAAGACGCCTATGATGATGTGCACTCTTATTTCTGGAATAAAACTGATGCTAAACGAGGTGCAAGGTGTAAGGTAACAAAATAGGCTCTTGCTTACTGGACTGCTTTGAGGTTTGTCTAGATTCAAGTGTTATAGTTCGGCCGTTCAGAGAATGCGTTCCTGACACGTCGCGATTGAACTGACGACGTAACTTTGTAATGGCGTTGCAGTTACGATAAAAATATTTTTGCTGGTTGTTTACCGTTTTAACAATTGATGAGCATTAAAACAACATTATTATATCAATAATCAATGAATGTTATAATTTTGTGCCAAACTGAGTGTCAAATAACTTGGTAAACAATATTTTTCTAAATCTATGCTGCGCTATTACAAGGTTATGTCAGCGCTTTATATTTGTGGTGCTGTGCTAACAATAACAGGCAATAACAGTATCGTAATTTGTTCTTATACAGTTATACTTTATAAAATAATACGTTTTGTTTTTCTTTTTAAGAATTTGAAAATAATGGACTATAAGATAACTTTTATTAAATATAAAAATAAAACTACGACCAAACCGAACGTGCGAAAGAAAGTAGCATTTTTATATTTAGGTTGAAAATGGTAACCCCAAATGGCGTTATAGGCCGCAATTTTTCGACGCTAAAACAGTCGTCTGTTGTCGTTTCGTGCGCATAGACCACGTTCTTCAAGTGTTTTCGATCTGTTTTTATTTGATTACCCGGCTTTCGTTTAATGGATTGTTTCTGATTTTAAAATGACATCGGCGCTAAACCGGACTTCGATTGTGTTTTGTATTGCGTTCTTTTTACTTTTGTTGCATAATAATGCCTAAACGTGGACAAACATTGAAAAGTGGAGCCCGTGAGTTAACCATCAAGCTGCAAGATTACTTTGAGCGGGAGCGGCAAAATGGCGGACCCCTGTTACCTGTCGAACAAGTACAAGAACGCATCTCTCAGGCGCTTGGAGTTAGCAAACGAACGATAGCAAATATTAATGAAGAAAAGTTCGGCTCTACTGGCACGGAAGATAATATTTTACGTACTCCGAAGAAGAAACGTAGAACTAAACCCGTGACAGATATTGACACCTTTGACGCCGATGCAATCAGAAGTCATATATATGGTTACTATTCCAGAAATGAATATCTCAACAGGAAGAAGCTTTTGGCATCGTTAAGAGAAGCTGGACTGTTTAGCGGTGGTAAAACTGCTTTAACCAAAATATTAAAAGATATTGGTTTTTCGTGTAAAAAAATAGACAAAAGAAAAATTTTATTAGAACAATACGACATAATTTTAAAACGGATAAGTTTTTTGAGAGAAGCAAAAAATATTTATAGCTGGGATAAATATCCGTGTTCATTGACGAGACATGGCTAAAAGCCAATCACACGGTTTCCCGTTCTTGGACGGATGAAACACAAACGTCGACGTCGAAAGTACCAATGGGTAAGGGGGCCCATCTGATAATATGCCACGCAGGTTCTGCAAAATACGGCTTTGTGGAGAACGCGTTACTGGCATTTCAATCAAAAACCACAAATGACTACCACGAGGAAATGAATGCCACTACATTTAAAGAGTGGTTCCAGAACGTGCTTTTGCCCAGCCTACCAGAGCCTTCTGTAATATTCATGGATAATGCCTCCTATCACTCGGTTCAAATACAGAAACCACCTACCCAAGCTAATAAAAAAGAAGAAATGGTG
Source organism: Parnassius apollo (assembly GCA_907164705.1). NCBI lineage: Eukaryota > Metazoa > Arthropoda > Insecta > Lepidoptera > Papilionidae > Parnassius > Parnassius apollo. Next base: position 4,779,109 of record CAJQZP010001576.1, read on the forward strand.
GCTTGGTTACAAGCAAAAGGCATTGACGCAAATATGCAGATGCTAAAACCAGAGCTAATTAAATTAGTTAAAGAAAATAAAGCGGCAAATCGTCGGTCGAATCACGAAGGGGCGTATCCCACAAATATTCGATTTTTAGTTATCTCCACCATCGTAATCTATAAGGCAAGTTTTATAGCGTCACGAAAGGGCGTAATTTAAAACACACCGGAAACAGATTTACAAACAATTACGAAAAGCCCTATCTGCTATTCATCCCAATTTAAAAATCACGAATAGTCGTATCCACCAGTTACGCCTATTCTTACCTGTTCCCATGCAATTTTTTTTCACGAAGAGGCGTAACCTATCTAACGTGATTACGCGAGTGAAACAATGACAGGTCAAGACGTGTTAAGCAGTCGAGCGAAGTTAGTTGCAAGTTAATAAGGTGCATTGTTTGTTTACGAATATTAAAATTAATAAAATTCTGTCTTCAAAGTGAATGAATACTTATTTTAAGAGTTACTTTTATTTGTGTTTTATACAAATCACAAGGTTATTTTACAGTAATGTACCTATTGCTTTTAAACGCATAGTTACCTAAAAGATGAATTAATATTTTAGGTTAAAATTTTAGAAAAGTTATTTATTTGTTATTGCAATGTTTTGTTACCTAAACCATAGTTTAAATAATATGCAAGTTACAATGTCAGTGTTTAACTATTCCTAAATGTAACAGTGTGTAATTAATTTTCTTATTTACGGTTAAATTATTCTTTACAGATACCTACTATCTACTTAACTTTCTGTGGGATGGTTTTTCAATGATGGACGTGTTAGTTACATGGAAAGATGGCACTCAAAATGTTGTACACACACGGGAATTATTTCCAATCAGAAAAGGTCAGAAGATAACACTTGGTACAAAGGTGAAAATGTTGTATGAACGAAAATGGTGGTATGGTACAGTAACTGTTGTCGAAGCAAAAGAATACTCTTCGTCTGAAGACGAACCACTTTCAACTTATGTTCCTGCAAACCGTGTGCAAAATTGCTGCGAGTACATTAACTGTCATAATCCTATTTTGACTACTTGTACGGAATGTGCTTGTTTCTTGTGCGCTGAACATTACCAAGAAGACGCTTCCTGCTCTAATCATATTTTAGTTAGCAATAACATATCCACATCAAAAAATCAGGATACCAACTATGAATTATCATTAACCAATTCAGAAAAAAAATTTATGATACAGTATGCACTGATGAAAATTATATAGATATACAGAATGAATACCAAAAATGCTGTCAGTTTTCGATTTGTACTGATGAGGTATTTAGTGCATGCCATCGTTGTTCATGTCTCCTTTGTTATGAACATTTTGTCAACAATTGCTCTACCTGCGAAAATCATCTAAACTTTGAAGCTGACTTGACGTTAACAGAAACTTTAAAATTTGATTTTGGGCAAACTGATATGCAGCAGACTTGTGAATATGCCAACTGCACTAACCCTGTACTAACGACATGCTTTGCTTGTTCTTGTTTACTGTGTGATATTCATTTTGCGTCTGTGCTTTATATGCAATCATGTTCTGATCATAAAAAAAAATCCAGCCTCGCTTGCTGATTTCGATATTACCGAAACTGAGAATGTTTCAAATGATTCTGATGCAACTATGGTCTTATCTGACACTCGCGACTCACCCAGTATTTTAATGCAGAATACAGTTTTGGAACCACAACAAGACAGTTATTTGGCCCCAGAAGACTTTATAGTAGATGGCGTTTCCCGAGAGGAAGAAAGATCGAAACCTGTTAGAAAAAATAAATACAAAGAAGCCAAGGTTTTGCGACACGCAGGACAAGAATATATTTCGCCATATACAAAAAAAGTAGTTCCTGGAAGGAAGGTTGGTTCATTATGCAATAATTTAGAAAATTGCACAAAGCAAGGCCTGTACTGTTAGCGTTTTAATGAACAAATACGCGAAAATATATTTATGGATTTCTATTCATTAGCAGATCTAACTTTGCAAAGAGAATATATAGTGAGATTTGTTGAAAAAAAGCCCGTAGGACGCAAAACTACTGCCACAGAATCTCGTCGGAAGTTTACCAACTGCTTTTACTTACCATTAAATGATGAGAAGCAGAAGGTATGCAAGAAAATGTTCCTCAATACTTTGGGAATTTCAGAAAAGACGTTTCGCACAGCTTTGCAAAAATTAAAGAACACCGGTGTAGTAGAAAAAGACAGAAGAGGAGGAAGGCAAGAGGTCTATCATGAAAGGGATACTCAGCTGCGATCACTCATTACTGAACATATTAACAGATTTCCGCGTGTTGAGTCTCATTATTGTAGAAAAAGTAGTACAAAAGAATATCTCCACCATGATTTATCTTTGAAAAAAATATATGGTATGTTTTTAAAGGAGTATAACCAACCCGTAAGTATGACACTTTATAGAAATGTATTCAAAGGCATGAATTTATCGTTCCATAAACCAAAAAAAGACCAATGCAGTTTATGCATGACATACAGAGAAGGTACAAGCGAGGTGAAAGAGAAGCTGCAGAATAAATATGATGCACATATTATAGAAAAAGAAGAAGTACGACGAATTAAAAACGAATGCAAGAATCGAGCAATACAAAATATAACCACTTGTTGTGCTTCGTTCGATTTACAGCAAGTCATCTATTTGCCACAATCCAATGAAAGTGCTCTTTTTTATAAAAGACGTTTGGCTAATTATAATTTCACAATTTATGATTTAGCCTCCAAAGACTGTATATGCAACTTATGGAATGAGACAATCAGTAGAAGAGGTGCCTCTGAAATTTCTACTTGTGTTTATTATTTCTTAACAAATTGTGATAGAAAGAGTGTGAAAGAAGTATTCTTATTTTGCGATGGCTGCTCAGGCCAGAATAAAAATTCCGTGATGGCGGCTATGGTCTTATACTTAATAAATAATTGTGAATCTATTGAAGAAATTAGTTTACGATACTTCTGTTCGTTCCATGGGCAAAGCGAGGGCGATTCTGTCCATAGCGCGATAGCATTTGCAATGGCAAAGGCTGGGAACGTCTTTGTTCCATGCCAATTGGAGCCGATCATACGATTGGCACGCAAAAATCCATACGAAGTCAAGGTACTCAATTACAATGATTTTAAGGATTTTAAAAATCTTGCCTTAAAGTTAAGGTTACTTAAATTAAAAAACGATAACCAGACAGCCGCCCTCTTTAAATGGACAGATGTTATGGAGTTAAAAGTCTCACGAAAGTCTCAAAGTAGTCTATTTTTTAAAACGAGTCACAAGGATAAAGAATACAGATCGATATCAATAAAAAGACAAGATGTTAAATGGCTGAAGGAAGAGGTGGGACATTTAAATAAATCTCATTATGAGATATCTAAAGAAAAATATAACGATTTAATTTCTATGTGCAGGGGAGAGACCCCTTTGATAAGATGCCGGGAATATCAAACTTATTATGAAATCCTACCACATCAATAAGATATTGTTCCATTACTTAATATTACAGTCTTTCTTTATTTAATAGTGTTTTAATTTATAGTCTTTTATTTCTTTTATAGTTAAGATAGCCGGACGTAAATGTTATTTTGAAATATTTGCACATGACAAAAGGGCGTAAGTGAATTTTTTTTCAAAAATGTTAATGTGCGATACGAAATCGATGAACTGGCTCATGAGTACGGTCATCGCGTTCTAAGAATTCCACCGTATCATTGCCAATATAACGCGATTGAGCTAATCTGGGCTCAAATAAAAGGTTACGCCGCCCGCCACAATACTTCCCCCCACAAAGATGATGACCCTATTAAAAGAAGCCTGCGGGGAAGTCACAAGAGATGACAGGGCAAAGGTTGTTGAGAAGACTAAAAACCTGATTGACGAACATTTTGACCGAGATATCAGGATTGATTCTGTCATTGATAATAATATAATTATACATGTAGGCGAAGATGATGATGAAGACACCACCTCCTCAAGCGAATCGGAGTCTGATTAATATTCTGTACCCACATTCAATTCAATGTACTTTATTGCATAGAAATACAGATTGTAACTTTGTAACAAAGAATAAATAAAACAAATTTATTATATTAATACTACCTTTTTTGTTTTCCACTTAAATTACTAAAATATAAATTTTAAATGATTCCGCCAATTTAAAACGAAAATAATGTTAAAAATAACGCGGCGGTTCATTTTGGAGGAACGGTAACGAACTCAGTGTTATGTTGTGCCCATCACTAGTCGTGACTAACAGATAGGTGTCAGGAACGCATTCTCTGAACGGCCGAACTATAGTGACATTGGCTTAAGTTTAATTTTATATCCTGATAATTGCACTGGCCAGAATAAAAGAAAAATATATAGTGGCATTTTATCTCTATGCAGTGACCCACCTAAATATAGAATCAATAACGCATAAATTTCTAATCAAGGGGCACACACGAAATGAGGGAGATAATATTCATATCATCGTAGAATAGGAAATAAAAAAGAACCTTAAATCAGGACCAATACACAGTCCCCATCAGTATGTAACCACAATTAAAATGCCAAAAAGAAAAGATTGCACCTACGATTTGTTTCTGGACTAGAAAAAACTTCAGGAAGACTGGGGATACAATTTCAGTGAAACTGAAGACAAAAACCATTTATCATAGAATGATATAAAAATCTTAAAGTGTGACACAGAAAAAGTGAACTGTTTGCATTCATTGTGAAAACATCATACAAAGATAAAGAATTCCTAAGAATGCCTAAACAGGAGGAAAAAATGAAGCTCTTGTCAGAGCTGACAACAGTAAAAGTACACACTGGCAAGCAAGAGCTCAGCGAAAACAAAAGAATTGAAAGATTTTAAGGAACTGGTTGATAAAAACTTGATCCCCAATTTTTACAAAGATTTTTAAGATACAATAATGTAAAAAGTTATTTCTTTATTTGTGACTAACCTAATATTATTAGGTAAACTGACTGATTGTACAAAACTGATCTCTTAATCAATAAGCACATCATTAGTAGGTACTATTGTATAATGCCCTATTTACATTCAGCCTTGTCGGGCAGGGCAGTGGGCAGAGCAGTATGTAAACAGGCTACTCGCGTCGACACTGCCGCTGCCACTGTCACTGCCCAACACTCCTTCGATTGTGGCCTGGATAAACGGACGTGCGAGTCGTCTTGTTTTTAAATAAGTACGATCTGCCAAAACGCCTTTCGAGTGGAGTAACGAAAATACAATCAAGTTTTTAGAACTGCTAGAATCAGAAAAAACTATAAGTATGGGATTTCAACGATAAAAACCATAATTCATCATCTTCTACGAAGACGAATTTTCTTTTTGAGCATGATGATAACACATACCTGATGATGATAACCATACATGTACACAACCTATGTACATAATTAATTATAAATTCGTCAAATTAATTATATTAATATAATAGTTTAAGGAATTAATGAACATTGACATTTTATTTCTAAAAACAACTAGTAACTCATATTGATTATTTATTTATTAAAATGTAAATTAATGTAATTAAGTTAAATAGTAATATTTGCATAATAGCTGAGATTTGTAAATTATAATTTTATTGTAATTATAATTATGAATTAATTTATACTGTACTGTAATTATTAAAGTAATTATTATTTTAAGCTACTATTAATTATTATTAACTTAAGCTATTCTTAGCTGAACTAATCTCATATAATATTTAATATTATTTATGTAACAATAATGTAATAATTCAATTAATAATTTATGTACAATTTATTGTATAAGAATTCAAATAGAGTGGATCTCTATAAGTATTTAATTGTACATAATATTTGATTTCAAAAAGAATGTTTGTACATAACTTTTAAGCAATTACATAATTTCAAAATGTAACATTTTGGGGTTTGTGTAATTAGCTGTATTTCATATAATTTTTATTTTTGCATGCCAATTATCGCAAAACATGTCAGTTCCACGTCATTGATCTACTTATGTACCATGTTTTTAAGCAAATAAATTTTCTATCTATCTATCTTATTTTGACTTTATTAACATAATTTTGTATTACAAGAAGACCCAGCGCGGACGCTGTAATTATTTTGACGTCTGCCATAGTCGAAAGAGATGTGAGTGGTAGGGCAGAATGTGAATACATACTTCTCTCAATCCTGCTACGGAAGTATTTAGCGAAGTATGGCCGGCAGCGCGAGGAGTAGTGGCTGAATATATGGCAGGGGCTGAATGTAAATGAGGCTTAAAATTTAATAGTAGGTATGTTTATAAGAATTTATTTTTATATTCTGTGATTATATAGATGACAAGTTTTGCTACAATTATCTAAAGAAGTTTACAATATAGCAGCACAGACGTCCCGATGTCAGTGTTAACCTGGAGTACCTTCAGCTTTTTAATTATTATTTATGGTCCGATCTACGCAGAATGAACTAACCATGAGTGGTGATGGAATGAACTTACTATGGTGACCATGGGTGCTGGAAAGCACTCGAAACGTCGGGAATCAAAAATCACATATATAAAACGCGATAACACCCGTAAAAGTAATTTTAATCAAAAGGAAGATTGTTTAATTAATTATTGATGTGGTATTATACAACCCAAATAAAGAGAAAATCTTAGTGAGGTACGTTTTTTTAAAAAAAAAAAGAAAAAAAAAAAAAAGTTATCAAGAGAATGTACAAATTCTACTTCACTTTTACAATAATCAAGCCTAAAAGTCAGTAGGAATATAATTGACATTTTCTCACATTGTTAGATACGTAAAACTGCACATATTAACTGTATTAACAGAAATAGAGGATATCTGGGTGGCGTTTAGTCCCTACAAACGTATTCCTCTATTTTTTCCTTACAATAATGCAAACGGTTTTGTTACATAACAATCTTTACTGCACTGTCATGGTCTCACGTTTTTTTTTTTTGCCAAAAAGCAATTGTTTTGGAAATTGTTTCTGACCAAAACCACTAAAACTGACCAGTTATACCTTTGTTATTAGACATCCAAGAAAAAAAAAACATAAAAAATAGAAGAAAAACATACAGATTTAGCTACAACCTTTCTTTATGTACTATAGTAGCTGCGGTAGCTTATTATAGCGTAATTTACAGCGAGCGCTAACCATCTGTAGCGCTCGCTGTAAATTTCATTGTAGCGAACTACACGGGTTCAATCCCTGCCGGCCCCAATGAAATTGTTAATGCAATTTTAGTGTTGATTTACGATGTGCTTGGTGGTGAACGAAAACATCGTGAGGAAACCTGCATGTCTGAAAAATAAGAAAAAAAAATTTCGAAGATATGATATGAAGTTCGCCAACACGCATTACGGCGGACACTTTCTGACCCTAAAACCCTCTCAGAAATGAGAGGTCTGTGTCCAGCAATGGGACCTTATATAGAGTGTATTTATATTAATTTTATATTTCTTATATCATTTTTGAAAAAAGATATTAAAACCGGTCTAACTTTGGAGAAGAAAGAAGTATTCCACTAATATAAAGTTGTTTAGCTCGATCATTTGGGTCGAGAACAATTAAGAATGGATAAGAACTACGGTCATTCAATAATAATATTATCTTACTTACCGACACGAACAATTTAACATAAAATGAAAACGAAAAATGCAACAAAAAATCTGCAGAATTTATAAATATTTTAGACATTTTTTTTAAAACAATTTTACTAGAAAAAATGTGTACGGCAGTCAAAAAAGTTTAAGAAAGTTCTCATTCTTTATAATCAATTTAATATTGAGCCGATTGTGCGATAGTTTTATTTTTTTTTTTTAACAAACACATTAAATTTCATTACATTTAACTATTTTTTAACAATCGTAATCCATTTCTTTCATGTGATACGCAAAGCTATTGGTATTTGGTAGACTCAATAAAACTACGCACATATTTGTAAGGAACTTTACTCGTATGTATCTAATTCACCAAACGGTTAAAATGAAGAAAAAAATCTTAAATTAAAAGCCTAATTTAATGAATGGATGATTGAAATATGCGCTAAAACAATTATATAAGGTTTTCATTTTCCACAGATAATAGAAAGTAATAATACCTCGTAGTATTTTAAAGTCCACAGACTTTGTTACAGTTAGGGACATTGTCCACAGTTTGTTATAGTTAGGGATTATCCCTATACCAGTCACACGTAAGTTTACAATCATAGTATTTCTTTGTTAGATAACACAGTTTGTTAATTCAAGCTTTAAAATCTGTCAACTATCGTTGAGATTTTCTCATACTTATATAAAACAATTTACATTATTATTTGCATTGCATGTTGTCACTTAAACATTAAATAAATTCTTCTAAAAGTCCAACTATTCACCGGGACCGATAATTAATGCACTCACCGCGAAGAATAGGAACACAACACCTCCGATTATTGTTACTAGAAAAAAAAGAAAAACTCCGTTTAATCAAAATATTTCTCTACGATGATTGGTTCTTAGAAGCCTGACTATTATTAACATAGAATACTATAATACATACGTAATAGAACGGGGGAGTGGGCGGAGCCCGCTTAGGCACTAAAATGTAATATGTCAACACGAGATGTGTTTTGACACAATGTTTCAATCAAATTATTCAGAAAATGCCAAATTACACCCTATTTACAAATAAATATGTATTAAAATTTAAACGATTTTTTAATGATGATCTTGAACTAATCAAAAGCCTAAAATGTGTAAAGTTTTTGTCTGTCAACACAGCGAATCGGGTTTGGCGACGCCCTTCCTCGTACAAAATAAAGTTGACAGTCCAATAAGTTTCAGTTGAAATAAAATGCCAGTCATAAATAACATATGTGGTTGTGACTTAGTTGAGGGCAAATATTCATTTAAACGCCAACTGTTCAGTGATGTCACAGTGATCGCAAGGGTGAAAACTGGCAGCGATCACCGAATGGTTAGAGGCACACTGAACCTAAACGTTAAGTTGGAGAGGTCTCGTCTAATTCAACGCTCCGTCGTCCCTCGTGCTCTAATCCAGAATCCCGAAAACTTTCAGCTCGAGTTACGTAACCGCTTTCAGTGCCTACAAGATTGCAATGCATTGAATGATATGAATGACAAGCTCGTGGAAACTGTCCATGCGGTCGGAGCTAAGTTCTGCAAGACCCGCCGCAGAAGAACACAAAAACTCTCCGATCACACTCTTAATCTCATGGCTGTTAGACGGGAGATGAGGCTGCAATCGTCAACAGATTTGACAGCATACAGGCAACTGAACAGACAGATATCCAAATGCATGCGGCGAGACTTACGCAACTTTAATACTGCTCATATTAAAGATGCGATCGAGCGGAACCAGGGCTCCGAAGTCTTTACCCGAGATCTGTCTGCCAGAAAGAGCCAACTGTCAAAGCTGAAGGCTGAGTGTGGCAGCATCGTTTCCGGGACACCTGAGATTTTGAGTGAGATTGAGAGATTCTATGGGCAGCTGTACACATCATCGTTGGAGCCACACGCAAGTGTGAGTAACGATCCAAGAGCAAGTCTTATCCGACACTATCCCGATGATATCCCGGACGTCAGTCTGAGCGAGATTAGAATGGCTCTCCAGCACCTTAAAAACGGCAGGGCCCCAGGCGAGGATGGAATTACAGCGGAGCTTCTGAAAGCGGGTGGAACACCGGTAATTGAAGTCCTTCAGAAGCTCTTCAATTCCGTCCTCCATGGTGGCACTACACCAGAGGCGTGGAGCAGAAGTGCGGTGGTCTTGTTCTTTAAGAAAGGCGACAACGCTCTCTTGAAGATCTACAGACCGATTTCCCTTCTGAGCCGCGTCTCCGTGCTGTTTTCGAGAGTCATTACGAATCGTCTCGCACGCAGACTCGACGACTTCCAGCCTCCCGAACAAGCCGGTTTCCGAAAAGGCTTCAGTACCATAAACCACATACATACCCTGCGGCAGATTGTACAGAAGAACGAAGAGTAAAATCTGCCATTTTGCCTGGCGTATGCGGACTATGAGAAAGCCTTTGATTCCGTCGAAATTTGGGCGGTGCTACAGTCCCTTCAGCGATGCCAAGTTGACTGTCGGTATATCGAAGTGCTGAAGTGTTTGTACAGTAGGGCTACGATGGCTATCCGAGCACAGAACCAGAGCTCGAAACCTATCCAACTGCAGAGAGGTGTAAAACAGGGTGACCTTATATCCCCGAAACTCTTCACCGCTGCATTGGAAAACGTTTTCAAGCTACTGGACTGAAAAGGATACGGTATACCGTGTAAACATCAATGGCGAGTACATCAATCACCTTCGATTTGCCGACGATATAGTCCTTATGGCAGAATCGCTGGAGGACCTAAGCACTATGCTCTATGACCTCAATGGTGTCTCCCAACGGATAGGTCTTAAGATGAACATGGACAAAACAAAGATCATGTTTAATGTCCATGTCACACCTATGCCGGTAGTTGTTGGGAGCACTATGCTCGAAGTTGTTGACGAGTACGTTTACCTGGGACAAATAGTCCGACTAGGTAAGTCCAACTTCGACCGAGAGGTCAATCGACGGATTCAACTCGGCTGGGCAGCGTTCGGAAAATTACGACATATCTTCTCGTCAGGCATACCTCAATCTCTAAAAACTAGATTGTACAACCAGTGCGTGTTGCCAGTGATGACTTATGGATCTGAGACGTGGTCCTTCACTGCTGGCCGTATGAGGACGCTCAAGGTCGCTCAGCGAGCTATGGAGAGGGCTATGCTCGGAGTTTCGCTGCGTGATAGACTCAGAAATGAGGATATCCGCAGTAAAACCAGAGTGACCGACATAGCCCAACGGATTAGTAAGCTGAAGTGGCAATGGGCCGGCCATATAGCTCGTAGAACCGATAACCGATGGGGAAGAAAGGTTCTCGAATGGCAGCTTCGTACCGGTAGGCGTAGTGTAGGGCGACCCCCCACTAGATGGAGTGACGACCTGGTAAGATATGCAGGAAGTCGATGGACGCAGGTGGCTCAGGACCGTGCTTTGTGGCATTACTTGGGGGAGGCCCATGTTCAGCAGTGGACTTGTAAAGGGCTGCAATGATGATGATGATGATTCATTTAAAAGCAGATAATGTTATTAAATTCCATTACGAGAATGTGTACAAAAGTTCCAACTTACCAGTTCTTACTGAGATCTTTTGGGCGACCATACGGCCGCCTATCACAGCGAGGCCAGTGCAAAGTGCGTGTCCAAGAGATCCACCCACTACTACACCTACAGCATCTTCCCTGGTCGCCAAAACAACTGTCGCCAGCTGCGACCTGTCTCCCCATTCCGCAAGGAAAGTTAATGAAGCAGCTTGCAATAAGACTTTTATCACAGCGTTACGTTTTCTCCTTCTATTTTCTGCTTGACCTTGCTCCAACATATCGAGAGTTTCTTCTTTTTCGTCCTGTAATAATTGGAAAATTATTCAGTTATTATTTGACATTTCACTAATGTAATTTGTTGATACCTATATCATAATACGTATAACGGTTTGTTAAAGTCGCAAGCAAATTCGAGAATTTCATTAAAGTCATTTATGCATAAATTCATTATGAAAACTATTGATTTTTGTATAAAGAAATTACTGAAATTCATTATAGAAATTAAACGGGTATTGCAATCGAATTCCTTAATAGTATTAAACTATTAAGGAATTCTATTGCATTACCCGTACAATAAATAATTACACACGATTGAGATCGAGCTAAACAAAACATTTTTGAAAATGAGATTAAAAAAGCAAATAAAAATGGTTTTACAAATATTTTGAGATATCGTACTTGTTATCTATTTAACTTACTAACTTAATACGACAGTACGATATTAAATGTATCTACATACATGCCAAGCGCACTGTAAGGCTTTTATAATGATTCGATGGAATTACTTATTAGAAATTAAGATCTTATCTATGTAAAAGATAAATACGAGAGTTTTTCATACCCAAACGAGTTACTTAAATTAATTTAATAATAAGGTTTACAGTAAAATAAACTAAATGAAGCCCAGTCAGTTATAAAAATGAGATAAAAGAAATTTAAAGTTATTGAATGCTTCTGAATCTTGTGCATTTTTCTAGAATATAATATTTAACATCTATAAATCAAAATTCTCCCTAGGTATTTTTATTTGACTGATGGGGCTTTATAACATTAAAAAGCAATGGACTACTCAAATGCTGAATTCCTTTGTACATCAATCGAATATTATGAAGGCTTATTAAAAGCAAAATTTCGAACGTAAAGATGATATGGTCGGTGCAATAACGGAACGTAAAGAAGCTAAGCTAAACGAAAAGAAACTAAGGTGTCATTCGTACTGCCAGGCATAATGACGTAAGATCACCCTCAGCGGTTCAGACTGTGTAGAGGGGCCCGCTTGGGGCTCCTCTGGCATCTCAGGAACATCTGCTACAGGGGATTGCGAAGGCCCAGGACTTTCGGAACGGGCTGACTTCGTAGACACCGCGTCGGGCGAACTTGAACAATCTTTGGTAGGCTCCTGTACATTTTAATCTATATCATTCTAATGATGCGTTTCAATTACAAGAACCAATTTATTGCCATTTTCTAAATGTAACAAAAGGTATTCTTAACAATTAAATAAAGGAATTCAACATTTGTACATCTAAAGAAGTAGTTTGAAGATATCCTTTAAGGTGTAATTGGCATTAACCCAAAAACAAAATATATTATACCACATCAAAAACACATCTTCAATAAGATATTAATAATTTTTACGTCTCGAAGCCGGTCTCCGTTTTTAATTGATTAATTGTAGATCTAAATAGAACTGAAGATTAAAAGAAGTTGTACGTTTTTATATTTGGGAAAAAAACTATTCTATTCAATTGTAACAAGCGAGCACGCAGTCCACACCCGATGATGGTAAGTGGATGCTGTGGCCTATAGACATCTACATATTATATTCTCGGTTAAGAATCAAAATGCAGATTCGTTGTCACTCATGTGGCATGAGATAGAATGCCTCCGTATCAGTAAAAAGGGTCTCCGGTTCTCTACACTCACCGTCCTAAACTCAGCAGCATTGTTCTAAAGTTTCACGATGGTATCCTGTGAAAGCGTACGATCAGGTATGGTACTTCGCCAATCAAGTCGAGATATATTTTACACGTGGTAGAACCACTTGTAAAATATATCTGCTATGGCAGCTATATTATGGTTGTAGCACGAATGGGTCGGTTCTATCAGGGACGGACCACGCACTCACAGAATATCAGCGTAAATACATACATACATACATAAACACTCACGCCTGTCACCCAGAGGGGTAGGCAGAGACTACGGACTTCCATTTGGCACGATCCTGACATACCTCTTTCGCCTCTTTTACATCCATATATCTACGCATACATGCTCGTCGGTTAAGGGTACTTCTAACGTGGCCCATTTTCAAAATATCGCCAATTTGGTCGTAAAATAGAAGCTTAATACTGCTGTATTTTGTATGGTGGTGTAGAGATCCGGAGACCCTTTTTTTACTGGAAACGAGGCATTCCATCTAAGTCGTCAGGGGAGACAACGCATCTGCGTTTTGATTCTTAATCGAGGATATATGTAGATGTCTATGGGCCACAGCATCCACTTACCATCAGGTGGACTGTTTGCTCGTATGTCACTCTATTCTATAAAAAAATTCCAACTGCAGGCATTATATAGCTGCGGTATGGCTCTTCCACAAATAATAAACTGTAATATGGTTGTTGTCCCATGTTGTTACGTGTCTCTTGCACGAAGCTTCCCGAACGTGGTCGACACTATTCCGATGCGTACATCGATCTCTGCATTATGTGAAAGATTGCTCGTCATTGTCGAACCTAAATAGCAAATCCTGTCGACTACGTGGAGAGGGTTGCCACTAAACTGTATGACTGGGTTTTCTACAATCCCATGGACAAGCATCATCGTTTTTCCGGCAAAAATAGACATACAAAACAGATCAATGTTTGTCACGGTCTGAAGCTATGAGACGTTGTTACTGCTGCAATTTTCTTTGAATAAAAATATATACATAGCACATATACATCTCTCTTCGACCGTGTAGGATTGCCGTCCCATTGGAATGTCAGTCATAATTATCGTTCATTATCACACCCCTCCACAAGTCCACTGCTGAACATAGGCCTCCCCCATGATATGCCACAAAGCACGGTCCTGAGCCACCTACATCCATTGACTTCCTGCATGTCTTACCAGATCGTCACTCCATCTAGTGGCGCCGCCGTGACGTCTTACACTTCGCCTGCCTGCACGAAGCCGGTACTAGGAATCTGAGTGTGTGGGAATAAATAATAAACCTGTGCTTCCGCACACACTCGTGCACTATAATCCTGTTCTGCGCTAGATGTTTAGTCTCCATTGAATTGAGATGAGACTACATTTAATAGTAGATACGTAAACAATGCAGAGCTGATTATAGACATTCGTGTAGGTTTTCCGTTCACCAGCCTTAACATGCAGGCCTTATATCTAAGATTGTAATATTTCCGTTACGGCCTGAGTTTAGATGTGTTACAAAAAAGATTGGTTTCGCAAAAACTGGTCAGGTGACGATATTTTCTTCACAATATCAATTTCAACAGCATCGAGCATATTATACCAGTGCAGCTATTAGTGTATCGGGGCGATAAGACTAATTTTCATAAATATTGTGTAAACACACTTCGGTTTTACCAACCAGTTTACCAACTACAGATTTACACACTACTAGATGGCCAAGCAGACGTTGTCCTGATCTATCCGACGACCCTTTGGTCATATAAAAAATCATTAGATTCGTAATAATACACATCTAGGGCATCGATCACTAACATTAGATTCGTAATAATATACATCGTGCATGTCAATATACATCGAGGGCATCGATCACATACCGATGATCGAGGGCGACTTATTGGCATAAATACGATCCTATCTCTCAAGTTGGACCAAAATAAAAAAGATATTGAAATCAATTCAGTAGTTTGGGGGTTTATCGCGGACAAACAACGTGACACGTAATTTTTATATATAAAGATGTAGCGCTTGAAACACTGTTATCACCGTCAATCTTAATGCACGTAGTACGTGTGACTCCTGTACGGTATTCCTTGTGTATGTTTGCATTCGAACCACAACTAGTATTGGCTTTATAATCATACAAAGTATATTTGAAAAGAACAGCCTGACGACAATCCTTTATGACTCTAACGTGGTAGAGCCATGCTGCAATTATATTAGTAGTATAGTTGTAGCACGAATGGGTCGGCTCGACCGGGGAAGGACCACGCTCTCACAGAATACCAGCGTGAAATAGTAGCTTAATGCTGCTGTATTTCGTATGGTGAGTGTAGAGAACCGGAGACCCTTTTTACTGGAAATGAGGCATTCCATCTCAGTCCTCACGGGTGACAACGCATCTGCATTTTGATTTGTAATGGAAGATAGATGTAGATGTCTATGGGCCGCAGCAACCACTTACCATCAGGTGGACTGTGTGCTCGTTTGTCACCCTATCCTATAAAAAAAAAATGAGCACAAGCTAACCCCTTTTCTTTTAAGACCAGAACTTTATCTTTTTAAAGAATACAAGTGCTAAACGAGCACACAGTCAGTCACCTGATGGTAAGAGGATGCTGTGGCGCATAGGCATGTGCATTTATTCTCTATTAAGATTCAAAGTGCAGATGCGTTGCCACTCCTGAGGACTAGGATGTAATGCCTCGTTTCCAGTTAAAAGTGTCTCCGGTTCTCTACACTCACTTACGAAGCGGACTCGACCACGTAAACTCTTTGAGAGCGTGGTCCAACCCCGCCAAGCCAACCCATTATAATAACTACTAAACTATAATAGAAAAACTAGACTATAATATAGCTGGAGCGTGGTTCAACCACATAAATTCTGCGAGAGCGTGGCCCTACCACGGTCGAGCCAACCCATTCGTGCTACAACCATAATATAACTGCAGCGTGATTCTACCACGTAAATTCTGTGAGAGAGTGGTCTCTACCACGTAAATTCTTTGAGAGCGTGGTTCTAGCCCGGTCGAGCCAACCCATTCGTGCTACAACCATAATATAGCTGCAGCGTGATTCTACCACGTAAATTCTGTGAGAGAGTGGTCTCTACCACGTAAATTCTTTGAGAGCGTGGTTCTAGCCCGGTCGAGCCAACCCATTCGTGCTACAACCATAATATGGCTGCAGCGTGATTCTACCACGTAAATTCTGTGAGAGAGTGGTCTCTACCACGTAAATTCTTTGAGAACGTGGTTTTAGCCCGGTCGAGCCAACCCATTCGTGCTACAACCATAATATGGCTGCAGCGTGATTCTACCACGTAAATTCTGTGAGAGAGTGGTCTCTACCACGTAAATTCTTTGAGAACGTGGTTCTAGCCCGGTCGAGCCAACCCATTCGTGCTACAACCATAATATGGCTGCAGCGTGATTCTACCACGTAAATTCTGTGAGAGAGAATGGTCTCTACCACGTAAATTCTTTGAGAGCGTGGTTTTAGCCCGGTCGAGCCAACCCATTCGTGCTACAACCATAATATGGCTGCAGCGTGATATCTACCACGTAAATTCTTTGAGAGAGAGAATGGTCTCTACCACGTAAATTCTTTGAGAACGTGGTTCTAGCCCGGTCGAGCCAACCCATTCGTGCTACAACCATAATATGGCTGCAGCGTGATTCTACCACGTAAATTCTGTGAGAGAGCGTGGTCTCTACCACGTAAATTCTTTGAGAACGTGGTTCTAGCCCGGTCGAGCCAACCCATTCGTGCTACAACCATAATATGGCTGCAGCGTGATTCTACCACGTAAATTCTGTGAGAGAGTGGTCTCTACCACGTAAATTCTTTGAGAACGTGGTTCTACCCCGGTCGAGCCAACCCATTCGTGCTACAACCATAATATGGCTGCAGCGTGATTCTACCACGTAAATTGTGAGAGAGTGGTCTCTACCACGTAAATTCTTTGAGAACGTGGTTCTACCCCGGTCGAGCCAACCCATTCATGCTACAATAATAATAAAGCTGCAGCGTAATTCTACCACGTAAATTCTGTGAGAGAGTGGTCTCTACCACGTAAATTCTTTGAGAGCGTGGTTCTAGCCCGGTCGAGCCAACCCATTCGTGCTACAACCATAATATAGGTGCAGCGTGGCTCTACCACGTAATAAATTAATTTTTTACGAAATTTCTTTGTTGATTAAACTTTTTTTTTTTGCTTTTAAACACTAACTTTCGCCCTCCCAAATACTAATAATTATAATTCAATGTCTGTAGTTATTGTATTATTGTAAAGCGGGGTTTAAATTTACAAGAACTTCTGTCAAGTTATTGCGGAAGTACTTGCAGAACCGTTTATTAACCGCAATATTCTGCAAGCGGCCTGCAAAATAACTTGTGAAAGTACTTGGAAAAGAGTTTACATGCAAGTCAGAGGATCCAAATTCAGAAAGTAGAAATCAATCATCATGTCAAGCTATAGGAAAATACGTGGTGCTGCTATAGTAGTCTTATTTAGTAGTATTAAAAAGAAACGTTTATACGTGGAAGAGCC
Organism: Parnassius apollo; assembly: GCA_907164705.1. NCBI lineage: Eukaryota > Metazoa > Arthropoda > Insecta > Lepidoptera > Papilionidae > Parnassius > Parnassius apollo. The sequence continues at coordinate 4,796,722 of CAJQZP010001576.1, forward strand.
ATGCTGCAGTTATATTAGTAGTATAGTTATAGCACAAATGGGTGGGCTCGACCGGGGAAGGATCACGCTCTCACAGAATACCAGCGTAGAATAGTAGCTCAATACATCTTAGTCCTCACGGGTGACAACGTATCAGCATTTTGATTCGGAATCGAATCGAATCGAATACATATATATGGATGTCTATGGGCCACAGCAACCACTTACCATCAGGTGGACTGTGTGCTCGTTTGTCACTCTATCATATGAAAAAAACGGAAAAATAGAAAGTGGGTTAAGAATTGGATATTAAGAAGATATAATGTTGGTATTATTTTATATTATTAATATACAGTTTTAAAATTTCCATCAGAATGAAATTTTTGATTTAATAGTTGATTTTTTTGGCCCGACCCGGGATTCGAACCCAGCACCTCACGATCAGAAGTCACACTACTACAACCACTAGACCAATGAGGCAATCAATACAAATACACGAAATATGGACAATACACATTGTATGGTCTATATTTAGAATGTACTCTTTATACCTACCTTTTATGATACTATACACGAAACATTTTGCTAATGTGAGCTAATAATCTTCGGCTCACCAGATGTCGCTAGATGGGACTGAGGTGAAGTATTTTGTTACACAATGTGATTTAATTGAAAATGTTTCTAAAGTAGTGTGTATTTATACCAAACAATGCCTCGGAGGTTTGCTCTCAAATTTATTGCAAATATGCATTGTTTGGTTTATTTGTTTCTATTCTATATATTAAAAATATAACTAATATCACAGAAAGAAACATGAACCTATGGAGTGTAGAGGTAAGTAGAACAGACTGTGTATTAAAAAGCGTCCATAGAAAAATGTTAAATAAGGGTGGCGCCACTGTAGCTAGAGAGTAAATTTTAAAGAACTTTTTATAACATTTTATTGCACAGACTTTCACCATAATTCTTTCTATATTAATTATTTTATTGCTTTCAAAATTTTTATTTTCAAAATCACTCTCAACGTGATTTAAGGCGACTTTTTCTAGGTTATATTTACTAAATTATTTTAGACAACGTGAGTACAAATATTAAATAAACATTTCATTCCGTCGACAACAATTAAGTTCATTTCATACCCTCTAGCCACTCCAGCGCTGTTGTGGAGAGTTTTTGAACTGTTATTTACTGCTTACAAATGGAAACTTTTCAACTATTCTCCTATGGGAGTTGGTACTTCTTACTTCTATACTCCATGCATGAACCTTTAAATTTTCCTAACAAATTAACTTTCCCGCCATGAAATCTGTCAGATATTTCACCTCATTCCTAAGTGGCCCGGCAATGATGGCAGAATAGTCGTGGATGTAATAACGTAATAGTATATATCACTTTATCAATAATTGTAACAAATCGATATCATTTGTCTTGGAGCAGAGTTTTTGTAAGCTTCCATAATGTTGCCTTCCATAATAACCAAATTGGCAACATTGAAGTAATATGTGTACTTCGTACTAGAAGAGACGAGATTTGGTTGTTTACAACACGCGTTAGAGGCCGCGGGTTTAAGCCACAGCCTATAAATAACATAACGGGAAGTAATAAAAAAATTAGACGGCGTTATTTTATATCACGTTTAAATAAATTCCTGTGTTTGTGTGAACTGACGAACTTTTAATTGCTTATCTTAAAATGAGGACGACCCACAGTTTTTTTTTACCGCTTATGTAGTAGTAGTGTCTATCATTTTAATTTATTTGCGTGATAGCCTATCATGCAAATAAATTAAAATGATAGACACTATATCCATCTATATCACTGATAGGACGACCCGACGACGACCGACAAAGCAGAGAGGAGACGAAACGAGAGATGTGTTTGAATATACCAAGCTGATTCGTTATTTCTACATCTCTTCTCCTTAGCTTCGGAGGAAATGGATCAAGCGGAGGAGAGATGTCTCGTTTTTTTTATAAAATTTTGAGCGGCCAGCGAGCAAGCAGCGCGTAAAAATTATTCCTTGTTTGCCTGTAAGTCTTTTGAAAACTTTCATCATCAAACCTTTGAAACAGTGTGGCATATTCGCCATGACTGATATTTTACATGATTTCTTATCCAGAATTTATGGTTACCGTCGATAATTTAAATATTGAAGAATTAATTGTTTCTTCAACCTCTAATTCCTCTTCATCAAGCAAATTCAGATACAACTTGTAACGATATGACGTCTTCCTTTCGTAGACAAAACATGACTGGTTTCGATCTCTCACAGCTCACATCTTTGCTATACAAAGCATACATCTCATTTCCGCTACACCTCTCCTCTCCGCTTTAGTGGATATAACCTGTCAGCTCTGTAGCAAATCTCCTCTCATATACTCACCTCTCTGCTTTGGTCGGATCGGCATTTCGCCCGTGTTTGGACCCGCACCGCACCGCACGATTGCCCTGTTTAGACGCCTTCGATGGCAGACTGTTAGTAGTAGTTAGACTATGCTCAATCTTACTTAGTCTGTTGGTATCAATCAGGTAGATTTTGTTCGAGGTGTCTGTTCTAGTACGTAGTACGTATTATTTTGGTGATTGGAAAGTAACAATAAGGGCGACAAGCATACTAAGAGCATACCTAATGACACAGTTAGTTTAAAGTGGTAAGTGAATGCTGTGGCTTAAATATACATCCATACTTGTTGGTGCCGTGAAATGAATTATCTTATTAAATCTTCCATTTTTATTGTACCTTACAATGGTACAGGTGGAGTAAGAGGATCATACTTTTGATTTGAGTTTGAATTAAAATATTCGTTGCTAAATGTTCGTTAATTTTTAGGTAGAACTGCTTCGGTCAATATTAGATCTTACTGTCAATTAAATAAGGTATCATTTGGAATGAAAAAGAAGAAAAAATAAAATCGGGATAAGAGGGACATACAGGATCGATCAGGGGTGGCAAACTAAAAAGAAATCGACCAGTTATATTTCTATATTTATTTAATCATACGAACAGTAATAACAAATAGTCTCTCCCTTACTAGATTTCCCTAGTTAGTTACTCCTTAAAAATAACAATGGCACTATGTAACGAGATCAATATTGCGCATGAGTCTTAATTCTTCTAAAAAAACACCAAAATTATTATAAGAAAACACCAAAACTATTAAAAAAACACCGAACTATTATAAAATATGTGAAGTTATTGTAGAAGCAAAGTACTAGAATGGGTAAATCCCTGGTATATCCTTGAATTGGGTATATCCCTGCTTTACAGAAGCCTGCATTACAAATTTGGGAATCTATCTGATTTCATACTTGGCCAAGAATCGTTGAAAACTCTTTTTTGGGTAAAACCTTACCGACATTCAGTCTTTGCCATTTGAACAACGCTGTGTCCCATTTGTCTTCGAACGATTTATTTACCGCTAGATCCAGAGGCTGCAATTAGATGACTCGTATGAGGTGGGCTTTTTAAAATCGTTATGTTGTTTTCTCGTGCCTGTTGTATAATATTAATTCCCATATGAGTAGAATTAGCAATAGAATATGTCGTTTATTTTCAACGCCTGGCAAAAACCTTTTCGAAACATTTTCCGTTTTTGTATCAAACACGTTCGTTCAAAACGTTTACCCTTGGGAGGCAATGGTTCTTGTAGACGTATAGCCTCGACAACTAACAACATTTAATTAAAAATTTTCTCTAATAAATCAAAGTAACCATAGATCACAGCAGGTCTGCATGTAGTTTTACGTGAGTATTCTACGGCCTGGGTTTTTTTTTAACATAAAGGCCATGTTTATTTTTAAAAGCAAAAAACCAGTCCTCTCCAGGGATCCCATCTTTAAACGGACTTTTAATATTATTCTCAACCACATATTGGCCAACCAATTCAATCACTTCCTTGCGCGTTAACACAATCCCCGATTTTTCCATTACGTGGAGATTTTCCGCAAGCGTTTTTCCAAATCCGTGGGCAATGCAGTACACCTGCCTAAAGTTTTGGACTTTAAACCTTTGCGGTCGTATACAAGGTTAACAATTGTTTTTCTTGGTATATTATAAAGTTTTGATGCGGCGTATGAAGATATTGTTCCATTTTTTACTGATATTGTTCCATTTTTTACTTCATTGACAGCCTCACTTAATTTATCATTATCATACCTGCTTCTATCAGATTATCTTATATATTTTCGCGGCATGTTTTATCATATTATATGCATATAATTCCTGCAACAGTCAAAAGTGCTATAATATAACAAAATATTACAATTAAAAAGAAAGGGACGTATACAAAACGCTTAAAATTTTATTTATATAAGCAAATATAATAAATAAAGAAAAATTAGTTATGATTGAGGTAACTCAAAAACTGTAAGACCGATTTAAAAATTCTTTAACACATAGAATGCTGCATTATCTCTGGGTAACACAGGTTATAAATTATACGATAAAACGGCAATTTACGGGAAAGTTAAGTTACACGCGGACGAAGTCGCGAGAAATTTCTAGTTTAGTAATAATTTAAAATTCTAGTAGGTACAGAACACTCAGTTAATTCTTTTCATTTTATCTACCTAGAATTATAAATTATACAAAATGTGCGTTACCCCTGATATGGGGAAAGAGAAACATATGCTCCTCTTTCACCGTGAATAGTGAGCCTTACCCCAGCTATTGTTTTCGGAGGTTAGGATTTGCCAGCGAAAGAAACTCATATTATTAGTTGTTTTTAAACTAAAATTATTAATAAAAAGAAATACTTACAGTTTTCTCCGTGTATAAATTATAAACATTGAAAATATTTCCAGCACTCTTTTTTCACCAAAACTATTGGTTCGCAAAAAAAACCGCGCTAACTTTATGCTAGTCGAATTCACAACTGTCAAACGTGGCTTAATTTGTGGCTTCTGAATCACGTAGCTACATCTATTAAAAACCGTTCTAACTATTTCGCCTTCACTATTTTATCGACGGAAAGTTCAGTCATAAACACTTCGGTTTACTAGTTATGGTTACGGTCCCTAGTCCGTCTTCCCCCGGTGTCCCTCTTACCGCACCTGACCTTATATTAAATGTAGAGAATACTCAATCTTATTAAATGCTAATTTCTGATTGGAAAAGAATGAATGATTGTTATTATATTAACTACGAGTCATGTCATGTGTTACATAGAAATCGGTTATGTAATAAGATATGAAGGCTTTTAAGCGCTTTGTTTGTTTACGTTGTGATTTGATTAAAGATAAAGAATTTCAATCTATTAGACAGAGATAGTTTAATGTTAGAATGAAAAGGTGTATTATTTCGTCTGAGGTGTATATGTATAAACAGGGACAGGTGTAAGTGTTAGAGAGAGATGGCGAGAACCTCTTATATATTGCCAAAGGTGCCGCAGAGCTCGTCGCAGTGACTTACAAGGGTGGTTAACATCGTCGCAGGTCAAGGGTGAACCGTTTTATAAGAATGTTGAAAATATTAATTTATTAAAATTTGTCGTTTTTTTTTTAAATTTTCAAAAATAAATGTAATAGCTACTTGTAATTTTTTTGAGCTAGTTTCTTTACTTATACAAGATGATGGAAATGTTAATAGGGCTTTGATTTAGCAATAAAATATTGAGATAATGTAAAAATTGAATGTCATATTATAAGTATAATTTTGCATAAAACTTTGTGAAAAATTCTGTTTAAAGTTTTAATTCTCGCATTAAACTGTCTAATTGTTTAAGATAAGTGAAATATTTAATACAATACATAGTATATATAGCTCTCATCAATTATATAAATACCTGGGTGAATTGAAAAGTACTCGGCCTAACACAGATCCATTCAATTCTAAAAATCAAATCTACCCACATTATTTAGTTCAGTTCAGACTAGTTCATTGTGTGAAGTTCGAAACTTGTGCGATAATTAGTTGTGATTTTATAAATTTATTAACAAAGTAATCGGACATAATTTCCGCGAATGGAGCAAATCGAGCAGCGTGCCGTCATTAAGTACCTCCATAAGAAGGGGCTATCATCAAAAGCCATCCATGATGACATGGTCAGTACATTAGGCGATTGTGCTCCGTCATATTCATCCGTCAAAAAATGGATAGCAGAATTTAAGCGTGGTAGAGAGAGTGTGAAAGATGAACCCCGCTCTGGAAGGCCTTCGACGTCAACTACTGACAAAATATTAAAAAAAGTACTTGAAATAATAATGGGAGACCGCAGATTAAAAATTAGAGAGATAGCCGAGATTATAGGCATCTCTTATGAACGAACTCAAAACATCATTGTCAACGAGTTGGGTTTCCACAAGGTGTCTGCGAGGTGGGTTCCGCGACTGCTTTCAGTTGAACAAAAAAGGACGCGATTGACTATTTCACGCGACTGTTTGGAGTTATTTGAAGCCGATGCAGATGATTTTTGAATCGTTTTGTTACTATGGACGAAACATGGGTTCATTACTGTACACCGGAAACAAAACAACAATCAAAACAGTGGAGAAGACCTGGTTCACCACCCCCTAAAAAAGGCTAAGTCGATTTTCTCGGCAAATAAGGTGATGGCTTCAGTATTCTGGGACTCGAAAGGTGTGATTATGATTGATTATCTTGAAAGGGGTCAGACTATAAACTCTGATTACTACTGCACCTTAGTACGTCGTTTACGAGAGGAAATAAAAGAAAAACGTCGAGGAATGCTCAGAAGAAAAGTCCTGTTTCATCAAGATAATGCCTGTGTTCACACGTCAGTACAGTCAATGGCTGAAATTCACAACTGTGGCTTTGAACTGTCACCGCATCCGCCGTATTCACCTGATCTGGCACCATCAGACTTCTTTCTGTTCCCTAACCTAAAAAAGGACTTGGGAGGTCAAATATTTTCGACAAACGACGAGGTCAAAGCAGCTGTAGACTCATATTTTGACTCTAAGGAAGAATCATTTTTTTTCAAAGGTCTAAATGCTTGGAAGGGGAGGTGGCAAAAGTGTATTGAACTTGATGGTGATTATGTAGAAAAATAAAAATATAACTGATTTAGTATGTGTTTATTTTCTTGGTTAGGCCGAGTACTTTTCAATCCACCCTCGTAATTGATGAGAGCTATACTATGAAAACTGTATTTAGTGTTTTAAGATGTAATAAAGTTTATATTAGAGTTTTTAAGGTCTATGACCACACAAAATTGGTTGTAAATTGTGATATTATGTCTTATATTTTATTAATGTTCTTATAATGTGAACGTTTTATCGTTATTATTAGAGATGGGCCGAATATGGATTTCACTGAATACGAATTCGGCCGAAAGTTCGGTAAAACTTTTCCGAACCGAATATTCGGCCGAACTATTATTTTATTTTGATTTAGCCCATAAATAAAATATACTTACAACAGTAAAATTATGAAAGAGATGGAATTACTCAATTCGTACATTTCAATACAGTGAATACTGAGTAATACTTAAAAGAATGTTCGGTAATGTAGCCGAATATTCGGCCGAATACGAATATTCGGTACAGCTGACGAATATGCCGAATACCGAATATGAAACGAATATTAGGCCCATCTCTAGTTATTATGATGTGCTTAAGGTGGATGCGTCGACCGTCCGCCCATACATTTTTTAACCAAAATATACACTAAACACAGACACTCTTTCTTTAAAACTAATCATTTTATCACTTCTCTACAATGAAATATGTACGCCTCTGACCTTTATAGCCAATAACTTAAATGATATACCGAGAAACACAATAGTGAAATCCCGGAAAAATTTGACACTTCTTTAGTAGTGTGCGTGACTTTTGACAAGCAAACGAAAGGCGACGTTTAAACATTGGCACGCTCGATGGCATCCAAGTGATCTTAAATAATTCTGATAAATCAATATCTTAAGTTCAATAATTGGTTAATTTCCTTTCCAACCGTTAAAAAAACAGTATAAAATAACATATAAACTAATGACCTTAGACACCTATGTTTTTTTGTAAACAATTTTATTACTTATTATCATTGTGTGGCATACCAAAAGTCGTAGGTAAAGCGACGTTGCCGTCCTTCCTGACAACAAACTGCCGTAGACAGAGAAGTCTACGGTACTAAAGAACAAAGCAAGACGGAACAAAAGCGTTGCTAAACTTACGTACGTTCACTTGTTTGACTTGTATAAAATATAATATCCTGATTTCGGTTGTCACGCGCTATGATTTGTGTATTATACATATTTTGTATGTATGTTTTCATTGATTCGAATTGCAATATTTCTCTAGTATATATTTGAGACTATATTGTAATTTATCGTAGGTATAGTAATTAATTATTTTAAAAACGCAATTATGTTTTCGATAGTATTATTAACAGCAGGCTGGCCCGTGATTTTTCTGCAATATCGTCACAATACTGATTACCTACGTCATACGTGTCAGTGTTTCATATATGAATGTGTTTGAATATGTTTTTGGTCAACAATAAATACAATTATTATAAATCGGTAAACTACCAAAGTAGTCACAAAATTAAACTTGCAAACATTTTGTTTTGCCGGGTTACATTAAACACCCTTTACGCATTTTGCAAACAGTTTCAGACAGACACACATTATTAGTTTGTTATATTTTGTAGAGCTCAAGTTCACTCGTCACTACGTCACACCTTATGATGCATTCAGAAACAAATATAATTCAGTTACATAAAATCCTTTTTTCTGTTCCGTGCTTTATTGTTTATAAATAAATAGCTTATTCTAATATGAGTTATATTTTTCTTATTCGTCGGCCAATTCTACCAGGAATATAAAGATAACATTGAAATAAAAAGATAAGTAAATTTTTGTACATTTTAGTGTTCTAGATATTGTGTTCCGAACGCAACCCTATTCATATAGAATTGAAGGAAGATTTTTATATATTATATTGTATAGTACCTGGATGACCGAGCATTTCTCGGTATTTTTTTTTTTTTTGGAAATCGTGTGTTTTGGAAGTTATATTTAGATTAAAAATACATACTGATAAAATATTATGAAGAATATTTTTGATCTTACTGACATAATAGAAAAAAAAACTGAACTGGTTATTAAAATGAAAAATCATGAGTGCAATAAAATTTTCGTATTTTTAAAAAAAATACTACAAAAAGGGCTCGAAATAATAGATTTTCTCACAAAAGAAGGGAACTTGAAAAAAAAAGGGAAAAAAGTCAATCCTAAGACAAGACGCGAACCATGGAACTACGATTTCGCGACAGTGCGTTATCCACTTGAGCTATTACGACCATTATTATAGTGTTAAAATTTACCTTCTTATATTGTAGCAGTTTTTCATTGCCTGAAAAAGGGGATAAAACGACATTTTATGAAAATCGTTGGAGCCGTTTCCGAGATTCCGATTATATATATATACAAGAATTGCTCGTAGGTATAGGATTTATATTTTTGTTTTACTAAAAGCTTTTGTTGAGTGCTTCGAAATTAGGAAATATTATTTTCAAACTTCCCGGTTATTATCACAAAATAAATCGTGTTATAGATTTGTTGTTATCTCTTGTTTGTGAATTATAGTTTCTTACGTGTTGGTTATGAAATGTCTAATTATTGTAATAATTGGTACTGTTACAAATCATCAGTGTTATTAGTTTTGAGTGAATAGGCATGTATCAGTATAATTATGTTGCTTCAAAACAGAAGGTTTTGATAAAAAATTCAATAGTGTAATGTAATAAAATAAAACTGCGTTATATTGTAATCAATGTTGACATAATTTATTTCCCAAAGTTATAAATCAATTAAATAGTTAACGCCAACAAATATAAATTTTATTTTTATAACAATCGTACATAGCGTTTTGTAGTTCTGCCTACCCAATCTACACATACAGAAAAATTAAAACTTGTTTTTTTACATACACGCCATCTAGTGTTCTATCTTCGTAAACGCAGGGATACGTCTATGTGTGTGTAAACAACACTATATTCAATGACAGATGTTATAATCAAAATTAATGTCGAATTGGGTTGATTTTGAGGCAATGATATGACCCATTCCAATAAAATGTAATATCCGATAACCGCTAAGTCTACTCCTACGACTTAATAATTTTCCAATTACACAAAACTCCAAATAAACTAAAAATTTTGACTTCAGCGCCATCTTGCGGGAGAATGGCTGGGAACAGTCCGTAGGTTTCACCTTAAAGGAGACGGGGACTTCTGGGCCCAATTCGTAATAAGTTGATGGTTAAGTGGATGGATATGGTTTAAAAAGTCGTTATATTTTTCTATTTCAAAATATAAAAAATAAGCCCAATTCGCAATCTGAAAATTTATATATAGAAAAAAAGTTTATATCACGAATAAAATAGGAAATCGATTACTTTAATCGCTTAATGTAAATAAGTTTTAACAATTAAATATAAAAATAAGTTAAACCATTGATTAAAAATACTTTTACGGATTTTGTCGCATTTAATTTACATGATTATTAATTCCCGACGTTTCGAATGTTTTTCAGCACCCATAGTCACGGTTGACTACGTTGATTGAAGTCACAATGTCAGTGTTAACCCGGTACCTTCAGCTTTTCTATTATTACTTATGATCCATCTACGCAGAATGAACTTACTGTGTCTTGAAGTCCTGCAGTGGTATGCTTGTATGCTTTGGTTCAGTTTTATTATTTTTAAAATCACTCAACGTGTTTTACGGCGCCTATTTCTAGGTTATATGTACTAAATTATTTAAGACAAAGTAGGTAGTTGAGGTTTTAAATACTGCAGTTTCATCAACTACTCTAGTCACCACAAATATTAAATTTCTCAACTAAGCACACTTTACTCACTCGACAACTGCTAAGTTCATTTCATAACCCTCTAGCTACTCCAGCGCTGTTGTGGAGAAATTTTTAACTGTTATTTACTGCTTAAATATGGACACATTTTCAACTATTCTCCTATGTGAGGTTGTCCTCCTTACCTGTATACTCCATGACGTGTACGTCTCGAGTGTGTTTATTTATATTCCTCGACTACTGCTTTCTTTCAACGGACTTCTGAACTTACTTAATTTCTGCAAACCTTACTATTGTTAGATTATCGGTGTCCGGTATGACGAGTAATCATTTGACTTTGGCTCGTTATTGTGGGTTTTGTGTTTATTATTAGGCTGATTTTTTTAATTTTATTTTAAACATCACTTCCTAACCTCTCACTCAATGTAATACAAATAAATTAAACAACTGTCGAATAAAACAAAATAGCAACCGCACTTCAAAAGTCAGCTGTTTCGTATACATTGTTGCCAACATATTGCATAACCTCACATTTACTAAATCTCTTATAACTCTGCTCTCAGATTGCCAAAATCCACAGAATTTTCAATGTTGTTTTGAATTTTGATAATATATAAGCTATTAATTGACACCATTTTCAACTTTTTACAATCTGGGCCCAAGATGTATTAAAGCGTTATAGTCCCCTTTGTTCTTTTTGGAAAGTATAATTGTCATGTATATTTTTTATGGAAATTAAAGTTATGATGCAAAATATGGAAATGTAATAACAAAAATTACACGCGAAAATAAGAGGCTTTTGCGCCTGGCTTACTTCACGGTTTAGCTTGATAGTACTTAAGAAAATCGATTAATTTGCAACTTTACCCGTCACGCACGATTTTATCTGAGTAGGCTCAACAGTATGTTGGGCCGACACAGTAAAATGTCCCTTCGAAACAAGCGTACCCTCTACAAGGTATGTATACGACCAGTCATGTCCTACGCGGGCCCCGTCTTTGCCCACGCAAACCCTAACATTTTAAATGAACTCCAAATAGTTCAGAACCTATTCTGTCGTCGAGCTGCGAACGCACCGTGGTACGTTCGTAATGCCGACCTTCATCGGGACTTAGAGCTCCCAACAATTCAACAATTTCTTAAAAAACTCTCTGAGAACTTCTTCAAAGCCTCAGAGTCGCACCCAAACCATTTAATTCGTGAGGCAGCTTCTTATGCAGCCCCACCCCCTCTCGCTATCGTGTCCGCAGGCCGAGAAACTCTCTCTCGGACCCGCCTAATAAACTTTCAAACGACCTGAACTGTCTCCTGGCGGCTCAGGCCAACTCTAATTAAATAAAATTATTGTAATATCTGACATTAATTTGCCTTCGTAGGCACTCCCTCAGCGGCACTTAGCCGCCTGCGCCCTCTTTTCCCAAAAGAGGGTCGCTCATGATAAGGCACAATAGAGCTTAATCAGCCGGTTGCCTGTCCCCAAAGGCGGTTTTTAGGGGGTATCACTTAGGGTCCCCGGTAGGACAGTGAGTCCCCCATAACCACGATAGACCGGCTATCGTGGTATGCGTAATGCATTTTCCGCCTCCCTACGTACAGGGTAGCCCTTTAATTGCTTCGGGCGCAAAAAAAAAAAAAAATTTGCAATTTGTTCAGGGCCAGCTACCGTTCTAAGGTATAATCAAGAAAGAAACCGATTAGGGAAAAGTAACATAAAATTAAACTGAAAGTAGTTATCATATTTTCTAGGAGCAGTTATAAGTAATTGCTGTTTTATTTACCAGTGTCGACCCCAGTATAAGTATGGAATTAAAAGATGATATACAGTCCAATAAAATCGTGTCCAACGGGACGGAACACTGGACCCGTAATCTCAAGCGTCAACCACGTTTTCTTTTGAGACCGAGAGGTTTTTGTTTCTGAATTAAACGTCTTATCAGGGGTCACGACCACCGCATTGCTTCCCGAAGCCGACAAGGTATGGCATAGGCAAGGGGGCCAGTACTTGGTAAATCGCTGTTAGGCGTGAGATAAAGAAGCAAAACCTCGTTCCTTTTTAAAACTCGATTAAGAATCGAAATACAGATATAATGTCGCCTTTAAGAATTAACATTAAATGTCACGATAACAGTAAAAAAAGGTCTCCTGTTCCTTACACTAACCATATGAAGCACAACTGCTATTTTATGCCGGTATTCTGTGCGAGCGTAGTGTACTCCAGCCGACCAATTCGTGCTGCAAGTAGATTAATGGCAGACAAAGACAAAACGCCTACTCATAATACTGAACACAGCAGGAACAGCTTCTTTACGCCAGTAATGCATTTAGAGTGTGGTATTAAATTATATCATTGATAAAAAAATTAAATTTTTAATATAAATATCAAAAGAGTCACCTGATCCTCTCTCCTCTTCAACTCACTCTGAACCTCCTCCAGCTCTTCTTGTCCCTCATTAGGATCCATCTTCCACCCGTCCCTTAGCATCTTTAAACCGAAGATCGCGAACAATGCGGCGCTTATGTAGTGCGTGTACACCCTGGGTATGACTGTCGCTACCCAGCCGAAAGCGGCTGATAATATCGTCATGAACACCAAGGCGGATATAGCACCAGCGAACACTATTATCCGGGGATGCTTCATCGCCATAATGGCTGCGATGAAGAAAGTCTTGTCTCCAAGCTCTGAGACAATCACCACGGAAAGCGCCGCTACGAAACCCTGCCAGAAGCTGCCTTTGACCGCTGCTCGCTGTAAAGAAAAAAATATTTCCTTTATTTTTATAAAATATAATTTGTACTATTAGGTAACTTTACGGCCGTTGACCACTGTCGCCTTGTTATTAAAATTATGCTTCTAATTTGATCCAACTTCTTAGTGAAAATCAAAGTCAATGCGGTTAATTACTAATTCTAGACCTGACCCAAATCTGAGAACATTATAATTATTGCAGATGAATTGTTTCAATTTGAAATTATCAATAAATATTTATAATTTACTAGGGACACGCCCCGGCTTCGTACGGTTGTTTATAAAAAAAAAGAAGTGCGCTTAGCCAAAAAACATGATTAATATTTTATTTATAGTGTTACTGCCAAAATAATTAAAAGTTTAGCTGCGGCTGCGAGTCATTTTTTCGGTTGTACGTAAGTTTTAAAGTTTGATATCTTCTAAAGTATGATAAGATTAATATAATGTAAAAGACAACAATTATAATCTACATTAAATACATGCCCAAGGTTACTAACATATTTGAATAAGGGTTAATATTGAATATACAACAGTTCAGTTAATATTGAATAACAGCAAAAAGCGTCGCAAATAACGTAATATTTTTAGTCGACATTTAAAAACAAAACTCTTACTATGATTCAAATAAAACTAGTTTTTACGCATTTTATCAAGTTTATTAACTTATTTTATAGTTACGACGTTTCTTCGTCGAACTAAAGTGTTCGACATCTCAATGTCGTAGTTGCCCACGACTACCTTCAGATTGACTATATGACACTATTCCGATGATATCCCGGACGTCAGTCTAAGAGAGATTAGAATGGCTCTCCAGCGCCTTAAAAACGGCAGGGCCCCAGGCGAGGATGGAATTACAGCGGAGCTTCTGAAAGCGGGTGGAACACCGGTACTTGAAGTCCTTCAGAAGCTCTTCAATTCCGTCCTCCATGGTGGCACTACTCCAGAGGCGTGGAGCAGAAGTGCGGTGGTCTTGTTCTTTAAGAAAGGCGACAACGCTCTCTTGAAGAACTACAGACCGATTTCCCTTCTGAGCCGCGTCTACGTGCTGTTTTCGTGCTACGTGCCACTTTGCCTGGCGTATGTGGACTATGAGAAAGCCTTTGATTCCGTCGAAATTTGGGCGGTGCTGCAGTCCCTTCAGCGGTGCCAAGTTGACTGTCGGTATATCGAAGTGCTGAAGTGTTTGTACAGTAGGGCTACGATGGCTATCCGAGTACAGAACCAGAGCTCGAAACCTATCCAACTGCAGAGAGGTGTAAGACAGGGTGACGTTATATCCCCGAAACTCTTCACCGCTGCTTTGGAAGACGTTTTCAAGCTACTGGACTGGAAAGGATACGGTATTAACATCAATGGCGAGTACATCACTCACCTTCGATTTGCCGACGATATAGTCCTTATGGCAGAATCGCTGGAGGACTTAAGTACTATGCTCAATGACCTCAATAGTGCCTCCCAACGGATAGGTCTTAAGATGAACATGGACAAAACAAAGATTATGTTTAATGTCCATGTCACACCTATGCCGGTAGTTGTTGGGAGCACTATGCTCGAAGTTGTTGACGAGTACGTTTACCTGGGACAAATATTCCGACTAGGTAAGTCCAACTTCGACCGAGAGGTCAATCGACGGATTCAACTCGGCTGGGCAGCGTTCGGGAAATTACGACATATCTTCTCGTCAGGTATACCTCAATCTCTGAAAACTAAAGTGTACAACCAGTGCGTGTTGCCAGTGATACTTACGGATCAGAGACGTGGTCCTTCACTGCTGGCCGTATGAGGACGCTCAAGGTCGCTCAGCGAGCTATGGAGAGGGCTATGCTCGGAGTTTCTCTGCGTGATAGACTCAGAAATGAGGATATCCGCAGTAAAACCAGAGTGACCGACATAGCCCAACGGATTAGTAAGCTGAAGTGGCAATGGGCCGGCCATATAGCTCGAAGAACCGATAACCGATGGGGAAGAAAGGTTCTCGAGTGGCAGCCTCGTACCGGTAGGCGTAGTGTAGGGCGACCCCCCACTAGATGGAGTGACGACCTGGTAAGATATGCAGGAAGTCGATGGATGCAGGTGGCTCAGGACCGTGCTTTGTGGCATTACTTGGGGGAGGCCTATGTTCAGCAGTAGACTTGTGAAGGGCTGTGATGATGATGATGATGACCTTCAGATTAAAATTATTAATATATGGTTCGATGTACGCAATACGAACTTATAGTATTTTGAAGTCTTGCAGTTGTATGCTTGGGTTGGGATTTAATTTTATTAATTACAGAATTCCAAGCAGATGGTGGCCACCCAGCCATCGTCTCTATTGAAATTAGGATGTTTTTTGATTTCAATATCCTCGCGAATCATCCTTGGAAGTAATCGTTGTTCTTTAGCGAGGAATTGCGGTCCATCAAATCTTATGTAAGTAGTGACGAGGGCGATCCTATATGTGTTCACAGACTGTTTGTTATATGCCACCGCGAAGTTTTCTTTAGATTTTTTTGGAGGTCTACAATTTTATAGTACATCATTTTGATGTATCTTTTAAGGTTAAGATTCCGTAAGCCATTAAAATGATTTTTTGCCGACTTAGTTACAAAAAATATATTTTTCTTCTTACACAAGCTCTTAATCAGGATATATTTTATGTATAAACTTTGAGTGAAAAAATATCTAACTGACTGTGAAAACCGCATCAACATTTGTTGCGTGGTTTAGGAAAAGATTGCAGATAAACAGAAAAACAGAGGCGAAATGCGACTTTGTTTTAATACTATGTACAGAAAAGATGAATAATAATTTGATAATTTTTCAGGTTTACGGTTGAAATATTTGTTAATGGATGATTTCAAACTACGTTGTCGATGTACCAATGCTACATACGTATATACATATATATCTCCAAATGACTGCTATCGGGTGATCGGGGTATCATTCCTGGAAAGGTCTATGTAAAATTAAAATGGATGTTAATTTTGACATGTAATAACCAAAAAAATCAACATTTTTATAGAAGGTTAACAAACGAAGGCACAGTCCACCTGACGGTAAGAGGACGCTGAGACCCATAAACACCTATATCTATCCTAAATTAAGAATCAAAATGCAGATGTGTTGTCACCCTGAGAACTTAGATGGTGGCCTCGTTACCAGTTAAAAAAAGCTGCTTATTTACGCTGGCATTTAGTTAAAGCGTGGTCCTTCCCCGGGCGGGCCGACCCGTTCGTTCTGCAAAGCTGGTGGCTTAAAAGGGTCGACTTAAAAGAACTAAAAAGAATTTAAAAAAAAATCCGAAGTCGATGCTTAGACCTAGTGTACAGAAAAATTAAAGCCCCGACTTGAGAATGTGAAATTATTTAATTATTTTAAGTTCTTCGAAGTCGACTTTAATTTTTTTGTTTTTTTTTTAATAAGAGTGTGAAAAGAATTTAAAAAAAAATCAGAAGTCGATGCTAAGGCCGCGTTTCCACCTGCAAGAAAACTTCTGCAAGAAGTGTCCGACAGTCTCTCAGACTCAGACAGTAACTTGCAGGTGTTACTACGTAGCAAGCGCTCTCGCGACGCGACGGTTTGTCAAGTGTTTCCTGCGAGTAGTTGTGAATGCAAAAAGTCTAAACATGTTCACATCGACTCGCGACAGATCTCGCTGCTTATCGGTCTAGTTTCGTATATCTCACTAGAAATAAACTCAATTTAAAGTGGCAATACAGAGTAATTCATTATTGATGAGCACCTGTGTCTTTCTGGAATGCATTAGATATATTATGTATATCCCATATTACAGGCCGACTTTTTCGCGATTCATATCGGTGTTCAGGTTGGAAATGAAAGGAAAGTAGGTGTTGGCAATTTAGTTAATTTTCTTTTCGGTAGAAAGCGCTTTCATATTGCGATAAATCGAGATATCAGCAAGCCTGCATCCTGGTTCACAAATATATTTAAGTATATTAGGTTTCTATTATAACGCACTATTATATTATTTCATTATTACATAATTCATGCGCACATCTTAAAACTATTTTAGACTAAACTTATTTTAATAAATAACTTTCTTGCGTGCGTCATTCACTGACGCAAATTGCACACAATATTTTTAAAATGATTGAAAGATTGACTCAGTGTTGTACACCAAAAAATGAACGCGTTTTTGAGAAGACAACCGCTTACTTGGTGTTAGGCCTGTCTTTCATCCCGGGAGTCCATCTATGTTAGTACTATCCTGTCATCTATTTTTTTATAGGATAAAAGGGTGACAAACGAGCACACAATCCACCTGATGGTAAGTAGTTGCTGTGGCCCAAAGACATCTACATTTATCCTCGATTACGGATCAAAAAGCAGATGCATTGCATGTACCCGTGAGGACTAACATGGAACGCCTCGTTTCCAGTAAAAAGGGTCTCCGCTTCTCTACACTCACCATACGAAACACAGCAGCAGTAAGCTGGTATTCTATGAGAGCGTAGTCCTGCCCCGCTCGAGTGGAACTATTTGTGCTAAAACTATACTACTAATATAGCTGCAACATGGCTCTACCACCTAAAAATCTATTCCTGTCGAGTTTAACATTAGAGCATCCTTCTCAATTTAGTTACCCTCTCAGAAGTGAGATGGTCCGTGTCGATGAGCGGTCCTAATCAAGAAGTAAATTATATCGGCAGTATAAAATACAAATCAATAAACCTATCAATACTTATGCCCGATTTTATCAAATACTTGCCACATATCACGTTCGATCGAACACTATAGATATGATAATACTTAGCTACCTTTGATGCACTTTACGCTTTATGACGCATTATATGAATGATTTTTATTACAAAGGTAAGGCATAATTTTTTATTAAAAATATGCTTATCCTTTTCAGTTTTACATTTATTTATTTGAATAAAGTACTGTTTTTACTAACTGATATAACCCGATGATGCTCTAAGGCGAAGCCGGTCGGTTGAAATATACAATATGCAAAAAAAACCTTTCAAATCCGAATGGGGCACAAGAGCTATGTATAACATTACCAAAATAAATATAAAAACATTAAAATTATGGTACATAATACATATACACGGCGGTTCGTTAGCCAAGTTCGGAAAAGATAATGCCGATGCACCGTACCTACCGGCAGTTTGTATATTTACGTAAACCATTTCAAGACACTTTTGACCCCCCCCCCATAATTCGAAAACTATTACACCTACACACTTGAAATTTTGCGTTACTAATAAGGACCACTTAAATACCTAGAATATTGATTAAAACTACTTTGAGGGATTTTATCGCGTTTAATTTTACTTTTAATTATTTTTATTTTTAATTCCCGAAGATTCCGGTGCCTTCCAGCCCCTATGGTCACGGGGGACGGAGGTGACTGACGTCCCGATGTCATTGTTAAACCCGGAGTACCTACAGCTTTTTTAATTATTGTTTATGGTTCGATCTATGCAAAATGAACTGATTATGTCCTGAGCTCTTGCAGTGGTATGCTAGGGGTTTAGTTTTAATTTTATTGATTATAGGGTCCCAAGCAGGTGGTAGTACCCAGCCTCCTTCTCTATTGAAATTAGGATGTTTTTTAATTTCAATAGCCTCATGTATCATCCTTGGTAGGAATCGGTGTTCCTTCGCGAGGATTTGTGGTCTATCAAATCTGATGTAATGGTTGGGTCCGTCTAGGATATGATCACAAACTGCAGACTTCCCGGAACGTTGATGCTTCACATCAGCTATATGTTCTTTTACGCGGGTTCGTATCGCGGGTAGTTAAAAAGACTGAAGATACTCCGGGTTTAACAATGACATCGGGACGTCAGTCACCTCAGTCCCCCGTGACCATGGGTGCTGGAAAGCACCCGAAACGTCGGGAATTAAAAATAAAAAAATCAAAAGTAAAATTAAACGCGATAAAATCCGTAAAAGTAGTTTTAATCAATGTGTAGTGTTCGCGTAAATATAAGAAATCATTACCTAGAATATGTTATGAATAACCCTATTATAGTTCTCAAGTACCATTTTTATCACTTCACTCATCAAAAACCACTTCGTTTTTTGGTTACTTAGAAACTTGAAATGTATTAGGTACAGTATGCGTCCTTCAAGTTTGAATCCTCCCCAACGATAACCTCAATTTAATTATGTCAAGATTTAGTGAAGAATTGGTGACCATTAGTGACTTAGGAAAAAAAAAGTGATTACAACTTAAATTAAAGCTAGCAGCCATCTCTCGAAAACACCATTATTGTCTGCGTCTGAGATGTGATTTCTAATTTAAGATTCTGTGACTAATTGGTAACTTTCTTATACCGAGATTGAAACATATTGCTCCAACGGAACGGTCTTTGAGAAGGTTTTCAGTCTTGAAGATTAAATATGATAGAATAACTCCAGAGCACCTGTTTTTCACTGTGAAATATGTGTCAACATTTAGTGACAAATTAGTGACTGTGAGCTACCGCGCACTGGAGATTTTTGTCACCGTGGCCGTTTCGTCACTATTATCAAGTCCGTGGATACTCGTATATCCATATGTGGAGATGCGCGCATGTTACGGCGTAACAACTGGGTGACATTTTTGTTTTTGTTTTAAAAACGTGACGTGACAATGACAAAAACTTTGATGTCACGGTGACAAAAATCACCAGTGCGCGCTAGCTCTTAGTTATATACAAGTGGTAAAATAAAAATAAAATGTACAACCGACTTTAATATAATTAAAATGAGAACATCATCAATGTATTGTCAGTTAAATACGCATTATTAAAGATAACTTAAAAAATACTGATTATATCTTATATTAAATCGAATTCATTCCTGAATTCGATTTTTAAAACCGTCGACGTAATGAAATTGTTAGTAATTATATGAAGTGCCAATTACTTCACGACTGATGATGATAAAGTAAAAGTTACAGCCTATATACGTTCCACAGCTGGACACATGCCTTCCCTCATTTCTGAGAGGGTTTTACGGCAAGGAAGTGTCTGCCGCGCTGCCCCAATGAGTGTTGGCGAACTTCGCATGTCTTAGAATTTTTATCTTATTTCTCATATATGCAGGTTCCCACACGATGTTTTCCTTCACCGTCGGGCACGTGGTAAATCAGCACTTAAAATTACAAATAACAATTTTATTGGTGCCGGCGGGGATCGAACCCGGGTTACTCACGTACTATGAAATTTACAGCGAGCGTTAACCATCTGAGCTACCACGGCTCCCATGATGATAAAAATATACTAAATATATATTATTATAAAATTTTGAGGATATTTTTAAAATATTAAGATCCACATGATTGGAAAAGTTTTAAATTAGTTACTTTATTTTAAAAAGGTTAAATTTAAGAAGCTAGAAAAAGGAGAGCAGCTTCTACAATACTAACATAACATTTTACCAGATTTGACTTACCCTAAATAACTAAATATACAAATAATCAATATTAATAAAAATCAACAAAACTTTATAAGGTTACTATATATTATACTGCTTCAATCAAATTACGTGTCACGTTGTTTGTCCGCGATGGACTCCAAAGCTACTAAACTGATTTTAATCAAATTTGCACACGGTGTGCACTTTGATCCAACTTGAGAGATAGGATAGTTTTTTTGCCTATGAGTGACCTACAAACTTTTTTTTCGAATTTAAGGATTTTTAATAGGACATGACAAAGGGTCGTCGAAAAGTGCAGAACAACGTCTGCCTGGCAAACTAGTGTATATATAGACTATTTTATCATATTTTCTACGTGTTTGTTAATCGAAGTCTTAGCATTAAGTCCCAATAAGCAATTCGCGTGCACCGCTGCTGGTTCATTTACTTGATATTTACGCTGCTAATTACTTATGTATAGTACTTACAATTATCCAGTAGTTATGTGTTGTATGTATATATTATGCCGATCGTATACAAATATCGCGAAATGATATTCAGGTATTTTAGAGATAAGTGTACATACATATCATATTGATAATAATGGTAATCGAGATAGCAATCGAATTAAGTATTTTAAAATGACACTGCTTATACAATTATCATATTATACTTATATAAGATAAGAGTAACAAATGAGCACACAGTCCACCTGATGGTAAGTATGTGGATGGTGGGTGCTGTGGCCCATAGACATCTATGTCTATGTCTATCCTCGATTACGAATCGAAATGCAGATGTGTTGTCACCCGTGAGGACTAAGATTGAATGCCTCGTTTTCGGGTATCCGGTTCTCTACACTATACGAAATATAGTAGCGTTTTTGCAGATTGATTTCCGCACACCGAAGTATGGCGAAAATTTCTGCCTGGAAGATAGAGGTGTATCTACCCAAATTCATACTAAGTTTGAATTTGGGGCGTTCCCCGTAAATTCCAAAGACTACGTCGAGGCCCATTTTAGACCCATCGGTATACCATATGAGGCTACCGACCTCACAGATAACCTCGCCATTCAGCCAGTCTTCTCTGGAGGGTAATTCCACTATATACTTTTTATCAAAAGTGTGTAGTGGACGCATGATATCTGAGATCATGCATATGACCTTTGTTTCCATAATTGAGTCGAGCATGGATCTCAATCTGTAGGAGAGCAAGCTCAGACCGCCCTGGGCGTTAATCCTATACAAACTAGCCCTCGCCTCCTTGTAAGAGGCCTGCTGTGCAGAGATCAAGGGGCGTTAGGCATAGAAGTGCATTAAGAGCCGCTCTAGGCGATGATCGCATAGCTCCAGTTGCCATTAAGCAGGCAGTCCTTTGTAGACTATTTAGTCTGTCCACAGTTCGTCTTTTGGTTGGTCTTGTTACACCAGACAATAGAGGCGTAGGTGAGAATCGGCCTCACTATGCTGCTGTACAGCCATAGGACCATACTGGGACGCAAGCCCCAGTTGTTCCCGACCAAACGACTGCACATACCTAAAGCAATTTTTGCCTTATGGCATACGTTGCTAAGGTGAGAGTTCCACGTTAGTTTTTGGTCGATTGTTACGCCCAAGTACTTAACTTCCGTGGAAAATGGTACTTCTTTGCCATTAAGTTTAGGCTGGACTAATTTGTCCAACCGTCTCTTTTTGGTAAAGGGTATTATAACAGTTTTATCAGCATTAACTGATAAACTGATATCCCTACACCAGTTATTTATGGTGTTTAGGGCTCTTTGTATTATTGACGATAAAGTACTTTGGCAAAAGCCCCTCGCAATGATCACAAGGTCATCAGCATAACCCAATGTGTCAATGCGTAGGTCTGCCATTTTGTACAATAGTTGGTCAACCGCAAGAGTCTAAAGAAGGGGTGACAAAACACCTCCTTGTGTGAAGCCTCTTGTGGTTGCAACGTTTGAAACAGCGCTATTTTTGCCTTTCTGTTTGAGAGCATCGACTTCACCAATCTGATGGTTATGGGGTCAACATTTTTAGATGTTAGGCCCCCAATAAGCAGTGATGTGGGGCTACTGTCGAAGGCGCCCGCAATGTCTAGAAAGGCACAAAGAGCTATTTCTTTATCCTCCAGTGCTTCTTCGACCCTGTCAATGACACTAATCAGGACTGTTTCCGTAGATTTGCCTCTGCGGTAAGCATGCTGGTTGTAATGTATGGGCCTCGGCAAAATAAAATATTTTTTTAAAATTATATCACGTTCGACGTTTCATATTTCTTTTTTCCTTATTTGCCCGACTGTCAAACACTATAACACTATCAGCACTTAAGCGGTCATCGATATGTCATTTAGCTGATCTCCGAAGTGCCTCTTTTAACATTAACGTAGTAATTTAGACGCAATACTAAATTAGATGGAGTGACGACCTTGATGATGACGATGAATTCAGTAATTTGTTGTCTCTCCAGGCTAGGATTTTCTACTATATGGTGAAGGCATCCACCGTCACAACAATACATAAGATATTAGGTCTAGACACTAGACGATATTGTATACATATTGTACACATGCATATTCCAGCTATATTAGATAACTTCATCATATTTTAGAAACACCGAGAGACAGGTTCTTTTACGAATAACTTATGAACTTAATTGTTTTAATAGATTAAGTGGTAAAATAAAAAAAAATATACAACTGACTTCAATATAAATAAAACGAGAACATCATGAATGTTCTCGAAGTCAATTAAATACACATTATTAAGGATAGCTCAAACAACTTTTCGACGTGGAAAAGCCACGCTGTAGCTATATTATAGTTGTAGCACGAATGGGTCGGCTCGACCGGGGAAGGACCACGCCCTCACAGAATACCAGCGTAAAATAGCAACTCAATGCTGCTGTGTTTCGTATGGTGAGTGTAGAGAACCGGAGACCCTTTTTACTGGAATCAAAACATTCCATCTTAGTCCTCAGGGGTGACAAACGTATTTGCATTTTGATCCTTAATTGAGGATAAATGTGGATGTCTATGGGCTACAGCATCCAATTACCATCAGGTGGACTGTGCTCCTTTGTCACCCAATGCCATAAAAAAACTACAGGTCAGATCGGGATCAAATTTTTATGGGACTACACGAGAAGCACCAGCTTTCAAATAAAAAAAGAATCATCAAAATCAGTTCACCCAGAAACAAGTTCAGAGGTAAGCACATAAAAAAACATATAGCCGAATTGGATACTTCCTCCTTTTTGATGTCGGGTATAAAGGCGATAAACGTGAACACAGTCCACTTTATGTTAGTGGATGCTGTAGACTATAGGCTTCTACATCTATCCTACATTTTTGCGAACCAGTTGTAAATGAAAAAAGTGACTTTCGATAAATATTGTTATAATCAACATTGAATAAAAAAGTTTCTTTTTCTCTTTCTCGTTTAACCGATCATGCGGGTAGATCTGTTGGCTCCTCGGCCTATTGTCTGATCCGGAGTACGATGCCACTCACGCTCCCATCGCGGTTGCGTACTGCCGATTGCCGCCGTGTTTGGTATTACAGGTCAGCCGATTGGGTCGGGTTGCGATCTTTTTATGCCTCTTACCCTTGGAGGCGGTTTTGCTTCTCGCCCGATGATCCCAGCATTGTTCCTGATTCTGTCGCTGATGTGGTGCTACAGGGAATGGAACTTTTTATTCCATTATCTGTGGCGCCTATCGGAGGCAGAACCCAGCCTTGGTTTGGTCGCTCCTGCAAAATTGCATTACGTCATCAGCATACTACCAGGCCTGGGCTCGCGCATCGATGTCTCGGGACGCAAATACTAGCGCTCTTAAAAAGAAGTATAATTATGCATCCAGGTCCTTCAAAAGTGTCATTGTCAAGGCAAAGTCAGAGCACATCGGAAAAATTGGCGAGAAACTAGTTTGGTCTTCCTTCGGGAACATGTGCATTCTGGTCTCTCGCCAAGGTTGTCCAAGGGAACTTCTGCCAGCCATCTCTCCCATCTCTGCACAGGGAGGACGACTCACTGGCCCATGTCATAAAGGACAAAGCCGATCTACTAGACTCTCTCTTTGCGTCGAAGTCGACTCTTGATGACGGGGGGAACACCAAACATACATCCCACAGTGTGAGTGCCCCATGTAGGATGTGCTGTTTACCCAACGCTCGGTGCGAAGAGCACTTCTCTCCCTGGAAGTTAATGAGTGGGCCTGACGGCGTCCCTCCTTTTGTGCTGGAGACGTGTGCTCCGGAGTTGACACAGGTTTTTACGCGTCTTTTCCGGTACCCGTACTCCCTAGGCGTAGTACCGAAATCATGGAAGACAGCATTCGTACACCCGATCCCTAAAAAAGGTAACCGCTCTGATCCGTCTAACTATAGGCCTATCGCCATCATCTCCATGTTCTCTAAAATAATGGAATCCATTATCAACAGCTAGCTCATACGGTACCTTGAGGATCGCCAGCTGATTAGTGACCGCCAGTACAGTTTCCCTTGCGGTCGTTTGGCTGGTGATCTTCTGGGTTACCTAATTCATAAACGGGCGAAGGCAGTAGAGTCCAAGGTGTGTGTTGGCCGTTAGTTTGGACACAGCGAAGGCCTTCGATCGGGTTTGGCACAAAGCGCTTCTTTTTTTTATAGGATAAGGTCACAAACGAGCACACATTCCACCTGATGGTAAGTGGTTGCTGTGGCCCATAGACATCTACATCTATCCTCGATTACGAATCTAAATGTAGATGCGTTGTCAACTGTGAGGACTAAGATGGAATGCCTCGTTTCCAGTAAAAAAGGGTCTCCGGTTCTCTATACTCACCATACGAAACACAGCAGCATTAAGAATTCCTTATATTCTTACGAAGCTTCCTTCCCACGAGCTTCACAAGATTTTATGCAGTGGGATGACTAGTTTTCTTGCTGATCGGAGCATCATGGACGTAGTTGACGATGCATGATTCGATTACAAGCCCATTAAAGCTAGTGTTCTACAATTTCACCCTCGCACATCGCGACAAACTCGCGATACCATCCATACCATCTGGATGACTGACGGTCCATCACTGTGCGATTTAAAAGAAGTTTTCTTCCTCGCACAACTTCCTTGTGGAATCAACCACCACCAAAGATTTTTCCGCACCGATACGACTTAGGGACCATCAAGAAAAGAGCCTATTCTTTTTTTAAATGCCGGCAACGCATCTGCATTTCACATCAGATGAGCCGTATGCTCGTTTGTCAGCGCTCCTATAAAAAAATATATGGCTTAAAATGTTCCCATACCGATTTCTTATATTTATGCGAACGCTACACACTGACTAAAACTACTTTATGGATTTTATCTTTTTGTTTAAAATGCTTTATAGTACCCATGACAGTCGCGCCTTTACATTACATTATCAATAAAAGGCGGAAAAAGGAGTGCTACACTAAGGCCGGTATGCAAAAACACTCACGAGTTTAAACTCAACCTCTATAATGTCAACATTTGTGTAAATAGTATGGCATTGACTCAAATTTTATGCCACTGTGGAGTTTGACTTTAAACTCCAGATTGTATTTGAATACCAGCCTGAATCTTTTACATAATTAGGAGTCTATATCCGCGAACAAACTACGAGAACCTTTGTACTGTTGTTGTACTACTAGGTGGTAGAATTTCATTTCTACCAAGGAACCCGTCTGTGTAGATGTCATCATCTTTCCTATTTCTACCGACAATTAGTAGTACCTACGTGCTACGCTGTGTTCCGTTCTGTCTGAAGAGCATAGGTAGTCACATTCTTTCCTATTTCTACCGACAATTAGAAGTACCTACGCGCAACGCTTTGTTCCCTTCTGTCTGAAGAGTATATATAGTCACCATCTTTCCTATATCTACCGACAATTAGAAGTACCTACGTGCAACGCTGTGTTCCGTTCTGTCTGAAGAGGTATCACTTCTTTCCTATTTCTACCACAATAGAAACCTACGCGCAACGCTTTGTTCCCTTCTGTCTGAAGAGTATAGATAGTCACATTCTTTCCTATTTCTACCGACAATTAGAAGTACCTACGTGCAACGCTGTGTTCCGTTTTGTCTGAAGAGTATAGGTAGTCACCATCTTTCCTATTTCTACCGGCAATTAGAAGTACCTACGAGCAACGCTGTGTTCCCTTCTGTCTGAAGAGTATAGGTAGTCACCATCTTTCCTATTTCTTCCGACAATTAGAAGTACCTACGTGCAACGCTGTGTTCCGTTCTGTCTGAAGAGTATAGGTAGTCACCATCTTTCCTATTTCTACCGACAATTAGAAGTACCTACGTGCAACGCTGTGTTCCGTTCTGTCTGAAGAGTATAGGTAGTCACCATCTTTCCTATTTCTACCGACAATTAGAAGTACCTACGTGCAACGCTGTTTTCCCTTCTGTCTGAAGAGTATAGGTAGTCACCATCTTTCCTATATCTACCGACAATTAGTAGTACCTACGTGCAACGCTGTGTTCCGTTCTATCTGAAGAGTATAGGTAGTCACCATCTTTCCTATTTCTACCGACAATTAGAAGTACCTACGTGCAACGCTGTGTTCCGTTCTGTCTGAAGAGTATAGGTAGTCACCATCTTTCCTATTTCTACCGACAGTTAGAAGTACGTGCAATGCTGTGTTCCGGTCTGAAGAGTATAGGTAGTCATATAAATGCAGGCATTCCATCTTTGTCCACAAAGGCTTTCATTGAAATTGTATGCAGGCGTCCATGGTCTGCAAACGCCACTTACGAGTACCATCAGGTAGACAATAAGTTCGTACGTAATTTATATTTTCCTTCAATAATATTTTTAAAGGAGGAACAAGACGAGAGAGGTGTGTCAGGATCGTGCCAAATGGAAGTACGTAGTCTCTGCCTACCCCCATGGGTAACAGGCGTGAGTGTTTACAATGAATATTTTTAACACGAAAGTGACATCAAATTTTTTATACAAATAGCACGAATTAATAAATTAATCATTTTAAACAAACTGGTTACTGTCAAGGGTGTATAAATAAACAGTGAAATCATCGCGCAATGTCTTCGTACACGTTTTGAAGGAAAAATTCAACGACACAGTAACCATTTATTTTATCGCTAAATATACACGTGCATTAAGGCGAGGAATTGTTTCACAATGCGCTTTTCTATTAAGATTTTTCTTCAAAAACTTTAAACTTAAAAATTACAATAATAACGGTCATGTTACGTGTAATGTTTTATACGTGGTAGAGCCACGCTGCAGCTATATTATGGTTGTAGCACGAAAGGGTCGGTTCGACCGGGGAAGGACCACGCTCTCACAGGATACCAGCGTAAAATAACAGCTTGATGCTGCTGTGTTTCGTATGGTGAGTGTAGAGAACCGGAGACCCGTTTTACTGGAATTGAGGCATTCAATCTTAGTCCTCAGGGGTGACAACGTATCTGCGTTTTGATTCTTAATCGAGGTTAAATGTAGATTTCCATGGGCCACAGCATCCATTTATCATCACGTGGACTGTGTGCTAAAAAAAATGTTGTTTCAGATTTTTTTACCAAAACACACACGGTCACACGCTTGCCCTCATACAATATGCAGATCGATCAAGCGACTGGTCCGAGTTGTATCTGTCACCGAGCGATAGTGTTATATACGAAGACAGAGAAACCTATAGTCAAATTGACGCCTTCTTTCGCATTCGCACACGAAAAAGATAGATTTATGCATACGTCTTGCATAGAAATGAGACAGAGCGGTGTGATTGTTTGTCCCTTTCTCCGTGCCGGTTTTTTTGTTTAGCAAACTACACTTTGCTAAACAACTTTGACAGTTCTTTGCGATCTAAGGAGTTTACAAGTTAGTTTAAGTGAGAAAAAAGTGTTTTGTGCGCTTAAGATAGGTAATCCTCTTCTTGAAATTAAAAAGTTAACCTAATATGTTTAAAAGTCATAAAGATTATTGTATAACCTAAAACTACGTTATCGTCCTTTCTCACTCGAGGCCACGATAATCATTAGTCTATAGGTTTCTCTGTCTACGGTTATATATGTAATTTATCTCTGTCTTTGAAATTGTTAGTTTATTGTTTTAATTGTTATCTGTGAATTTAAAAGGATTTCCCCCGGCAAAAAATGACAAACAGTTGTATCGGGAGGAAATGCCAAGGAGTACCGGAGTACCTTCCGGCCCGCTCGGCCGGTAGCCCGTGTTGCCCTATGCGCATCACTGTTCTACCCACCGACTTCCAGACTAGACGAAAAAGTGTCTAACTGTAAGCTGTAAATACCAGTTCAAAAACATTCCAGAATGGCGCTAGCGTAGATACAGGATGTGGTATGAATGTAGCAGTTGTAGGTAGATTGAAATGTGCAGAATTAAAAAATGTATTTTTATAAGACTAATTAATTATTTTTATGCCAATAAAAATATTTTCAAACATTTTTATGATTTATTCTAATAATAATAGGGGAGCCCAAGAGGGGATTTTGGGATTTACTAAAGCGCGGCAGATTAACATACAGGGAGGTACCTAGTATCCCATTAAATACTGGAGATATTAGTCCCGTATATGTGGCCGCGCGTCAATGATAAAGGATCAGATTAGTAAAAAAAAATTTATCATCTGAAATTCTCGAGCGCGTCAGATTAAGGTAGGGTAAGTTAGTTATATCCTAAAAAGGGTATATTCCACTAATCTGACAATTTTTGATTGACGATAAGAAGTAGGTGGGTTACAAACTTGAAAAAAAAAACGTCATCTCGACTTTCACGAGCGTGGCTAATTTTTTTAATTTTTTTGAAGGCAATAATTCAACGTTCACGAATAATATATATATACATATAATCTGACGATTTCCGTAAGCCGAAGTAAGGAAAAATAATCAATAAAGTTTAATGCGTGCAGCTACGTGATGCTGGTATTCCCCTTCCCGCGTTAAAATTTTTATATTTTATATTTTTTATACTTATTTTCTCATAAATAAAAGTTTTGTACTTCAAAGAACATATAATGTTTTATTTGCATGCTATTTTTTCAGCTCTCAATTTGTTAAGTTAAAAGATTTGAAAAAAATACAAAAAAAAAATCTTTCCATTGTCAGATTAGGCGAATCCCTCCAGATAATCGTCAGATTATGAGACAGCACGTTTAGGGTATATAAATGAACCATATATATCTTAATCTGACGCGCTCGAGTATTTCAAAATGGCGATTTTTTTTGCACATTCTAATAATATCCGCGAGTGTGCGTCACATGACCACATCCCAATCGTCAGATTATTACATAAGAGCCTTCTTTTAGGTTCACTTAACATCCCCTTTGAAAACCTGACGCGCTAGATTAAATATTTTTTTCCGTTGTCAAACCTTACGTACGACCACTCCCATTATGGAAACAATTAGATTAACATACGTATGCTTTCAAAAATACGTAGGACATGGATGCTATTAATATCTGACGCACTCGAGTATGTCCATGCAACTGGTTTTTTTTTACATTTTTGAAAATTTGTATTTTTTAATTATAATTTACCGCTCCCCCCACCGATGAAAGTATATATATATTATATGGCTTTTTTTCTTCTTATCATCTAAGTTTCGCAATCCAATAGGTCCCTTTGACGCTCGAGTAAATCCCGATTTAGCACCCTCGGCTCCCTATACTTTGGCTTACTATAATTTGTTCATTCAAAAAATGCCGCTTGTCAATTTTTTTATCATTTTGTTTTGTAATTTAAAAATTAAATTAGTTTAAAGATATAAATTAAAATAATTAATTTAGCCTACTTCCTTCCTTCTCCCACAACCACAATCCAACAAAACGTTTGTGCCGATTTGAAGCGCCGCGCCGCCACTGAGTGTACTAGGAACTAAATTTGACATAATTTGCAAATGACGTTGTGTTGATCAAAATGCTAAGGATATTTTAGACTTTTAAACGAGAAAAAGAGTTCGGTTATAAATATTTTTTTATAAATAAAAAGTATTTTTAATAACAATGATAATGTAAAATTCGTTACCAGACGAGAAGTGTGGTAAATTTCCACAATTTAGGGATTTACACTTTATATTTAAAAATTAAAACAACTTGAAAATTATAGGCCCATAAAATCTGTAACTTCTTAAATGTAAACAATAAAATTCAATAGGGATGACGAGTTCTTTGTCGATAATACTTATCAATATTTTTTTTCTACCTGTTCTATCCGTTCACAACAACGAAAGTAGTTGACAACAAATAATTATAAATGTTTATTTATTTACAAGTTTTCAACTGAGTCTATACTAAAACTGTGACTAAAAAGTGTACAAGTCGTGAATTGGTCCGAAGCTAATTGATTATGACGTTAATGATTTGTGATATGGTATTCTTTAATGTAGTTTAAAGTTTGTCGGCTCTTACGACATCCTTGGAACGATATAGGATTTTGGATATTCTTACACCATCACTACACGGTAAACGGTTCTTAGTGTGTAAAAATTTACACAAATATCCTGCGACAACAATAATCAAAGTAGACAAGGTTGGGTGATACTGAATTCATTTAAAAATTATTTACATACATACATAAACACTCACGTCTGTCACCCAGAGGGGTAGGCAGAGACTACAGACTTCCATTTGGCACAATCCTGACACACCTCTCTCGCCTCCTTCACATCCATATACCTCCGCATACATGCTCGTCGGTTAAGGGTGCTCCTAATTTGGCCCGTTTTCAATAAATCGCCAATTTGGTCGATAAATTTTCGCCTAGGACGTCCCTTTCCGACTCTGCCATTCACTTCTGCAACATAAATTTT
The DNA here is from genome assembly GCA_907164705.1 of Parnassius apollo. NCBI lineage: Eukaryota > Metazoa > Arthropoda > Insecta > Lepidoptera > Papilionidae > Parnassius > Parnassius apollo. The sequence continues at coordinate 4,828,371 of CAJQZP010001576.1, forward strand.
TTTTGTCATTCTTTCTTCATTCATTCTTTCTACATGACCAAACCACCGAAGCATTCCTTTCTTAATCCTGGTCACAACATCATTTTGCAAACCACACTCTTCTCTTATCACACTATTTCTCACCCTGCCATTCAGATTCAGCCCTAACATACTCCTTAACGACATTCTACTCTCGTGCTTCTTCTGCCACACCCAACTTTCACTACCATACGTTAAAGTTGGGACCAACACAGCATTGTGAATTTCCATACGTGCCTTTTTCGACACATTTTGACTCTTCACAATAGAGTGTAGGGCCCCATTTACTCTATTGCCTGCATTCACTCGTCGTTCTATATCCTTATCACATCTCCCCTCCCTGCTAAATACGCTAATATATATTTGATATATAAAAATTATAATAATAAAATTATAAATATATAAAAATTATTTAGATTCTAATATTATCACGGTCTATAATAAATCAATATTCTGTTAGTTTTGTTTGATAAAATTAAAGCATGAATTACACCGTTTGATACGGTCGTCAAGACGAATGGAATGATCTTATCTTTTTGTTGCTTAAGTTTCACGAAATTGCGACGTTTAAATAATTGCATACTTAAATACTATCTACCGGAGATATTTCACGGAATATTTCAGTGTATTCGGCAATTATAGCCAATACTCGTTGTTTTAAAAATTAAACTTTTAGTTCTTAAAACTTTACAGCTGTAAAAATAAGAAAGCAGCAGAAGTCAGTGACGTAGGTGTTAGGACATAGTGCATATAAAAATTTAAATCCCGATTTCAGGAGCCAATACTATATGAAAATAGTTTTAGTGTTTTTAGTTCTTTGAATTTAGCTTTTACTTTTTGTTAAGTTTAGTTTATTGACCCCTTTGTGTGGTATAAGTAACATCACAAGCTCAAGATATTCACTAAAGACACGTTCAAATAGTTCACTAAAATTTCATTACCTGTTTTCCCTTCCTTTTGGGGTGGAATTTTATCCAATATTTATAAGGCAAAAATCAATAAAATTATGCTTAGAATAGAGGAACATACAGTCTAATTTAGGCCCCTCTTTTAGAAGTCGGTTAAATAAAGTAAGTAAAAGACAAAAAGGGTTTAAATAAAACCAGTTTTTACGGATTTTATCGGGTATATTAACTTATTTTATATACCGGCATTTCGAGCACTTTACAGCACCCATCGTTACGGGGATTCTGAGGAGTTCGACGTCCGAATTATTATATAATTTTAATCTAGAGGTAACTTATGACATTGGGACGTCGAACACTTCAGTTCCCCCAGTAACCATGCGTGCTGTTAAGTCTCGAAAGATCGGGAAATATAAAATAAGTTAATATACGCGATAAAATCCGTAAAAACTAGTTTTATTTAAATGTGTAGTGTTCGCGTAAATATAAGAAAACAAAAAATGTTTAGATAATACTGATAGCTACCTAATTTGCACAGATAAAAGTGAGGACGAATGAAACCGTGTCTGTGCTAATTTTATACATTTTATAATACGTATTATGGCGGTTACACACGATCAGTTTTGACTGTCAGTTTTCACTGAACAGTTTAAACTCTGTAAGATGAAGACTAACAATTTTTTATATCAATTTTAACTGATATTCCGTGAGTCCTATCGGATAGTACTTACTTAAAAAAAATAACTTTAAGTTTTATTCTTTGTGTGTAATCACAAAATTTTATAGTGAACTGACGGAACCGTGCAGTTTAAACTGTACGTATGTTTCTCTTCAGTCATGATGAGATCTTAAGGGGAAATATAATTTCAAATGTCTTAGCAAGATCCTTCGTTATGCCGAAAATATTGCAGCATTAATTTGAAATAAATATATGGTAAAGTTGAGGATTAATGTTAAGGATTATGTTAGACGAAAACACGATTTCGTAAAATTTTCTCGATAGAAAAAAAAATCCAAAGTTACCTCCAAAATAAACAATAAACCGCTGTTATTCATAAAATACTTTAAATAAGATCATGAAACTTTGCATACTAACTGAACTAACTATAAAGCAGTGCTTATGTTATTTACTTTTTTTTAAATACCATTATTTTCACTGTAAAAAGAAATTACCTAAACTATCGGCCTCTTGAAGCGTGATTCCTGCCGCCCGGTCACTTCGCTTCGGCCTTTGAAGGAGGAGGTTGTGTCGCTTACGATCAGAATATACATTACGCAACAGGACGACGTAAAATTAAAATGGGAAATAACCGTGATAAAAATAAGAAGCGACTGGCTTGGCGTTAAGAAACAGGCATAAATGTGTCTAACGACCTTTCTACTTACAGTATTAGTGATTACAAACATGTCGGTACATAGCATACGACGCGCGGGCAAGTGGGGACGAAATTAGAATGTGAGCTGACTTACTATATCCCCTTAATGTAGAAACAGATTTGTGCCTGTTTAATCTGCTTATGTATTCCTACTCACATACCATAAAAATGTCATAATAACAGTATTGTCCCTGTTTATAGAATTATTATGTAATGAAAACAGAGCCTTGCTTGTGGCAAAATAAGAGTGCGAATTACAATCGCATGAGTGCATTTCTCATATCTGTATCACTTTTACTATTGAAACAAAATCACTAGGGAGTGTAGATTGAGGTTGCTTTCATCACTCATTCTGGGAGTTGTTCAGAAGGTCTATTGGAAAAACTTTATTTTCGGTTTTAAAAAGTCTAAATGGGAATAAGCATTTCCATTATTCGCCACTCTTTCCCTTTTTTTAATACCTTTAAACTAATAATCGACTAAGTACGGCTAAAGAATCGTCGTCCAATTACATCTTATTAAAAAAGTTGTTTTTATTTCATTGAATATCAACATATCAAAATGCACACGGGATACCAGATTTAACTGACAACTTAAACTGTTCAGTGAAAACTGATAATAAAATTGACTGTGTGTAGCCACCATTATATAAACCATCCGCACGTAGTAGGTTTGCCATACGCCCTCCTTTCTGCCAAGGAGAGTCGCGTTCGTATACGGCTTAGAGATCTCTAGTCAGATCGTTAAGCCAGTTCCTAAAAAGTTGTGTTTAGTGGGTAAAAGTCACCACATAACCACGCAGCCGGCTGCGTGGTATGCTATGAGCATTCCCTACCTCCCTCCCCGGCTTTCCGGAGGGTTGCCCATATTTGCTTCGGGCGCAAAAAAAAAGTAGGTTTGCCGATAGCTTCATGACGTTACGCATCGATCGAAGTGTTGCTAGCGGTACCTACTAAACAGACAAGCGCAGGTCGAAGTTGGTGAAAGTGGGAGAAATGTTTAATTGGCAAACCCGCTCCGCTTATGCGTGGTACGAACGTCACCAGTTCTAAGGGTTATAACTTATAAGCTAGTGTCCTTGTTCAAAAAGCGTGCAAGGTCACATATTAGTTCCCAACCCACATATTTATAGGTTAAGAGCAAATTTCCAATAAATTTGAAAATATTTCCATCAAAATCATGTCAATATAGCTAATTCTCTCGTGATTCTTTCACTCATAAGACCTGTTGTAGAGCGAAGTTTATTAACCAGTAGCTATGGACTACGCTACGTTGTCCCTAACGATAATTGGCTTAAAACATTTTTCTCTTTCAAATTGTATAAACTCAAATAACAACAATATTCGGTCGAATCAAGTGCGAAAATTCGCTTAAACATAAACGGCATCATTTCCAGGTGTAACTGATATCCGACCTTATTTTAAAAAAATACACTTGTTTTGGATGATTTAAAAGTTAAAAGCTGTCATCTAATCTTTGTATCTTATGACTTCTCTTTATGATAATGATATCTTAATTCTTAAACTGAGTTCGACAAAATTTACTATCGCGGTCCGATGTCAATAGCCGTTAATATCAGCTTTACTTGCCTTCTTTAATAAGTGAAATAATAATAAGAATTTAAAGCCTTTATATGACATGTTTAATGTTAAAAGGGACGACAGAGCGTAAAAACTGTTATTTATTTTTATTAGTAAACATTATAACGACCAACAAACAGTTTTAAGACAGTAAAACTTAATATGATAATAAACAATAACACGATGTTTGTTACCTACTTTCGACATGCTAATGTTATTAGTTTTAGAGATATCTAAATTTCTAACAAACTAGTTAACTACTCGAACTGATCTAAGTTACATATCCTGGGATATGGTTAATTACAACGATTTTGCAGATCTAATCCGTTTGGAATTCAAGAGAATGAGACGAATGCAGAGTATCAGGAGTAGGATAATTGTAGAGTTTATGTAATTAAAAATATAAATTAATTTAAAATAAACACTGTATACTGTATTCTATCTCATTGTCTCGCAGGCTAAATCCTATAGATCTCTCTTTTTAGTGTCATTTTTTCGTTTCAAATCACGATTTTAAAGTTTTCATTTAAAAAAAGGCAATTTAACTGTCTGATACCTATGTAGACAATAATATCGTAGCACGAATGGGTCGACTCGCAACAAGAAAGGACAGGACCACGCTCTCACAGAATTTCAGCGTAAAATAGCAGCTGAAGGCTGCTGTTTCGTATGGTGAGTGTAGAGAACTGGAGAGCCTTTTAACTGGAAAAGAGGAATTCCAACTTAGTCCTCTGCATTTTGATCCCTGACGGAGCATAAAAGTATCACAGCATCCACATATATCATCCATCTTTCCATACATTATCAAGTGGAATGTGTTCTCATAAGTCACTCATTTAATGAAAAATAAAAAAAATAAAATAGGAATTGATTGTATCTTCGAATAAAGCGCCTCATTCAACTTATTATGTTTGAACTTCACTTCAGAAAAATGTTGGATATCATAATGTTAAATAATTCCGTAAGTTACGTTAAGTTCAAAAACACACAATAAACAAACCTCCATAATAAAACCTAACAGCCATGGTCTAACGCCTGTGCCTGCTTCTGTCGGAATCACGTCCGTAGTCATCGGCATCATTGTTGTTGTTGGAAATAGCTCCGTATTCAACTCCGTCACATTCATTTTTAAATAAATGAAATCTCAAACTCAATCAAATTAAAAATAAATCAACACAAACACGACACTAAACTCATTCGAATATTAAAACTAAACATCACTTTTTCAAAAACATTCTAAAATATATATGCACTCATCTGAAATACTCAACACCGCAGCAGATCGTCGTTAACTGATAAAGATATCGTTGTGGCATCAGATAATATAATTTATAAATATACTCGCACATTTGTTTCAAGACTCAGTCTGCTGACATCAACGCGACTTAGCAACGCGCGGACCGTCTACTTACTAAAACATAGCGCTTAAGGAAAATGTAAAGAAAATAACTTAAAAAGCAATACTACCAAGGCTCAAAGTACTAAGACTAAACTAGGGGTTACTAAATGCTTGTAGGTCGTATATGTTATTACCAAATACTTTATCAAGGCGTTACTACCTAAAGCAAAACTTAAGTAATATTAAATATTTCATTCAAACATAATTGAATAATTCAACGTTTCCATTGATTATTCAAAACGTTACGTTACGTAACGTCAACGCAAAACTAGGCACAAGAGAAAACGGTGAGCTGAAGTTAGGGAAATTTGGAGTAGGGCAACGGAACTGAAGGGGCCAGCAGCTGGCCCTTTCAGTTCCGTTGACTTTATGGAGAAAGAGGGACTCTTTATGATGAACTCTTTCTTCCAGAAGCGGCCCCACAGGAAGTGGACCTGGACGAGCCCCGACGGTTTAACAAAAAATGAGATTGACTTCATTATGACGACCAGACGCCAACTGTTCAGTGATGTCTCAGTGATCGCAAGGGTGAAAACTGGCAGCGATCACCGAATGGTTAGAGGCACACTGAACCTAAACGTTAAGTTGGAGAGGTCTCGTCTAATGAAGTCAACGCTCCGTCCCCCTCGTGCTCTAATCCAGAATCCCGAAAACTTTCAGCTCGAGTTACGTAACCGCTTTCAGTGCCTAGAAGATTGCAATGCAGTGAACGATATGAATGACAAGCTCGTGGAAACTGTCCATGCGGTCGGAGCTAAGTTCTGCAAGACCCGCCGCAGAAGCACACAAAAACTCTCCGATCACACTCTTAATCTCATGGCTGTTAGATGGGAGATGAGGCTGCAATCGTCAACAGATTTGACAGCATACAGGCAACTGAACAGACAGATCTCCAAATGCATGCGGCGAGACTTACGCAACTTTAATACTGCTCATATTAAAGATGCGATCGAGCGGAACCAGGGCTCCAAAGTCTTTGCCCGAGATCTGTCTGCCAGAAAGAGCCAACTGTCAAATCTGAAGACTGAGTGTGGCAGCATCGTTTCCGAGACACCTGAGATTTTGAGTGAGATTGAGAGGTTCTATGGGCAGCTGTACACATCATCGTTGGAGCCACACGTAAGTGTGAGTAACGATCCAAGAGCAAGTCTTACCCGACACTATTCCGATGATATCCCGGACGTCAGTCTGAGCGAGATTAGAATGGCTCTCAAGCACCTTAAAAACGGCAGGGCCCCAGGCGAGGATGGAATTATAGCGGAGCTTCTGAAAGCGGGTGGAAACCGGTGTTCCTTGAAGTCCTTCAGAAGCTCTTCAATTCCGTCCTCCATGGTGGCACTCCTCCGGAGGCGTGGAGCAGAAGTGCGGTGGTCTTGTTCTTTAAGAAAGGCGACAACACTCTCTTGAAGAACTACAGACCGATTTCCCTTCTCAGCCGCGTCTACGTGCTGTTTTCAAGAGTCATTACGAATCGTCTCGCACGCAGACTCGACGACTTCCAGCCTCCCAAACAAGCCGGTTTCCGAATAGGCTTCAGTACCATAGACCACATACATACCTTGCGGCAGATTGTACAGAAGACCGAAGAGTACAATCTGCCACTTTGCCTGGCGTATGTGGATTATGAGAAAGCCTTTGATTCCGTCGAAATTTGGGCGGTGCTACAGTCCCTTCAGCGGTGCCAAGTTGACTGTCGGTATATCGAAGTACTAAAGTGTTTGTACAGTAGGGCTACGATGGCTATCCGAGTACAGAATCGGAGCTCGAAACCTATCCAACTGCAGAGAGGTGTAAGACAGGGTGACGTGATATCTCCGAAACTCTTCACCGCTGCATTGGAAGACGTTTTCAAGCTACTGGACTGGAAAGGATACGGTATTAACATCAATGGCGAGTACATCACTCACCTTCGATTTGCCGACGATATAGTCCTTATGGCAGAATCGCTGGAGGACCTTAGCACTATGCTCAATGACCTCAATGGTGTCTCCCAACGGATAATGCATTCGTAATGGCAGCGTTCGGGAAATTACGACTCATCTTCTCGTCAGGTATACCTCAAACTCTGAAAACTAAAGTGTACAACCAGTGCGTGTTGCCAGTGATGACTTACGGATCAGAGACGTGGTCCTTCACTGCTGGCCGTATGAGGACGTTCAAGGTCGCTCAGCGAGCTATAGAGAGGGCTATGCTCGGAGTTTCTCTGCGTGATAGACTCCTCGTACCGGTAGGCGTAGTGTAGGGCGACCCCCCACTAGATGGAGTGACGACCTGGTAAGACATGCAGGAAGTCGATGGATGCAGGTGGCTCAGGACCGTGCTTTGTGGCATTACTTGGGGGAGGCCTATGTTCAGCAGTGGACTTGTGAATGGCTGTAATGATGATGATGATGATGATTCAAAACGTTACGTGTGAATTATTATTTTTTTAAATTACATAATTTTTCTTCTTTCCTACTAACATTCATTTCCTCCGGAAGAAGAGCATAAAAGTTTTTGAACAAAAAAATAAGCAGATAAATTAAAACTGTAAAGCATTTTGTAAACTACTAAAATTACATCATATTTTATTTTATATAAAAAAATTAACGGAACATCTTATGTATAGAATAAGATACTATAAAAGAATACATTATAGCAGCTATATTTTTTATTAATCTGAACAGTACATGACAATATATTTGACCAACTTTTTTAACGAGGACATAATATATGAAACCTTTAAATCGATTTTAATATTAAAGAGAAGAAAAATGGTTATTTTCAAAGGGCTATATTGAACTGATAGGTAATCAGGTACGGTGGCAGGGGTTCCTCCTCAGTGATATGCATTATGCATATGCATTTTGATTTTTTGTCGAGGATAAATGTAAATGTCTATGTATGTTCAACACTAGTATTCACATACTATTCAGATGGGACTGTATGCTCGTCTATCACGTTTCTTTTTACTTAAAAATTAAAGGTATAAATTAGTGAATCTATACAAATAAATAAAATCTATAATATCGAAATAACTATGACATGAATAACCTTCTTTAAAATTTTTGTCAGTCTGTCTGTCCGAGAATCATTGAAATGGATTAATATAAGTAAACATGGCGAACAGATAGGAATCTACCCTAGGACTAGTCAATCCTAGATATTATATGAAATAAATGACGAGTCTTTTTTAAAAATCCAAAAATTTATAAAATAAATCTTAAATCTAAAAAAGCCACATTAATATATCATACCCTGGCGTAGCTAGTGCGGGTCTCTTGTGTTTAAAAAATACGTGTGGCACTCGGTGACTGCCGCGGTAAAGCTATTGCATAGCATTTTTATCAACTTATGCAATTATAATTATTTATTTATTTTATTTATGCAGTTAAGTCTTTGATCAAGTTACACTTTTTGAGCGTGGTGACCGATAAGAAAACAATTTTTTTTCTCTTATTGAATAAATGAGAAGTTAATATTGTTTAAAATATTTTTAATATCTTACAATACATGTAGGTTATTCAGGAAGTTTTATCATTGAGTTAGCAGCTAGTGTACACGCATACGTCTAGTCGCACGCACCCAAACACCGTGCCGAAGTCTGCCGAGTGCCGAAGTCTGTCGAACTGAAACGACGTTAGACGATGCACGGCTTTCAACGCCACACCTCCGTGCCCGTCGGAGTGGGGAGCGTGAGGTTTTTTCGTTACGGAATTTCTGGATTCGGTCTCCGCGCTCAAGGCCCGCGATAGAAGCTATGCAATACCTTAATAAAGTATAAAAATCAAAAGACTATATAACAGCAGGCAATTTCAAAAATGTTTCTCAAGCGGTTTTTTTATTTGAATCTGTCATATATGGCAGTCATTACGTTGGAAATTAAACCAGAATAAATTCAATCCTCACTTCATATTTATTTCCTTAAGATCAAAAGAGGAAACAGAAGGGAAAATACGAAATGTGTAGATCATTAACACATATTCAATCAGTTGATTTATTTTCAAAATGCGATCTTAGCTTTGATTAATGCTTCAATGTCTCGTAAATATATATTATTATTATTATTAGCTTTATTTAATCCCTTACATGTATGTATTTCTTATATACTATTATGTATGCTTATTTATTTATTTGTTAGTAATGTTAGTTTTGTTTTTAAATAAGGTTAGTATTGTTAGGTGTAAGGGCCGCCTTTTGCGGTGAAAGCCTCCTCCAAATGGGCATATGCTTGGATTATAGAGAATTTGTTTCCGTATATACCTACTTGTAATCTCTCGGATATCGCTATAAAATCATGTACTTCTGTATTGTTTTGTTTTATATAATATAAATATGTATATTATAACAAAATATATATGTGCATGTATATAACGGGTTTTTCAACAAGAAGTTTGTTTTCTAAAACAAAATAAAACAAAGAGTTTAGATGAAGATGATTCAAATTTTTATTGTATTACGGAGAGAAAAGTTTGGCAATTATGAATGAAAAATGATATCTGGCAAATGTCCACCACGACCACGCTGACAGATGTCGATTCTTTCATCAAAGTTTTTAATCACTTTTTGGCAAAATGGCGGGTCTATTTCGTTAATCACGTCACGGATTTTGAGTTTTAAGGCCGCGATCGATTCGATTAGCTCCGTATAGACTCTGTCCTTAACATAGCCCCACAAAAAATAATCCAGTGTTGTTAAATCACACGATCTGGCTGGCCATTTAACAGCTGAATTTCGTGAAATTATGCAATCGGGAAATTTGGTTTGCAATAAATTGATCGTTTCGTTGGCTGTGTGACATGTGGCACCGTCGTGATGAAACCACATGTTTGTGATATCGATGTCATCAATAATAGGCCAAAATTGAGATGTTAACATCTCGGGATAGGATGATCCATTGACCGTTACCGCATTTCCAGCCTCATCTTCGAAAAAAAAAACGGCCCAATCACGCCTCCAGACCACATAGCGCACCATACAGTGACACGTTGAGCATGCAAAGGCTTCTCAATAATTGCTTTAAGATTTTTAGAAGCCCAAATGCGGCAATTTTGCTTGTTGACGTACCCTGACAAGTGAAAATGGGCTTCGTCTGAAAAAATTATTTTTTCAGAAAAACCAGCGGGCTGTTCCTGAATGAATTGAGCGAATCTACGGCGATGTGAATGGTCGGTCAGCTTCAATTCCTGCACCAGTTGAACCTTGTAAGTCTTCAAAGCCAAATCCTTACGCAAAATTCGCCATGTGGTGGTTTTGGATAACCCCAATTGTTGAGAACGTCGAGGAATTGATAAATTTGGATCTTCTTCAACACTGTGGCTCACGGCTGCGATGTTTTCGGTTGAACGACCCGGTCGAACACGCGTTGGTGTTGGCACATTTTGTACCGAGCCGGTCGATTCAAATTTAGCGACCAAATTCTTAATAACGGTCTCAGAAGGACGATTATGTTGTCCGAAAATATCACGAATTTTACGAAACGTAACTTTAACAGAACCACCATTTTCATAGTGGATTTTAATTATTTTAATGCGATTTTCGAGCGAAATTGAATTAATTGTAGCAATTGCCAAAGCATCTACTACGAATAGGTCAAAAAAACTAAATGTCAAAACTGTCATGTTGTTGGTGTTGCCCAAATTGAAAAACAAAGTTTTTATTGAAAAACCCATTATGTCTGTATAAATTTTAATTAAATAAAAGAAACTTAGTGAATTAGTAAGCACGTAGACATATTTATTGTTGTATAACATCATTTGGCCTCTATTACATTTTCTAATTATCATATATAGTACTAGTGGTCACCGTCGTCGAAATTCATCTATAATTCATTAAATTCTTAGGTTTGTATATTAGGCAAGCTGTATTTCACTTTTAACTGCACACTAATATAATATAAAACACAGATACCTAAGCTAAACGCATTTTTGCCTTACCATACTCCACACATTATTCCAACAGGAACATTTGAAGTCACACAAAATGCACAGCTCATTCGGTGAATCTGTCAGTAATTATTTGTTGGCAACATTTTAAAATAATTTGGCGGCAATCTGCGACCCGCGCGGCCGTTTGACCACAGGCTATTCAGTATTTACTCATTATGCTAGCACTCCGTACGCGCGATATGTTTAAAAAGAGGTGCAGTTTGTTCTTCACGTATTAATAAATACTCGTAAATATTGATATTGTTAAAAATAAAACAAAAAACGTTAATAAATACACTCTTTCGGTAAGTTATCTAAATCGGTGAAACCAACCTCGAAGATACGTGTTACATGATTATTTTATGTTTTTAACCTAGTCTTTTTATAACGTTGGTTGCGAAAACAATAGGCTTTACAAATCTAGATCAAGCATATTTGGGAATCAAAATACTTTAATGTCGTGGCCGATAATTGATTCTAAATGTAAATATGTCAACCATTACAGCACTTTGACTAGAGAAGAAAGAAAGGACATGACATAAAGATCGTTAGTTGTAGTAATGTAAAGAAATATCGGCGTCTCTTTTTAATTTATGAGTATATTCGTATTTAAAAAAGGACAACAGTAATTTTATAATTACCGAATACGGCAACAATTTTTTCACTGCGGCGGGGCGCCATGTCACGGTAATTTTATCTATAATGTTTTGTCACAGTCAATGTCAACTACATCAGTTGTCATTGCGACTTTAGTAAGGTGAGTGTGTTATTTTCATAGGTTTGTCTCGTGGAATTCGATTATTACGGAATTTCTTATTCTATTCCTCGGAACCTCTAAATCGGGATAAAAGTATCCTATATGTTAATTCAGGTAATAAATACTGTGCCAAATTATTACATCCAAACTGGTCTGATACTTCTAGCGTGATTGAGGAACAAACATTCAAACTTTTGTATTTATTATAGTTTGATTAGTGTGAGTATGATTACAGAGCCTAATTTATTGTCAACAAACAAACAAAAATTAAATTAATTTAGCGGATGGTTGCGAATTAAATAATAACATCTTTATTAAAAATTCTTTATTCTTGTATTTCTTGTTAAGTAATTCCCCGGAAACAATTGTAACATTAATTATAGATAGTTACATTTTAAAAACAAAACAAAACTGACTGCTTAAAAGCAATGAACTGAAAAAATAGGTATAACTTATATATACTTCAGTAATCTCCTTTTAATTTTATTTATTTTGATACCCCTATCGATAGGTTGAGTAAAAAAAATTAAGGACTTACAATTTGGCGCCAAAATACGTCATATTGATTTAAAAAAACCTATCTAAGAACACACGGGTGTTTGAGACGAATCACACGAAAGAATCTTTTTCTAAATTAGTGCCACATTATCGATATTAATGCGCAGCACTACGTAAAGCCGCCATCTTTGTGCCAGACTCAGTTTAGGTACACACGTTTTTTTCGTAGGTATGTCATGTCCTTTTTTTTTCTCGAGTCAAAGTTACAGCATATTATAAAAATTTTACTGCTGAACATATATGGCTATAGGTACCAAGCTTAGCAAGCGGGTTGGCACCCACAAATTTAATTTTATTTAGCTGTTATCAGGAAGATGCCGCTGCTACCCATTACCTGGTTCCACCCTCTGTCAACTTTGAGTACACCCATGGAATGATATGAGGTAGCGGATTTTCTGGCATCGCCATTACACAATAATTAACATTATACGGTAAACATGGATAAATTTTTTAAAAATGATTCACAACACAATCACAGGGGGTAATGTCGGGTGTTCTTTTTAGAGGTTTGGTTTTTAAACTGGCAACATTGTTTTACGGACTGTCAGTTTGACAGTTCGTAGAACAATGTTGCCAGTTACGTTTACGCTTTTCCATTTTACCATTATTAGATTGACGCCAAAACAACGCTTACAAATTCTGCGAATTTATTTTGAAAATCATAGTTCGATTCGCCAAATTTATCGTGCATTACGTTCATTTTACGGTCGACATAATCGTCCATCCGAGCAAGTTATTTGGAATACCATGATCGTTTTCGCACCACCACAGAAACCATGTGACCATTATGCGCGTCGTAGGTTCGATGAATGGGCCGAAAACAATATTTAGCTTGATCAAGCCAAAATTTTGTTCACCGATGAGGCTTATTTTTGGTCAAATGGCTATTTAATAAGCAAATTTAATAAGGTGAAGAAAACCCAGAAGCCTTTGTCGAGACGCCCTTACATCCAAGTCACATTTTGGTGTGCGTTATGGACAAGTGGCGTCATTGGCCCATATTTTTTTAAATAATGCCGGCCAGTATGTTACCGTCAATGAAGAGCGCTACAGAAACATGATTGCTGACTTCCTCGTATCTCAGTTGAATGGCATTGATATGACAGAACTTTGGTTTCAACAAGATGGCGTAACATACCACACAGCGGGCGCCACCATCAATCAATTGCGGGAAATATGTGGTGAGCGCTTAATTGCACGTAGTGGACCTGTGAACTGGCCTCCACGATAGTATGATCTCACGCCTTTAGATTACTTTCTTTGGGGGTATGTACCAGTCTATTGTGATAAACCAGAGACGTCGGACCATTTGGAAGTCAACATTTTCCGTCTTATTGCTGATATACGGCCTCAGTTGCTCGATAAAGTTGTCGAAAATTGGACTTCACGATTGCGCTTCATTCGAGCTAGACATGACGCCCATATGCCCTAAATCATATTTCAACACTAATGGATTAAAATTATCTATTAATTGAAGCCAATATCATAGACATTAACATTGTTTTAATGTCTTTTATTACCTACATACATCTATATATACGTTACTCTAAAAAATACACCCGTTAGGTGTTGAAAAGTAAAGTGAGTAAAATCAGATAAAATTGCTCACGAATCTAAACTAACAACAATGCTTTCTACAAGTGGTGAACTTAATGAGCAGACAGACTGATCATTACCCATAGGTTCTGTCGAGAGGGGTAGTACTTTGATAAAATAATTCATTACTTTTGGAATTACAAACTTTAGTAGATATACAGCGGAGCCCCTTCCTGTTAATAACTTAAAATAATAAAAACCACTGCAGTTACCAATTCGCCTGTGAAGCATGGCAACTATCCCTTTTATGAGGCAATCTATGAGGATACCTATGTTGAACAATGAACTTTTGACAGGTTGTAAAGATGATGATAATGAGGCGTTACTTATTTATAAGCGAAGATCCTCTTTGGAGGGATGAAGGTTTTTCAAACTTGAATTTTTTTTATAGAAAAGGATGACAAATGAGCGTACAGTCTACCTGATGGTAAGTGCATGCGGTGGCTCATAGGCATCTACATCTATTTGTTGTTACTCCCGAGGCCTAAGATGGAATGTACTTTTCCAGTAAAATGGGTCTCCAGTTCACTAAACTCAGATAATTAGTGCATAGATAGATATAGCGAAAAGAATCATGCCCACTTTCCATACATTGATTGACCTGTCACTTGATTCCTTTAACAGGTCGCGTCTACCTACAACTAGTGTTGTATAAAAAAATTGTTTATAATCATAGAATACTATAATACATACATAATAGAACGGGGGAGTGGGCGGAGCCCGTGTAGCCACTAAAATGTCAGTAACACGTCAATTCACACGTATAAATGTCAACACGAGATGTGTTTTGACGATACAAACGTTTCCAAATTTCGCATGCAAATTATTTAGGAAATGACAAATAGCACGCTATTTACAAATAAATATGTATTAAGATCCGTCTGGCAACACAGCGAATCGGGTTTGTAGCAGTGATTAACTTCTAATACGACATAATTGCTTGTATGTGTGCTCCCGTCGACGCCTACCTTTGTACAAAATAAGGTTGACAGCCATTCTATTGTATATTATAGTATTCTGTGTTTATAATTATTATCATTTCATTTAGAGGCCAGGGAAAAACGCTATTAAGTAAATAAGTTTTTGAGGTTATAACAGCTGTCAGATTAGGTCTGTACACCTATTATTCTTTCCATGCCGTAGTAAAACCATAAAAAATCGCATCTACTCATAAATTATTAAGTTATAAAAAAAAATTGGTTATTTTGAACATTCATAAATCACATGATGAATGAAAAGTTTTTCGTAGTCTGAAACGGAACGTGTAAAACACGTTTATTTATTTATTTTGGCATGACTTCTGGGCCTTTGAGCCATTGTAAAATACGGTCGGTCTCCGAAAGTCTATTGAGAATGATAAACATAGTAACATTACTTTTTTCCTGGCTTTATTTGAAAATTCAATTATGCGATACGCAATAAGCAAAAAGTATGCAATTTAATAAGACATTTTACATCACTACACGTGTTAGAAAATTTTCAGGTCAAGACTGGACATGATTCTGTGGCCGTGGATGGAATAGGAGAGATCTCCCGCCGGGCGAGGTGATCTGCCCGGGGAGCGGCCAACACTCCGAGTGATAGTTCGAAGCTGTTCTATATATACTGTTTATGATTCGGAATGTTGATAGCGTGATTTAGGCTTCGGTGTGTTTCGCTGGTGGCGCGACGACAGCGCCGCTACATCACCCCCCTGCTCAGACCGGAGGTTGATAGAGCAGCCTCGTTGCCGACGAATGTGCAAGTGCCAGAAGTATGCCTTGTAGTCTGCGGTGAGTCGAGAAGAAGGCAAGTAATCTGCGAGAATGCCGTGAAGCAGAGGCGAGCAGTAAGGCTCAGAGCCGTGCCGAACACTGTATAGCGCAGAGAGTAGCTTGAAGGAACAGGAAGCATTATAATTCCAGTGCTGCGATGAACCTTGTGAAGCTAGCTGGTTTGCAGGATATGAAGACTGCAGACGATATCTGCTCGGGAGCGAATGGGTGGGGTATTCTATGATGATGATGAAGCTTGAAGTTTCCGAAGGTTGTTGGTTGCGTGTTCAGATCACGTCGGGTGGTCACCACTGTGGCCGGAAAGAGGAAAAGGGGAGATTTCCCGCCGGGCAAGGTGTTCTGCCCAGGGAGCGGCCTACGCTTTCGGTCGCTTAATTGCAGTCTTATCAAGTTCTCTTTAAATTTTTTATCTTGTTCTGTGCTAACTCTTCCTTTCTTTTGCTGTCACTGTGTATGCTATCCGCCTTTCTAAACTTTCTTTGTGCGTGTGGACAATAAACGTTTTGTGTGTTATATATGTGGTGACTTTTATTTACATACATCACTACAATTCTTTGATGTCAATATAACCTTATTAAGTTAGGTCCAAATTCAGCAGAGTGAGTGACGATAGTGATTATAAGCACCTTTATTTTAATAACAATCAAAAGGACAATCACAGATGAATAACAGTAATTATAATCATAATTTCCAAACATTAGAGTAAATCCGATGGAGTCATTGTTAAAAAATCGTCATATTATTTAATGAACAGCGCACAAAGTTAAAATTATAAACATATTAACCAAGAGGTTGATAATCAAAAATACGCCAAAAATCGGCAGTTCAAATATAGTTTAATAAAAACAGACTTATTTTGAACTAGTGATCTGCCCTGGCTTTGAACGGGTGGTTTTTGGTCCAATTAAGCTTTTAAACCATCAAGGAACTCACTCAATTACACCCAAAAAAATCATCAAAATAGATCGAACCTTTTTCAAATGTTTGCGAGACTAACGGACAGTAATTGATTTTTATATGAATATAAGAAGAAAAAGAAGATATCCACTGATAAAATACATATCTATTTGATTTGTTCTAGAAAAGATCAAGCATAAACATGGTATTCATGAAAACTTAACCATTCATCACGAGCACATTCTATTGTTGTCATGGAGTTATTAATCTATATATATTAATACATGAAGAGAAAACTTTTTCAAGCAAATTACGCGCTTGGAGAAGTGTGAGATTTGTATAGATGAATAAATCATACATTGATTACGTTCATACTCCCAATGTCGAACACAATAATTGTCGCTTGGGCATAATCATTCGTACCAAAGAATATATTATAATCACTACCAATGTCTCAGAGCAAACAAAATCAAGGTCAAACACTTAAAAGTCAGTGATCAAACAGTCGTACAAACTAGAGATTGTCGACAAAGAATTTTAAAATGTAACCAACAAATAACACTGGTCGGCATCAAAATGAGAGCAAAAAAATGTATATATGGAAGTTATTACGTTAGTTACGTTAAATCCAAATATGTAGTTAGAATTCACCTAGCACGTCTAGTTTCGACGCAATAGCATTTTTTGTTTGCACTAGAATTGTTTGCTTATAGTTGCAGGTATCGGTATTTGTGAACGTTGGTATGTACATGTATTTAGTTGTGTTCTGAGTCTGTCTCTATGTTAGAAAGAAACAACAAGCTATTGTTTACTGCTCTAACTAACTGACATGCGCGAAGCGCGAACGCAGTGATTGTTTTGAACAAATGAGCGAAGTACATGTGCAAAGTTGAAAAAAAAAAACAATATATGAGTTATTTCGTTGTTTTAGTTTTCGTTTGAAAATTTTTGGTAAGTTGCTTTCAATATTTTACTTTTGTGGATAAAATTAACCACTGTATACTATTTATTGAATATAAAACATTTTAATATTTTTATTTTTATTGTTTTAGGTTAAAAAAATGCCACGTTCATGCAAAAATTCGTCGAACAATTTTTGTTACGTTTGTGGTAATTTTGTAACAGCCTTACATCGACGAAAGCTAACACCTTCAATAAAAAAAGGCTTATCATTTTTATTTTGATATGGAAATAGATAACAGAGAGAAAAGAGGGCAAACGAGCATGTGGCTCACCTGATGTTAAGTGACTACCGCCGCCCATGATCAACCGCAACACCAGGGGAATTGCAGGTGCGTTGCCGGCCCTTTAGAAAGGAGTAAGCTCTTTTCTTGAAGGTCCCCAGGTCGTATCGGTCCGGAAAAATCACCGGTGGTAAATTATTCCACAGAGAGGTTGTACGCGGAAGAAAACTCCTTTTGAAACGTACAGTGGTGGACCGCCAAGCATCCAGATGGTGTCCCTATCTACACACTACCCTACTCGCGCAATCAATGGATGTTGCGAAACTGGGGCAGCGTGCGCGCTATACATATTTATTATAGCTAATTATATCAATGTCATAAAAAAATACACGTTGTCGTCGTCGAGATAGCTTTTACTCTGAATATTATTTACTCATGTAATAATATGGCTGAACGATGATGATAGGTACACTATTTATAATTTTTAAATGACACGACGTGTTTCCGTAACGAGCGCTCGATTCGGACTGCGACTACGGACTACGATTGAGCGAGTTTATGGCCGATTACTCGCGCTCATATTGTCAGTCCATTGACTCGCGCCAAAAATACAGAAAAAACAGGGAGCGATGGGCATGACAAGTATTGTGGCCACACTACGTCTTTGCTTCCTTCCCTCGCTACTTCCCATACCACTCGAAGAGTGTGTGGCGTGACGAGTGACGAGTGGGTGGTAAAACACTCGCTAGTCGCTACTCGCAGTGTCATAAAGCATCTGTGCGGTGCGTCACTTATCTATAACTGCTTATTGATTCTTAGAAGGATGAAGAATAATGAGCGCCTTATCATTAGCGTAGGTGATAATAGCGACAGTGACTGACTCGAACGAAGATTAATCATTATATACCTATTTTAAATTTTTATTAATTTTATTTAGTATTATTATGTATTTTTGACCAATAATACATGCAATTATTATATTGTTTTCTATTTATTTTGCATTTTACTTTTTCATAATATACATATCGACACGACAGCAGTGCACTACTATGCCTGCCCTAAGACCCCGTAAGTACGACAGAGAGCGCGACAGGCGGCGTCCTGCTTCCCCATTCTATATCCTGCACCGCGGGCAGCGAGTATTTAACATTAGTATAGTAAATGTATAATTGACAACAGAATAACAATAACTG
The DNA here is from genome assembly GCA_907164705.1 of Parnassius apollo. NCBI lineage: Eukaryota > Metazoa > Arthropoda > Insecta > Lepidoptera > Papilionidae > Parnassius > Parnassius apollo. Next base: position 4,847,515 of record CAJQZP010001576.1, read on the forward strand.
TAATAGAAGACTTAACAGGTTGTAATGAATGAATTAATTGAATAAGCCAGCGTCTGACTACAATCCTATGTCATATCCATGTCATAGCGTAATAAAAGCCTATTCGCTTTTGCTTTGAAGATACACGCGGCGACATCGAAGGGAAAAACAGACGCTTGCAAATTATTCACTCTCTTGTTGTGCTATTGCCATATAATTTATTCTGTAGCCTTGTCTGAGGAGTTTTGTTTTTCAAAGAAATTGAAGTCAGGGCCATTGATAAAATGTAAGCCGCTAACCTGAGTCAAGTCAGTCTTTTCACAATTCTTTACTTATCTTTGAAACGAATACAAAGGTGTTCAACACAAGATTATTATCCTTCATTTTAATGTTATTTACTTTGTAAATCTTTAACAAGGAAAACTAAGAGAAAATTCAGTTTACTTTTATGTCTAATTAGAGATTACATTGTTGTTGTGTTTCTACAGTAAAATGTTATATTTAAAAGTTCTTGAAATCGGCATTAAAACAAACTGGGTTATAATTGTTACAATCGTTTACTAAATTCACAGCCGGTCATCCTTACCTTCAAAGGTATTTTCACTTAGACCCCAAGTGTACAACGAGTACGAGTTACCACGGCGAGTACATCACTCACCTTCGATTTGCCGACGATATAGTTATTATGGCAGAATCGCTGGAAGACCTCAGCACCTATGCTCAATGACCTCAATAGTGTCTCCCAACGCAAAAGGTCTTAAGATATAAAAATGGACAAAACAAAGATCATGTTTAATGTCCATGTCAAACCTATGCCGATAGTTGTTAGGAGCACTATGCTCGAAGTTGTTGACGAGTACGTTTACCTAGGACAAATAGTCCGGCTTGTAAAAGTCCAACTTCGACCGAGAGGTCAATCGACGGATTCAACTCGGCTGCGCAGCGTTCGAGAAATTACGACACTTCTACTCGTCAGGTATACCTCAAAACCTGAAAACTAGATTGTACAACCAGTGCGTGTTGCCAGTGATCATTTACGGATCTGAGACGTGGTCCTTCACTGCTGGCCGTATGAGGACACTCAAGTTCTCTCAGCGAGCTATGGAGAGGGCTATGCTCGGGGTTTCTCTGCGTGATAAACTTAGAAATGTGGATATCCGTAGTAGAACCAGAGTGACCGACATAGCCCAACGAATTAGTAAGCTGAAGTGGCAATGGGCCGGCCATATAGCTCGAAGAACCGATAACCGATGGGGAAAAAAGGTTCTCGAGGGGTATCCTCGTATCGGTAGGCGTAAGGTAGGGCGACCCTCCACTAGATGGAGTGACGACCTGGTAAGACATGCAGGAAGTCGATGGATGCAGGTGGCTCAAGACCGTGCTTTGTGGCATTCCTTGGGGGAGGCCTATGTTCAGCAGTGGACTTGTGAAGGGCTATAATGATGATGATGATAATGATGAAATTAACAGTTTCACTGTCCAGGCTCCAGTACAACTTATATATGTCCCATCTCTGGGGACACGTCTCCCCTCATTGCTGAAGTTTTAGGGCAAGAAAATGTTGCCTGCGCTGGCCTAATGCTTGTTAACGAATTTTACACGTCTTCGAAATATTTTTTTTATTTCTCAGACATGCCAGGTTTCCTTGCGATGTTTTCTTTCACTGCCGAGCACGTGGTGGTAAATCAGCACTTAACATTACAATTAAAAATTTCATTAGTGCCGGCGGGGATCGAACTGTGAAATACAGCGAGCGCTTAGTCCCTAAGCTAACACGGCTCCAAGAACCGACCACATACCTGCAAGAACCGACAACCGATGTGGAAGAAAGTTTCTCGAGAAGTAGCCTCGTACTGCTAATAGCAGAGTTTGGCGACACTATACTAGATGTAGTTAGCAACCAATGGGGAATTCCATGTTCATTAGGGGAGAACGTGTATGAGAATAATGATTAACGATTAAAATTACGTAAAACAAAGAAAACTAGCCTACGAGTAACGAAGCTCGTAAGGTACATCATGAATAAAGCACATAAGAAGAGAATAAGATAGCATGAAAAATATCATCATCATCATCATCATCACAGCCCTTCACAAGTCCACTGCTGAACATAGGCCTCCCCCAAGTAATGCCACAAAGCACGGTCCTGAGCCACCTGCATCCATCGACTTCCTGCATATCTTACCAGGTCGTCACTCCATCTAGTGGGGGGTCGCCCTACACTACGCCTACCGGTACGAGGCTGCCACTCGAGAACCTTTCTTCCCCATCGGTTATCGGTTCTTCGAGCTATATGGCCGGCCCATTGCCACTTCAGCTTACTAATCCGTTGGGCTATGTCGGTCAATCTGGTTTTACTGCGGATATCCTCATTTCTGAGTCTATCACGCAGAGAAACTCCGAGCATAGCCCTCTCCATAGCTCGCTGAGCGACCTTGAGCGTCCTCATACGGCCAGCAGTGAAGGACCACGTCTCTGATCCGTAAGTCATCACTGGCAACACGCACTGGTTGTACACTTTAGTTTTCAGAGATTGAGGTATACCTGACGAGAAGATATGTCGTAATTTCCCGAACGCTGCCCAGCCGAGTTGAATCCGTCGATTGACCTCTCGGTCGAAGTTGGACTTACCTAGTCGGAATATTTGTCCCAGGTAAACGTACTCGTCAACAACTTCGAGCATAGTGCTCCCAACAACTACCGGCATAGGTGTGACATGGACATTAAACATAATCTTTGTTTTGTCCATGTTCATCTTAAGACCTATCCGTTGGGAGGCACTATTGAGGTCATTGAGCATAGTGCTTAAGTCCTCCAGCGATTCTGCCATAAGGACTATATCGTCGGCAAATCGAAGGTGAGTGATGTACTCGCCATTGATGTTAATACCGTATCCTTTCCAGTCCAGTAGCTTGAAAACGTCTTCCAAAGCAGCGGTGAAGAGTTTCGGGGATATAACGTCACCCTGTCTTACACCTCTCTGCAGTTGGATAGGTTTCGAGCTCTGGTTCTGTACTCGGATAGCCATCGTAGCCCTACTGTACAAACACTTCAGCACTTCGATATACCGACAGTCAACTTGGCACCGCTGAAGGGACTGCAGCACCGCCCAAATTTCGACGGAATCAAAGGCTTTCTCATAGTCCACATACGCCAGGCAAAGTGGCAAATTGTACTCTTCAGTCTTCTGTACAATCTGCCGCAGGGTATGTATGTGGTCTATGGTACTGAAGCCTTTTCGGAAACCGGCTTGTTCGGGAGGCTGGAAGTCGTCGAGTCTGCGTGCGAGACGATTCGTAATGACTCTCGAAAACAGCACGTAGACGCGGCTCAGAAGGGGAAATCGGTCTGTAGTTCTTCAAGAGAGCGTTGTCGCCTTTCTTAAAGAACAAGACCACCGCACTTCTGCTCCACGCCTCTGGAGTAGTGCCACCATGGAGGACGGAATTGAAGAGCTTCTGAAGGACTTCAAGTACCGGTGTTCCACCCGCTTTCAGAAGCTCCGCTGTAATTCCATCCTCGCCTGGGGCCCTGCCGTTTTTAAGGTGCTGGAGAGCCATTCTAATCTCGCTTAGACTGACGTCCGGGATATCATCGGAATAGTGTCGGATAAGACTTGCTCTTGGATCGTTACTCACACTTGCGTGTGGCTCCAACGATGATGTGTACAGCTGCCCATAGAACCTCTCAATCTCACTCAAAATCTCAGGTGTCCCGGAAACGATGCTGCCACACTCAGTCTTCAGCCTTGACAGTTGGCTCTTTCTGGCAGACAGATCTCTGGCAAAGACTTTGGAGCCCTGGTTCCGCTCGATCGCTTCTTTAATACGAGCAGTATTAAAGTTGCGTAAGTCTCGCCGCATGCATTTGGAGATCTGTCTGTTCAGTTGCCTGTATGCTGCCAAATCTGTTGACGATTGCAGCCTCATCTCCCGTCTAACAGCCATGAGATTAAGAGTGTGATCGGAGAGTTTTTGTGTTCTTCTGCGGCGGGTCTTGCAGAACTTAGCTCCGACCGCATGGACAGTTTCCACGAGCTTGTCATTCATATCGTCCACTGCATTGCAATCTTGTAGGCACTGAAAGCGGTTGTGTAACTCGAGCTGAAAGTTTTCGGGATTTTGGATCAGAGCACGAGGGGGACGGAGCGTTGACTTCATTAGACGAGACCTCTCCAACTTAACGTTTAGGTTCAGTGTGCCTCTAACCATTCGGTGATCGCTGCCAGTTTTCACCCTTGCGATCACTGAGACATCACTGAACAGTTGGCGTCTGGTCGTCATAATGAAGTCAATCTCATTTTTTGTCGAACCGTCGGGGCTCGACCAGGTCCACTTCCTGTGGGGCCGCTTCTGGAAGAAAGAGTTCATCATAAAGAGTCCCTCTTTCTCCATAAAGTCGGCCAGCTGCTGGCCCCTTCGGTTCCGTTGCCCTACTCCAAATTTCCCTAACTTCAGCTCACCGCTTTGTCTTGTGCCTAGTTTTGCGTTGAAGTCTCCCATCAACACCGTGTAGTGGGTTTTGGAGGAATGTATGGCTTTGGAAATATCCTCATACATTTCCTCTACCTCCTCATCGGAATGTGCCGACGTTGGTGCGTAAACCTGTATGACCTTCAGCGAATACCGTTTGGTGATTCTGAGTATCAGGTACGCGACCCTCGTCGACACACTCTCAATCTGTACAACGTTGTTGACGAGAGACTTGTGGACGATAAATCCGACACCTCCTTGGGACAGAAGGTCGCCCTCCCGGTGATAGAACAAGTTGCCGGATTCGAGAATCACCGTGTCCTCCCCCCTCTCTTCGGACCTCGGATAATCCTATAATACTCCAGCGCAACTTGTCTATCTCTTCTTCCAGCTCCAGGATCTTCTCGTCTGTCCTCAGTGTGCGTGCGTTAAATGTTGCCAGGTCGAGTCGTCGTAGGTGGCAACCGAACCTCCACCGGAGATTCTTAGCACCCCCTGCCCCGCCGTTACCATGGTCGCCACCGTAGCCAGGAATAGCGGGGCCGCCGGGGACTGGGGGCCGTCTATTTGTGTAATTGTTCATGGGGGGATATATTGCCATAGTTGCCACGCTTGGCGAGCGGGTTGGCAACCGCAGTTTTTTTTTTGTCGTACAGTTGCTGTTATCAGGAAGATGCTGCTGCCCATCTCCTGCCTGTTTCCCTCTGTCGCCTCTTACGACACCCACGGGAAGATATGGGGTAGTGGATATTCTTAACCGCCACTACACGGCTAGAAAATAACGGCATGAAAAATAACTAACGGATAAAACACAGTCCATTATATTGTAAGATTTATTATTAAGTGCAAGGGTATCATTGGAACATTTCACAATTGTGTTCTTTAAGACTTCAACGATGTCTATGAAAAACTAAATTTACTTTTAATTTTGGAATACAAAAACGCTTTGATAATCTGTCAAGTTAGGTATCTTGAATTCTTCTGTCACTTGTTTTACAAATTAGGAGTAATTTGAAAGAACGTCAAGATGTGTAATAGTAAAAAAATCGCTTCATGATTTATGAAGACTTCCGTTGTGGTCATTTTTAATAGCAACAACTCAAGTCATTAACCTGAACATTGTTCGGCGCATAACAGGTGACTGTGACAAGAGAATAACATACAAGTACCAACATGACAATTTTTACTAGATTGCAATCACATAATTTACAATTGTACTCGTACTACACATAATACAAATTGAACTTTACAAATACAAAGAAACTCTGGTATTAGCTACACCACCGTTACTAGAAATGCGGTGATTGCGTTCAAAAAGGTCCCGGAAGAGAGACCCAAAAAAGAGAGGGCCAATGTTTTTCTTAGTGGTTCCATCAAATACGATACGTATAGGTATAAATGTAGACAACTGCGAAAAACAAAGATACCGATTAGCACTTTCTTACTTAGGTCCGTTTTTTAATTTTTAATTTTCTCAAAACTCAAAACAAATCAAGTTTTGATAGTTCCGTGTCAATTTTACACAAATTTTTATATACCATTTAATAGATACCCGATCTCAGAAGTCAGAACGATCCAAATATTTCGAATAATAGGTAATTTGAAAATACTACTAGTAGTAATTATTTATTTATTCATACCAAAATTACTTATTATTTATGTATTTATTAATACAAATAATGAAATTTCAATTTTTAAATATTACATTTTATAAATGACGACCGTTTTTTTTTTGGCGACACTTCACACGATTATGCCTCTATGGTTACTAAGATGAAGTCCTTCGGACCTCAAGTATGGTTAAGGTCAAACGTGGAACTTTACGGAACGGTAACATTAAACATAATAAGTGTGAACATGAATGTTTGCACATCGATCATGTATTTGCATGAAAGATCCTTATTTTTAACTTACCTAACTATTACAAGCGTTATCTACGCGTCGTTTTGTTAACCTTCAAAGCTAGATCAATGTACGTGAAAGTATTATTAGATATTGATCGCGTATCACATACTGATACTCCAGACAGTATACAATTATGGACGCATCGATGTGTAGTGGCGGCGTGATGGAATCCATTGCCCCGTATCGTCCCTGGGTGTCGTAAGCGGCGAGAGGGAAATGAATCAATAGATGGGTAGCTGTAGCTTCCCTGGTGCTATTTAATAAAAGCTACAACAGCTACAATTTACAAAAACTACATAATGATTTTTATACTTATTACTTATGCGAATAGTGTAATATTATGCGGTAGACATCGAATACATTAAACGTTGAGTTTTCGATTATTATTTATTGTTAAAAATAACAGGCGTTCTTTACAGTTTTCTGGGTTTAATTTACATATATGTATATTTAACAGTGTTACCTAATATCTTTAATAAATGGCATTTACTTAAAAATATTTAGCAGTGCGTGTCGTAAGAGGCGACAGCGGGAAAGAAATTGGGATATGCGCAGCAGCGTACTTCCTAACAATAAACAAATATAAATAAAAAAACTGCCGTTGCTAACCCGTTTGCCAAGCGTGGCAACTATGGCAACTATCCCCCCCTATGAGGCAATCTATGTGGGAGACCTATGTTTAGCAGTAAACTTTAGTGGCAGCTCCACATTATTCACGCCATGACTTCACGGCACAAGTCGTGCCCTCCACATTCACGGGATGCTCACAATCGTTCGTGAAACCCGCCGCGAAACTGACGTAGAAGCTGCTGCTGCAATAACTTTATTTGCTGTGGCAATATATCACTATTTAGATGTCCAAAACAAGAAATGCATTAGAAAGAGTCGGAAGAAAATAAGATGGTATATGACTAAAATACATCTTCCGTACGCCTTTGTAGTCCGAAACGAACTGGCACGGGGCCGTGAATGTGGATGTTGTACGCATGAACGCCGCGCGAAGGGTGCGTGAACCCTTTGTCGCGGGACAAATACCGTCTCAGGCTTGAACACGCGTGAATCTCGCGAAAACCATCAACATTCACGTTCACGCCTGTTTACGGAGCTTCACGGCGATAATGCGGAGCCACAGTAATAGGCTGTAACGGTAACGGAAATATAATAAAAAAAAAACTGCCAAATTAAATAAATAATTAAAGAAATCCAAAAACAGCCAAGCAACATTTTTTTTACACTATGCACACTAGAGTTGGCTCTGCTACTATATATATATATACTGGAGTCTGGAGTGGATAATAAAATAACATGTTCGTCACACAAGTGCAATCATCCTACAAAACCTACGCAATACCACCGCTTCACAAAAATCATTAAAAGTACGAAGCCAAAAAACACTGATAATACAATCTCATTTACTTTAAACAAAACCGTTAGCATTCTTTATGAGGGCGATTTGCACTACACGGGGATTTTACTATCTTGAATGTTATTCCATTGGCCCAGCCTATTGGGGATATAAACACGGATGTACGCTAGTGTCCAAGGGCAAAAATAGTATCAGGTGTTATTGGCCTAAATGGAATTTAAATAACTAAACTACGAAAAAGTAAAAAACCGACTACAAAAAACTTAAAACTTTAAAATAATATGTGGAAACATTTTATATGATCAATATATTATTAGAAATCATTTAACTATTTTTAGTTGTTTTAAGTCGATTTTGCACATAAACTAAAGTTTAATTCATAACAATTTGAGTGGATTAATTGATATCTCAAGTTAAAGATAACAAGGAACCGGAATATCCTCTAAAAGGTTACATTAGAAATTTCAATCTCTATTATCCCCAACCATGATTTTTTATAAAAACTTTATCAAATAAGAAAGAGAACGATCAAAATCCGTTTACAATTGGCGAAGATATCGCATACCTAACACATTCAAAAACAATATAGCCTTAGAATTAGAATGGAAAAAACTCGAAGTCTCCTTTTTTTAAGTCGAATAAAAAAGGAGACTTCGAGGTATCATCACTTCACATCTATGTTAAAATACTATAGTTTAGTCTATATTATTCTTTAAATGTTACTTAAGCTTAATCTGACAAAATAGCAAAATACAAGTTTAAGGATTTTTATGCAATCAATGGGTAACACTGACAAACTCGGTCCAAAATGTCAAAATGAAAAACACGACGGAAAAATTAAGGATAGTGCACAAAAACACACGACCGTGCAAACAAAAAAGTGGTCTGTTAAATCGGATAGTAAAAAATTAAAATTGCTCAATTAGTTACCCAACTCAAAATAATTTGCACGTGCATTTGCCAGTAAATCCCCGTGTATTTATTACGCATCAAGTTTACCTTAATAAAACGGTCGCACGTCTTTGTTCGATAATAAAACAAACACTGATGTCATGAGACAAAGAGTTTTTATCATTATGAAATGGAAAGTGGAGTGTAGTGGAGGCCCCCAACTCCACTTTTTACCTACTTTTTATATACAACTTCTCGTGGGCATCGCAGATGGCGAAAGAGGAAATAGATGAGCTGCACCGTCTTCCTTATAACAACTTCTTGAAAAAAGAACTAGGTTGCTAACTCACCTGTCAAGCGTGGTAGCCATGGCGAACATCCCCCACCCCATATGAAGCTATCTATGGGGGAGGTCTTCAATTCAGCATTGAAGTTTTGAATGAATAATAATAATAATAATAATGTATTATATTTGATGACACCGAACTCCAACAACTACGAAGTGAGGCTGTTCCCTCGTCGGATGAAAATACTACGACAAGAGATGCGGCCCTACTAGTAACAGAGCAGCCCGCAAACGAAGATGCCACCGTAGATCTCCTTGTGGTTGAATCAGATGACGATGGAATAGTCGCCCAGGAACAAGAGAAAAGGAGCAGATGAGCATTTTTTGGAGAGGCGTTTAGGGAAACGCGCAGTACGCTCTTTCGCTATCTCTCGAGAATTGACCGCTTCCCCCCATACTTCCGAACAAGCAGAATCGGGCTGTCGTGAGGACTCTAAACCCAATGCTGGTGACCTGTTTGAAAACCAGTCTGGACCTTTGCGAGACGGACTCAATTATTTTTGGCGCTGCGCTGGCAGCATGCCTAACAGCATTAACATCATCAGAAACCAGAATAATAAACTATATTACTCAGGGCCTGATGACATGATGACACTAGGTTCGAGAGGGCGCTGAGCTTGCCTTTGGCGGAAGCCCTTTAGAATCACCTGGTTCTAGTACTAATCTTCTAATTTACCTGACTCATAGATCATTAGAAGCAGTAGAGTGCAAGAGGGTAGCCTAGGTTGTTACTTTGGACATAGCAAAGGCCTTTGGCAGAAAGCGCTTCTTTAGAAGCTTCCTTTCTATAGGTTTTCCCAGAAATAGTGCAATTGGATCATCAGTTTTCTTGCAGATCGGAGCATCAAGGTCTCGTAGGCGACGGTGCATAACTCCGACTACGACTCTATTAATGCAAGCGTTCCACAAGTCTGCGTGTGATCACGCACGCTGTTTCTACTGTATGAATCAATTATATGTTGCTGTTACCGATAGTAACACTGGGAATGCTTTTTACACCGGCCGTGGAACTATTTCTCAGGAATACGTCATCGAGAATCAGAACGAACTTATCTAAATTCGACTCTTCAATAAAGAAAATCTCGGATTAGGAATGACTCTAGTTCAGTTTAAACTTCAGAAGGCATAGGTTTGCACGTTTATCGCTAAAAAGATCTCCTTTGTCGTATCTCCTAATGCTGCTCCAGCAAGCATCGGAATCCTTGGAATCGAATGACGTACAGTCACTTGGAAGGGAAGGCTAAGTTGAGTTTATCGACCAAATTGGCGATATTTAGTATATCGACCAAATTGGCGATATTTTGAAAATGGGCCACGTTAAAAGTACCCTTAACCGACGAGCATGTATGCGTAGATATATTGATGTAAAGGAGGCGAAAGAGGTATGTCAGGATCGTGTCAAATGGAAGTGTCCGTGGTCTCTGCCTACCCCTCTGGGTGACAGGCGTGAGTGTTTATGCTTATGCTATGCTTATGCTAAATTGACCTCTACGTGGGGTAAAAAGCTAGTAAAATAGAAAAATCTAGTAAACATATTCGTGTATTCGGCCAGGTATAAACAGAATAGGCTGGTGGGGAGCGCATAATCATAGTCAGCCTAGGGCTTTCGGAATTCTAAATCAGGCACTGATATTACTATATTCTGGGCTCGATAACGCATTAGCTAAGCAAAGAACTGCGGCGCTACGGAATCACAAGTTTGTATCCCGCAATCGTTTTACTGTGCAATTTTTATTGTTTATATGGCCAAAAAATAATTGTACCGAGTTTGTATTTTTTTAAACAGAACTAGTGTAAGTGCAACATCGCGTTTTAGTACGTGGTAGAGCTATGCTGCAGCTTTATTAGTAGTATAGTTGTAGCACGAATGGATCGGCTCGACCGAGGAAGGACCACGCTCTCACAGAATACCAGCACTAAACAGCATCATAACGCTGTTGTGTTTCATATGGTGAGTGTAGAGAACCGGAGACTCTTTTTACTGGAAACGAGGCTTTCCCTCTTAGTCCTAACGTGTGATTTTGATTCGTAATCGAGGATAGACGTAGATGTCAATGGGCCATAGCAACCACTTACCAGGTCAACTCAGGTGAACTTTGTGTTCGTTTGCCAACCTTGTCTTATAATAAAAAGGTCTACCCGGGTCATAACCGGCGAGAACGTCATCATTAGTTATTTTTTATAAAAACTTAAGAGACAAGCAAAACTAATTTACAGCTCACTTATGCACTAATGCAGATGCTAATGTAACTTCAAGTTCTTTGAAGAAGGCTACCCGATGCGTAGTGACTACCATGAAATATTTTTATGCCCACGATATAAATAAACTTGCCACCAATGAAAGCAGCAATTTTTTAATCATTCAAAAGAGACATTCGACTATAATGATCGAAAATTCAGGAAAATATCATACAAGTGGCACGGTGCTTATAAAATATAATTTCTTCACTTCAGGCTTTACGTAAATTCATTTTAAACGTTCCGTTACACTTTATAATTTATCGGTGGATAACGAAATATGAACGAATTGCAAAGGGACTGGGTAGTATCCAAAAAAATCTGAATAATAGGTAATTTCGAATTTAAAAAATAAAATCAGGTTTCTGTGGAAATATCTCACTCTGTATCAAATAATTATTGTAAAATTAAAACAAATTTGCATTCGCGTAAAACCAGTATTACTTCTGGGCTAAGTAAAAGTATTATAATAAACCTATTATTTTTCCTAAGTAAGCGAACGTTGGGCCTGTTACTTGTAGGTCAGAAAACTTAGACAGTACTTGATCTTTGTTGCTATGAACGCTAGTCAAATATCTAGACACATCGCAAAACTAATAGCGGTGAAAACCAACTGCCTTTACAACGCGTTCAGTGTCGTTGTCGAGGAATCACGTTCATGTTGGAAGAATTGCCGTAATTATATCAGCAGGCGCTCTGAATTCGGATTATTGTATTCGCAACAAGCATAAGTACAACAGACTATATAATACATATCACAAAATATATAATAGCATACATAATTTACCGTCCACGCGACGTCTTACTGTGACGACACGACTATACTCAACTGGTCATCATAAGCATAACAGAAAATTGACAAAAACAATTTTCTTTTAAAGGATAATATTTAAAATCAAATATTAACAAATAATGTGAGAGCACCTACTTTTGCAATATAATAAATGTTATAATAATATATTATGCATCTGTTATATTTTTAATCGCAACCACAAAATTATTGCATATTTTATTGTTTGTAATATGCCGTAAAAATCATAGTGAAGAATTGCTGTGGTTTTCCTTATAGGGAAATAACCTACCAGAGTATCAACAAGTAACAGAAATATGTATTTCTCTACCATAACAATATCATATAGAGTATATAGTGTGAAATTCAGTTAATTGCAAATTATTAAGTCTTTCTCTTGGCAATGGCCTAGGAAGGGAGATTTTAACTAAACATCGGGAAAAAAATTTTTGCTAACAGAGCTTTTGCGATATATTGAACAATATGGCTGCGCCATAAATGAGCCGGTTCAACCGGGTTAAGGGCCACGATCGCACATAATACCAGTTTCCTACAGTGAGAAACGAGAACCGGAAACCCAATTTACTGGTAAAGAAGCATTACATCTCAGTCCTTGACAAAGCATCTGCACTTGAGGATAGATCCAGATGCTAATGCCCATCATTCATATCGGTTGGATTGTATACTTGTTCGTCAAGCTTACTTTTAAAAAACACAGAGGCACTCTCATTAATTCAACTTCTAACTTCCCTATGCGCTTATTATTAACTATAACTATATAGTATAGCTCAGAGGATAAACGCTCTCTATAAACAACACGGTACATGAGAAATTCAGGTTTGATTCCCGGAGGGGAACACCACAGAAATTATTATTTTCAATGTTTTGTGCTTATTAACCCCGTCGCCATGTAGCGGCGTAAAAGAGTCCACTAACCTGTATCATCCTGCGGATGTCGTAAGACACAGATGGAAATTGAAAAAAAAAGTGGGGAGCAGAATCGTCACATAAATTTCCGAAAATAATAAAGAAACTGCCAACCCGTAAGAGAAGCATGGCAACTATGACAAATATCCCACTGTGAGACAATCTTTGTGGGAGAACATTGTTCTTAGGTCAACTATTATAGGCGTTATTAACACGATGGTGACGATTTACTTTGTGCTCAGTGGTAAAGAAAGAATCGTGAGAAAACATTCATGTCTGAGGAATAAATTACTTCAAGAAGAAGAACATGAAAATTACGCAAGTACGCGTTGGAGCATCGCGACGACTTATCGACCCATTACCCTCTCAAAAATTAACGAAATTCCGTGCCCAGCTGTGGGAATAAGTTATTGGGATTAGGTTGTTTTCGTATTATTTGAACTTCATATGAATTTAAATTTAACATAACTAAACAATAGCCAGAAAACGTTATATTTACTTTTGATAACAACCGCCGGTTATTGGTTTACATTTACGTAACTGGGATAATTTATCGGAATTCAAACTCATAACTAGGTAAGTAGGTATGTCAAAGCATTATAAACAATGTTTGAATCTATTAACATTAAATTCAGTTTATTGTTATGAATGCGGGCTATTATTAATATAAGAATAAAAGATAAATTTTGACTGATATGCAACTACTGACTTACAGGGTTATTTTTTTAAAACGTTACCCGTAAACTTTCCCTAGGATTTTCTCCTGTACCGTAGAAGTAGATTACACACATAAATTGTATAAAGGCAAATACTATTATATATATGCCGCATTCAAACCGGCGCCCCTCAGCACCGAAACTCATAACTAAGTCACTACGCCACAGAGCCGTCACTCTTTCTTTTTTACTTATATATTAGACTAGCCATTTTTATATAATTATATAACTATACGTGGTAGAGCCATGATGCAGCTATATTATAGTCGTAGCACGAATGGATCGGATCGACCGGGGAAGGACAACGCTCTCACAGAATACCAGCGTAAAATAGCAGCTTAATACTGCACTGTTTCGTATGGTGAGTGTAGATATTCGAGGAACCTTTTTTTTCTGGAAACGAGGCATTCTATCTTAGTCTTCAGGGGTGACAACGCATCTGCGTTTTGTTTTTTTAATAGAGGATAAAAATGTAGATGTCTATGGGCCGCAGCATCCACTTACCATCAGGTGGACTGTGTGCCCGCTTGTCACCCTTATTCTATAAAAAAAAAATCTGCACATGACAGAATTACAATAATTTTATACAACATGTATAATAAAATAATTTAAGAACTGAAACTGAGAACTGTTTCACAGTTAATTAATGGGTGCGTTCGGCAGAAAAAAGCGCTAGCAAGCGCTTGTAAGCAAAATGGCGATCGTAATCGGTAAGCGCTGTCAAATCGTAAGTAGCTATTTTCCTCCAGGACACGATGTTAGTTTTAACCGGGGAACCTAACCTAATTTAAATATTAAAAACTTACCAATCATGAATTTTTAATAGCATGTATATGTTTATTCATGTCATTATATTACTTAAAACTAATATTGCACAAAACAACTAATAAACTCTACTTCAAAACAAACAAATTAAATAAGCAAAATGGCGGATTGTGTCAGCGCTACTGAAGTAGCAATCGTGTCCTGGCCGAAAACTATTTTAGCGCTTGTAAGCGCTTGCTAGCGCTTTTTTCTGCCAAACGCACCCAATATTTTCATTTACAAGATATTTTTTTAAATAAGGGTGACACACAACGGAGGTTAGTCATCTTCTGGGCGACAGTGTGCGCTCTCTATTCCCTCACTCTTATAGTCCGATGGGGCCATAGCCATAGAGTATAACATAAGCAAGCTTTTCTTATGTATATTCTAAAGATAGGACGAGGCGACAATGCGACACAATCGAAGAGATATGTCCTGCGCCAATACGCGCTTTCCGAGACATGGGGGTGAAAACACCGAAAATTTCCCGACTTCGGGATGCTACTGAGAATCTCTTGATGGGAAAACTCATTAACTGACTTCCTGATCCCGAATTCGTACCCAGGAAGGACCTCATAATAAGTAATCGCACTTAGACCACAAGACCAACGAGGCATTCGTTTTTTTTTTTTTGCAATGCGTAGATATACTATGGATGTAAAGATGCGAGAGGTGTGTCCGAATCGTGCCAAAGGGTAGTCCGTATTTCCTGTCCAACCCTCTGGATTACAAGCGTGTGAGGTTTATACATGTATTATGTAGATTCACTATTCTCAAGCATTTTAATAAAAGACATAAATATATTATAATAATATAAAATGAAACTGAAAATATCTTTAGAACATTGAACCGATTTGAAAAATTCTTTCACCATTAGAATCCTACATTATTCCTGATGAACATAGGCGATAGAACGTTTTCAAAAGATTTAGGGATCCGTATGAAAACTTCGTTAATGTAACCCAAGGTGTGAAAAAAAATACCAAAAAAAATCTTATATCGCGTACGCTGCGGAAACTATTGACAATAGAGCAAAGTGATGTGCTACAGTTTTATGGAGGACATCAATATCTACATAAAAGTCTGCAATACCATATGTCTAACTATTTAGTTACTTATTTAGTTATCTCACAATAACTACTTTCATGTCGCGTGTCATATCATGTCGCGCGGCAGAGACGCGTGATATACGCGGGTGAAACCGCGGGGTACAGCTAGTAATAATATAAAATGAAACTGAAAATATCTTTAGAACATTGAACCGATTTGAGAGCATGAAGTCCGTCGCGTCTCCAGTGTACGTTTTTGGTGTTTATGGACATCAGATATCCTGACAATATTATATTGCATTTCTCAGAAATGCAGATTTTGAATACTGAAGTAGAATTTCAGACTGATTACCTATAAGGACTACCTTCATACAATCAAAATAGCATGCTGCAACTCACTAGATTCTGTACTACAACTTTTAAATTGAGCTAAATTAAATTAACTTTTTATATGTTTACAAATTTCGGTCTTTGTTTATCGCAGCCAAAATTTACATATCTATGAGTCTCAGTTTCGTGGTAGGTAAGAAAAGTCAATGATCTCCGCGGTTACCGGTTAACTAACTTATTTACAAGAACGAACCGCCTGATAAAATTCATACCACAAAAATCAGTTTTGGCAGGCCTGGACCCGAGCATCACTTGTACCGAAACTGGCCCCCTATTCACATTTATGTTTTGCTGGGATATCATACATTTTTTTAAAGTTTTTTCTTTTATTGTACTAAATGATTACTTGATTTCCAACGTTTCTTCTTGCGCTTATACTTTTTTAATTTATACTTTACGAATTAAATATCGACTAATTCATTGGTGTAATACATTATGGTAGATATGGAAGTAAGTACTTGCAAGTAATTAAAATTATTCAACGATAAGATAAGAAGTATAACAGATTTCCGTTTTTACACGCCTTATATAATTATAAATTTAAAGGATCGAAGTACCCTAGAAGTAGCTTAGATTATAGATGAGTGAGTCTGCGAGTAATAAAATTAACACTTTTCAGATCTTAATAACTAATAATTATAATAGGTTAATTCTTGATATTTGGGATTGTAGTTCTAGTATTTGAGTGATGGGTGTTTCGAAAGTGGCTTGGAATGGTTCGAATAAATATACGTACTTTTCCGAACTTGTGTTAATTTAAACTACCGTGTGTCTAATATGACAAATGGAATTATCTGTCACCGTTACAGCCTATTTAAAGTCCACTGTTAAACACAGCTCCCCCCCCCCTTCCCCCAGATTGCATATAATTCTTCATATCAATATAATTTTTTCGAAAAACAAAAAGCTTTTGACCCCAAGAATTTTCTCGCCAGTTCTTCTACATAGATACCTTACGCACTTTAGATTTTAACACGTGGTAGGGGCCACGCTGTAGCTACTTTATAGTTGTATAGCACGAATGGGTCGACTCGACCGGAGCAGGACCACGCTCTCACAGAATACCAGCGTAAAATAGCAGCGTAGCAGCATTACTACTAGTGTTTCGTACGGTGAATGTAGAGTACTGGAGACCCCTTTTACTGGAATAGAGGCATTCAATCTTAGTCCTCAGGGTTTACAACGAATTTGCATTTTGATTCTTGATAGGGTATTTTACACCATGTAAAATAAAATAAAAAGTATATATTTATGATAGATTTGGAAAAAAAAACGAGAAATATGGATTTCAGTTTATAGAATTGCGTTATTAATTTTATATTTCAATTTTAAGATTTTTTTTTCGTCGATGCCTTAAATCTGTAAAACGGTGTCCGCCATTTTAGGGTCGTGACGTCACTGATCTAGCCTATGGATATTAGTGTTCTGTATCACTGATTAAGAGAACAAGCTAACGTGCTGTGTTATTTCGAAAATTTTCAAGTTATCATTACGATTATTGAGTTTCATTACGAATTTTATTGAAAAGGCATCATGGAAGACGAATTCGTAAAAGCAGAAAAGGATAAATAGGATAAATAAATTGATGGGGGCATTTTTTTTGCATGCAATCGCAATTTTTGTTCTGCTGAGTTGAGGAATGTTAAAACATCAATGTAAGTACCTATTACCAACTTTTGTTTATAAAAAAACCCAATACCAGGTGAGAGTGTATTTTGATAAAACATAGTTTAGTAGCTATCATACTTCTTTAGTTTATCTATAATTACAATCATTAGCAATCATTAGTTATAATATCTAAATTAACGTAATTTATTACAAAATGAAACTTGCGATACCCTTCACCTCATGACGTTTGTTTTGTATTAAACGATAGTTAAATATAAGTCATACTTACATCAAAATGATCCTCACAGAAGAATAGTCTGGTTTATGTAGACAATGTATTCGGGTATCTACTTGCCAGTTTTAGCCAAGTATTACTTATATTTAAATCAGTTAGCACTTGAATTTATTCGTTCTTATGCTCTTATTTTTGGATGCAGGCACAACACAACAAGGATTTAGATGATAACTCATTATTAAACATTAAAAAGTATCTTACTCCTTTGCAAAATCGGCAGAATCGATGACTGTGAAGTCACGAGTTAAACAACATAGCGGCTAGCGTGTTCACGCGAAAACTTAAAGCGATAGATTAAAAGTAATTTTTATGGCTCAAAAATTATAATGGTTCATTATCACTCTAGGATTCATTTAAAACAATTTTTGAAAATGGGTAAAATACCCTATTGATGATAAATGTGGATGTCTGTGGGCCACAGCATCCACTTACCATCAGGTAGCCTGTATGATCGTTTGTCGCCCTATGCTATAAAAAAAACTTTCCGAACTAATGGGAGATTTTTATGGAGTTTTCATTATCATCACCAGTATTGTAGTCCATCACCAGTCCAATGTTAACCAAAGACCTCCTCCATAGATTACCACATAGTAGTCTTAGTCTTAGTTAGTTAGTACTGTCGTGAATCACCATTATTCATAGACTCCCTGCATGTTTTACCAGGTTGGCACTCCATCTAGTGAGGGACGTTCAACATTGTGCTTCGTCAGTAGGAGGCCTCCAGAAGAGATTTTTTTCCCTGTCTGGTCTTTCCGCTTTGGTTGTCAGAGCGTTGTGGGCTTTTACTTTGTATAAGTTCCATAATCAGGAAGAAAAATTTAGAAGTTCTCAGATTAAAATAATAGTTTGTGAATGAAATAGTTAAATATTGCATTCACTTACAAGAATTTTTTTTTTAAAAAAAGTGTAACAAACAAATACACAGACCATATGATGGTGAGTGGATCTATCCTTGATTAAGAATCAAAATGCAGATGCATTGTCACCCCTGACATTATGGTGGAATACCTCATTTCCGCTAGAAAGGATCTCTGGGTCTCTCACTTATCATACAAAACAGCAGCATTGTGATATGGCCATAATATAGCTGCAGCTTGCAGCATATAATGCATTAACACTGAGGATAATTAAAAATTACTTTTTAAAAAGTCCACTCTGGGTTATAAACCCTGGATTAACAACAACTTATAACCACAACAAATAAACATATTTGCAGAAACCTCCAAAGAAACAAAATAAAAATCACGTGCCATATTGATTACTGATTATACATACAATTCATGCAGGACAATAGCAGAGATGTGAATTATTTGAAATACATGTATTTTAAATACAAATACAAAATGCAAAATGCCTATTTTTATTTTACATTTTAAATCCTTTTTTCGAAATGTATTTAGTATTTTATTTGAAATACTTTATATAATATATTTAGTATTGTAAAATACAAAATAGTTTTGTTACATTTTTAATTCATAAATAAAAAATACTTTATTTATGAACGCACTGATTGTGATCCTAAATGTTGTCACCATTGTCACCAAAAATAATAATGCCAACATAATATAATATTGCGAGTTACCCGTCAAACAAATCTGACATCTGTGGTCAATGTCATTTGTCATGTCAATGAATCAGTGAATTACTGATGTGACGAGTTGAATTTTTTTTTGACTCGAGTTCATATGGCTACTGACTCGAATCGTAACTCGAGTTGACTCGAATCGATGTCTGCTGTAGGGAAAGAGAGGCGACTCGGCCGACTCGGGGACCACGAGTCAGCTCGAGCTCGAGACTGATAGTTATAATAATGATGTTATTTTTTTTTTAAAACATTGCCTTACTTTAGAATAACATTATCCTGTGTTGTAATAACGTTTTATAAACATAAATTTCACGCTGACAAACACCCAAATACCGAACAGCTATCTGTGGGTCACACAAATAGTTGTCCCGTGTCGGAATCGAACCCATGACCCCCGACGCCGAAGCCGATACCTTGGCAACTGCGCCACGGAGACATCAATTGTGAATTTGTGATATTATGATATGGCTGCTCGAGTCGATTCGCAACACGAAACTGTTTGTACTCGATTAAGTCGATTAGCAATCGACTGCATATATTATCATATATGTACGAAAGAAGTATAGCAGGTATTTGCAATCAAAAATATTTATTTATTAAAGTACACTTATTAGAGGTATTAATGGCATTTACTTTTCAGTGTTTAAAAAATCCTTAAACTAATAAATATTACAGTCTTTTAACACAGTTATTAAACTAGGAACATAATGTTGTTATATAATACTTTTATACATATAGTAAAAACTAAGACTAGCAATGTTTAAAAATCTCAATTACAACAACAAAACAAAATTAAAATTTCAAAAAAAGTCTTTCCTTAGAACAAAATAACTCTGTTTTCCTCTAATACTAAAAAAATATATTTCAATAACATTGAAATAAGATATATATTAATATAAGTAGGAAGATAAAATAAAAAAATAACATAATATCACTTCAATACGTCCTCTTTTCGGTACAGAAAGAATTTAAAAATAATATTTGGTCAACTTTTTTGGCATGAGTCTGTTCCTTCTTTGATTCGTAAGTAAACCAGCCTTTGAAAAAAGTCGTTCCGACGGCACTGAGGTAGCGGGAATGCATAAATATTTATATGCCATCCGGCATAGGGTTGGATATACATTTTCCCTTTGCTTCCAAAAATGTATTGGGTTTTGCTTTCTGTTTAGATATGGCAGATCTAGATATTGTCTTAAAACAATGGAAGCAGAAGAGATTGGAGTCTGATGCATGACAGTTTCACTTATTTTCCTGTCAAAGTCTTCCCGTATATCCGAGTCGTCGGCCTTATTTGAAATGGTAACTTCAGATGTCGAAGCAATCGCTCGTTCTGATGTTTGCCCCTGAACTGGCTGATATTGAACCAGTTCCTCTAATACATATTTAACTGCATTTTCTGCAGTACTAATCTTTTTAAATTGGAAATTATAGACAAAACACCTAGTGTTTTGTCTATAATTTCCAATAATGACCTCTATAAGTGATTTCCAGGTTCAGTGCTTGGTCTCTTCTTTATTTTAGCACTCTATAATCCTCTTACTAGGGGAATAATGATAGACTGCGTCGGGCAAGACTCCCCAGATAATACGGTGCTGATTTTTTCCACTGGTTGTAAAATAGCCACACAATCTTCCAGAATCTGCCATTCAGTTGAATTTAAGTTTGGCGGAGGTGAGTCAATAAGTGGTAAAGTAGCGGATAGAGGAACTTTGACTTTTAACAATCTTTCAAACATATAGAAAGTAGAGTTCCACCTTGTTTGTACGTCTTGTTTTAGTTTAATTATTTCTAAGTTCATTTGGCTCTGCATATCTCTAAGTGTATTAGATGATTTAATACTCTGTTTAAAGTGGGTTACTATTGCACGACTTTTTGAAACAATATCCAGCACTGCAGCATTTTTTAAATGTCTATTATGGTCCGTCTCACTATCTTTGCTAATGCAGTCTTTAACGGCAAGATTTAGTGTGTGTGCGACACAGAAATGGTTCCTTTTTTGTAAATAATCCTTGACTGCTTTTTTCATGCTCGAAGAATTATCAGTTACAATCGTAACTACTTTATCGTATATCTCCCACTCTGTTAATGTAGTCCGCAATGCATTTGCAATATTTAATGCAGTGTGATGTTGGGAGAGCTCAGTCGTCGACACTACCATAGAGTGCAGTTTTGAATTATTTATAAAATGTGCAGTTACACATATTATGAAGCTCTTTTGACTGTCTGAATTCCATATATCAGTTGTCAGAGCTATATGTTCCACACTTTGTAATTTGCCAATAACTTCTGAACGGCATATTTTGTATTTATCTTCCAGCATTTGGGTCAACTTTTTTCGTGATGGCAGCACATAATCCGGATTTAATCTTAGCGAATACTTTTTAAAACCTTCGTTTTCAACTATTTGTAGTGGCTGCATATCTAAAACAATCAAATCTAATAGCGCATCATCTCCTACTTTTTGGTTGATTTTAGTAGGAGCAATTAAACGCATTTGTTTTGGGCGCTTCGGAGGGGGTTCGTTGGACTCTGTGACATTTCGTATCTGTGATGGCGGCAAAATGATACCGTTTTGAATTTGACCGGCTTCTGCTCCGCTAATTAAAGAATTAGTACAAATCTGTTCAGGTACATTTTCATTTAGTTCCCTGGGTAAATTTTGTCCAATCGCTTCACTGTACTGAACTAAATGTCTTTTCCTTATATGTTTCACCAATGTTGTAGTATTTCCTACGTCTTTATATACAGATGAACACAATTTGCATTTAACTTTGTTATTATCTTTATTTTTATCAAAGAATTGCCAAACGACACTTCTTTTATTTGGCGCCATTACGAACAAAACACAAAACAAAAAAGTCAGGTCACGCGCGGATCGCTAACGGTCAATCAACTAATAAAATTAAACAACAAAATGTCAACGGTTTAGTTTTTAAATAATTGCTTAATTTATATTATAGCAATATTTTATTACTTTTATCACATTTTTAGTTTTAATAAGATTAGATTTTCAAGTTATAAATAAAATAAACGAAATAAATACAAAAGAAAAAAAAATGTCAATCAAAATAAACATTCAACGCAGTTTTTCATTCGCGCAATTCCGTTCCGATCCTGGCCGAGCGAGCCCGACTCAACCCGAGTTCTACAGTTCACTCAACTCGAGTTGATGCTAGTTGCAACGCCTCGAACCGCGCGCGCGAGAGGTCTGTTAAGCTGGAATGGTCATTTGGGCAAAATCACTTCAATTTTTGCTAAATATTTAGTGCTCATTTAGTGCTAATTTAGTGCTGCAAATTTAAATTTCACGCCAAAATAGCTTTATCAAAAATTAGAAAACTGCTAGCTTTTAATTAAGCTAGCAGTGTTCTACCTATTAAATCGATAAGCACTTAATACAGCAACAAATAGAAGCATTTAGTGCTTATTTAGTGCTGCCGATATACACAATAACAAATATTGGGACAAATATATATTTTTTTAATATCATAAATTCTGCTACTTTGACATCTTTAGCAGAGTATGTGATGATACCTTGACATCCAAGTGAATTCTCACCTAATGATATAAGATAATCAATTAGTGCTTATTTAGTGCTGTCGATGTACGCAAAAACAAAACTTGGGAAAATATAAATTATTAATTACATAAACAGTGCTACTTTGACATCTTTAGCAGAGCATGTAATGAAAAAATTGACATCAGAGTGGGCTATCACCTAATTATATAAGATAATAAATTAGTGCTCATTTAGTGCTGTCGGTATACGAAAAAGGATTTGGGAAATTATTATTTTTAAATACCGTAAACTGCTACCTTGACATCTTTAGCAGAGTATGTGATGAAACATTGACATCCAACTGGATTCTCACCTAATGATATAAGATAATAATTTAGTGCTCATTTAGTGCTGTCGATGCACGCAAAAACATAACTTGGGAAAATATATATTTATTAATGTCATAAATTTTGCTACTTTGACATCTTTAGCAGAGTATGTGACGAAACATTGACATCCAAGTGGATTCTCACCTAATGATATAAGATAATAATTTAGTGCTCATTTAGTGCTGTCGATGTACGCAAAAACAAATATTGGGATATTATATTTTTTATTTTCATAAACTCTGCTACTTTGACATCTTTAGCTGTGTATGTGATGAAATATTGACATTCATGTGAGTTATCACTTAATGATATAAGATAATAAATTAGTGCTCATTTAGTGCTGCCGATATACACAAAAATAATATTGGGAAAATATATTTTTTTTAATATCATAAATTCTGCTACTTTGACATCTTTAGCAGAGTATGTGATGATGATACCTTGACATCCAAGTGGATTCTCACCTAATGATATAAGATAATAATTTAGTGCTTATTTAGTGCTTGTCGATGTACGCAAGAACAAAACTTGGGAACAAAACTTTTTAAATACCGTAAACTGCTACCTTGACATCTTTAGCAGAGTATGTGAAGATACATTAACATCCAAGTGAATTATCACCTAATGATATGAGATAATCAATTAGTCTCATTTAGTGCTGTCGATATACGAAAAAGAATTTGCGAAATTATTATTTTTTAATACCGTAAACTGCTACTTGCTACTAACTGGTATTTAAAAGAAATAATTTCCCAAATCCTTTTTCGTATACCGACAGCACTAAATGAGCACTAATTTATTATCTTATATCATTAGGTGATAGCCCACTCTGATGTCAATTTTTTCATTACATACTCTGCTAAAGATGTCAAAGTAGCAGAGTTTATGAAAATAAAAAATATATATTTTCCCAATATTTGTTTTTGCGTACATCGATAGCACTAAATGAGCACTAAATTATTATCTTATATCATTAGGTGATAACTCACTTGGATGTCAATGTTTCATCACATACTCTGCTAAAGATGTCAAAGTAGCAGTTTACGGTATTTAAAAATAATAATTTCCCAAATCCTTTTTCGTATACCGACAGCACTAAATGAGCACTAATTTATTATCTTATATCATTAGGTGATAGCCCATTCTGATATCATTTTTTTCATTACATCCTCTGCTAAAGATGTCAAAGTAGCAGAATTTATGATATTAAAAAAATATATATTTTCCCAATATTTGTTTTTTCGTATATCGACAGCACTAAATGAGCACTAATTTATTATCTTATATCATTAGGTGATAACTCACATGAATGTCAATATTTCATCACATACACTGCTAAAGATGTCAAAGTAGCAGTTTATGAAAATAAAAAAAATATAATATCCCAATATTTGTTTTTGCGTACATCGACAGCACTAAATGAGCACTAAATTATTATCTTATATCATTTGGTGAGAATCCACTTGGATGTCAAGGTATCATCACATACTCTGCTAAAGATGTCAAAGTAG
The DNA here is from genome assembly GCA_907164705.1 of Parnassius apollo. Classification (NCBI taxonomy): domain Eukaryota; kingdom Metazoa; phylum Arthropoda; class Insecta; order Lepidoptera; family Papilionidae; genus Parnassius; species Parnassius apollo. The sequence continues at coordinate 4,872,275 of CAJQZP010001576.1, forward strand.
CAGAATTTATGATATTAAAAAAATATATATTTTCCCAATATTCGTTTTTTCGTATATCGGCAGCACTAAATGAGCACTAATTTATTATCTTATATCATTAAGTGATAACTCACATGGATGTCAATGTTTCATCACATACACTGCTAAAGATGTCAAAGTAGCAGTTTATGAAATTAAAAAAATATAATATCCCAATATTTGTTTTTGCGTACATCGACAGCACTAAATGAGCACTAAATTATTATCTTATATCATTTGGTGAGAATCCACTTGGATGTCAATGTTTCATCACATACTCTGCTAAAGATGTCAAAGTAGCAGAATTATATGACATTAATAAATATATATTTTCCCAAGTTATGTTGTTTGTAGGCAGCACTAAATGAACACTAAATTATTATCTTATATCATTAGGTGATAACTCACATGGATGTCAATGTTTCATTACATACTCTGCTAAAGATGTCAAAGTAGCAGTTAGCGGTATTTATAAATATAAATTTCCCAAATCCTTTTTCGTTTACCGACAGCACTAAATGAGCACTAATTTATTATCTTATATCATTAGGTGATAGCCCACTATGATGTCAATTTTTTCATTACATACTCTGCTAATGATGTCAAAGTAGCAGAGATTTATGAAAATAAAAAAATATATTTTCCCAAGTTTGTTTTTGCGTACACCGACAGCAATAAATTAGCACTAAATTATTATCTTATATCATTAGGTGAGAATCCACTTGGATGTCAATGTATCATCACATACTCTGCTAAAGATGTCAAAGTAGCAGAATTTATGATATTAAAAAAATATATATTTTCCCAATATTTGTTTTTCGTATATCGGCAGCACTAAATGAGCACTAATTTATTATCTTATATCATTAAGTGATAACTCACATGAATGTCAATATTTCATCACATACACTGCTAAAGATGTCAAAGTAGCGAGTTTATGAAAATAAAAAAAAATTATAATATCGCAATATTTGTTTTTGCGTACATCGACAGCACTAAATGAGCACTAAATTATTATCTTATATCATTAGGTGAGAATCCACTTGGATGTCAAGGTATCATCACATACTCTGCTAAAGATGTCAAAGTAGCAGAATTTACGGTATTAAAAAAATATATATTTTCCCAATATTTGTTTTTTCGTATATCGGCAGCACTAAATGAGCACTAATTTATTATCTTATATCATTAAGTGATAACTCACATGGATGTCAATATTTCATCACATACACTGCTAAAGATGTCAAAGTAGCAGTTAGTATGAAATTAAAAAAATATAATATCCCAATATTTGTTCTTGCGTACATCGACAGCACTAAATAAGCACTAAATTATTATCTTATATCATTAGGTGAGAATCCACTTGGATGTCAAGGTTTCATCACATACTCTGCTAAAGATGTCAAAGTAGCAGAATTTATGATATTAATAAATATATATTTTCCCAAGTTATGTTTTTGCGTATATCGGCAGCACTAAATGAACACTAAATTATTATCTTATATCATTAGGTGATAACTCACATGGATGTCAATGTTTCATTACATACTCTGCTAAAGATGTCAAAGTAGCAGTTAGCGGTATTTAAAAATAATAATTTCCCAAATCCTTTTTCGTTTACCGACAGCACTAAATGAGCACTAATTTATTATCTTATATCATTAGGTGATAGCCCACTATGATGTCAATTTTTTCATTACATACTCTGCTAATGATGTCAAAGTAGCAGAGTTTATGAAAATAAAAAAATATATTTTCCCAAGTTTGTTTTTGCGTACACCGACAGCACTAAATGAGCACTAAATTATTATCTTATATCATTAGGTGAGAATCCACTTGGATGTCAATGTTTCATCACATACTCTGCTAAAGATGTCAAAGTAGCAGAATTTATGATATAAAAAAAATATATTTTTCCAATTTTTGTGTTTGCGTATATCGGCAGCACTAAATAAGCACTAAATTATTGATGCTTCTATTTGTTGCTGTATTAAGTACTTATCGATTTAATAGGTAGAACACTGCTAGCTTAATTAAAAACTAGCAGTTTTCTAATTTTTGATAAAGCTATTTTGGCGTGAAATTTAAATTTGCAGCACTAAATTAGCACTAAATGAGCACTAAATATTTAGCAAAAATTTAAGTGATTTTGCCCAAATGACCATTCCAGCTTAACAGACCTGCGCGCGAGCCGCTTGTGTAACTCGGAAGAACTCGCGTGTGTAACTCGGAACACCGCGCGCGTATAACTAACAGGCCCGGTCAACTCTGTATGGACAGAATGAAATACCTACGGGGGCTGAATTTTATTATTGCCATTTGTCAGATAAATGTCTTGTTTTATAATTAGTAAGATTTTTCTAAAGATAAATTACACTCAAAAATTTTGAATATAGAAATAATAATCCATAGGAAGATAACTATGCCTGTCGTATTTTTTACATTATTATATTAGCATATACTACGTAAAAAAAATGTTTTCTTTTTTGTTTTGATTTTCAATGAGTAGAAAATTATATTTTTTACTGGTAGCACCAAAATATCTAAATGAGTATATAATTCTTATTTCTCAAAATATGGCGCCGCCGTATAAATTATTGTTGTTCATGATCGGTTGTTATGTTTGTTTTGCTTGTGTCTTTTTCTAAGATTTTGCAAGTTTACGATGTTGAGTTGAGATTAATGTCCTTCGTTTATATGATGTGCAATGTGTTAGTCAATGATTCGTAGTGAAATACGAAATAGTGACTCTAAAAACTACGCTGCAATGGCGGATAAAGAAAATAGAAAAAGTGTTCTAAGTGCAACAGCTTACCAACCATTGACAACATGAAATTATTTAGGTTTCCGAAAACCGCAGTAAAGTATATTTTGCGGTACGTATACAATATACATATACACTATTTAATAAGTTCTAACCTTAACCCTTAGCCTAAATCCTTGTCCAACTTATTGTTTTTCTTTAACCATTTAAAAACAAATTATTGGTTTGTAAACCATTGGACCTACTTTGATAATATTTGTATTTAATAATTATATCTTTTGTTTTCAGCTGTAAGTTGTGGGCGAAATATTATATTCCTTACCAAGAGCAGTATACTACTTCAGCTTTCCAGACAAAGCTACACAATAAGCCCAGAATGCTGTGAGAAAAACATTTTCATGATGGTTAATTTAGTGATGCAACCAAGAAAAAGCTCTTAAGAACTGCATTCCCATGTGATGTAAGTAAATTGTATAATGTATATGGTAATATGGTATGTATATAGTTTTCTTTAAGGATTACTCAGATATTTTATATGGGGTTGACTATATTCAGGAGTGGACTTTGATAGACAGTAATGAAGATGTTTATGATTATTCATATGACCATCATCTGGATCTAACATGGATGGACAGACTACATACAGTAGTTTGAATCCTGTAAATGCTTTAAACTAATTTATAATAATTGGACGGACAAGGCATCCAAAGGATTGAAGTCTATAACTCTATAAAGTTAACACAAGCCCTTCCTTACATTATTAAAAGTGCAACACACTGCATATTATTTTTACAATCAAATATTTTTTTAAAACAACAACAAACCTTAAGAAATTTCAAGCATCACAATCTATGAATAATTACATTTCGTCCTAAACCTATCAAATTTAAAGGCACAACTTGTACAACACAGTAGAAATACATGCATCGAATGGTTCTCAAATAATAGATAAACACTAGACTTCTTTTCATATAGTTATTGTATTTACTATCTTATTTTGTTATATTAATTGTTAATAGTGGGTATATTATAGAGCAAGTTGGATGAACAAGATCCATTCATTTATTTTGTATTGGTAGAAGGGTAACATAGTGCCACGAGCAGTGACTGGTTTACTGTGAAAGTAATGTCAGTGAATATAATGTTAATTTAATTTTATATAATAATTTTATGATACTATAATTTATTGCAGTTTTTATTTATTTCCAGACTAACAAAGTGTATTCCCATTTTATTTTGTGGAATCACAAGCTGGCTCCTCGCAAATTATTGCTGCAAAACCAAAAGCAGGATCTTCAAAAAGGACAACATTATATCCACTGAAGAACAACCACAAACATCAAAGCATAACAGATAATGTTGAACCTGAAAAAGAAAGTACTCTATATGAAATTTTTTTAAATTATATAAGGAATATTTTTGTAATCTAATATTTAATATCTACACTAATATTATAAAGAGGTAAGATTTGTTTGTTTGAATTGAATAGGCTCTGAAACTACTGAACCGATTTGAAAAATTCTTTCACCATTAGAATCCTACATTATTCCTGATGAACATAGGCGATAAAACGTTTTCAAAAAATTTAGGGATCCGTATGAAAACTTCGTTAATGTAACCCAAGGTGTGAAAAAAATATCAAAAAAAACCTTATATCGCGGAAACTATTGACAATAGAGCAAAGTCATGTGCTACAGTTTTATGGAGGACATCAATATCTACATAAAAGTCTGCAATACCATATGTCTAACTATTATATTTATCTCACAATAACTACTTTTCCATGTTAAAATATTTAATAGTAACGTCGAAAAATCCTTATTTCGCGTACACTGCCAGCACCATGCGATGCGGGTGTCACAGGTAAAGTTGGGCGTTATAACATACAACAGATAATATATTTCATTATATATTTGTAATCTTACAACACATTAGAATAATGAACCATTGACTGTTATAATATATTCCTTATCGTTAGAAAACGTCATCTGTTTACGTTTACGGTCCAGCCGTCGGCCGGGACGCGGCACCACAATGGGAGTCAATAAAATACTACATTCATTATGCCACAAGGATTGCGTATATAGGATAGCTTACACTAATTTAAACTCTAAGCTAACTTAATAAGAGCTTATTTTACTAACACTAAATTATAACGGTAAACAAAAATATATTATTTCTTTCATTGCTAGCTGTTGCCTGTTGTGCCTGTTATTTAATTTTTTGGCTGTTGTAATATATTAGTGTTCAGTTAGCTGTCTAGCTGAGATGACAATGACAATGTTATCTGTTAAATTATATACGTAATGTTTTGATAGCAGGTCCCCATATTACGTGAAAAAGCTATTGCTGTTTTTGTTTATTTTTCGTTAAGTTTTATTCCTAAAGTAATTTTAAATATTTAGTGTAATATAGATAGGATTTAGCGTGTTGTATGTAAAAGTGTATAATAATGTCGCGTCAGCATAGCGCAGCCATTTGGAACTATTTTAAGTCTAAGTCCAAAGTGTGGACGAAAAAAAAGCAGTGTGCAATTAAAAAAACTTTATCTTTCAAAAGTACAATTACAAATTTAAAACTTCACCTTAAGCAAAGACACGTAGGAGTGTATGAAGAGTTTTGCCGTTCGGATTTAATATCGGATAGACTCACAAGGCTTACGTCGTCAAAAGTAAACCAAATAATGTTTTTGAATAATAATAATAATATAATAATAAAAATAATGTAACTGAAAAAAAATGTAAATAATTGTAGATAACTAAAATTTTGACCACAGTTTAAATAATGTAAAAATTCAATCAAAATGTACATAACAGCCATAAACTTCTAACCACGCCTGAATGAGTTATATTTATTAAAATGTTTGAAAATATGAGTAAATAATTATAACAGATACAATAATTACACAGCTTAACATACATTCAGACAGTCCTAAGCCTGTAAAAAGTAGGAAGGGAAGTTCATTAAACTTAACATACATATTTTAAATGATTCTCTTTTAAAACATGAAACACTCAAATGATGCTAATACAACTTAAAAATATTTTTTTGTCTTCATATAATACTTATAATCGTTAAATATTTATAATCGTTATAACAACATAGAAAAAAATGCTAACACAGCCAACAACTGAACTGAACTAACCGCGTGTACAATGTAATATTTGAAACTGTTATATTATAACAGTTTAAAACAACAGTTACAAAAATATATTACAACAACATAACGAATTAGAAAAATATAACAGTTTCGCCCACCTCTAGTCACAGGGGTGTGGGAGGGGTGTGTATGTCAAAAAAATGAAATGCCGCGCGGCCCACTCGCGCGGTCGGCCCCCTACGTTGTGTGCGGAATCCAATAAATTTAGTATTTTGAATTCGCTTTAAATTCATTTAGTAGGTGTTGATTAAATTTAAACCCAACTAAAAAGTTATTTTTAAAACCAAACAAAAGTTATTTTCAGTTCTAAACCCATTTTTTTATATTATATTCAGTAGGTACTAATTGATAAATAAATATTGTGTACATTTAACTATCCAAACAGCCTAGTAACTTAGCAGTTCTTATAATAATATTATAAATAGAAAAGATGTTTTTGTTAGTTTGTTTGTACCAAATAAGTCCGAAACTACTGGACGGATTTTAATCAATTTTCACCAATAGAAAGCTAATACTCCATTAAATTTGCTAATTTTTTAGCTAAAATGATTGAACTAAATGAGCAAGGTGTCATATCATGTCGCGCGGCAGAGACGCGTGCTATACGCGGGTGAAACCGCGGGGTACAGCTAGTGTTTTATAATTTTGAATTAAAATTATTCTATTTATAAGCTCATTCAATACTTAATATATTGCATATAATATAGAGACAAAATTTTTAGTGTCAATTCAGGGAAATTTTATACGTGGTAGAGCCATGCTGCAGTTATATTAGAAGTATAGTTGTAGCACGAATGGGTCGGCTCGACCGGGGAAGGACCACGCTCTCACAGAATACCAGTGTGAAATGTAGCTTAATGCTACTTATTTCATGTAGGAGAACCGGAGACCCTTTTTACTGAAAACGAGGCATTCCATCTTAGTCCTCACAGGTGACAACGCATCTGCATTTTGATTCGTCTATGGGCCACAGCAACCACTTACCATCAGGTGGACTGTGTGCTCGTTGGTCACCCTATCCTATAAAAAAATAGATGGAGAACCAAATATTATCAAAACAAAATTATTATTTGTGAATTTTGCACTTGTGTGTAGGAGCTTATTTATTAATTATCTTGTTTTTGATTAAAATATTGATATTTGGGTTATTGTAGACATTCTGTGATTTGTGATTGTGCATATTATCAATTCATCCATGATTGTAAATCTTATATATATTGTTTACTTAAGTAATTGAAATGTTGTAATCAATATTGATTTTCTTTTCATGTTTAAACCCATCAAATGTCTTTATAGGAAGAACTAAGCTGCTGGAGAAATTTTGTCTTAAGTTATGTATGTTTTTTATTTTTATTTTGAATAAATAAATAGAAATTTTGTAATTTTTGTTCTTTTATTTAGCGCTGGGATAGGCAACCCAAAAATACCTCAAATAAAAAAAACAAAAAAGACCACGTTCAAATTTCCCGCCACACGAGAAGTGCAGGAGGCTGACGATAGATGGAGCTAGTGGTTATATACAGCATTTCTTAAATTTTGTATGAAGTTGTCGTTCTTCTTCGATAGGAGTAATAGTGTTCTGTGATAACTAACGTCCGGTTTGCGTTCGGACGACCGAGTTGATTCGAGTTGCTTAAAACTGAACTCGAGTTGACTCGTTTAAGGTTTGACTAGAGTTACTCGAGTCAAATAACTCGAGTCGAAAACCACTACAGTGAATGGCGTAAATCGAACTGTCTTTGTGAGAACTGTTTGTGTAGATTATTTTGTTTTCATTATGATTTTGCTCCGTTTTCTTCACTTGCTGGATGTAAATAAATAAAATGTAAGTAATACATCACTTTTATAAGTTGTTTTTAACTAAGCATCAAGTAGTTAACCATCATGATATTGTATTGTTATTTCTAGTAGTCTAACCTAAAATAAAATTGATTTAACCGTTATTGTTTATTGACTAGCGTTTTAGTTGGGCAGAATATAATATCGCATTGTTCGTTCCCATTATATGTTATTGTTTAATTTATGGTCTTACGTTTTTTATTGACAATAAAACATTTACAAAGCGTAAATCTATTATTTATTTTACATGAGTGATATAAAACATTTTACTTTTTCCAGGGACAAGAACATTCCATTCATATTAAAACACTTCTTCAAAGACATTACAAATGATCCTGGAAGCGACACAAATATCTCTGCAACTTGCCAAACGTGTTTGAAAACAATAAAAGGAAGTTTGAATGCTACAACCAACTTTTTGAACCATATAAAAGTACGTAAAACACAGTATCCTCCACAATATCTTCTCTGCTTAGCCTGGAGGTAGACTGGCAGAGAATGCCTTGTTGCATTAAGTCCGCCTTTTTGTACTCGGTGTGCAAATAAAGCAAAAATAAATAAATAAATAAAACTAAAAATTCATTTATATTTTATTTTAGAAATTAAGATTTATTTCGATTGCATAACTAATTGGCTAATAAAATAATAGGATTTTAATCAATATTAAATAATATAATCGCAGACATTCTATGCTTCATACAATAAGCTATTAATTATACTTTTGCAGAGAAAAGGACATGCTGATCTTTTAGCAGAGTATGAGAAACTCAAAATTCAACATAACAAGAAGAGAAAATGTGTTGGTGATGCTGGTGAGAAGTCCACTTCTAAAATAATGAAACAATTAACTCTTCCAGCCACCTTACCAAAGCCAGTTAATTTCGACAGGTTACTTGTGAATTTTTTAGTGGATACCATGTCACCCATATCAATTGTAGAAAATGAATCCTTTAAGGCTCTTATTGAGGGTGCACAACAGTTAACTGTTCCACCGAAAATTATATGCCGGCAAACATGTAATACAAAAATTGCAGAACAGTACACCGAATATGTAGAAAATACAAAAGAACAATTGAAAAAAGTTGATTTTATATGTACTACGGCTGATATATGGTCATCATCTAAAAGAAGCTATCTTGGTGTAACTGCTCATTGGATTGATTGTGATACATTTGATCGAAAAAGCGTAACTTTGGCTTGTAGGAGGTTTAAGGGAACACATAGTTATGATAAAGTGGCTGAGCTGATTGCAGAGATTCATTCTGAATTTGATGTGAAACTTTCAAAAATAATAAACACTATTACAGATAATGGATCAAATATGGTCAAAGCTTTTAAGATATATGGACAAGATTCAGGTACAGAATTAAGTGAAAGAGACATTGAAGTTATGCATGATAATGGTGATGATGATAATGTGTTAACCCTAACACAATTTCCGGAGTCATCTGATGAATTTGAAGAGGTGCAACTGCCTAATCATGAAAGGTGTGCCACACACACATTACATTTGATAGCTTCAAAAGATATGGATAAGGCTAGATCCCAAAGTAATTCGTACAAAAAACCTTATGATGCAGCCAGGGCAAAATGTCAAGCAGTTTGGAATCTATGTTCAAGGTCTCCGAAAGCCTGTGAAATCTATCTAGAATCAACTGGAAAATCCTCTACTTCTCCATGTCCAACACGATGGAATTCATATCATAATTGCATTCAAGATCTACTAGCAGTAAAGGATACCCTAAACGAAACTTTAAAAAAACTACAATTGGTAATTTTTAAAGAAATTGAAATCAAATTTCTTCATGAATACATAAGCTGTTCAAAGCCTATTGCTGAGGGCATCAGAAGTTTAGAAGGTGACAAAAATACTTATTACAGATGTCTTATACCAGAACTTATGAGAATGCAAAGATTTCTAAGCAGTTTGCAAATGGATAACCCTACATACTGTGATGTATTGATAGAAGTTGTTAAAGAAAGTCTTAATAGACGTTTTGAGAGGTTTTATAAATTAGAGGAGCCAAAAGCAAAAAATGGCATAATAGCATCTGTATCTTATCCCTTTTTCAAAATGAAATGGGTGTGCCAAAAGCCAACAGAGAATACATTAAAGAAGTATTTGTTTCAGAAGTGAGAAAGATAAAACAAGAACGTGAAAAGAGTTCCCAAGTCCAAAAAACTGACTTTAACAAAAAGAAGGAGAGAGCAGAATCATATTGTATGTTTGTTGAGGCCTCTGATTCTTCAGCAGCCTACTACTACAATATTTAAAAGATGAAGACAATACTTTAGAATCCTTGAACAAATTTCCAAATGTAAAAAAACTCTTCTTCAAATATAATACCTGCTTACCAAGTTCTGCACCTGTTGAACGACTATTTTCATTCAGTGGAATGATTATGAGGCCCCATAGACGTAACATGAAAGATGAACTCTTTCAACAAATACTAGTATTAAAATCAGTTAAATAATTAATAAGGTATTTTATTTGGAAAACCTATTTTGAAATACGTATTTTGCATTTTGTATTTAAATACTTTTATTTAAAACTATTTTGTATTTTTATTTTAAATACTAATGTACCAATGCATTTGCATTTTGTATTTAAATACTTTTAATAAACCATTTTTAACATCTCTGGACAATAGGCAGTACTAATCCTAATGTTATTGGGTACATAAAATATGATTTTACAACACTTTTAAAAACTTTTAATTACAATAATTCTTATTTTTTTTTTCAAATGATAACTTATTTAGAATCTGTGATTTTTAACTAAAAAAAAAAAACGAAAACGAGACAAACATAATATATATCTATAAGATTTAAATATATAGTCTGTAAATAAGATAGAATACCATATGCAGTGTTTCTTTTTATCTAGAGAGATCTTATCTTTTTATTTAAAGTACTGCACAAAGAGGAGACCTCTTTGTGCAGTACTTTAAAGATGGTCAAAAACAACTTTTAACTGTTAAAAAATAACAAATTTATAAAAATAAATATATTGAATAAAATTATCATTTTTAATCCATTAATAACAATATTTTACGTAACTTACCAATTCATATAAAATTGTTATGTTTATGCCATCTAGTGTTTATTTTACGTACCAACTTGAGAGTCAAGTTTTATTTGGTAAAATGACTTTACTTATAGAACTATCTAGATGCCGCTATTAGGTAGCAATTTTACTCAAAAGAAAATATCAAGCCTAGAATATTCACACTTAATTATTTATGTTATTAATTAATACTCATAGTACTTCAAAAGCTGTCGCCGATGCATCTCAAAAATAGCCGAATAAAGGTTTTGCTACATTTAGTTTAGTTTAGTTTAGTTTAGTTAGTAGGGAAGTCATTAACCTTCCTAGCATCTATTGCTATGGCCGCTTGAATGATACCCATACATTCCGCCTGAAAGACCGTGTTATAGGTACCCAGCGGTGTGCATATGTGAATATTGAGGTCTTCAGAGAAAGCTCCAGAACCTACACCTTCCTTTGTTTTAGAACCATCGGTGAAAATTCTAAGCTCTTTTGGGCTTAATTCTTCCGGCTGGCTGTTTTCATTTAATTGTATCTTGTATTTCTTATCGAAAACAAATTGTTTAGGAATCCTATCGTATTTGGCTTGTAGGATAGGAATTTCTGAGTAAATTCTATCAATTATGCCTGTATGAGGGACACTATTCTTACTCCAAAGATTTAGGGTCTTGAGTCTGATGGCAGCTAAAGTCGCTTCTTGTTGTATATGTAGATGAAGCGGAGTTAGCTCCAGCATCGCTTCCAAGGCTGCTGTTGGCGTAGTTCTTATGCAGCCTGTGGCAGCCATACATGCCAGTCTCTGGTAGCGCTGAAGCTTCTTAATTGTGGTGGCTTCATTGGTCTTGGTCCACCATACCAGAGCGCCGTATGTGATCATGGGCCGGATTACAGTTTTGTAAAGCCACAGTATGATTTTTGGCGTCAGTCCCCATCTTTTGCCAATCATGTTTGCTACATTTCTTTCTGATTACTCGTTCATGAATTGTATAACCGAGTAAAACATCTACTGTAATAGATTATTTCATTGAGCTGCAATAACCCACCAGCCACTATTGTATGCATAGATAGTAATGGTGGTTATTATAGTGCATAGCGCCATATTCTCTATAGTGCATAGCGCATGCTATGTAAGTAGTCATCATGGCGCTTTGGTGCTTTGTAGCTATTGTGTTAATATCTAGCAGTAAGTAGTTCTAACAGCAGCTCTGTTGAGAGTGGACGTGTGACGCAAATTTGATCTAGTAGTACGCTATTCATAGCTCGCGACTTAGTTTAGTGTTAGACATTGTTTAGTTAGTGTACACTGTATATTTATAGTAAATTTTTAAATACACCTTTTTTTGATTTATAATTGATATTAACTTTAAAATAATGTTTACATTAATTATAATAAAAAATAATTAATTTTATTTCGTTTTGAAAAGTAAATGCCTTAAAAATATTTTAGGATTATAGAAAGTCATAAGCCTGAAAAGTACAAAAGAGCATTCATTGTTTTTCTTTACCGCTCACATAGACTCAAATAGCTAAGCAGGCTAATAGCACAATATGCCTCTCAGAAATGAGAAAAGAGGGGAAGCCTTTACCCAACACAAGAATATATAATGGCTGTAACATTACAATAAATGCTTGTGTTATTAATAGTTTAGGCAAGCAGCATGTCTGCATCAAGAGTAATATTCTGGATGTAACTAAGGGGCATAAAGGGTTAGGGTGCAAATCACTAGCATAATATAATCTATTGAATGATGGTGGCCCATTACTAGGTGATCGGTGTCAGGCTAAAAAATTTAAGATTTTATAAGTCTGATGTAACATGGTATAAAACTATTACAAATTTTCCAGTTATTATAAATAAATTATACTCATTTTTTAGTACAATAAGAACAACATTACATGCATAATATGTTTATTATACATCAATTAGTCTAAAAAAGATATTTAATAAAAATATACAACTTACCTCAGGGGTTGGTAATGGTGATGATGATGGAGGTAAAGGTGCCTGACCATCCGCCATAGAAATGGCCCAAGACACCACAAAGGTCACAAACATCAAACTAACAGTCCGTAACTTCAGCATTTTTAGACTGGAATATAATTTATTTCGTGTAAGAAAAAACAATAAAAGAATTTTTAGCGTTAAAAGTATTTCCCAAATGCTTAATTGTTACAGCAACTACTCAATTATACGGATAACTACGCGAGTAAGTTACACTGTGACGTTAAATTTTATTGTTACTGTTTCACATTTATTGAATGATAACCAAATTTAAAAGTTGAAATTTAAATGAAGAAAACTACGTCAGAAATCATAACCACTTTGATAGAAACTTTTAAAGATAACCTACTATTCTACAACCAACTTCAGCATCGGATCTTAAGAAACGGGCAGTGAACAATCCAGTTAAACATAGCATGACCAACGTCACCGGTTTAGTGGTGAAGTGAGGAATTCCAATGCCAACCAAACACCATGTTATTGAATATGACTTACATTTTTAGATACTTTAGAATACAACTTTTAATGATTAATATTCAAATAAAGCTTTAAAAATATCACTTTTGTTTAACTTATTCACAAAACTTCATTTACATCCAATTCTAAATAACAAAAATTCAAAAAAATCATTTTTTTCAATGTACAAAAATGACAATTGACAACAGTGACAATTTTTTTTACTGTCAATTGCAGTGTCGCCAGTATGTCTTGGTTTTAAGCGTAGACAGTTCTCTGTCTACGGTTTTAAGTTACGAGTTACCAACAAGTTACATTCTTTATTAGATAAAGTTACAAAATGCTAACTTACTATTTGATTTCATTTTAATTATTAAATAAAAAAGAGTTACCTGTTTGTAAATAATACTGAAAATAACAGGCGTTTGGTGAATTGTTTGACTGAACTGACAGAAATTATGATTTAATAACTAATAATTTTTTGAACGGTTACATAAATATGCTTATTTTTTTATATATATTTGACAAAAACTTAAGTAAAATGTAAATATATAAGAGCGGAAAACGAGCATGCGGCTCACCTGATGGTAAGCGACAACCACCGCTTATGAACATCTGTCTTGTGCGTTTATAAAAACTGTTTACGGAATCGGTATCGTCATTACAAGAATCGTTTTCTTCGTTGTAGACTCTTTAAAAAATGCCGATTTGTGCGGTTAGCGTGTTCAAAAAAAAAGTCTAATACTTCAAATTTACAAAAAGATGGAGTTACATTCCATATGTAAGTTTTTATATTGTGATATATGCCTTCTTTCTATTATAATCATTTAAAATAATATCTTAAATAATAATCGAGAACTTTACCGATACGATAATCGAGTACATAATATTTCCTAAACATCGTGGGGATAATCGAAATGTAACAAGCACACACCCACAAACTAACTAGATACACCCGTGCACACACCCCACGAGATTCGTTATTTTTTTAAAGTCAACCCTTAAGTGCTATAAATTAAGTTTAAAATTCAACATGCAAGCACAACAGCACTCATTACGAGAGTAGTTTATATTAGCAACATATAAACAATAAAAGTGTAACAAGACTACTTAACCCTGCAGCACAAGCATCTTATAAAATAACGCGAATGGTCGCGTGGATTATAGTCCAATTAAAAATAAGAAGAAAGCTTTAAAATATCAATTAAAACGTATATTTATTTTATTATAAATATGAAACAGGGTAACGGTTAATCATATTTAATAAAAAAAACATACGTCCTTTATTATTCAAATTATAATATTTAAAAAAAACTTTTACATATAAATATAAGAAAATATCACATTAATTTCAAAGTTAGATCACAAATTAGTTTACATATTTTTTTCTTATCATTTGGTTCCAGATATACATCCAAATTTGAGATTAGTTTACAGTGGTTTACTATTGTAATCTACGCGATAACTGTAGTGTTAAGTGTTTATTTGGAAATGGTGTCATAATGATGTGTGATGTGACTGTGATGTGCGGATCTTTATCGATAATTTTTCATTATTATTCATTGAAGAAGCATTAAAATTTGTCATCAAACACTCAACTAAATAAAATTACCCATTATTATAATAAAAGTGTGAAGGAACAATTTCTGTCCTTAGATTAAATAAATTCAACAAAAAATTTAAACTATAGATACGTTTATACTAAAACTTCCTTTAATTATCATATTTGAAATATATTTACTTATTCTGTTTCTTATCTTAATGATACCCGCGACTTGTTCTTTTTAGTTTTCTGGGACAAATATAGCTGGTGTTGATTCAGATTATCCACATCTGTTCAGTTGTTGTGGCGTGAAGGAGTAACAAACACCATGAATCTCTTTGAATGCAATTAGGCATAAGAAAAACTTTTAATTACATAGCGATAAGGTTTTGGTGAGTATTAATCAACTAAGTGTAGTGTATAGACAATTGTCTAATGAGTCATCGCTACTAGTGTATAAAAACCCCCCGCTTTGGGAACATCGGGCAGTTGGATTGTAACCGGCGAGCAGACAACATCTCTGTTAGCACGTAAAACCGTTAGGTGTGTACCGTGTAAAGTGAAGTGTGTTAGTGACATTGTGTAATAAGTGATACCGTGTACATTGTACAAAGCAACGTATTGTATATTGGCGACGAGGAAAAATACTGTAAGTAATTACAAATGTTTTTAAATAAATTGGAAAAGTTTTATGTAAGGATTTGATGTATTCCCTTTTAAAAGATAGGTTATAATGCGGAGCCTAAAGTTGGAGACAATTAGCAATAGCATTTTAATTGTTTATGCCGTGATTTATCTTTGTTAAAATCAAATGGACACCCCATGAGACGGTCCAGGAGCATGGACACTTATTGGTGACGGTCCAAGTTTTACTAAAGCGAAGTCCAGTCATGGACATGCTTTAGGTACCAGAAAATGGTTTAAATTGTCAAAGGCTGAGATGTCGTGAGAATGTAATTGCGTGACGGTCTAATAATAGACACACGTAATTAAAAGAGATATTGGTCACTGTTTTAATTGTAATGCGGCGTGCATTCGAAACTTTCCCGTTTTATTAGAAAAGGTAACAAAATACGGGTTATTAATCTGCTTGTATATTTCCTTTCTTGCGGATTAAAAAAAAGATGTCGTCACTACCCCCACTAGAATCATATGATTGTGATGGGGATTCTCATGGTGTTGGCGCAAAATGGGAGAAGTGGAAGCGAGGATTGGACATTTATCTAGAAGCTACAAATATTTAACTACCCGCAAAAAAAAAGAGCTACATTACACATGGGTGGCCTTAGTCTCCAAGAAATATACTATAATATACCAGGAGCCCATGTTAGCAGTATAGATGATCCAACGAAGGATGTTTATGTTATAGCTATTGAAAAATTAGACGAGTACTTTGCTCCAAAACAAAGCAAAGTATATGAGAGACACTTATTTCGGCTAATGAAACAAGAATCTAGAGAAAAATTTGAGAAAATTTTAATTAGATTAAGAAAACAGGCTGATAAATGTGGTTTTGCAAATAAGGACGAAAGCATTATCGATCAAATTAAAGAAAAGTGTTACTCTAGTGAACTTCGTAAAAAAATTTTAAAAGGTGGTGACGAAATGACATTAGAGGATATCATAATAGAAGCCAATACTTTAGAAAGTGTGAATAGACAGATGGATAAATTTACTCACAACTCCGCATGTAATAGCAGTACCGTGAATAAAATTGTCCACAAAAGAAAGATGTTTAACAAATCGTGTAATATAATGTCCCGCAAGGAAAATTAAATGTCATAAAAGTGGTATAACGGGACACTTTCGGAAGTATTGTTTGACAGGAAGGCCATCTAAAAGACAATTTTCAAGTTCAAAAGATCCTACCGTCACAAAAAAGCAAGGAGGGACGAAAAGGAAGAAATCGATTATGTTTTTCATATAGATGACGACACTAATATTAATTGTTTGGTAGGTGGTGTCAAGACGTCATTATTGATCTATTCCGGATGTAAATGTAATTTTTTAACCGATGTCACGTGGAGAAAACTAAAGAGGAATAAAATAAATGTTTTTGACATGGATAGATCACCGGATAAAACATTTTACACCTACGGTAGCGCTAAGCCACTAAATATTTTGGGATCGTTTAAAACTCATGTCAAGATTTATTATACTATCTGATGATAGCACACCCCACTCATTAACTGGTAAAACTCCATCCGAACTATTCTACAAACGACAATTTCGGGATAAAATTCCATCATACATAGATATTGAAAATAAACAAGTAGATTCAGAAGTTAGAGACAGAGACGCGGTACAAAAAGAAGCAGAAAAAACTTACAGTGACCGCAAGATAAAGCGATAAGGTAGTTGTAAAAAATTCCGCCGAAGCAAATAAGCCTACACCAAGCTTTTCTCCAGCTATACATACTGTTGTAAAAACTACTAACAACACTGGAGACGTAGTGATTCGCAATAATGATGCAAATGAACAGTATCGACGAAATGTGGTTCACTTAAAAAAATTTGAAGGAGAGTGGAGAGTAGTTAATGATGAACAAGAAGAAAGTTTACCCAATTTGCATCGAGAAGTAATAGAGAATAACACTGATGAAATTAGGATGATTATTGAAGACTAATTTAAACTATTTTTGTAACAGAAAAATCAACTATTGATCATGCATGGAAACAGAAATAAAAAATATTAAGAAAAAGGAAGAGATGTAGTGTATAGACAATCGTCTAAGCTACTTGTGTATAAATACCCCCCGCTTTGGGAATTTTTAATTATTTTTAATGTTAGGTGTGTACCGTGTAAAGTGAAGTGTGTTGGTGACATTGTGTAATAAGTGATACCGTGTACATTGTACAAAGCAACGTATTGTATACTAAGTATTAGGGTGAAACATCTTAACTTTGGGGAATATTATTTAGAATATTATTTTAATATATATATATATATATATATAAAAAAAAAAAAGATTGAGCATCTACAAGAGCGTTTTCTACGTTTTCTGCAATTTAAGACGCAATTTTACACCGATAATTACATTTCGCGGTGTAAAAAATTTCATATTTAGCCTCTTTACGAACTTAGGCGCATAGCAGATATGATTTATCTTTTTAAATTGGCAAATGGAATAATATTGACTGTCTGGAGCTACTTAGTAAGTTAGGATTTACAACAAGAGTTCCCCAAATAAGAAAGCCTCGCTTACTCCATTTGCCGTATACCCCGACTAAATATAGGCAAAATTCATTTAAATATACGTGCATGTAGAACTTAAATGAATAGAATTTCCAATAGCGTTGACTTGGAATTGTTTAATACCAGTGTTTCTCGAATCATAACGATTTTAGCAAAAAAATTTTTTGTTGAGTGCTCTTCTGTTTAGTTTTGTTAATTTACTGTATGTATATGTTTTTATAGGTGAAAACTTTTAACGCTATTCCAGTTGTTATTCATTTATTTGCTATTAATGTTAGCTGTAAGTTTTCCAAAAAGAAAAGAAAAAAAAATCTATAGTTCTGGGCAGTTTTCCAATGTTACTTTTAAGTTTCTATTAATTGTCTCTTTAAAAGTTCGCTTGCTTCAATTCCTATCTTTTCTAGGACCTGTTTGTTTTATTTATTTACCAAAGATGTCTCTGTCAGCGAATCTAGTACTTCTTGCAAACTTGAAACTTTTTGCTTTGAATACCGTTTTAAAAAAGACGATATTGTCACTAACATCAGCCTAAAGGGTGAGAAACTATGTGATAAGAGAAGAGTATGGTTCGCAACCAGTTCGTGACTAGGATTAAGAAAAGAATGCTTCGGTGGTTTGGTCATGTGGAAACAATGAATGAGGAAAGAGTTACAAAGAAAATTTATGTTACAGAAGTGAATGGCAGAGTCGGAAAGGGACGTCCTAGGTGAAAATTTATCGACCAAATTAGCGATTTATTGAAAACTGGCCAAATTAGGAGTACCCTTAACCGACGAGCATGTATGCGTAGGTATATGGATGTGAAGGAGGAGATAAAAGTTTTACATTCATATAAACACTTACGCCGAGGGTCACCCAGAGGGGTAGGCAGAGACTACAGACTTCCATTTGGCACGATCCAGACACACCTCTCTCTCCTCCTTCACATCCATCACAGGTGTGTCTGGATCGTGCCAAATGGAAGTCTGTAGTCTCTGCCTACCCCTCTGGGTGACCCTCGGCGTAAGTGTTTATATGAATGTAAAACTTTTACTTGGTACAGCCATGTTGCAACAATATTACTGTTCTACGACAATTAGGTTGGCTGAACCGAAGAAGAACCATGCTTTCACAAAGCGTCGGTGTGAAATAGCAGCTTAATGCTGCTGTTCTTATGATGATTATAGAGAATCAGTGACCCTTTTTACTAGAAACTAGGCGGTCCATCTTAGTCATTAAGCGTAATGTATCTGCATTTTAATTCTTAATCGAAGGTACTGTGTGCTCATTTTCCATACTTATTCTGTAAAATAAAACGCTTCGCCACTGTAATAGGAAGCTGTCATTAGAAAATAAAGTAGAAAAAGTAAAAAAAATCTTCAAACCACGATAAATAGTTGATGACAAACCTCCAGACCAATCGCAAAGAATATATAATCTGAAATCTTCAATACACCTACAAAGTATTGCGATTATGACAAATCAAGGAGGACTATCATCATGTAAGACACCCATTTTTAACAGTAGAACATTAGAGAATCGTGACGAAAAATAAATTCATACTGAATCTAAAGATTTCTTATTCTCGCACCTTTAATGTTGATGAAGTGCCGATTTACCACACACTATATACGTGATAAATCTATCCGAGTGCACAGGATTGTCGAAAATTTTCGTAAAAATTATAACAATAATATTTTATTTGTATAAAACAAAGAAAGAGAAAGGGGGTATGGAGATAAGTGTAGATGAAATAATGAAAGCAAAAAAGCATGTAAGCAGGTAAGACAGCTGGATATGATAGAGTATCTACTCGAGTACTCGAGATGCTAAGGGTTGGAGAGGAAGTGCTGGCAGGCCTTCTGCACACCTTGTTTAATTTATGTTGGAAATTGAAGCGGGTACCGGAAGAGTGTGGTAAAGCAATTATTTTCCATGCGCATTATTGCGGAGAAGTTTTTGATCAAAATCAGAAAGTTTTTTGTGCTTCACGAACCTTGAAAATTGAACTTTTTAAAAAGGCTTATGACAGAGTGGACCGGACTTGTTATGGTAAACACTGAACTCATTTGGGTTGAGCGCTAGTGTCTTTATGAAATTCGTATATTTATATGTACTAATTAAAAGTTGAGACACTTTATTTTTGTTTCAGAAAAGCATTTTATTGTAATGAAGAACTTTTTGAACTGTTATTTTCTGCTTACAGATGGACACATTTTCAACTATTCTCCTATGAGTGATTTTCTTCCTTACCTCTATACTCCATGGCAAAGACTATAGTAGATTTTGAAAAACCCAGCAGCATAACAGTTTAAGTATAAGTTATTGTGAGGATTTATTCCACATTTATTTTCACTTTTGTAGTTTTGTAGATTTTAATGTATTTTTACTAATCCTAGCTAAAATTTAATTATGTTTATAACACTTAAGGGCTCTGCCTGAATTATATAAATAAATATCATCAAAATATTACATCAAATATCACAACAAATTTTCTCGATTCAAAAAATATCATAATTATGTTGAAGAGAACAGTCGCTTTGCCACGTCCACGCACAATAAAAGAAAAGCACCCCGCACCAGTAATGAGCTAGCGCTGATATTAATAGATAGCTGTTATCATCCGCGTAAATTACTTCCGGACGGATCTGTTTTTTATATTGCGAAATGAAGTATCCACCGTAAGTGACTTGTGTGTGATGTCTTACTCAAACGAGGGATATTTTAATATGTTGATGTGTCTCGGGAAATGTGACTACAATTATGGAGAAGTTCATTATAAGCTGGTATTGCAAATGTATAGAGGTAGGAGGCGGGCATATTCAACAAAATCTCCGTGGTCGTCAAGTAGACATAGTGATGAATTAGTGTTTGCGTGCATAATTACCAAAATCGGTCGAAACAAAGTTTTAAAAGTTACTAATCGACTACTAAAGTGATAACAGCTGAGCGATGTGACGAGGTCACGACCTTAGTGCAGTTAGTGTAGGTATGACGCGCACTGTTTGTTTCCCTCTTCGTAACTCTAGGCAGAGGTAATCAATCCACATAAAATTTACCAATATATTTAATTAAAATTTAATTTCATTATTTTCGTGTCGAGTTTTCTGATGTAAAAGTTATTTCTATGCGTCTGAATATTGATTCTAATAACGCACTTAACAGGAATTACGGGGTTTTTGTTACTTTTTGTATAAAATCGGAATCAGAAAAAGTATCACAACAAAACATTAAAACTAAACTCAAAAGCTTTTCCTATCTAAATTATAATTACCTACTATATCTACTTACTTGATAATAATGTACCTACCTGCCTATTTCTTACTTTTACCTTGATATTTCTGACTTTTAACTTGCCTTCTTAGGCTTTATATTCTTGCTATACCTTCTACCTACTCACATACCTAACTACTTACTTGGACTGTTGTTTGTACATATTTTGCTGACTTAAACTTGATTATTTAGCATCAAGTCGAACCACCGTGGTTTTCAGATGTTAATTAAACCTATATTTTTCAGGGACAAAATTAAAAGTATTTTAAAATCATTTTACCGCTTTCTTAGCAATCATTTTTCGATAGCACTTGTAATTAAAACGTACATCACTAGCGAACGTATACGACGATAAATCAAAATCACGCGTTTTCGGGCTGTCAGGTCGTCTTTACACTAGTATATTTTGAAGTCTAGTGTGCTGTAAGCATATTTGGCTTTTACAGCTTTATCCGATACATGGCTCTTAGGCTGAAAGGCTGCGAGATAGTGTGTTGTCTGCGTATGTGAATTATTACTTGAATCGATGTTATACACTTATATTATACTGGGTTAAAAGTCCTTTATGTTTTAAATATATAGATTGGCTTGTCCATCGCATGAAACCACAATGTATCTCACAAGTAATACGTATTATATTAAATTAGATTGCTTAATGCGATTGCCAAGTCAATCTATATATTTAAAACATAAAAGACTATTAAAATTGATATGGTCACTATAAAATGTTGTTAGGTTAGCTAATTACGTAATAACTTAAAACAGAAGGACCCTTAAGTAGGAACTGAATAAATTAACCAACTTGGTATTACATGGATCTCACAACTTTTACGGTAGAAGAACTGAGTTGCGAGACTTGGTTTTTTTACAAGTTATGTTTTTAATGGTATCTCATTTCTTTTTGTATATAAGATAGTCCTAATTTTATACCTTTCCGGTACCGTCTACTTCTTGAGTACCAACAACGTACCTATGTACACCTGTAATACATGTACAAGTACACAGATTCATTGACTGCAAATGTAACTTTGTAATTCTATATATTTATATGAGATTACAAACTTATTTATGCAGTTAGTGTATGGAAAAAACTGGACAGAAATTAACAAATGTTTTAGTCTTTCCTTGATTTATACACTAAACACTAATTATATTCTAAATTTGAAGCTTCTATGTCTGCTAGAAGTGCCTTAGAGTTTTGATGATCGGTCAGTCAGTGAGTGACAAAATTAAGAAATTTTGACTGGTTACAATTCTTAAAATACTGGTTCAAATTGAATGAAATTTTAAATATACCATGTTTATACAATGCTTACTCGGTTACTGAAAATTCAGGCTTCTAGTTTTATTGACCATGAAGTTATAGGGGGTCGAAAATGGCCTGAATTGCTTCGAGAAAGGATGCTACGGGCGTGCCGCTTTTTTGCTCACTTGGCGGGGGCACTGCCGTGCCCCCAGATGACTACAAAAAAAGTAAACGATGACCAAACAAGTATCGACTTATAAATCACAACACTATCGATACACGTGCTGTTGTTACACAAAGACAACTATTTTAATTTACGTAATGAGTGTAAGGGACATTTCGAAAAGACATCAACGGGTGCTCAAATTATATCATTTTGCAACATTATATTTCCAGTGTAAGTTGAACTCCGGTGCATTTGAAATAGGTTAACGTGATAAGAATAGAATTTACTTACCGATAAAATATTATGCCATCTTTTTGATAACTGGATGTTTTAGCTGACTTGCCACACCATTTCACTGCATAGGAAGCCATTTGTAATGCATTTTGGATACAAAATTATTTTTAAATTTTCCGAAACTCGGACGTGCCTACGGGTCACAAATTTGGTCGACACTGATATCGTGATTCTTAGCGTTACTTCGTATGCTAGCTACAGCAAGTATGTGTTGCGCGCGTTTGGGGCCCTGTATGCGGAATCTATTAGGGGGTAATCTGTGATTTTCATAACCTTTGAGTTTAAGCAAACAATAAACTTGTTACGATAAGCTAAAATGCAGCTCAATATAATTGAATTAAAAATTATGTGGGTATAGACAGCAAAGTAAAAACTACTACTACTACTACGTAATTTGAACATCAATTTACGTAGAATAGTCTACAACACCACAGAATAACAAAACAAAATCGGTAACATATGTGACATTACAGTTCACACTTGACAGTTAAGTTTGACACATCATAATGATATTTTTTTAGGTGATTGATGCGTTTAGTAATTCTGAATTATTCAAAATTTTTAGTTTTTAATAGGAGATGCATGATTTAGTTGATATAGTTTTTTTTATAGAAGAGGGGGGCAAACGAGCATGCGGCTCACCTGAAGTTAAGTGACTACCGCCGCCCATGATCAACCGCAACACCAGGGGAATTGCAGGTGCGTTGCCGGCCCTTTAGAAAGGAGTAAGCTCTTTTCTTGAAGGTCTCCAGGTCGTATCGGTCCGGAAAAATCGCTGGTGGTAAACTATTCCACAGAGAGGTTGTACGCGGAAGAAAACTCCTCTTTAAACGTACAGTGATGGACCGCCAAGCATCCAGATGGTGTGGATGGTATCGGGACGTTTGCCGCGTAGTGCGTTCACCAAGTTTGGCGGCTGGGATTAATCCGAACAATTCCTCAGAGCACTCTCCATGGTATATGCGAAAGAAAATGCAAAGAGATGCAACATCTCTTCGCAGTGCCAGTGAATCGAGCCGAACGGAAAGCACTAGGTCGTCGACGATTCGAGCCGCTCTGCGCTGGATGCGGTCAAGTGAAAGGAGCTGGTACTGTGGAGCCCCAGCCCAGAGATGGGAACAGTATTCCATGTGCGGCCGAACCTGCGCCTTGTAAAGTTGCAGGCGGTGTGCCGGCATGAAATACTATCCCACTCTGCTGAGCACGCCAAGCTTTTTTAGAGGCCAATTTGGCCTTCTCTTCTAAGTAGTGACCACGAAACTGCACGTCACTCGATATGTCGACGCCGAGGATTCCGATACTGGCTGAGGCAACAAGGGGAGTGCCTTGAAACTGAGGAGATACAACAAAGAGGTTAAACTGGACTAGATTTAGTCGCCCCCAATCCGAGACTCTGTTCAGCGAAGACTCGACTTCAGACACAAGTTTGTCCCGGCACTTGGAGACGTTTTCCCGAGAAATATTGGCTCGGCCGGTGTAAAGAGCATCAACAGTGCTATCATCTGCATAGCAATGAATGTTACGGGTTTTCAACTTATCATTGATATGCAGAAGAAACAGCGTTGGTGATAGCACGCAGCCTTGTGGAACACCAGCGTTATTAGGCTTGCAATCGGAGCTTGCACCGTCTACAACGACCTTGATGCCCCGACCTGCAAGAAAGCTGGTGATCCAATCGCACAATTTCTCGGGAAGCCCATAGGAAGGGAGCTTCGAAAGAAGCGCTTTGTGCCAAACCCGATCGAAGGCCTTCGCAATGTCCAAACTAACGGCCAATGCCTCCCCCTTGGACTCTAATGCGTCCGCCCATCTGTGAGTTAGGTAGACCAGAAGATCACCAGCTGACCGACCACGGCGAAAACCGTATTGGCGGTCACTTATCAGCTGGTGATCCTCAAGGTACCTCATGAGCTGGCAGTTTACAGTGGACTCCATTGTTTTGGAGAACAAGGAGGTGATGGCGATAGGCCGGTAGTTGGACGGGTCTGAGCGGTCGCCTTTTTTAGGGATCGGGTGGACGAAAGCCGTCTTCCATGATTTTGGGACTACGCCTAGGGAGTAGGAGTACCGGAAAAGACTTGTTAAAACCAGTGCCAACTCTGGAGCACACGTCCTCAGCACAATTGGGGGGATTCCGTCAGGCCCACTCGACTTGTGGATGTCCAGGGAGAGGAGTGCTTTGCGAACCGAGCGCTGTGTGAACTGCACTTCCGGCAAGGAGCACACACACCGCGGGATGGTCGGCGGCGTACTCCCCCCGTCATCGAGGGTCGAGTTCGACGCAAAGAAAGAGCCTAGAAGATCGGCTTTCTCCTTTGCGGTATGGGCCAGTGAGTCGTCCTCCTTGTGCAGAGATGGAAGAGATGGCTGACACAAATTCCCCTGGACAGCCTTGGCGAGAGACCAGAATGCACGGGTTCCAGAAGGAAGGCGAACTAGCTTCTCGCCAATTCTGCTTATGTGCTCTGACTTTGTCTTGGCAATGACTCTTTGAAGGACCACAGTTTTCGCGGGTTCGCGTTCTTCACAAGTTCCTATTGATCTATTATGGGTTCATAGACATCGATGTTTCAATGTTTGACATGTGGCAACATCGATGTTTTAATTTTTAATATCGATGCTCAGCGAACATCCCTAAAGTCTATGTCAGTTGTCTGATGTCAACTGTCACGTGTTTATGTTGTTGCTTGTTTTGTGATTGCTAATACTTTAGGAAAATAAAATGCCTCTTGACTTTCGAAGATTTAATGGTCCAGAAGACAGTGTATCCTATACACGATTTACGCAGGATTTCCTGAAGTCTTATGATGAACTTCATAATGAGTTAATAAATAAGAGTAATTTACGAAAAGATGGGCGCGCACTGGATGAGGCGCGAAGCATGTGTATGTTTTGTATGTGTTTACTTGTGTGTACCATGTAACTGAATTGTAAATGAATGATAAGTTATTTACTAACAAAATTTTTTTCAGTTGCCAGAACAGATATGATTTCTCAAGCGAAAGGCTCAGCGTATGTAGAACTTAAGAAAACTAAAGTCGTTTGTTCGGTTTTCGACCCAAGAGAAATACCTCATCAAAATGAGTTCAGGTTCGTAAAATATTATAATAATATTTTACTACTATAATAATATTTTTAATATAATAATTTACCTTATTTAATATATTGCATAAAACATTTCAATGTCATTCATTTATATTTATCAATTTAGTCAACTCGGGCAAATATTTTGCGAGGTGAAGTTCGCGCCATTTTCCTGCTCGCGTCAACGAAGACCAGCTGCTCCGGATGCTGAAGATAAATCTTTATCCGTAGCATTAAGACAAGCATTAGAGCCCGCAGTCTGCAGGCATTTATTCCCAAATTATCAGGTTTGTTTTCTTCTTTACATAAGCATATATGGACTATACTATACTTACTGTACTTTTATCATATTTTGTATACTTTTTCAGCCAATGTTATTTGTGTACTAGTTTTCTTACTTCTTCCAGATTGATGTCTTTGTGTATATTATTGAGCATGATGGGGCATGCCTAGCAGCTGCTATAAATGCCGCAGGGTTAGCCCTAGCTGATGCTGCTGTTCCAATGTACGATATAATTACTGCCAGTTCAATTGCCATTATAGGTGACAAAATGTTCGTGGATCCAACTGAGGAAGAAGAGCATGTAGCAATGATAAGTCCAGATTCAGAGAATGTGAATCATGGTGTCATAACAATGTCGATGCTATCAGAATTAAAACAAGTTTCAGATTTTATACAAATAGGCTCTATGGATACAGATTGTGTTATAAATGCAATGGATATTCTTGAAAAAGAATGTGCAAAACTTATCCCAAACATTCAACAAGTGCTTGTTATGAATGTAGTACAAAATATAGAACAACAAAAGAAACTTGAAAAAGAGGCAAAAGAAAGAGAAGCAGCTCTTAATGCAAAATTAGAGGAATGGAAAACATTATTAAATGGTGGATGAAATCTTTCTGTAGTTTTATTTATCTTACTGCCTAGTTTCATATGAAAGAAAAAATGGGTTTTGTTTTATGAAATACTATTATTGAATCTCGGGCTCTGGGCAACCTTGTAGCAGCTCAAATAATTGGTGACAAAAAGTTTTTTCTGATCTGCTAGTCCATTGGCCTTGCAAAGATATGTTTTTAATTTTAGGGGAGGGCTCTGGATATGTCTTTGACTGATGGTGTATTATAAGAGCAATTTTTTGAAATAGTACCAGGAGCGTAGCTACTACCATATTAGCCGTATCAATGATATGGGGCCTCCAGGCTACAGGGGCTCCGAAAATGTGTAAGCAAACATTTGTAAAATATTATCCACAATCGCACAAACTCTTAGGCTGTACTTCCCAAGAAATTAAATCATATGATAAAAAAGTACCCAACGTGCCTAAAGAAGTTTTCACTTCCAAAATTATGAAACTCTAAAAAGGAATCTCTTTTTCCCTTGGTGAAGTGGGCACCCAAAAGTTGGCGACATGTCTTATTTCACGATTGACCCGCGACCACAGATTATTAATTCCGCAATGCGTGCCTCAGTTCACATCAGTCATTGCGGTATTCCTGACAAACCAGTTACTAGCAGTATTCATTGTAAGTAATAACTTATAATCAATTTATAATTATTTTAATTCAATGCGAGCATTTTTGTTCCTTTTGTGAAAAATCTTTCCCCTTCATTTGGGTCCCCCATTAAATTTTGATACAGGGCCCGTCTAAGGCTCGCTACGCAATGGTATAATACATTATTATTTTGAAGAACTATAACTTTTTAATTTTTTTTGAATTTAACTATTTATAATAAACATTACTATTACATATACAATTATTCAGACTGTCTTGACTTGACTGACTGTCAAAAATCAGTCGCTGGTTATGAGGTCCCGGGTTTTAATCCTGGTTTTTTGTCAAGAAATTCTCAGTAGCAGCCTAGAATCAGAAAGTTGGCAGTGTTTCACTACCGTGGATGTGAAAGCACATAAAACGGCTAGTCATGCGCTATTTGGGCGGGGGTTAATATACTCCTAACTTTTTGATATTATCAGTAGGACTAGATTAACACCTATTCTGCTGTCCTGTCCGGCGAGCAGTTTGGCGAATGGCTCTGGGGGAGAGCGCAGGTCGTTTTGATCCCCAGGGCAAGTCTGAGGAGTTCTTCCTTCACGTGGTTGCCGCCTGTTATTTGGTCTGGTTCAATAAAAAACAGACAGAACTTAAACACTCAGATGATCCTCTTCTTCTTATCTTTTATCCCACCCCCTTTTTTCCCATCCTAACCCAATCCAAGGTATCAAGCGTACCGTGCCGATGGATGCGTGGCTGGAGAGAGTCTAGTCGCAAACAGTGCCTACCCGAGACCAGGGCGTTGCGGGTAGTATTTTAGCCCTTCCCTCGGCATGCGGGGCTCTGCCGGGGGGTGACCGAATATTTCCCTATCTAATCGTGGGACCAAAATGGACGAAAATCGACATTTTGAAAAGATTTAACGAAAAATCTCCTCTAATGGAACTATCCAATATCCTGCAACACTACGCCCCAACCTGGGACGAGCCGTGAAGTGGAGGGCACGCCTGCAGTCGAACCACAATCGGAAACGAACCAGGGAGGGGAAAAGTAAAAGTTCGCTAGGCCTTATAAGCTTAGTGGGGCAGCAAGGAAGATGTACCGACGGGTGATAGCTGCTGAGATAAGAGCCGAAGAGGCCCTCTCTCTCTCAACCAGAAGCTCTGGGACGAAATTCCTCTGCCGAAACCTCCCCCAGTTCCGAAGGCAAAAAAACGCAGTCGGTCTGAGGAGGAGTCCCCCAAAGACCAGCCCAGGAAGTCTGTGAAGCTGGTAACGGGGGAGAAGCTCAGCTTCAGTGCCGTAGCTGGCTCCGCGCGTGTGAGAATTCGCAATTCGAATCCCATGAGAGTGAACCAGATGCGACCGGTCCACCGGGCACTAACACGGGCCATCGCTAAGACAGTCGGTGGGGCTCAGCCAGGAATGGGAGCAATTTTTTCGGGTTTCACTCAAGCCAGGTTGGATTCTGGTAACGTGCCTTAATAAGGCAAGCCAGGACTGGATTGTGGGTGAGATTGGAAAACTGAAACCCTGGCCGGAGGCAAAGCTCTCGATAATACTCGAGGGCGAATTGCCTAAACCTCAGCTGGGCATTACGTATTTGCCCCACAGCGAAGCTGACTCTCCGAGGAGGCGACTGTGCTGTTGAGGGCACAAAACGAAGGGCTCCATACCGAGCTCTGGAGAATCCTCCATCGTAGGGACGAGGAGAATGGGTTCCTAGTAACCTTTTCTCTGGACGACTCATCGGCGGAGGCTCTTTGGAAAGCAGGCAAGAGGGTCGT
This sequence comes from Parnassius apollo, assembly GCA_907164705.1. Classification (NCBI taxonomy): domain Eukaryota; kingdom Metazoa; phylum Arthropoda; class Insecta; order Lepidoptera; family Papilionidae; genus Parnassius; species Parnassius apollo. Next base: position 4,901,625 of record CAJQZP010001576.1, read on the forward strand.
CCTTGGCTTTAAAATGATAACTTTTAAAGTCAGGGAGGCTCTGACGTGGCAATAGAGCCTGAACCGCCCCAACTCCGATCCCCAACCCTCCACCTATCGGGGTGAGACTGGAACGCCATCAGTGAGAATGACGAAGACTCAAGGCGCTGATCTCGCCTCGGTCCGACGGCCTCCGCTGGTATCGTCCAGGAGTGTGGGGAGGGGAGGTAGGAGCGGTACAGCGAAAGGTAAGGCAGGCGTTAGAAGCGCCGGTCAAGGACGTCTTCGTCCTCAACAGGCGGAAAAGACCCCTGCCCCCCAACGCCCATATATGGCTAACCCCACGGGTAAGACTGCTGGGATTGTCGGCTGCTACACATTGACACACTAGGTTATGCTGATGACCCTGTGATCATTGCGAGGGACTTTTGTCAAAGTACTTTATCGTCAATAATACAAAGAGCCCTAAACACCATAAATAACTTATATTAATAATTTATCTATAATATTTATGATTAGAAAATAAAGAGATCAGTTGTCTAGTACCCATAACACAAGCTCGCTTAGCTTGGGACTAGATGGCGTTGTGTGTGTAGGGATACCAGTTTATTAGTTAATGCTGATAAAACTGTTACAATACCCTTTACCAAAAAGAGACGGGTAGACAAATTAGTCCCACCAAAACTTAATGGTAAAGAAGTACCATTTTCCACCGAAGTTAAGTACTTGGGCGTAATAATCGACCAAAAACTAACGTGGAACTCTTACCTTAGCAACGTATGCCTTAAGGCAAAAATTGCTTTAGGTACGTGCAGTCGTTTAGTCGAGAACAACTGGGGCTTGTGTCCCTGTATGGTCCTATGGCTGTACAGCACCATAGTGAGGCCGATGCTCACCTACGCCTTTATTGTCTGGTGTAACAAAGCCAACCAAAAGACGACTGCGGACAGGCTAAAAAATCTACAAAGAACTGCCCGTTTAATGGCAACTGGAGCTATGCGATCATCGCCTCGAGCGGCTCTTAATACACTTCTATGCCTAACGCCCCTTTATCTATATCTAGACAAGGAGGCGAGGGCTAGTTTTTATAGGATTAACGCCCAGGGCGGTCTGAGCTTGCTTTCCTACAGATTGAGATCCATGCTCGACTCAATTAAAGAAACACCGGTCTTATGCATGATCTCAGATATCATGCGTCCACTACACACTTTTGATAAAAAGTATATAGTGGAATTACCCTCCAGGGAAGACTGGCTGAATGGCCAGGTTATCTGTGAGTTCGGTAGCCTCATATGGTATACAGATGGGTCTAAAATGGGCCTCGACGCAGGCTTTGGAATTTACGGGGAACGCCCCAAATTCAAACTTAGTATGAATTTGGGTAGATTCACCTCTATCTTCCAGGCAGAAATTTTCGCCACAATTCAGTGTGCGGAAATCAATCTACAAAAACACTACGTTAACCATATAATTTATATAAACTCTGACAGTCAAGCAGCACTGCTAGCGCTGAGATCAAACTTAGTGAACTCGAAGCTAGTTGGAGACTGCGTGAACCATTTAAACGCCCTGGGATGTAACAACAGGGTCGTCTTGCGATGGGCTCCGGGTCACGCAGGTATAGTAGGCAACGGATTTGCTGACAAACTTGCACGAGAGGGCTCACAGTGCACACAATTTGGACCTCAGCCATTTTGTGGAATCTCAAGAAGCCTAGCCCAATTGACCCTTGAAACTCTTATCACAATAAATCACTTAAGATCTGGTCTGACACACCAGGCTTAAAATATTCTAAAAACTTCATCCGGGCTTTTGATCGTAAATTTGCTTCAGAAGCCCAGGGATTAAGTAAAAATAAATTGCGCATTCTGGCAAGAGCCCTAACTGGACACTGTTGTCTTAAAAAGCACATGTCCATCCTGGGTCTAAGCAACTCAAGGATGTGTCGATTCTGTTCCATAACGGAAGAAACGCTTCTGCACATCCTAACTGATTGCGGGCCCTTAATGCGCAAACGTAACACTCATCTGAGAAACTATCTACTTCGCCCAGAAGAAGTGAAATTGCTCACTGCTAAGCAACTCCTTCTATTCATTGAAGACATAGGGCTTAGCAGTAAACTATAGCCATAGCAGCGATCACAATACACCTTTTAAGTCGCAGTGATACTGGTCTCTTTCCCTACACCTGAATAGCTGCTCGCACATAATAAAAAAAGAAAAATAGTCATGCGCCTGATCTCTCCGGTTGTGTCAGATTACTATCCCACTGGACTAAATTTTGATCCCAGTTGACTAGGAGTGAGAGGGAAAGGAGAATTGTGTTGAGAATTGTGCTTGTGAATGCACTATAATAGTCCTGCACAGATGGCGAGACTCACGGAAATTTGGTATGGAGATCATTATAATATTTAGTGCTGAGTAGTGACATCTTAAGAGATTTCACTCTTTCCCTATAAAAGGTATCCTATCCAATGTGTTAAGTGTAGGAGTTTGGGGCAATAGAGGGAAAGAAAACAAGAGATGGACAGCAGCACCTTCTGCCAACTCACCTTACGTGCGTGCTTAGATAAGAAAGGCAAACTTTAAATAATTAATTTTTGGTCCGATCTATGCAGAAAGAGCTTATAGTATCTTGAAGTCTTGCAGTAGTGTTTGGATTTAACTTTATTAATTATGGAATCCCAAGCTAATGGTAGCACCCAGTCATCTTCTCTGTTGAAATTAGTATGAATAGTCTTGCGAATCATCCTTGGTAAGAATCGTCGTTCTTTTGCGAGGATTTGTTTAGGCGTCCCGATATCAGATTTCGTACACCCGATCCCTAAAAAAGTTTACAGGCCCAATTACAGGCCTATCGCCATCACCTCTTGTTTTCTATAATAATAGATTCCATTATTGACTGCCAGCTCACCTGTGAGTACGAGGAGCACTAGCTGCTTATTGACCGCCAGTAGGATTTCCGTCGAGATCGCTTAGCTGGTGATCTTCTTTCTGGCGGTAAGTTTGGACATGGCGAAGATCTTTGATTGTGTTTGGCAAAGAGCGCTTTTTTGGAGCTTCCCTCTTATGGGCTTTTATAAATTATGTAATTAGGTCAACAGTTTATTTATGCTGATTGGTGCATTAAGGTCGTAAGTAGTCGACGGTGGCGCTTAAAATATTATGTTGAAAACTGGTAACATTCATTGTTATGCAGAGGGTAACACTGGCGTTGTGTATAATATTTGTCGGGAACATGTTGTCGAGTGCCGGAACAAACTTGTGTCCGAAGGCAAGTCTTTGGCCTTGATTTGTGGCGGTTAAATCCATTCCAGTTTAACCCTCATAAACCATAAGACAAGTTTGCGCGTTAATCGCTAAAAAGAATCCGTTTGTCATCAATCTTTTTGTCTTAGCCAACATTGGAATCCTCGGCGTCGTCAAATTGTCGTTCGTAAATGCTGTTCAATTCCGCGGTCACCTGAAAAGAAAGGCTAAATTGGCCTCTAAAAACTAGTCATGCTCAGTGGTGCGGGACAGTATTTCGTGCCGGCACGCCGCTTGCAATTTATAAGGTGCAAGTTCGGTCTCACATGGAATTCTGTTCTCATACCTAGGGCGGGGCACCTCAGTTCCAGCTCTTTCCACTTGACAGCATCCGGCGAAGTGCGGCCCGAATCGTTAATGACCAAGTTCTTTCTTGTTGTACACCTTTGCACACTCTATCACATCTAACATGCGGAGTGCGCAGCGAAATTGTCTAGACAATTTTTCCGGGCCGATACAACGTAGGTATTTTCAAGGAAAAAGTACTACTCTTTTTTAAATGGTCTGCAATTTCTCTGGTGTTGTAGTTGTTCATGATCGGTGGTAGTCCCTTACTATCAGGTAAATCGCATGCTCATTTTTCCTCTCATATATAAATGTAGAAAAAAACTGTAGTCTTCCAGAGTTCTACTTGGCACTCTGAGAGACCTGTTGTCATCAGCGTTTTTGCGAATCGATACAACTTACACAATCTCTTCAAGAAAAGAGCCTATTTATTTCCTAAAGGCCAGAATGCTCCTGAGATTCTACCAATTTTGCCAACATTAATGGATGGTGATGATCCTTTACCATTAGGTGCTGCATGCTATTTTGTTTTGCAACAATATAAAAATTAACTTAAGGCTTAGCTGAATTATTTATAATGAGATTTTTCACCTCTAAGAATTTCTCTAGATCCATAATAGATCCATTAAAATACTAGATACTCAAGTCCTCATCCCCATTGGTTAACAATTACACATTCTATATGGACGGCCACTTCAGCTTTGGAAAGTTTAAGATATTAACTCTTGTTTTAAATTGAAAAAATCATGCAATTAACTGTTAGTCGTTTCCTTTTAAAACACGTCATCACAAAAGCATTATATTATATGTTAAAGTCCTTCCACCAAGGTCATTTTATTGTGCACAACACAAAGGGGTCAAAACCAAAAATATGGATCATTCCATTATAATCTGTCCAGTGTCCATGTTACTATTTACGTAAGTATACTAAAAGGCATTTGATTATGTAAATTACGCTACTCTTTTAGAAAAACCTGAAGCCTATGGCATTAGAGGCAATGTTCTTAATCTACCTAGTTGAATCTTACTTAAAGAATAGAATACAAATAACTGAAAGTAATCAAATCAATATAGCAAATATGAAGAAAGAGATATTTCGATCGTCAATGCGTGAGGTTAAATTTGGAGTAAGTACCGCAGGGGAGTGTGACTTACCTAAATGCATTGAGCAACCAGTAACACTGCGGATGATACCACCGTGACAATACCATGTAAAAGGGCAGAGACCTATGAAAATGACATTAATAACTCCTTAAAATTAGTTGTAAACTGGTTAAACGAAAACAATTTAAAAATAAATTGAAATAAAACAAAAGTTATATACTTCAGTCAACGGATTTCTAACATGAGCCTAAATTTACACTGCATGATGATGATGTTGTAAAAGAAGTTGAAACTGCAAAGTTCCTGCGTCTCGAAATAGATAAACATCTTAATTAGAAAGCGCACATTAATACTTTATGTAAGAAAATTAGTAAAACCGCATATGTTTTACATACTCTGTCTTCAATAGTATAAATAAACGGATGCACTTCTCACTGCTTACTACGGTTTAGCAGAATCCCACCTCCGATATGGAATAATATTTTGGGGCAACTCAAACGAAGACTCAGCGTTTGAGACTCAAAAAAGATGCATAAGGGCGATTTTTAAGCTTAAAACTATCGATAGTTGCATGCCACATTTTAAATGGTATAAAATACTGACATTACCTTGTTTATATATACTAGAAGTAGCTGTGTTTGTTAATACTGTGTTGGGTTTTTTTAAGTAGGTATGTACACTTATATTCCCATTCTGTACTGTTCACCATTGCTGTTGCGGCCACATCGCAACTGAAACATCGTTAACTCGACTATTACTTACCCTTCTATCAATGATTTCAGGTTTCTCATCTAACGAAAGAACATTTGATGCTATCAAAATGATGCATTTTACTACAGAAGATTTTCTTAGATTCAGGTAATATTTAGTTTTACGCTGGTATGTATTTTCATTTAAAATATTTTTGTCTATCATGGTGAAGTTACTTCAGAGTCTTTTAACAAAGGTATGGTGTTCTTATTCTTCAAGAAAGGCGGCGACAACCTATTGAAGAACTACAGAATGATATCCCTTCTGCGCCCCGTCTATGGTTATTTTTTCGAGTGTCATTACAAAATGTTTTGCAGAATAAGTTTGTGCATGAAGATATGTGTAGATAAATATGTGTATATGGACTATGTATTATGTAAGTATTTGCTTACGCATATGGACTATACTCGTAGGAAAGCCGTTGATTCCATTTAAATTTGGGTGGTGTCAGACTTACTGTACAAATACTTCAGCACTTTGATGCCTGTCGGTAATCGGTAAATCAAATTAGGATAAACTTACCCAAATGCAGAAACAAGATGGCGTTATATCACCATAACATTTTACCGCTGCATTAGCATTACAATATGTTTTCAAGCTACTGCCTGGGTGGGAAAGGATAGAGTAACAGCATCAATGACGACTAGATCACTCACCTTCGATTTGCTGACGATATAGTCATTATGACGGAATCCCTGGAACTCAGCGATATGCATGTTGACATCAATAGTGTCTCTCGAGGTAGAGGAAATGTGAGAATAAAATGGAAGGTGAGGCAACTGAGGAAAATGAACATAGAGAAGACAAATATCATGTAAATTATCACATATGTATATGCCGGTAGTTGTTGGGAGCACTACGCTCAAAGTTGTTGATGAGTATGTTTACCTAGGACTAATAGTCCAACTAGATAAATCCAACTTCGACAGAGGGGTCAATCAACAGATCCGGTTTCCTTTTCTGTTATCAGACAAGAAGCTATGGTAAAAAGCATGGAAGAATTCCATTCCTTTTGTCTTTGTACAGTTTCAATGTAGTCCAGAGATGCATAAATAGCTATGCTAATAATTCCATTGTTAGAGATCTCAGTGTTCTTCATGATACCATATTTATATTTGACGTTCACTTAGGAAGAATTATAACCAAATCTACGAAAGCTCTTGGATTTTTGATGTGTAGCTCTAGGGACTTCACTAAAGCTAAAACTCTAAAGATCCTATATTGTTCTCTTGTAAGAAGTAATTTGGAGTATGCATCTCAAGTCTGCAACATATATTACCCGACTTGAAAATATCCAAAGTTTATGCGTTACCTCTGTTATAGAACCAATGACTATCGCTATACCTCAGATAATTATATTAGTTATTGTAAAAAACATCATCTTCTTCCTCTTGCTATGTGTCGTGAGATTTCTGACCTCACTTTTCTGTTAAAAATAACTTGTAGTGCTATTGACTGTCCTGAGCTTTTATCTCAACTACATGTTAGTTGTCCTGCCAAACCTCTTAGATACAACAAAATTTTAAGTCTCCCGTTTTCATCTACAAATTATAGACAAAATACATTTGTATGGCGAGCGAGCAATAATTTCAATAAGCTAGCCAATGAGTTTGACTTCGATTTGTTTAACACTAGTGCTGCGTCAGATAGGCACATACTTAACAATGCATTTTTTGGTACCTCTAAGTGAGATATTGATGCATTGCTACACAACTATGCTATAATTTTTATGTTTAGCTACGATTTACTTTTGTATTTGTGTTTATTTTTCTGTTAAAAATAGCTTGTAGTGTTATTGACTGTCCTAAGTATGAGTTGATTGTCTTTTATATGTATAATACAAGTTTAGCTCTCATTTGGCATAAATATGTTGTATTTGATACTTTCGAGTGTTAAATCGTATTTATCACTGTTGTAAATTCACCTTTGTATCTATTAGTGAGGATCTTCAATTGGCTTACTGTTGTTATTAGTACTATCTATCCTAATTATGATAGCTGTTGGTCTTCCAAATAAAATAAATAATGCGTAGTTACCTTGTGTTTAACTTCCATAACTGCGCTGAATTACCATCAGAGTAAATCATAATCAAGCAAGTTTATGATTATTGCCAGACTTTGGAAAGGTCTTATATTAATTATGTAAACTTAAAATAGTGTAAAAAGTCACAAATGAAAATATATATACATATTTTACTGTGTGATGGTAACTTGAGAGTATCCAAGTTACCATCACACATCCACCCAGTGGGTGTATTAAGATTCAACTAAGGGATATGCCTTAAGGTCTTGGGGTTAGAAAACAGTATAATAATCTCTACCAGGCATAAAATAACCAGACTGGCAATAGGGATCAGCATCAGAGATGTGAGACATCTACCGAAAATAGATTTGCCAGATTAGAAGACCAAAATATCTCAACAAATTTTGAAAATGTGGGATTTTTGTGTTGTTGTGGAAATAAATAAATATATCATAAATTTTTTTTTATTAAGAGGCCACATCAAGTACTTTAAACAAAACTGATTTGAGTACACTTAATTTATAGGTTGCCACATCTATTTAGTGTTGGACTTTACCAATCTGGATCCTTTAGTAGTATTTAGAAAATATTTATATTTCACACACTTTACTTTAAAGTTAGGTCTAATTACTACCTCAGCTTTTATTATATCAAGGCCCATACATTAACTTTTCGAGAAGCTGTTTATCTGGAGGTTATTTGAAATGTCGGGAGAACCCAGATTAATCCCGACCATCTGGCAACCCTAACTGCTAATGTCTATTCCCCTGCCAAGCATGACAATTAATGCAATTTTTATGTGGTAGAGCCATACTGCAGTTATATTAGTGGTATAGTTGTTGCACGAATGGTTCGGCTTGACCGGGGAATGACCACACTCTCACAGAATACATAAATAGCAATTTGATGCTGCTGGTTCATATGGTGAGTGTAGAAAAACAGAGACACTTTTTACTGGAGGAAGCATTCCATCTTAGTCCTCACTGTTGACAACGAATTTGCATTATGATTCGTAATCGAGGATAGATCTAGTTGTCTATGGGCCACAGCAACCACTTACCATCAGGTGGACTGTGTGCTTGTTTGTCTCCTTATTCTATAAAAATCATATCACAACACATTTTTATTTACAGCTTATGGGTGACAAACGAGCACTGTTCAGCTGTAAACTTTTACAAGCTGATGAATGAAAGAATAAAAATACTTTATAGGCAGATTATTAATGAAAGATTATTTATTAATGTTGGATCGAATAAAATATTTGTATTATTTACTTACTAGAAAAAAAGTACATTATATTTTACAACAGTTACTGTCAATTTCTACTAACACATTTTTAATCTTCTGGTTTCTCTGGGGGTGGTCCACAGGGTTGTAACATTCTTTCCATAAGGTTGAACTTAACGCGTGCCTTAGATTCATTTTCTACAATCGCAAAGTAGCTTAGTAAATCAGGATGACCCATGTAGCTGCAGCAAGAATCTCGATGTTGGTTAGTTAACCATTCATACTTAGTTGTATCAGCATGTCCAGTTCCAATATATTTACTCTGAAGATGCTCCAACTGGCTGTGAATATTATACCGTTCGCCCATTTTGCTAAAAAAAAATACATAGAAATACTTAACAATGATACCTACATGTATTTCCTGAGATAACTAAGTGTAAGGTATTGGACGGAATTTGAAAGATATACTTACACAACTTTAGAACAAATAAAACGGACCTACAATAGAAAGGGATAATCGCAAGTGGATTAAAAAAGTAATTTACCTGGAACGTGAATGTTAAGAAAAACAAAAGTCTTCTTTTATAATTAGTATACGATTGACGCAATGATTAACAAATTCTTACTCTAGAACACAATTAAATTCCTATTTAAATACTAATAATTGATATTAGTACATACATAAATTAAAATAATCACAAATTCACAAAAATAGCTTGACTGCCTTGTGTAGTTTTGTCGAGTTTTGTTTGTTTTGTTAGACTTTTTGATTAGGTTCGCCAATTGGGACCGGCAAAAGTCTGATACCATAAAGCCTATCCTGTATTTTCTTGGATTCTGTTCATAGATTACTGACTATGTACTAGAGAATTCTGTTCCCAAAACTTAGTACAATATGTTGATGCGTCATATTACGAAGTTCTTCTTCTTTCCTACTCTTAATAGAATTCTGCCAATGACAAGTCCGTATTATGAAGTTTTTGGGATATAATAACAATGGTTTAACCGTAGACAGAGAAACCTATAGACAAATTGATGCCTTCTTTCGCATTCGCGCACGAAAAAGATAGATTTATGCATACGTCTTGCATAGAAATGAGACAAAGCGGTGTGATTATTTGTCCCTTTCTCCGTGCCGGTTTTTTTTGTTTAGCAAACTACACTTTGCTAAACAACTTTGACAGTTCGCAGCAATCTATAAGAGCAATATATAATCTATTTTAAGGAGTTAACAAGTTGTTTTAAGTGAGAAAAAAGGGTTTTGTGAGCTTAAGATTGGTGAATCTTGTTCAGTTCAGTTCTTAGAACAATGGAGAAGATAACCATTTTTTGTTTTATATGCCAAAAAAATCTACAAAAAATTACGAGAATAACCGTGTTTTTAATTTTTTCTATCTTCAAAACTGACCGAGATATAAAGGCGCGAAGTTAACATTTTAGAAAGAACAACACCATCTATAAATATTGTGCCTCTCAATGTAAAATACGGCCACAAAAACACCTGAAAAGTTGTTTTTAATGTGCCTAGAAACCCTACCATCAGAAATAAATGGACAAATGCTATGAGAAGAGCACATCCTTTAGGACCAAACACGGTAGCATATTGTTGTAAGGATCATTTCGATGTAAGTATTCAAATAATAATAATCTTCACATGATAGCTCTTGGTTATTGGTAGTAAATGCTTTCTATTAGGCATGTTGGTACCTACTCGAGTCGCAGTGTTTAAGTAACTAACGATTCATTGAACCTTTTCACGCTTAATGATCATTATAATTTCAAGAAGAAACAATACCTAATACCTATATATTTAACTAAAACTACTTCAGTGTAAATAAACATCCAAACTTGGGTAAAGTACTTACCTATATAATGTAGATAAGTCAATGACCTGTCGTGAGTTCGTAAGTTTAGATACCTACCTATGTTTGCAGCAAATTTTAAAATGTTTATAATGCATATAAAGGTTAAAATATGGAATATGTTAACAAACGTTTTTATATTTTTACGATATTTCGAGCAAAAACTAAACACATCGCAGAACTGTTCAACCTGCATACTTTGCGGGCCGCAAATAATGAAAGAAGTTTGATTATGAAGTGGAGCACTTAATTTTTTTTTCGTGTAGTCCTATTTTTATGTATTACATAGTTGGTACATATTTTAAATATTGATGGAATACAAATTACGAGGTTCCTTATTTTTTTATAGACTTTAAATAAGTTTGTATTTTGTTCTAGGTCGAAAACGATATGGAAAACTACGTGAAGTACAAACTAGTTGGTGGTCCCCTCAAACTTAAAAAAGATGTTTTGCCTCACTAGTTTGCTTGTCAAAATCGGTATACAGAAAAACCCCAACGACATACGATTTTTACACAGACACGACGTATACAGATTTTTACTATCAAAACTAAATGCTAAATCTAGGTCAGAAACAGTTGCACATGCGATTGCCACTACTTCACAAGAAATTGAGCATAGATATATGTTCTCGATCCTGTTACTACTCTAGATGATAATATTGACATTGATCCCCTGCCTGAAGAATATATAACTACGCTTTTAATCATAATAATAATGCGACCCTTTTTCTATTAATATTGAAAACATCTGATTTTTAGATAAAATCGTATTTTTATACACCGGAGGTATATTTGTAGTAAATTTCTTTATATACAACAGGAATTTTTTTAACCATAAAAACCACAAAGAGGTCAGGGTACACTTATGAAGAATAAGAAAACCAAACTAGTTAGAGGCAGATAGTAAGTAGGTAGGTAAGGAATGTTTACGTATTTTTGTTATACTTATTCTTATCATTAGCAAATGAAACCCAGAAGTATTAATGTAATAATGGGTACCTAGGTTATAAAATATTATCTTATTCTTATTCGTATTTCAGCCGCGACAAAATCTTTGTTTCTTAGAAAATATTCCGCCAAAACAATCATGTCACGGACTATTGGAAGATTGTCAGATTGACCTTTTGAAACCCTTCTTCCATCATTAAATACTTAAAAACACCAGAGCGCACGAGGGCAAATAACTCACCCGCGAAATATTACTACAAACATTGATTTATATATTAAACCCAATGACTACAAACGTATGATCGGCGCTGGAACGGTATGGCGGCGCGGCCGCATGGAATCTATGACGTCACACGCTACTCGCGGGCACGGGCGAGATTTTAAAAATGTACGTAAACTTTCCACGCCTATAACTTCGGTAATAGTGCACCGATCGATGTGAAATAAAAACTAGAATTATGTGTTTGGTCTGGAAATTTTACCTACGTACTTAAAAGTTTAATATTGTAACCTTGTTATCTTCTCCATTAAAAATTTTATCTAAATATGTTTAAAAGTCATAAAGATTATTGTATAACCTAAAACTACGTTATCGTCCTTTCTCACTCGAGGCCACGCTAATCATTAGTCTATAGGTTTCTCTGTCTACGTGCTTAACCCAGTTGACTGTGACAATGATATATCTACCACAAACTAATCAAAAGTACATCTCTAAGCTCCAAAGAGGATAAAAAAACCTAAGATTTTTATCACACTCCAAGCAGTGGACAAATTGTTCTTTAATAGTTCACATTCGCAGCCATTTAATAAACTAAATCGTTCCACTTTAATTAACCCAAATTCTTTTTTTTTTTATTACGAATAAGGGCGACAAACGAGCACACAGTCCACATGATGGAAAGTGGATGTAGTGCTCCATAGATATCTACATTTATCCTCAACTATAACAATCATAATACGGATGTGTTGCCATCGCTAAGGGCAGAAATGAAATGCCTCGTCTCAAGTAAAAAGTGTCTCCGGTTCGCTACACTCACCACACGAAACACTGTAGCATTATGCTGCTATTTTTCGCTGGCGTTCTGTGAGACCTTATTAATAAAATAATTTAACAGTATCCGCATTAAACTCTTTGTTTTGATCAACTTGTTAGTGACATCTTGTGAAGGGAAGATTATTAAAACTGAGGTGAAATCATTGATCACATAGTGCTATATAATTAAAAAGTTGCTTTTCAAATAAGTACTTCGATTTCTAGTGAATGTATTTGGCTTTTAAGAATATCCGTAGTTTGATCAGTTCTTTTATAATAATAATAATATATTTATTTTCTTAAAACATGTTATGAAAAATATTTTACAAATATTAAACAATCGACCAGCATGTTTTGCTAAAGTTTTTATTTTTGTAAATTAAGACTTATGATTAATAAAGTCCATAATGCTATAGAAATTATTCTTAATTAGGTATTCCTGTAATTTCATTTAAATAATTCAGTACATATTTAACATTTAAAGATTATTTGGTAGCTTGTTATATAAAAGTGCCCACACGTTTTAGGATCATCACTTAAAATTAGCATGTATTGTTTCACCTGATTTAAGCATTTACATCATCTGCCGTGTTACATAAATATTTCTGCTTCCATACAAACATGCATATTTCATAAATATAAAGACATGGTAGGAGTAATAAGTCAAGCTTTTTAAACACCTGTAGACATGATTCAGTAGGTTTAAGCCCACATATTTCTCGGATGCATTTTTTTTTTGCATTATATGCTCTATTTCGATCCGTGCCATTATCGTCCCCAGATTAAAGTCCATAACGCAATATTGGCACTACGTATGGTAGGACGGAACAGCCGTTTTTATGTTTGTTACATTTTTTATATATTTCATGGTGTACGCAAATTTATTTAATCTCGTAGATACATCGTTCACATGCAATTTTCAGTTAAAATTTTCATCTATAGTTATTCCTAAAAATGCATTTGTTACTGCTTTTATTTTCGGTATGTTAAGATTAATTGTATATTTTTTTTAATTAAATTTATATTTATATTATATATAATATAAAATTTGACTAATATTTCACAAAAAACATAAATTTTTAAATTTTCCTAACATTTTACTTCCTTGCTATGATATCGTTCAAATATTTCACCATATTCCAATTTACTAAGACCTTATTTGAGTTGAAGGGGAAAGTATTCCTTGTTTTTAATTTCAATTTGGCTACGTCAAAATTTATATTCTTCTACGATGAAACCACATTTAATATATAGAAATAATTTCATTTATTAAAAAAATAACCATCAATATTAGAGGTTTTTTTTACATTAGATTTGTTTTGTTGTCATTACATTACATTTTTTAAATTATCTACATTAGGTTTATTACCGTAGACAGAGAAACCTATAGACAAATTGACGCCTTCTTTCGCATTCGCACACGAAAAAGATAGATTTATGCATACGTCTTGCATAGAAATGAGATAGAGCGGTGTGATTGTTTGTCCCTTTCACCGTACCGGTTTTTTTGTTTAGCAAACTCTACAGTTTGCTAAACAACTTTGAAAGCGTTGCAAATTATGTTTAAGTGAGAAAAAAGTGTTTTATGAGCTTAAGGTTGGTGAATCTTGTTCAGTTCAGTTCTTATAACAATTAAAATTTTTATCTAAATGTGTTTAAAAGTCATAAAGATTATTGTATAACCTAAAAATTCGTTATCGTCCTTTCTCACTCGAGGCCACGCCGATCATTAGTCTATAGATTTCTCTGTCTACGTTTATTACGTACCTATATACCTGCATATAATATAGACTGAATGAGTAAGCATCCTTGCTTGTATCAAAATAAGACAGTAAAATAAATTTGACTAGCAACTGGCAACTTTAAAGTTTGCAGTGCGCCATTTTCGATTTTTCGAATTTACAATTTATTTGATCAATAATAACAATAACAATAATTGTGCCTATCTCTTTCCTCATTTATATTAATCCTATAATAATAGTTGTAATGGAATAATGGATAACGTAATAAAGTTGAATAATTTAAAACAGAATGAGGAAGATCTGCGTAAAGAGGCAAAAAAATTAAAGAATCAAAAAAGTATAATCTCAAGCAAAAGGCGGACACATTTGTACATGTTTGAGAAATGTATCACTACAATTGTAAGTTCACTTAAAAGTAATTAGGGTTAGATAAGTCTTTATTACAACACTAAGATTTAGTTTCTAGTAATAAGACTAAAAAGCAGTTACAGCCTATCCTCTTGCTGGGCACAGAATCCATTTTTGAGAGTTGAGAGTATAATTTAGCAATTAGTCTGCCGCGCTTTCCTGATGGGGACAATAATTATTCTTATACTCTTCGGCCTTTTTTGATTCCTCAGATATGCAAAGTTTCGTACGATATTTTTCTTTCCGCCGTGCATGTGGTAAAATGGTACTTTTGAACACGTGGAATAGCCACGCTGTATCTAAATTGTAGTTGTAGCACGAATGGATCGGCTAGGCCACGAAAGAACACGATCTCACCGAATACCAGGGAGTTTGTAGAGAACCGGAGACCCGTTTTATTGGAAACGCGGCATTTCATCTTAGTCCTCAGGGGTGACAACATAATCTACATTTTTATTCTTCTAAAATAAAGACTAATGAAAGTGAACGCAAGTAATAACTATTCCAAGGTACTTAATAGTTTTTGTATTAAAAATAACTGGGCAGTTACAATTAGACTCTGCGACTGAGCAACATTGATGTGTGAAATTTTCTGGAATGGTTATATGCTGGGTTGAGCTACGCATAGAAAAATGAACATATTTGGTTTTGTCCGTATTCAGTGTTAATATGTTTTGTTGGAGCCATTTATTAACCCTATCAAAACCTTGCTGTACATATAAATAAACCGTGTCTACTGTATTTGCGGAAAAAGTAGCACGGTATCATCTGCATAAGATATTGAGGTTTTGTTGTCGTTGAATTCAATTGATATTGACGACTCCGTAGCGCAGTGGCTTAGCAATGAGTGGTTGCGCTGGGGGTCGAGGATTCGAATCCCGCATGGAATAAGTATTTGTATGGCCTACAAGTAATTGTTCCGGGCTGGATGTTTGTCCTTGTGCAAATTATGTTTGTTAACTGCCCGTTTTTTAAATAAAAAAAAATTATAAAGAAAAGAAATATTATTTTACCTGAGTTAAGTTCGAGATTGCAAAGGTCATTTATATACATCAAAAATAGGGTTGGCCCTAATACACTTCTTGCGGCACACCAAAATGAGTATTTTTTTGTTCAGAGCTAACAATCTTATCGATTTTTATGCATTGATATCGATTACAAAATTAGGTAATGTGTTTTATTGATGATTCAGATTGGCGTTGTGGATAGGAACAAAGAAGTATAATATAATAGCACTGATAAGCCGACGCATACGCCGAGAAATAAATAGATAATTACGGTATTCAATGAACAATAAAACGGACCGCAGATTCGTGATCAGAGCATGCCAAAACCTTTTTTTTAGGATCGTGAGTCGTTCCCCGGTCGAGCCGACCCACTCGTGCTACAACCTTAATATAGCTGTAGTGTGGCTCTACCACGTATAACAGTTATGCCTATGTCCAACTATGTGGGCCCAACTATCCCTATAACCTTCGCGGAAGTGCAAGCAATATGTTGGCAAAGTTTTATCATAATCTGATGAACGGTATGGCAGCGCATAATTTCATAATCATCATCATCATTACATCCCTTCACAAGTCCACTGCTGAACATAGGCCTCCCCCAAGTAATGTCAAAAAGCACGGTCCTGAGCCACCTGCATCTATCGACTTCCTGCATATCTTACCAGGTCGTCACTCCATCTCTCCAACTGCCAACTCCAACTCGAGAACCTTTTTTCCCCATCATAGAACACGAACTAACAAATAAAATTTTTACTTATTAGATAGCTGTTTTCCGTAAGTAGGTGTGAATACACGCATGATGTCGATCTGTGGAAAATATTCAGAAATTTAAAACCATATTTGTAAAAAAAAATTCTCTAGAACTAACTATATTTTATGTTTGCAATAATAGTATCATTAATTTCTTCCGCATACAGCCTAAACCTAAGCATCCAAACCACATTATATTTGCCTACTATCACAACAACTACATTAATAAAATAGAAAATTTGGACGAAATGTGCAATTTAACACACCTGCACTTACAATGGAACAAAATAACGAAAATCGAAGGTTTAGATAAATTGACAAAACTGAAGAAGTTATATCTAGGCTGCAATTGTATCAGTGTTGTGGAGAATCTCATGGGCTTGAAATATTTGGAGGAATTGTACATAGAGAAACAGAATGTTGACAGTCCAGACCCATTATGTTTTGAACCAAGGACAATAGTGTCTATTGGGGTGAGTGTATTTTTATGTAAACCTGGTATCGATGAGATCTAATCCTTTTTAGAGCTTTCAGTTACTGCAGTCGTTTGACTGATTATTTAGTATAGAGTTGGAGTAAATATTAAATATTGTTTTTTATTACACTACACTACAATCAGTATATTTATCAAAGGCAAATTGCCGTTTCTTTAGATAATTTTAAGGATCTATTACCCAATTCGCAATTCTCTCGGCAACCTGCTATTGAGAGTTTTCCGTCTACGCAACATTTTTAGGAGACTCCAGGGAAATTCCAGGGATGGATTGGTAGCAGAATCATCGAAGCGTCAGACCTAAGATCAACTGTACTGCACTTGCCTTGCCATAGCGCAAGAAAACGATTCTTTAAAATCCATCTCCTCCGTAACCCGTAGGCCAATTTACATAATTTTCATTTTTTTGGCAATATTTGTAGCTCTCATATATATAAATTGTTATGTGGTAAAGCCATGCTGCAGTTATATTAGTAGTATAGTTGTAGCACGAATGGGTCGGCTCGACCGGGGAAGGACTACACTCTCACAGAATACCAGCGTGAAATAGTAGCTTAATGCTGCTGTGTTTCGTATGGTGAGTGTAGAGAACCGGATACCCTTTCCAAAGGGTCCAAAAAGGGTTCCTAAAAAGTCCAACAGATTATAATAAGCAGTTTTAAACATCCAAGTCGATTAAACACTATTATAAAAAAAAAAACGTTTTATCTATAAGACGTATTGCTTTAATCAATGTGACTAGGATAAGCCTTGGTATAATTGGGGTTTGAATGCCGGGTCAGGACAAATTGAGTTATTGAGTTTTCAGTAGCAGCCTTGGACGAACATAAAGCTGTTGCGCCTGCGTTTGGTCTCTCTGGTCGTGTAGGGCTACCGTCCCATCGCACTATGAGAGTCAGGGATTATTAGAGTGCACATGTACTTGCGCATACACGTTAGCATAATTCTGCCTTGCACAGATTTCATATTCACAGTTGTGACCGATTTTCGGTTCCAAGGGCATTATTATTATTGAACCTATCAGTATCCAGTAGTTAATATCCTATTGTAAATAATGTGTAGTGAGGGGGTAAATTTATAATTTCAGGCAACATTAAGAATATTAAATGTGTCGGAAAATAAAATAACGGATATATCATGGATTAAACCGTTAAGGCGCTTGGAAGTCTTGATTGCAACGAAAAATAAATTAGATGATATCCAGGTAAGATTTAAGGTCCTACAGAATAAGTATATTTTAGAGTTAACAACTAATGGATGGAGAAATTTATTAGGTATTTGAGGGACAAGTGTCGTTAGCGCAGTATCTAAGCTTTTGGTAGCAGCAATATCGGGCTGCGGGTTTAAATTCCGCACGGAGCAAGTGTTTGAATGGACTATAAATAGGTAATTGTTCCGCGTCTGGATGTTTGCTTACGTGCAAATGATGTATTTTTTATTTATAGCAGAAGGGGCAAATGAGCATGCGGCTCACCGCCGCCCATGAACAACTGCAACACCAGGGAATTTGCAGTACGTTGTCGGCCTTTTAGAAAGGAGTAAGCTGTTTTCTTGTACCTAAGTTGTATAGGTCCGGGAAAATCGCCGGTGGTTTACAATGTCACAGAGAGGTTGTACGAGGAACAAAACTCCTAGTGAAACGCACGGTTGTGGACCGCCAAGCATCCAGATGGTGAGGATCGTATCGCGAGTTTTGACGCGATGTGCGTCCGTGAAATTTGGCTACTGGAATTAATCCGAACAATTCCTCAGAGCACTCCCCATGGTAGATACGATAGAAAATGCAAAGGGATGCAACATCTCTTCGCAGCGCCAGTGAATCGAACCGAGTAGAAAGATCTCGGTCGTCGACGATTCGAGCCACTCTGCGCTGGATGCGGTCAGGTTGTTAAGAGAGTACCCCGGCTCACGGATAAGAACAGTATTCCATGTGAGGCCGAACTTGCGCCTTGGAAATACACAAAAAATATTAAAATTGTTTTAAAAGAGTCTTAAAGTGATAATGAACCGCTATAATTTTTATATATATTTTTTAAAACCGGATAGTGCCATAAAAATTGCCATGCTGTTCAACTTGTGACATCACTGTCCCGGAATTTTACCGATTTTGGAAAGGAATAAGATACTTTTTAATGTTTATTAATGAGTTATCATCTATATCATTGTGGTATTGTGCCTGAATGCAAAAATACGAGCATAAGAACGCCGGGAAAGTTATGGATTCAAGGGCCAAGTGATTTTAATATAAGAAATACTTGGTTAAAACTGGCGAGAAGATACCCGAATACATTGTCTACAAAAACTAGACCATTCTTTTGTGAAGTTCATTTTGATGTAAGTCTGACCTATATTTAACTATCGTTTATACAAAACAAAACATCATGAGGTGAAGGGTATCGCAAGTCAAATTTTGTAATGAATTATGTTAACTTCCTAAGTAGCACAGATAGCTGTATAACTACTCACTTTTAGACCTATTTGAAACTCTATACGTATTAAGACTCTTTTAAGAGTACACTGCTGATCCTAAAGCTGCATAATAGCTATCATCATTCATTATCACTACAGCCCTTCACAAATCCACTGCTGAACATAGGCCTCCCCCAAGTAATGCCACAAAGCACGGTCCTGAGCCACCTGCATCCATCGACTTCCTGCATATCTTACCAGTTCGTCACTCCATCTAGTGGGGGGTCACCCTACACTATGCCTACCGGTACGAGGCTGCCACTCGAGAACCTTTCTTCCCCATCGGTTATCGGTTCTTCGAGCTATATGGCCGGCCCATTGCCACTTCAGCTTACTAATCCGTTGGGCTATGTCGGTTACTCTGGTTCTACTGCGGATATCCTCATTTCTAAGTTTATCCCGCAGAGAAACTCCGAGCATAGCCCTCTCCATAGCTCGCTGAGCGACTTTGAGCGTCCTCATACGCCCAACAGTGAAGGACCACGTCTCGGTTCCGTAGGTCATCACTGGCAACACGCACTGGTTATACAACTTAGTTTTCAGGTTTTGAGGCATACCTGACGAGAAGATGCTTCGTAATTTTCCGAACGCTGCCCAGCTGAGCTGAATCCGTCGATTGACCTCTCGTTTGAAGTTGGACTTACCTAGTCGGACTATTTATTGTAAACGTACTCGTCAACAACTTCGAGCTTAGTGCTCCCAACAACTATCGGCATAGGGGTGACATGGACATTAAACATGATCTTTGTTTTGTTCATGTTCATCTTAAGACCTATCCGTTGGGAGGCACTATTGAGGTCATTGAGCATAGTGCTTAAGTCCTCCAGCGATTCTGCCATAAGGACTATATCCAATACAGCGGTGAAGAGTTTCGGGGAAATAACGTCACCCTGTCTTACACCTCTCTGCAGTTGGATAGGTTTCGTACTCTGGTTCTGTACACGGATAGCCATCGTAGCCCTACTGTACAAACACTCCAGCACTTCGATATAGCGACAGTCAATTTGGCACCGCTGAAGAGACTGTAGCACCGCAAATTTCGAAAAATGCTGTATAAGGATGTTTTTGTGAACTCCTATTACACTGACCTATTAAAGGGGTACGTGTCAGCTAATATAAAGTTAATAGCTGTATAATGAATGAATTGTGCCCACATTACAGCTTATTGCTCAATATGTCTGCCGCTAATCAGTATTTATACTGCCATTGATAGTATCTGCATAGCGGCTGTTTAAACATTCACGAGATGCCTTGCAGCTGCTTAGAGACTCACTAGTGTATCGAATTAACGGCTTCTACTTTATAACGGTTCAGATACGACTTTAATCAGACTTTATCGGAATAAAAGTAACATACCTGTACTGTCATCAACCAGTGTAAGTAATTGATGGCCATATTACCGACGTATATATTTTTTTGCTTTGTAAATATGAATTCGAGTAATTCGTGGAAAATGAAAGCTACAATGGGCATTAGAAGAAAATTATCGAAAGAGTACCAAAGAATTATGACGAAAGAAGAAATAAAACCGTCAAGTCGGGAAGTAATGCAAAGCGTGACAAATAGTTTGAATTAGGATGGTTCCGTACAAAATATTAATCGCAATAGCTCATAAGATGTTGTACATTCAACAAATTATGTTGTGGATCCAAGTTCTTCTTCCAGTAACTTCGGTGATAAAATTAATTGTTCAACTCTAAACTCAATTCAAAAAAAAAATATTGTTTTACATATTTATTTATTTAGTTTACATCAATTCATCTGTCACAGAAATATAACCATCTGAATAACTGAATATTAACCAAACAACTGGATATTAACCATCCACATTGAACCAACTCCACATAAGTGGAGTTGGATCAGCGGTTTCTTTTATTGGCACTGCGTCTCATTGACATCGGTGTCGCTCACAGAACACTTAATCACAGAACACAACTGGATATTAACCATCCACACTGAACCAACTCCACATAAGTGGAGTTGGATCAGCGGTTTCTTTTATTGGCACTGCGTCTCATTGAAATCGGTGTCGCTCACAGAACACTTAATCACAGAACACTATATTAGGTGTTCTGTGGTGTTCTAATTCAATTTTTGCAATTCATTTTCTTCCAAGCAGACTCGGCTTCGAATGTTCTTCCTTGATCGGCTTGAAATTTTTTTATTCTGTAAAGGCCAACTTAATATTCCATTATACTCCCAAATTGAAGGTATTGAGTTCCAGTTTATAAAAAGTACTCTGTGGTACCGAGAGCCGACTGAGCACTATAAAACAAGTCCATCTAGCACGCGAACGATAGAAAGAGATGGCCGCATTTATAGTTCATAAAAGATAGCTTGATCTCTGCGACAGCTGTCAGTAAAAATCACGCCTATAAAGTCCTGAATTTCTTAGTAGTACAGACACACAGTACCTGTCAATATCATGCTTTATGGGCATGCCGACCTAATTAGTGCATAAAGCCCATAAAGTATGACATTGACAGGCACTGTCTGTACTACTGAAATTCAGGACTTCATAGGCGTGATTTTTATTGACAGCTGTCGCAGAGATCAAGCTATCTTCTATAAACCATAGGCACAATAGGTTAGGTGACAACACAGTTTTAACGAGAGCCGCGCGGACTGTACAGCGGTTGTTTATCAGTCAATCCGATACATTATTAGGATCAAATGTCTCTAAGGGCCAATTTCATAAATACAATACGAAAGTCAGGAATGACGTCAAAGCCCTAAATTCAATTACAAACGCTGATCGTTTTACTAAACGAAAATCAAGCGTGACGTTACGTTTGAGTAATAGCCTTCTTAGAGTATGTAAAAACAAGGAAATTATAATATGCTGAGGATGAAATAATATGGCGTTTATGATTCTGTTGCTGTACAATTTATTTTACAATAAAAATAATATATCTATTTATATATCTTTATTTATATATCTATTATAAATCTATTTAATTATACTTAATATATATATATATATATATATATATATATATATATATATATATATATTAATTTATCTTTCTACCCAATTTGAATTTTCGCGCCCACGTAAAATGGTGTGCTAAATAATATCGCTTTGAAAACTTTAAACTAGAATTTATCCATGCGGTATTATTATCATTACTACGGTACGGATCCTTAAAGAGTCTGTATAGCAACTGTTTATAATGTTCACATTCTGGCTAACGGTTGAGCTTGTGAACCAAAGTAAAGAAAACACTTATACTGCATACCGTTCACATGAGTATTTTTATTCAGTTTTTTACTGATCTTATCTATACATATAATAAAACAGTAACGAAAGAAAAACTGTACATTGAGTATTTTCAAGAAAAAATAAGTGGCTTTTGTTAGAAAAACGTAACTGATAACAAAAAGTAACTTTTTAGAATTTTTGTCTGTTTGTTTGTCTGTGTGTATGGTACGGCTTCACGCCAAAACTACTGGATGGATTGAATTGAAATTCAGCAAAAATGTTCTTTGTAAACCAAAGAAGGCTTTAGGCTACATATTATCACTCCGTATGTTATAGGAGGTAAGCAGTATTGATTAAAAGGTTTTTCTTCGTAATTGAATGCACAAAATAACTGAATGCATAAAATGACATGTTATTAGTTAAAATAAAAATTAAAATTTAACTCTGGGAACATAATGATCACGCTATTTTTATAAAGGAGCGGGGCAGTAATATTATAAATTGCAAGGGAAAAGCTGTTTAACAATATGTCAACGGGGAATTTAGCGGTAAGGTCAGGCGACCGTTTACCGCATTAAATGGTGCAAGTTTAAATCCCATAATATTGTTTTGAAAAACGTAACTTTTGTTTAAGACGACACATCGAAAAGGCTATCGCGGTACTGATCCGAGTGAATACATAATTTCTATAAAAACTTGAAAAAACACCGTCATAAGGTCTAAAATAGCGTAGCGCCCGCGACGATTAAAAGCGCTTAGAAATTGTCAGAATCTTAAAATATATTTTTTTTAAATTATTGGTTTAAGTAATCAAAATAATGAGCAAGTAAATTATGAATATTGATGTTGTGAATATATTTGAGTGATTCCCAAGCATATAGATTAAGTAATTTCGTTATAATTTCAACTATAGTGATTTTTTAGAGGTGTTTTCGCAAATAATTATGATCGAGTCAAAATTAATACAATCGTGTTTTTGAACAATCAAATTCAAGATAAAGAGAATTACCTATATCAAACTTCCACTTTCGTTAGTGGTGTCATAGTCCTATACTATTCGATGAAAGGAGATGCATTTTTTCACGGTGTCGCCTTAATTTTTGCATTTTTTGTCCTATCTAATTGTATGGAGAGTTTCACACCAATATTACTAAACAGATTGATTGGTGGTACAACAGGTTACACTATAATGAAGTCAAGTCAAACTTTTGGTTCTAAGTTATATCTTACCAAGCAGATTTGTTGCAGGTAATTGATTTAAGTATGTAATTCTTAGTTTTGTTGATATTTGTCAGTAACCCGGTGGTTAGTAGTTCAGAAGAGCACAGTGTCGATTAAAATTCAAAAAAAGTGTTTTACTGCAAATTGCTTATCATATTTTCTTTTGATTTGACACGTGACTGTGCTTTGTTAAATAACGTTAGCTGGTGAGGTGTTGCTGTTATTGACGCTTAAACTAATCTATAATAAGGTAGGCGTTGTGTTTCCTTAAGATTGTTGGCTGTTTTTTCTTTTTTGTTTTTCTTTTATAAAATGGCTCTGCAGGCAAGATAGAGAATAATTTTGTTCTTGTTTGTTTTACGGAAGAATCAGTCTGTTTTTTGTTCAAGCAGCCATTATGTCTACAGCAGTAAATGGTATTCGTAAATGTGGTGTGTGGTGTTTGGTCCTATAATCCAAACGTAAACAGATTTTGCCCCTTCTTTGACAACCGAGATTTAGTTAAATGACGGTCAAATTTCCACAAACCGAAAAGTATTTCATGATATAAGCAATGTCACTTCTGCCCAAACTTCAGACACGGTAGCTGCACAAACAGCTGATAATGCTGCGACTTTTAGCAGAGACGTTATTGATGACTCTTTGCCAGAGTGTTTCCACTGGAGTCCCAGGCTAGTTAATCAGGAATCAGCACCGTATCAAACTAAAAACCAGCCGGAGACATCAGAAGCAGAACAAAATGAATCCGACCAGCAGACGCATTCACTCAAACCAGCTGAAAACCCTGTATATCAGGAACCAGAGACATCACAACCAGCTGATGTGCCCACATGCGATAAAAGCGTCAGTAGCTTTGTTTTGACTTCTCCAAAACCACTCTTTCCACTTCCACCTACTAAAAATCCTCTCGTGTTGCCAAAAAGCGTGGAAAAACAGCAATTATCACGTCGTCTCCCTACAAACAGGAATTAGAAGTCATCGCCCAGAAAAAAACGATGCTGAACAAAAAAAGCTAGAGAATATAGAAATAAAAAAGAGAAAAGATTAATTAAAAAGAGAGAATAAAACTACTACGAAAGCTCAAAATAAAATACAAAGAAGAATAGCCGATCAGCGAAAACAGCAGAACGACGAAGAGTCTCATCATCTGGAAAGGACGGGAGGACACACCATGCATGTATTGTATATTCCGTTTCCATTGAAGAGTGGATATCATGCTCATTACGTGGAAGACAGGCTCATAATAGCTGCGCAGGAATAGATGATGATGATGACGAAGCCACTCATGTCTGCGAGTTCTGTCAGCTCAAATAATTATCTTTGTCTGTGATCATTCTCATCACCCCATCTTACCTCAGGGGGGTACCCCATCTTACCAGCACCATGGGGCAAGACGGGGCAAAACACCATTTTTTAATATTAATTTTTTTCTCTTAAATGTGTTGCCAAAAGTTCCTAATGACACCAAATATTAGAATAGTAATAATTAGTTGTTAATTAGAAAATAAATATGATTGTTTCACAATGTAATTTTTTACATTATTGACCTTTAAAGCTGAGTACCCCAAAACTAAGTACCCCATCTTGCCACCTTATCATGTATAATTCTCTCCACGAAACAAGTGTTCGATTGGCAGCTAAGGGTTATATTTGCTTCCACATGTTTGCTACTTCAAATATGTTCACTTTTACATACAGGCCGCAAGCAGCCTTTCCCGGTTTAAAACATGTACTAAGAGCGTATATGTGACATATTTTCTGAATAAAGAGTGATCTCTTAGTCAGTCGGTATTAAGCGCACATCACTGTCGTTACCCTTTATAACAGCAGCTATGTGAACTTAAGGCTGAATAATTTGTGCCCTTTAAGAGTTATAAGGGCTGTATAGGGCTCTATACGGCCGTTATGCAGCTTTTTATACAGCTTAAAGGGTGATGGGAATCCATTATTCGTCTGATAAGCAGCCTCGTGTGCTACTTGGGTTAGATATTATAACTAATGATTGTAATTATAGATAAACTAAGCTATGACAGCTACTAAACTATGTTTTATCAAAATACACTCTGACCTGGTATTGTGTTTTTGATTTTTTAACATTTAGACATTGATGTTTTAACATTTCTCAAATCAGCAGAATAAAAATTGGGATTGCATGCAAAAAATTTGTCACCTTCAATTTATTTATCCTTGGTAGATTAGGATTAGGACTTTCTGCTTTTATGAATTAGTCTTCCGTGATGCCTTTTCAATAAAATTCGGAATAGGACTCAATAACCGTAATGATAACTAAAAAAAATTCAAATGTAAACAGCACATTAGCTAGTTCTCTTAATCAGTGACACAGAACATTAATACCCTTAGGCAGGATCAGTGAGGTCACGACAGTGTCTAATATGGCGGACAGCGTTTTGATGATTTGAGGCACAGATGAAAAAAATATTCTTAAAATTGAAATATAAAATTTATAACATAATTTTACAATTAATTTAAACAATACTTCTCGTTTACTTTTTACATAATCTATCATAAATACATATTTTTTGTTTTTGTTTTTACATGGTGTATAATACCTTTTGCGAGGACCTATTGGGTCGCTGATCTAATGGTTGTAAGTGCGACTGCATCTCAATGTGGTTCCGGGTTTGACTTCCAGATCAGACCAAATATTTGAGAGTTTTCTGTTAAAAAATTCGAAAACCTTACACGTTTCAAGAAATACTGCCATTGTGTTCAAAACTATGTTCAGATTATCATAGCACTAAATTACGAAACTGCAGAGGGATTTAAGGCAGGCCGACATGATATCTCTGAAATTTTTCACCGCCGCTTTAGAAGGCGTTGTTTTAGCTCATGGACTAGAAGAGATACGGTATCAAGATAAATGGCGAATACATCACTCACTATCGACTGACGAGTTTATTTGTCTGTGCTTAATAGTCATTATGGCAGAAGGACCTTAGAACTAAGCTCAATGACCTCAGTAAGTGTCTCCCAACGGGTGGATTTTAAATAAACATAGAATATGGACAAGAGAAAAATTATGCGTTCATGTCACCCTTTTTAGTTATTAGATAGGGACACTATATGTTCGAAGTTGACGATTATGTTTACCGAGGACGAATTGCCCTACTAGGAAAGTGCAACTTGAACCAATGGTTGACAATGGTTATCATATAACGCACCATATACCAAAATTCTTAAGAAAAGGACTTTCAAATAGCGAACTCCTAGACGAGAAGTAATTTTGCCAGTATACATTATAATTACACTATCCCGCATTTTTGTAATGAGATATACATATCAAGTAATTACAGTAATCACTAACTTAAGACAAAGATCAAAGATTAATTAATCTTTGATCTTTGTCTTATAAAGTCTTGCTCTTATTATTTCATATTTCTGTACCTTACCTATTTAGTTTACTAAATAAAGGAGCAACTAATTTTAATTCATCATCACTATTACAGCCCTTAACAAGTCCATTGTTGAACATAGGCTTACCCCAAGAAATGCAACAAAGCACGGTCTATTTAATTCGTATTTAGTAACATGTAACTTTTGTTATTATGGACGCCACACAACTAAAACTGTTGATATATTTTTTTAAATATTGAACAGAACAGTTGGAATGATCAGTTGAACTGACCGTGTGTGGCGATCATTAGATGAGAAAATGACCTTTTGATTAAACTTACTTAAAGGGGGAGCAACAAACACAAAACACGAGTTTCTTAGCTCGAGAGTCAGAGAATCAATGTTGCACAGCTTACTTATCGATACGGATCCAGATTCCAGCCTGTTCCTTAAGTCAATTCACACATTCAGTTCGTGTTTTCAAATGACACCTTTCGGGGCAACAGAATAAGTTTTTTTTTATTGTAGAAGAGAGGGCAAACGAGTATACGGTTCACCTGATGTTAAGTGACTACCACAGCCCATGAACAACCGCAACACCAGGAGAATTGCAGGTGCGTGGCCGACCCTTTCTTTAAAAAGGAGTAAGTTCTATTCTTGAAGGTCCCCTGGTTGTATCGGTCCCGAAAACTTCCCGGTGGTAAACTATTCCACAGAGAGGTCATACGCGGAAGAAAACTCCTAGTGAAACGTACAGTTGTGGACCGCCAAGCATCCAAGAAATGCAACATCTATTCGCAACGCCAGTGAATCTAGCCGATCGGAAAGCACTCGGTCGTCGAAAATTCGAGCCGCTCTGCGCTGGATGCGGTCAAGTGGAAGGAGCTGGCACTGGGGAGCCCCAGCCCAGAGATGGGAACAGTATTCCATGTGCGTCCGAACCTGCGCCTTGTAAAGTTGCAAGCGGTATGCCGGCATGAAATACTGTCCCGCTCTCTCTGTGCTGAGAACGCCAAACTTTTTAGAGGCCAATTTAGCCTGCTCTTCCAAGTGACCATGAAACTGCACATCACTCGATATTTCGACGCTGAGGATTCCGATACTGGCTGAGGCAACAAGGGGAGTGCCTTGAAACTGAGGAGATACGACAAAGAGGTACCTTTTAGCGGTTAACGCGCAAACTTATGTCTTCTGAGGGTTAAACTGGACTAGATTTAGTCGCCCCCAATCCGAGACTTTTTGCAGCAAAGACTCGACTTCAGACACAAGTTTGTCTCGGTACTCGGAGACGTTTTTCCGAGTAATATTGGCGCGGCCGCTGTACAGAGCATCACCAGTGCTGTCATTTGCATAGCAATGAATGTTGCTGGTTTGCAACATATCATTGATATACAGAAGAAACTGCGTTGGTGATAGCACGCAACCTTGTGGAACACCAGCATTAATAGACTTGGAATCGGAGCTCGCACCGTCTACAACGACCTTGATGCTTCAATCTGCAAGAAAGTTGGTGATCCAATTGCACAATTTCTCGGAAAGCCCATAGGAAGGGAGCTTCGAAAGAAGCGCTTTGTGCCAAACCCGATCGAAGGCCCTCGCAATGTCCAAACTAACGGCCAATGCCTCTCCCTTGGACTCTACTGCCGCCGCTTATCTATGAGTCAGGTAGACCAGAAATTCACCAGCTGATCGACCACGATGAAAACCGTATTGGCAATCACTAATCAGCTAGTTATTCTCAAGGTACCTCATGAGCTGGCAGTTTACAATAAATTCCATTGTTTTGAAGAACAAGGAGGTGATGGCGATGGGCCTGTAGTTGGACGGGTCAGAGCAACTGAGTTTTTGACTGTGTTTTAGGGATTGGGTGGACGAAAGACGTCTTCCATGATTTTGGGACTACGCCTAGAGAGTAGGGGTACCGGAAAAGACGCGTTAAAACCGGTACCAACTCTGGAGCACACGTCCTCAGCACAATTGGGGGGATACCGTCAGACCTACTCGACTTGTGGATGTCCAGGGATAGGAGTGCTTCGCGAACCGAGCGCTGTGAACCGCACCACCGGCATGGAACACTCACACCGCGGGATGGTAGTTGGCATAGTTCCCCCGTCATCGAGAGTCGAGTTGCACGCAAAGAAAGAGCCTAGCAGATCGGCTTTCTCCTTTGCGGCATAGGCCAGTGAGTCGTCCTCCTTGTGCAGAGGTGGAAGAGATGGCTGACAGAAATTACCCTGGACAGCCTTGGCGAGAGACTAGAATGCACGGGTTCCAGAAGAAAGGCGAACTATTTTCTCGCCAATTCTGCCTATGTGCTCTGACTTTGCCCTGGCAATGACTCTTTTGAAGGACCTGGAGGCGGAGTTATACTTCTTTTTTAGAGCGCTGGTGTTTACATCCCAGGACGTTGATGCGTTAGCCCTTGCTTGGTAGCACTCCTGCTTATAGCATGATGCTATTTTACAGTAGAGACCAAACCATGGCATGATTTGCCTCCGATGGGCACCTCAGAGGAAGGAATAGTTCAAAGTATTGCTGAAAATGGTCAACAATTTAATTCCATGTTCAAAATAAAAGGCCAGGTTTATCACAAAGTGGGCTCATTGCTGCCAATTCCAAACGAATCTCATAATTTTTTATAAATTTGCTTTATGGGTGGCAAGGATTCCGAACGCGCACTTGCCAATCGCGTGGATGCATGTTGCGACTACAATAACCTCAATTCACCTTTTACCAAGCGCATCGTTGGCGAGCTGGACGCTCTGTTAAATAAGCTCAATTAATTGTTGAAATTATTAAAATCACACATGCCCAAGCTAAAAAATGACATCACGCTATTGTCATCATTCCTGATAGAACACCAGCTGGAGAACATATACGTAGATTTAAGGCACCTGTTGTTGACGACGTGGCTGGAATCATGGTTGGCGGTCGTACTGCTACGTGATAAATCGTGATTCGAAGAATAAATAGTAATCTTCAGTTCATTGCTGATACCCATCGTTCATATCATATAAACGGCGGGTATCAGCTTGATATACGCTCTATGTTAATCCGCTAAGTGCTAGTATGATATACGCTCTCCAATATCCGCTAATTTTCGGGAAGGGACAAGACGGATATTGCATAAACATTAAATAACGAGGTCCCGTAACAAGTAACTCATTCATTACTAAGAACATAATTATTTTATTATTAAATAATAAATCGTCAATTAATTTAAATTTATATTATTACAGTAGCAAACAAGAACGTTAGCTCGAAAGATTATTATGTGTATCGTATGATGATTAGACGCGGTCAAGACAACGTCATTTTACAATGTCGTGAGCTTTGCCAACAATTCATGGTGTTCATGTACGTGAATGTAGAGAGTAACCGACTACGATACTTGCGACATAACCAACAGAATCTGAGTGCCGAAGAATACATTCACTTGCGAGATGCTATTACAAACAACGCTGATACTGCCGAAATCAGTAACTCGGTCATTCTACCATCATCGTACATCGGTAGTCTACGTCACATGCAAGAATACATACAGAATGATATAACTTTCGTGCGCGAATATGGACGACCGTGTTTTTTTTTTATTAATTTTACATGTAGGTAATCCAAAATAGCCGGAAATTACATCGTTGCTATTACCAGGACAAAATGAAATAACATCGTTATGACATTACAGCACGTGTTTTTACAGAAAAGTTGAAGTCTTTAATCAGCTTTATCGCAATGTTCCACTGCTAAATGATGAACAGAAAACTTTCTTTGATTAAATTCTTTCAATTTTCTCTTCAACTTTTTTCATTACATTATAACATAGAACAGTTGTTGCCAGGGGACTTGGTGTGATACAAATTGCGATGCCAACGAAGCTGTGAATTACCAAATTGAGTTTTTGAATTCAATGGATATGCCAGGCATGCCATCGCATCATTTACAATTGAAGGTTGAATCTCCGGTTATTTTGCTTTGTAATTTAAACCCACCACGGCTTTGCAATGGTACATAATCAGTCATTAAAAATTAAACAAAAACGTTATCGAAGCCAACATTTTGAATGGCAAGTTCCGAGGTGAAAATGTATTGATGCCACGAAACCCTATGTTTCTATGATTCCTACAGATGTGCCGACTGAATTCAAACGCATACAATTCCCAATTAGTATGGCATTCGCAATGACGATCAATAGGTCACAAGGCCAAACTTTGTCTTTTTGTGGTTAAGATTTGGGTACGCCATGCTTTTCCGAAGGACAACTATATGTGGCATGTTCTCGCGTGGGATTTTTTTTAATGTAATGGCTAAAGACGGACTGACCAAAAATATTATTCACTCCACTGCGCTGAGAGATTAATCTTTCTTTATTTTTTAATTACCATAATTATTAGTAGAAATGTGAATAACTATTTTCGATGTTTACATAGCTATCAAGAATTGTAATTTAACATAATATATTTGTTACTTTAATAAAGAATAATTTATTAACTTAAATAAAGTATACTTTAATCGTCTACAACCCTTCATTCCTCTTTCAATTACAATTACATGTCCACACACTTAGTGTTAGCTATTTATTATTGAACTAAAAAAATATTTCCTAGAAATAATTTTTATGGCAGAACAACGTTTGCCGGGTCAGCTAGTAAGTTATCTAAAATTTGCCTCGACGTTATTGTAGTTGAGAAAACGAACTATTTTACCAAGTAATTGTTACTTCAAGCAACGAACGGAAAACATAATATTTCAACGAGGAAACCTTGTAACTTCGGGTTTTTTTGTAAACTCCTCGTAATCCTTCTTAGTCCTCATGAGATGACAACGCCTTTTTATTTTAAGTTGGCTGTAGGTGTTCATGAACTGCATTAGCTACTTAAAATCAGGTGGACTTTAGGTTTGTCACCTCAGTTTTAAATAAACAATTTTTAAGTGATTTGGAACTAATTATTGTCGTTGTATTTAGGTTGTAGCAGATCATCTCTGCACTCTACTTTGTTTGGTCGACGTGAATTTTACTGGCAACCCCATGACAAAGAAACATAGATATAAAGAAATTATAATCGCTAGATGCGTTCAATTACGTAAGTGTACTTTTTGGCTATTAAATACATTTTGAATTATTAAATATTAGCTTCCTATTTAGAAAATTTTATTTTCGGTTTGAAAGTCAAAATCTTAATTTACCTCTACATTTTGATGTCCCTAGAGTCCAATTCTACTGTTTTTAACTCCCTAGTGGGAAGTTATTGTAATGGGTCCGATTCAGCAAAAACATCTCGAAAATAAACGACATAGCAAGGTCTTTAGAATCGAATAGTAACCTATGGTTTTTAAGAGGGTGTCCGTGTGTGCACATGTACGTATATATGTATGTATGTTATGTATGTTCGGATTCAACTTTCGCCTCGTGTAACTTTGAGAACAAAGAGTGATATTGATATGGAACCAGTTTCATTTAACGTATAATTATGTAACTTAGACCTCATATAATTTTGAGCAAAATCGGTCACGTCGTTTTTTGTGTCGAATGAAAAATTGTATAAAATATTAAAACATATTTATGATATTTTTTTATTTTCTCCACTGGGAATTCAGTCGTGTGGACCTTTCGGGTTACACCTAGACCGCTTTTTAAAAGGATGATTGTATGTCCGTACATTAAAAGAAATATGTAGGTATACTTCAACGTTGTCACTACTCATTAAAACCATTTTTTACGGATTTAATCAATCAAAAAGTTAAACAATATTATGATTTAATTCGGAAAGTTATCATCTTTCTGTATGCGATAAATGTAACTTTTTATCGAGATCTAAATCTATATGTAATACCATGATAAAAATAAAATTAGCTACTAGAAATAACCAATATAAAATAAATACTTAATTGTAACTTTTACGCTACTACGAGATAACTAGTAATAATATTTAAGGATAGGAAATAAACCTAGATTTCACCTATTCTATCTACTTAAACGATAATAATGTGAATGCTACAAACTGGAGGAGCCTGTATTTTTCAATAAAATATTTTTTTCGCAGGAGTTCTCGACACTACACCAATAAACAACACATCGAAAACATTTTTACAAAACTTCGATAAAGCGATACGTTTCCGTAAAATGAAGGAAAGAAATAAGATGGGCATATCTCGACCGAGTGCTGACGATTTCTTTGAACTAAACATGTTAACAGGACCAAAAACTCAAAGTGCATTGTTGGTGGCGGAACTATCTAAACGACAATCGAAATGTAATGTATATATTTTTTTAAATATTATTAAAAGATAACCTTGTTTTCATGACATCAGCTGGTACAAATTCTACGATTCTACGAATCCTTCGAGTACGAAATCTCTAGCTGTTAAACTAGAGTTCGGATCCTAAAATCCATTTACTATTTCGCTATTATTATTATTTATATAAAATTATTTAAATAGGTTTTTTTGATTTGTTACAGTAACAGCTATTGACTCAACATACGCTTTTACGCCACGAGCATTTTGGCGGGCAAAACCAACGCTGGCTCGCGATAGTGTTGCCCCACCGGCAGAACCTCCTCCTCAAACAGAACAGCGGGATGAAAATACCGCGCCTATTAAGGGAATTTTGAAAAAGCCAATGCCGATGAAATATATTTAAAATTTATTTTTAAAATCGTACATTTTTCTAGGAAAATATACAATAAAATTTTATGTGTACGTTTCATTGTGCTATTATTGTATTGGACATATTAAAATTTTTATGTTACAACTATATAAGGAGACTTTCTTTACCACTTATCTTACAATTCTAGGAAATTTTACGGTCCAGACATTAAATTATTATAAGTATTGCAAAATTTACTCGATTAGCGTTATTTTCGGGGACGAGGTTCGCCACCCGTCACGTTCTGTCTCCCGGAGGGGCGAAAAGTGGATTGCAGAGGCCCGTCTGGCTACGATGAATGTATGTGGAGCAATGAATGATAAAATGGATGAAGTATGCGATATGATGTATGATAGAGGAATAGATGTGTTATGTGTAAAAGATACGAAACGGAAGGGGAAGGATATCACTACACATGGCATGTATACCGCATATTGTAAATTCGTCTGGTGTAGACGAGATTGAGCGGGCATGCTAGGGAGTAGGTATCATCCTTTCAGAAAGAATGGGCCTATGTGTGAAAGAGTATGAATGTGTAAGCCCAAGACCGCTATGGATACGAATGAAAGTGGGCTTAAAGAAGTTGTTTCTGCTAGGGGTCTACGCCCCAGACATGTCTAAGCCCACTTATATCCGAGAGCAGTTTTGGGAAATAGTAAGGATGGTGTTAATGAAATGTAAGGGAAATGAAAATATTATTATGCTAGGAGATTTTAATGGAAGGGTTGGGGTGAGGAGGCTTGGTTATGAAAGGGTATTGAGAACGTTTGGTGATGAAAGTATAAATGAGAATGGTGAAAGCCTCCTCACCGTATGTATGGAAAAGAATCTTTTTGTGACGAACACTTGCTTTCGCCACAAGAGGATTCACACGTATACTTGGGAAAGAGGTGATGATAGAAGCATGATAGATTTCATAATTGTGGATGAAAGAATGAGGGGCGCAGTGGTAGATGCGTAGTAGCAGTGGGAGATACAAGGGTTTACCGGGGGTATAACGTAGGAACGGATCATTATTTGGTTTTATGCCGAATTAATGGTCTATTCAGGCGTTGGCGCCATCGGTCATCTGTGTCTACCACTGCGTTACAGTGTATTAGAACTGAAAGGTTACAAGAGAAAGGTGAGAAAAACAAGTTCAAATGTAGACTGAAAGAAAATATAAGTGGTTTGGATGAATTATGTATGAATGAAATGAAAGTTTAGTGGATGCAGTTACGAAGTATGTGGTGTTAGTAAGAGAAAGAATGAAAGGAAAAATAATACGTTATGGTGGGACGATGAGAACGTGCAGCAAAGAAGAGAGCATGGCTAGATTTACTAGCAATAAAGGCTGGTAATTCTGGCAGTACGAATGATGATATTGAAAGAAAAAAGGCAGTCTTTAGACAGCTAAATACGAGAGTAAACGAAGTAGTTGAAAAGAAAAAGCAAGAAAGAACGAATAAGAATGATAGAAGAATATCGGATAACTTCCAGGCAAATATTAAAATGTTCTGGAAACTCGTAAAAACTGCCAGGGGACATTCAAAAGAGTCTATAATGAATGCTATAAGAGATAAGAATGGCTATATTCTGAATGATGAAGTTTTGAGTTTAAAGAGATGGAAGGAATATTTTGAAAGCGTTTTTATGAGTGAGGAGACAACGTATAAAATAAATGAAGTAGAAACTCCGAAAGAAGAGGAAAGAGGTAGCGAGAAAAGTATAGATGAAATAATGAAAGCAATGAAAAGCATGAAAGCATGTAAGGCTGCCGGATATGATAGAGTTTCACTCGAAATGCTAAGGGCTGGAAAGGAAGTGGTGGCAGGCCTGCTGCACACCTTGTTTAATTTATGCTGGGAGCCGAAGTGGGTACCAGTAGACTAGTGCAAAGCCGTGATATTTCCAATATATAAAGGAAAACGTATTCGCAGCAGGACTGTAAAACTACCGTGGTATCAGCCTTCTTAGCATAGTGGGAAAACTGTATGCTAAGGTACTGATTGAAAGGGTCATGAAAGAAACTGATGAAAAAATTTGGGATGTGCAAGCGGGATTTAGAAAGGGAATGGAATGTATAGATCAAGTGTTTTCCATGCGCATGATCGCGGAAAAGTTTTTGTCCAAAAACCAAAAGGTTTTTGTGCGTTCATGGACTTTGAAAAGGCCTATGACAGAGTGGATAGGGATTTGCTGTGGAAAACACTGAATTCATTTGGGTTGAACGCTGGCTTGATACAGGCATTGGAGTCGCTTTATAGGGACTCTAGTGGTTGTGTTAGGATCAACGGGGTCTACTCTGACTGGTTTGGCATCCATAAAGGTGTCAGACAGGGCTGTGTGGCTTCCCCCTTTCCCCGTTTCCTGTTCAACCTATTTATGGACAGTTGTTTGCAAAATTTGAAAGTTGAAGAATGCGGATTAAGAATGGGTGAGTTAACCGTCAAATGCCTTTTGTACGCCGATGATCAAGTTATTCTTGCGTCGTCAGCGGCCGAGCTGCAAATGATGGTTACATTAATGAACAGATCATTAAAAGAAAGGGGTATGAAAGTGAACGCAAGTAAGACGAAGGTTGGTTGGAATGGTTTTTGAAAGAGAAGAAAGTAAGACGATACGTGAAATAAGAATAGAAGGGGAGTTGATCGAGCAAGTAGATGAGTTTGTATATCTGGGTTGCGTATTTAGCAGGGATGGGAGATATGATAAGAAAATGACGAAGATATAGAACGACGAGTGAATGCAGGAAATAGAATAAATGGGACCCTACACTCTATTGTGAAGAGTCAAAATGTTTTGAAAAAGGCACGTATGGCAATTCACAATGCTGTTTTGGTCCCTACTTTAACGTATGGTAGTGAAAGAAGAAGCACGAGAGTAGAATGAACGCAGTAGAAATGCGGTATTTAAGGAGTATATTAGGGCTGAATCTGAATGTCAGGGTAAGAAATTGTGTAAAAGAGAAGAGTGTGGTTTGCAAGATGATGTTGTGACCAGGATTAAGAAAGAAATGCTTCGGTGGTTTGGTCATGTGAAAGAATGAATGAGGAAAGAGTGACAAAGAAAGTTTATGTTGTAGAAGTGAATGGCAGAGTTGGAAAGGGACGTCCTAGGCGAAAATTTATCGACCAAATTGGCGATTTATTGAAAACGGGCTAAATTAGGAGTACCCTTAACCGACGAGCATGTATGCGTAGGTGTATGGATGTGAAGTAGGCGAGAGAGGTGTGTCAGGATCGTGCCAAATGGAAGTCTGTAGTCTCTGCCTACCCCTCTGGGTGACAGGCGCGAGTGTTTATGTTTTTAGCGTTATTTTAATTTTCAAATCGTGTTAGATCTTTTCGCTTTCAAAAGTAGGAATTAGTTTCACTTACGGCATCTACTAACAAGCAAGCTT
The DNA here is from genome assembly GCA_907164705.1 of Parnassius apollo. Classification (NCBI taxonomy): domain Eukaryota; kingdom Metazoa; phylum Arthropoda; class Insecta; order Lepidoptera; family Papilionidae; genus Parnassius; species Parnassius apollo. The sequence goes on from CAJQZP010001576.1 coordinate 4,938,819, forward strand.
GAATTTTAGAATCAGAATGGTCAGGGGAACTTCAGAACAGCTTAGAATAGATGAAATCTATGAACAGCATCAAGGAATCATAGCAGCAGGGCATGATAAAGTTTGGGTTATTCCGTCTATCCACTGAAGAAATCCATCCTAGAGCGGATACTCGAAAACGCATGTTCATTTATATACCCCAGACGACGTGGATAATCGAAATTCTCTTTTATTTGTTCTTCTGAATTTACCCCACCACGAGCAAAATTCAACTCATACACTTTATTAATTTATTTATTTTTAATAACCACAAACTTAAATCATATTATGAATCACCGTTACCAATACCGTTACAACCTACAAGTCCATGGATCACGTATTGCTTTTAAATCCAATTATATTTCCTTGTTTTAAATAATATTATTACCGTAGTTAATTAGTACTGCAATGTGTCCAGGAAATTGCCAACACTAATTTCATTATTGAGTTCAATATCCTTGATAAATTCGTCACTTTTAATGTACATTTGGAATCGTATTCTAAATTACTATGCTACAACAGATGTGTTAGCGAAAAACTGGGCGTTTTTGGAAGCATTCTAAAAACATTATTAGGTCTATAACTTCATTTTAAATTGTTCTATGCCAAGAATCCAATGAATATGTAAGCCTGTGGGTACTCCATTTATTTCAGCGTTGACCTTTCAAACAAGAAGCATGTATATTGTTTATATTTTTATAGGTATGCTACTGTCAACTATGTATCTTGGGCTGTTTTTATCATGTTTCTATAAACGGCTATATCTATAAATCTTCTATAAATCTCTATAAAATTTCTAAAAACACAGCCAAGGAAGAAAATGAGAAGAAAAGTTATACACGAATTTCGATTAAGGTCAGTTGGGGTAAGAGGGACATACTTTATTTTCAGCATTGAGCTATTATGTACTACGTACTAGAGGCGACACTGCATTCAGCTACTCTGTTCCACTCAACTGCGGTGCATACACCGCACTTTAGTTAGTCACTCACTAGGCGCTTGTAGAGTTGTCAGATAAAAATATGCCGTCGTGTGTACTTAGAAATTGCACAAATAACTCAAAAAATGTCAGTAAAAACCAAGGAATTACTTTTCATCGGTTAATAAGATACTTAATCAATAAAAAAGTATTATAGATTAATAATAAAACAAATTATTCCTAAGACGCCATCTCGTGTCATGGAATATAGATTATGAAATTAATATGTTCAGATGCGACATTTCTGTGTGGTACTTAAGTATAGGACGAATATATTATCATACGCATTTTTTTGTGCCACACATATATATCATCATCATCATCATCATTACAGCCCTTCACAAGTCCACTGCTGAACATAGGCCTCCCCCAAGTAATGCCACAAAGCACGGTCCTGTGGCAATGGGCCGGCCATATAGCTCGAAGAACCGATAACCGATGGGGAAGAAAGCTCGAGGGGCAGCCTCGTACCGGTAGGCGTAGTGTAGGGCGACCCCCCACTAGACGGAGTGACGACCTGGTAAGACATGCAGGAAGTCGATGGATGCAGGTGGCTCAGGACATTATATATATATATATATATATATATATATATATATATAAGTTATTATAATTAGACTAAATTTTTCTTATATTAAATCTGCTTATTATTCTTTTATTTTATTTTTAGGTTTCCACATAAAAGTCAAAGTGGAATAAATTCGTCCATTTTTATCTCTTGCGTGCCCAGCATTTATGAATGACTTATTCTAATTTAAATAAATATATTTGTAATTTAAATGTTATGTTAATAAGTTTTGTTAAACATACATTTGGTATGTTCTTTTATGTGTGACTAGATACCTTTTAAAATATTCAGATAAAAATATCATTATAATGTAACTGTGATATAATATTATGTAATATTGTTACGAGCTTGAGGTTCGTGACAATAAAAACTGCCGATTGAATTACCGAAATTAACACTTAATTAACTTTACACTAATTAAAATTTAAAACACTAATAATTAATTACACTGATTCACTTTATTCCGCTCCGAAGCTTCGCTTGTCTCGTCAAATTCAATACTGCCCCGATCGCACCTTCAGCGCCTATACTTATAGCGCCTAGCGTAGTTGTTGAGAGCACTGAGCTCGAAGTTGTTGACGAGTACGTTTACCTGGGGCAAATAGTCCGACTAGGTAAGTTCAACTTCGACCGAGAGGTCAATCGACGGATTCAACTCGGCTGGGCAGCGTTCGGGAAATTACGAGGCATCTTCTCGTCAGGTATACCTCAAAATCAGAAAACTAAGTTGTACAACCAGTGCGGTTTGTCAGTGATGACCTACGGAACCGAGAGGTGGTCCTTCACTGCTGGACGTATGAGGACGCTCAAAGTCGCTCAGCGAGCTAAGGAGAGGGCTATGCTCGGAGTTTCTCTGCGTGATAGACTCAGAAATAAGGATATCCGCAGTAAAACCAGAGTGACCGACATAGCCCAACAGATTAGTAATCTGAAGTGGCAATGGGCCGGCCATATAGCTCGAAGAACCGATAACCGATGGGGGAAGAAAGGTTCTCGAGTGGCAGCCTCGTACCGGTAGGCTTAGTGTAGCGCGACCCCCCACTAGATGGAGTGACGACCTGGTAAGACACGCAGGAAGTCGATGGATGCAGGTGGCTCAGGACCGTGGTTTGTGGCATACCTTGGGGGAGGCCTATGTTCAGCAGTGGGCTTGTGAAGTATTGTAATGATGATGATGATGAATCTACTATTACCTACGGATCATTCTACCTATGTTTATTCTATGATAAAAAAACCAACCGCGCGAACACAGAGTAGCGCACATTTTTTGGTTGAAATAGCTATTCTAGTACGTAAGTACGTATTACTTTAATGATTTTCAGTAAAATATTTTGACTGCTAGGAAGAACAGCTAAAGTCTTTTAAGATCTTTGAACCAAACAAAACTTGCCATTATGTATAAGCTTTACATGTGCAAAATGTCATTACGCTAGTTATCTGTTTTTACTACGATATTGACGTAAATGTCAAGATTAAGTAAACGTTCCTCTTCCCCCCTCACATGGGGTAAGAGGGACAGTCATTGTATTTCTTAAGATTGGACTTTGAATTAAAATATTCTTTGCTAAATGTTCGTTAGTTTGTAGGTAGAACTGCTTCGGTCAAAATTAGATCTTACAATCGATGAAATAAGGTATCGTTTGAAACGAAAAAGAAGAATAAATCAATTCGGGGTAAGAGTGACATACAGGTTCGATCAGGGGTGGCAAACTAAAATGAAGTTGAACAGTTATATTTCTATATTTATTTAAACATACAAACGGTAATAATATATCTCCCTAACTAGTTTTCCCTAGTTAGTCACTCTTTAAAAATAACAATGGTGCTTTGGGTTTTAAACCTTTGCTGTCGTATATTCGGTTAACAAATGTTATTCTTGGTATATTAAAGTTTTGATACGAAGTATGCAGATATTGTTATGATATATATATATATATATATATATATATATATATATATATATATATATATATATATATATATATATATATATATATATATATATATATATATATATATATATGTAATTCCTACAACAGTCAAAAGTGCTATAATATAACAAAATATTACAATTAAAAAGAAAGGGATGTGTACAAAACGCATGAAACTTTATTTATCTACACTAATTTAAAAAAAGAAAACATTTGATTTTTTACTTGTTTGTTATGATTTAGATAACTCAAAAACTAAAATCCGAATTTAAAAGTAAATTTAACACAAAAATAGGTAAGCGTGGACGAATTTGAGGGAAATTTCTAGTTTAGTTATAATTTAAAAGTGTTGTAGGTACAAAACAGTCAGTCAATTCTTTTCATTTAACCTACCTATAATTATAAATTATTCAAAATCTGTGTTACCCCTGACATAGTGTAAAAGAAACATATGTTCCTCTTTCACCGTGAATAGTGAGCCTCTTACCCCAGCTATTGCTTTTGGAGGTATAGATTTTCAAGCGAAAGAAACTCATATTATTAGTTGTTTTTAGACTAAAATGATTAATAAAAAGAAATAATTACAGTTTTCTCCTTATGTCATTACATTCAAAATATTTCCAGCTCTCTTTTTTCACCAAACTATTGGTTCGCAAAAAAAAACGCGCTAACTTTGTACTAGTCGAATTCACAACTGTCAAATGTGTCTTCATTTTTTGTGACTTCTAGGGTCACGTCGCGATATCTATTGAAAACCGTTCAAACTATTTCGCATTCACTGTTTTATTGAAGAAAAGTTCATAATCATACGCACTTCGGTTTACTAGTTATGGTCCCTAGTCCCTCTTCTACCGGTGTCCCTCTTACCCCACCTGACCTTATCCATCCTGTCTGGGGTATAGGGTATAGGGTAATTTTTTTAGGGTAAGTAAACGGAATAACCCTAAAGTATCACAAAATCTCCACAGAACTTTGAAATATGACGCACCAGCATATTGCAAACATTTTTGTTATTTGTGTACCTAACAAACGTTGATTTATATATTATACTAGATTAGTAATTACCGCGCCAAAGCGTTGCCACTGCACATATGACCACAACCATATGCCCAGCTAACTCCAGTTCAGTGTTCAATGTAACGCCGACATAGTTGAGCCGAACGATCCGCGACAAAAATGCGTAAATGCGTAGTGAAAGAATGGAATTCAAGGTCACAAAAACATGATAAATCAAGCGGCATAAAAAGGAAAATATGAACTTTTTACACATAAGTTTTGGTTTACGTTTTCATATAAACTTAAAAATCTCAAATAAATCAATAAAATTATCGAATATTGCGATTTAAGTTCAATGTTGCCACTTTTCCGCCTTTGTGATGTATATCCCACATTAAAAAATTAATGGAGTAAGATAATTTGTTAAATAAAAATATTTAAAATCAGAGGTAACAAATTAATATTTTTAAATAATTAAATACTTATTTAACTTTCACACAAAATAATTAATTATTCTTATTTTAGTTTATTCATGAATGATCTATTAAATATATTTTATTACAAATTTTATATTAATTATAATTTTATATGAACTTTATAAAAACTATATTTTATTACCTATTTTATATTGTTTGACTGTTTAGTATAATATAAATACTTTTGCAAATATGTTTTATTTCATCAGTTATGCTTACATCTGTTCATGTGACAAGAAACTATTTTTTTTTAATAAAAACAATTAACTGCAGCTTAAAAAAACTCCTTTTTATTGCCTAGTTTTGGTAAAATTTCATATAGTAAGCCACACCAATCCGCCGTTGCATGTTTGTGTGTCTATCTTTATCTAATCTTAGCGACTGTATTGTTTTCGCAACTTGTGTAAGTGAGAAAGATATGTGTTTATTTAAAATGTTTAGTAATTTCAAAGCTACGTCGTCACAGTTGGATAGTGGTTACACTTTTTTCGCCGCGCGGTAATAAGGTTTGCTCCTCTAGTTTTGATAACTCAATGGATGGTAACAAATTACAAAATTACAAATCATGGTCTAAGCATTGAAGTAATATGTGCTTACGTACTAGAACAGCTATTTCAAACAAAAAATGTGCGCTACTCTGTATTCGCGCGGTTGTTTTTTTTATCATAGAATAAACATAGGTAGAATGATCAGTAGGTAATAGTAGATTGTTTTGTAAAATAGGTAAATTATATCGAATTTTTTTTTCAATTTTGTCATTTATTTTGTGTATTATATTTGCTTATTTAATATAATAGTACATAAAATTATGTCACAATTGCATTTTAATGATATTTTTATCTGAATATTTAAAAGGTATCTACATATGTCAAATGTAAAAAAACATACTAAATGTATGTTTAACAAAACTTATTTAAATTACAAGTATTATATTTATTTAAATTAGAATAAGAGTCATTCATAAATGCTGGGCACGCACACTAAAAATGTACGAATTTATTCCACTTTGACTTTGACTTGGAACCCAAAAATAAAATAAAAGAATAATGAGCAGCTTTAAATACAAAAATTTAGCCTAACTACGATATGTGTTACTACAAAAAAAATGTTTATAATAATATATTCGTCCTATACTTAAGTATGCACAGAAATGTCGCATCTGAACAAATTGATTTCATGATTTACGTAGCGGTGGGTAGTAGCGGCTTTTTTGAGTAACGAAACTAAAAATTTTACACTTAGTTACTTACACTACTTACTGTACAATTATATTTATTAACACTAACATACACAATTGTATTTAGTTCTTATTTTACTAAAAATATTATTATTATTGCACAAAAAGAAAACAAAAATATTAACAAACGCGCCTAAAAAGTAAAAACAAACCGCGTCAATAAACTTAAACACAAGACTAATTTAAACTGGGCCAAGGCCACTTAAATTATGGAATTTGAACTATTTTTTGTTAAAACATGCACACTTACTTTCTCATTTCTAATATCGCATATATACGCAGGGAATAGAGTTATAGGTCAAATGCAAAAGCACCCGCGCTCACTCGACATTCGACGACCGGTGGTACTTCTACCACAGCGTAAAGAGGCGGTTTCTTTACTCATTTGCTTTGCTTCTACTTTAACAGCCGAAGCCGTCGCCGATGCGTCGCGAAAATAGCCGAATAAACGTTTTGTTACTTATCGCTCTTTCGTGATTCGTGAAACGTGAATCGTGTTACTGAGTAAAACGTCTACTGTAATAGATAGTTTCGTTGCACTGCAATAACCCGCTACCCACTATTGTGTGAATAGATAGTTTCAGTAACTAGTTACGTTTTGTAACGACCACTCCTAATTCTACATATATTCCATGACACGGGATGGCGTCTTAGGAATAATTTGTTTTATTATTAATATATAATACTTTTTTAGTGATTAAGTATCTTATTAACCGATGAAAAGTAATTCCTTGGTTTTTACTGACATTTCTTGAATTATTTGTGCAATATCTAAGTACACACGACGGCGTATTTTTGTCAAGAGATTTTTTTAAATCAACACAAGTGACAACTCTACAAGTGCATAGCGCATAGAGTAGAGTAATACAGATACAGAGATGGCCTAGCGAGTGACTGATTAAAGTGCGGGCGGTGTATAGCCCGTTCACCGTAAGATGTCCCCTGCCTTGGGAAATGGCAGCATTGTCTACGGTGCTGCCAACAATATATGGAGCATTTACCCCACTTGGTGATTGCTGGCAAAATTATCTAAACTTGAAAACCCCTGATTAATATGTTTTACTTGCTTATTTAAATAATATACAGTTAGTTATAAGACTAGTAAGGTTGTGAATGATAACACAATTTAATTTTTAAATTATTTATTGATTTATTTTTTTCCGACAGTAATTATGGTCGAAAGGAACAATTCCAGACATACTCGTATAACTGTCACTTTCATAAACGTCGTCATCATCATCTGTCGTATCCGAATCTGTGCTGCTGTCATTTCCTAATTTAATTATGAATTTATCAGTAATATCATCCATACAGCCATCAAGTACATAAAACTTGTCTTCTAAATTTTTTACGTGTTCACACTGCTTTTGCCAATGCTGAGGGGTTATAGATGAAAAAGCTTCTTCAGTTAACTTCACGATATTCCCAGCTTCTTGGCCGACATTATTGCTGTCTACTCGTCTCTTTAAAAGACTCCACATAAACTAAATCGCATTTAAATCGCAGTGGTAAGGGGGCAACCTAACCACTTTATGGCCATGAGAAAGCAATAATTGGTCAGCCTCATAAATCGGCGCTTCTTTGTGCTCTTTTATAATTTCATAAAGTTCTGCTGTCAGCATTGTTGGTATATAAGACAATCCCTTATTTGTTATCCAATTTTGCATTTGAAGTTTTGAGGAACTCATAGTAGGTGCTGTATTTACTTGCACGGTATGATAGTGAGCGTTATCCATCACGACTAAGGAGTTCGGAGGCAAATTGGGTATAAGTTTCTCTGAAAGCCATTTTATAAAATTGGTTCTGTTCATGTCGTCATGGTAGTCCCCCTGATTTACTCTGTGATTTAAAAATCAATTGAGCATTAGGAATAAACCCTATTTCTCCACCTGCATTAATAATTATCCACCGCGTTTCAACAGAATCACTTATTAGTACTCCGTCCTCGTCATCTTTTTGCCAACATTTTTGCACTGCATACGATGCGTGAATGTATGTTTCATCTAAGAAATCTATTGGCCGACCATCTGCTCGATTTTGCCTCATAGTAACGATATACTTGCGTCTCCATGCAACTATGTCGTGCCTTTCCATTAAAATTTTCCGTTTCGAACAACACTTTTTATACTGAAATCCAATTTGTTTTAAAATTTTCCACAAAGTCGTTCGACCTCCACCAAAGTTTATGTCATTCTTTAATTCTACAAGTAATTTATTTAAAGTAGGAACAACTTTTCTTACAGTATACAATTCATGGATTTTGTTTCTTATTGCGCATAAATCGAAATCATCAAGATCCACCGTTTTACGTCTTTGACGGTGTTTTCCAGGAGACTTGAGTTTTTGAGATGTAGAGGCAGCAGCTTCACCTTCTTTAGATATTCTACTCACGGTTTTCTCCGACATGCCAAATAGACACCAAATTTGTATCATTTTATAAAATTAAATATTTATAAAATACAAATACAGACATTATCATAAAAAAATAAATTAAATTAACTGAGATATGTACTTTTTTATTTTAATTCGTAATGTTAGTAATTTCTTATTACTACCCATAATAAAGGCATTTTGCATGAAGCTGGCATCCCTATTTTACCAACCTGTCATGGCGGCGACGCGAGTTCGCACTTGATTGAGTGGAATTAACGGGGCTTGGTTTGCCTTTTCTCTCTCACAAAAGGCACGCACCTTCAACACAACCTCTCTTGCACTGCTTCTAAATGGTTTCGGCATAATTAATTCGGAATATTTTAAATAATAACACAAAAACGAGCGTTATAATCACAAACTGACAACAGATTGATAAGCAATAGCGCCAACATCACGGCAGGGGACATCTTACGGTGAACGGGCTATATAAGCACCGCAGTTGAATGGAACAGAGTAGCTGAATGCAGTGTCGCCTCTAATACGTAGTACATAATAGCTCAATGGGTCTAAGACACTGACCTCTCTATATACAAGTACGCTGGACTGGCTATATACCGTGACATGATGAAGCGATTTGATTTCCGCCATTTTGGCGCTGACAGCAGAAGTGCACGTCCACGGAACTAATAATAAGGGATGAGACAGTGTACCAAATTATATCGATGAAATTATATACCCTACCTAAATAGAATGGACTCTATGTATAGATGGACTCTACCCGTAACGTCTGTTCTACTTATGTATCATATTAATGTAATGCCATTATCATTCATCATCATTAAAGCCCTTCACAAGTCCACTGCTGAACATAGGCCTCCCCTAAGAAATGCCACAAAGCACGGTCCTGAGCCACCTGCATCCATCAGCTTCCTGTATGTCTTACCAGGTTTTGACTCCATCTAGTGGGGGAACGTCCTACACTTCACCTGCCGGTACGAGGCTTTCACTCGAGAACCTTTCTTCCCCATCGGTGTTCGGTTCTTCGAGCTATATGGCCAGTCAATTGCCACTTCAGCTTACTAATCCATTTGGCGATGTCGGTCACTCTGGTTCTGCAGCAGATATCCTCATTCCTAAGTTTGAAGCCCTGAGCATAGCCCTCTTCATAGCTCGCTGAGCGACTTCGAGCTTCATGATACGGCCAGCAGTGAAAGACCTCGTCTGAGACCCTTAGGTCATCACTGACACTGACTGACGAGAAGATGTGTTGTAATATTCCGAACGCTGCCGAGCCGAGTTGAATCCGTCGATTGACCTGTCGGTCGAAGTTGAACTTACCTGGTCGGACTATTTGTCCCAAGTAAAAATACTCGTCAACAACTTCAGCTAAGTGCTCCCAAAAACCACCGGCATAGGTGTGACATGGACATTACACATGACTTTTGTTTTGTCCATGTTCATCTTAAGACCTATCCGTTGAGAGACACTATTGAGGTCATTGAACATAGTACGTAGGTCCTCCAGCAATTCTGCCATAAGGACTATATTGTCGGCAAATCGAAGGTGAGTGACGTACACGCCATTGACGTTTATACTGTATGCTTTCCAGTCCAATAGCTTGAAAACGTCTTCCAATGCAGCGGTAAAGTATTCGGGGATGTTACGTTACACTGTCTTACACAACTCTACAGTTGGATTAGTTTTTTACTCTGGTTCTGTACTCGGATAGCCATCGTAGCCCTTAGACCATTTAACTAAAAAATTATTAAGATTAAACTAACTACACAAAATAAAAATAAAAACATAATTTCTAAAATAATTTATTGTCAACCGTTCATTTAGTTCTAGTATTATAAAAAACAAATGAGCTGCTATAATAACGCCTATTGTAATCAACTACAGGTCTGTCTATAAACTGTAAAATATTTTCTACTATATACAATTTATGTTTGTTCGTATTTTCTACGATGCTATACCGTTCATCAGATTGCGGTGAAACTTAGTCAACTTATTGGTTGCACTTGTGCGAAGGTTATGCGCATGGTACAATTAACAGACATTAGGTGGCGTGCGTCTTACTGACTAGTTATTTGAAAGTTATAGAAAGTTATATATCTTTCTATTTCAATGATTGTATTATCATTCCTAATTATACAATATAACTGTTCCACATTTTTAACGATATTTCCACAATTACTTCTTCTGCGGCAGCAATGCGTGAGCGAGCTAGCAAGATAATCTAAAAAAAATATAAACTTTGAATTACATAGTTATCAGTTATATACAACGTCATTTTCGAAATTAAAATAACAATATTAAAAAAAATAACAGAAATTATCATACAGTCCTACTTTCCGTGGTATCGTCCCAAGAATGCTGGCTAAGTGTCCTCTCTGAATGGCTATACTTAGCCTTCAAGTGAGGAAACAACAAACTAAACAACTTCTTATTACCAGCAGCAAAGATCAGTCGCAGATACAATTTTTTAGGAACTACACCGCACGTGCACCCTACGGACCAATAGTGTCCACAGCAAATTGCACAAATATGTACTCATCTTCTAGATACTCTGGGCTATTTACTTAATTCAGTTGCCTCTAATGCCACCTCTGCTTTACACGAGGTACCCCTAAGATGGGATGCTGTCAAAGTGTTCGCAAGTAGTATCCCACACTAAAGCTTTATCTCTCTCTCATCTCTCTCTCTCTCTCTCTCTCAAGCAACCAAACCCATATCGTCGGGTCTCCTGGTATAGTCTCTAAATATTCTACAAAGATCTTAAACCGAGAAAATATTTATAGAGATACGAGTTCTTCGGATGACATTGTCCAAGAACTAAGGACAACATTATATTAAAGAATATCATAACATTATTACACGGTTATTTAACCGTGTATTAAGGATGGATTCGACCAAATACTATGTTAAACCAGAGTAACTAACCCTCGAATAATTTTACTCTTTGGTCTTACACCAAGATAACATCATTTTGCGTTTTGTAACACAAACGTAGAGAATCCAATACTGGCTTTTGTTACTCCAGAGTTGGTAGTTGGTGGAATAAACTCTAATTCATTCAAACAAGTAAACCAACTTAAACGAAAATACTGCTGTTGTAAAGCACAATACAAGATTTGAGGTCCACATAATTTGCCGTAAGTGTAAATAATGCCGCCCAATGGCAGTCCCTCCTTAGTTGCTGACTTCTTCCCCCGTTTACATTCTCAGATAAGGCGCATCAGAAACAAGCCACACTGCCCTTCGCGTCCTCTAACTCCACCTGCACTATAGACTCCCCGAACCCGATATGTGAATGGAGCCAGGGAAAACTATCACTTGGAAGCATCAAGTGGTGCAGCCTCACCAAAGTTGCGAAAGATAGTCGAGTGGCGCATTGCTAATCTCCATACCAACACTCCTCTTCCTTTACGACACCACCTCGACTACAGCGGTACTGGGAGAGGAATCTCCTCTAGCCGCAGCCTACTAAAACACATACAACGTGGCTCGACATCATCAGGCGACCTTTCGACACTTGGCCGTGGCCCTTGAGTTTGGTGAAAAATAAGGAAAGAAGAAATAAAAAAACATTCGAAATAATAATCTAATACTTTTATACTTACTGGTACTTCCAGAAAATATTGTCGGTATACTGTACTTTTTCGAAGTGGTGCGTTTGTCATGTCTAATAAAACAGTCATCTGCGAAATGTTTAGAACAAAGATGATCATTTTGTTTCGGACGCCAATTCACAATATTTATGCTTTTATACCATAATTTTAATATAGGTTCAGTTGGAAACCTGTTAATTAATAAACATTTGATAATCGTCTGTTATTGGCGACTTTGTTTGTTAACAGATATGGGTAGGAAAGAACATCGATAATTATTATAGACAAGGAACTCGACAAACCTATTGAATTTTATTGTTTATCAAAACTCAGTAATATACAGCCCAAGATGTTGGTATATATGATATTAAGATTAGTAACAAATTTTTAAGTACTTATATTATCATATAGTTTTATTTTTGTTTAATATTTGCTGCAAATTCACTTACTTTTGAAATGTTATACCACTTCCCTTTTGGTAACGAGTTTTACAGATTACGCACACTCTAATTAATAAAAATAATTCTTATTATGTAGTTAGTATTAAATCAGAGTACAAAACTAATCCAAAGGTAGAGAAGTGTAAGACGGGGTGGCGTTATATCGCCGAAACTCTTCACTGCTGCATTGGAAGACGTTTTCAAGCTACTGGACTGGAAAGGATACGGTATTAACATCAATGGCAAGTATAACTCACCTTCGATTTGCCGACGATATAGTCCTTATAGCAGAATCGCTGGAGGACTTAAGCAATATGCTCAATGACCTCAATAGTGCCTCCCAATGGATGGGTCTTAAGATGAACATGGATAAAACAAAGATCATGTTTAATGTCCATGTCACACCTATGCTCGTAGTTGTTGGGAGCACTAAGCTCGAAGTTGTTGACAAGTACGTTTACCTGGGACAAATAGTCCGATTAGGTATGTCCAACTTCGACCGATAGGTCAATCGACGGATTCAACTCGGCTGGGCAGCGTTCGAGAAATTACGACACATCTTCTTGTCAGGCCTATGGCCAGCAGTAGACTTTGTGAAGAGTTTTAATAATGATGAATGATAATGGCATTATATTAATATGACACATAAATAGAATGGACGTTACGGGTAGAGTCCATCTATGCATAGAGTCTATTCTATTTATTAAGGTATAGGTAGGGTATAGAATTTTTATCGATATAATTTTGTACACTGTCTTATCCCTATTATTAGTTCCGTGGACGTGCACTTCTGCTGTCAGCGCCAAAATGGCGGAAATCAAATCGCTTCAGCATGTCACGGTGTATAGCCAGTCCAGTGTACTTGTATATATAGAGGTCAGCGTATAGAGGTCAGTGGTCTAAGATATTCTCTAACATAAACGGTTCCCTATATAAAAAAGTACTCTGTGATAAACGGCCAATCGTAACAAAAACAACATCTATTACAGTACGTTTGCACTGAGAAACATCCAACATGTAATGTTTTGAAACAAATCGCATAAAACAAATCACACAACATGTTTTGTTGATGGTAGCGTTCGCACTCACAAAAACAGTGTAAAATTTTCAACAGATATCAAGATTTGTTTTTAGCTGCGTTCGCATTGATTACAACATAGACATTTTACTTGTTTATCTATAGATATGTCAACGTTAGCGTTCGCACTGTTGTTTTTTTATATTTCGAGATTTGTTTTAAATCGTGTTTTTCTGTTATCCAATTTAGTTGGTAAACATCACAAAACATTATCAACCCTAGCGGAGACGAATGATAACTTAATACAAAATATAAATGTGGTATCATCATCATCATCATTACAACCCTTCACAAGTCCACTGCCGAACATAGGCCTCCCCCAAGGTATGCTACAAAGCACGGTCCTGAGCCACCTGCATCCATCGACTACGTGCATGTCTTACCAGGTCGTGACTCTATCTAGTGAGGGGTTGTCCTACACTTCGCCTTCTTCGGTTTTCGGTTCTTCGAGCTATATGGCCGGCCTATTGCCACTTCAGCTTACTAATCCGTTGGGCTATGTCGGTCACTCTGGTTTTACTGCGGATATCCTCATTTCTGAGTCTATCACGCAGAGAAACTCCGAACATAGCCCTCTCCATAGCTCGCTGAGCGACTTTGAGCGTCCTCATACGGCCAGCAGTGAAGGACCACGTCTCGGTTCCGTAGGTCATCACTGGCAACACGCACTGGTGGTACAACCTTGTTTTCAGGTTTTGAGGTAGGTATACCTGACGAGAAGATGCGTCGTAATTTCCCGAACGCTGCCCAGCCGAGTTAAATCCGTCGATTGACCTCTCGGTCGAAGTTGGACTTACCTAGTCAGACTATTTGTCCCAGGTAAACGTACTCGTCAACAACTTCCAGCTTAGTGCTCCCAACAACTACCGACATAGGTGTGACACGGACATTAAACATGATATTTGTTTTGTCCATGTTCATCTTATGATCTATCCATTGAGAGGCACTATTGAGTGAAACTATTAAATGTGGTATATATCTCCACAAATTCCATCTTTATAATTAATCAGATTATCTGAAATTCTCTCGTGAGGCGGAAAAATTTTGTCATTTTTTGGGGTATTTTTTTAGGTTACCTGTCCCAGAGCTCGATGTAAAAGAACATAATAAAATACAATACAAATTTCTAATTATTTATTCACTTAAAATACATAACTTAAAGAAATGTAGAAAACTGTTTATCAAATAATTTAGTTTGTCACTGCCATCTTCATAATGTGTTTTAAGTGACAAGAAATTTTTCTTCCACATGTTCTACTAATTATATATATGAGAAAGAAATATGAAAGCATGTACCACCTTTCTCTCAAAATTTTACAAAGCTTACCATAGTTTAGGCTTATTCCAATAATCTGTGCTTCCTTGGAAATTATACAGGGTTATTTTGTGATAACCGGTCAAATTTGCAGAGAAGGTACAAGATAACTAATATAGGCCGTTAAAAAAAATCTCAAACTTTGTATCCTTTTTATCTCTTAAATTCAAAATGCGCAGTAATGCATTGTAAGTGATTTTACTGCACACGCACATTCGTAAGAGTAATAATAATCTTGCCGCCGTCCCGGTGAGTCACTTAGGAATGTCAAAGTACTTACATACATAGCTTGCTACATATTTATTTATCTATGCTTACATAGACACAGCCTAGTAGCCAGAATTCTACACCAGGAGCTCGCTCTGAAATACGGTCTCGTGGATCGGAAACTGCCTTATATGTGCTATGTACTTAACGGAAGCCGTGCTCGAAAATGACCGCGCCAGGCTCTACTGGGATCGGGCCATCATCATAGACAGGACTATTCTTGCGAATAAACCTGATATTGTGCTGATGGACCGGGCACAGTCAAGGATATTTTTGGTCGTCATTACCATTCCATATGACGAGAACCTAGTGAAAGGCTCACGAGGTGACCGACATGTGGGGTGGTCTGCCGACCGAAATTTTTCCCTATTTATTATTTATTGAATATATATTTTATTTATTTATTGAATCCAAATATACTCTACATAAAAACATATACTTACAAAATTACATTGATAAGATGTAAATCTAACTCAATAGTACATTGAGGTATCTTTAGCAACCGTGCTAGGTCACAGACCTGTGTTACAGCTGCTAAGCCCTCCCCATTAAATACATATCAAATAGAAAAACAAAAACATAAAAACAATTTACCGCAATCAAGAAATGAATAAAAGTGGAAAGAAGTAAAATAATTAGCTATGTGCTATGTTCTAATCCGACAAATGGCTCAATACTATTATAGCTAAATGTTTAGTTGTATGGTACAAGAGTAAGGCAGGAGAGATATTCTATAAATGTGTCACACACTTATATTAATATTCAAATGTTATAGTAAACATTTACAAGAACTTATTCTATATTTCACATAGAAATAATTGAAACTTAGCGAGTAGTGACTCAGTTAAAATTTCATTTTCTTAAAACAATAAAATATAATATGCAAAATGTTCATTTAATATTGGAGATTTGTTAATCATAAACCAATATTAAAAGTTTAGAAGTAAGTATAAAATTAATACGTAGATGCCAGTGTGTAGTATGAGTGTGTGTGTGTGTGTGTGTGAAAGGAGTGAGTGTGTGTTATTATTTTGCTTAACAGTTTGCATTTTTAACTATCTATATTTAATAATTTTTCAGTTTCCTCGTAAGATAAAGATATTAAAAATTAGTTAGAGCTTGCTTATATTTGAAACATGTTAGTCGATCGGTAGGCAAAAACGTTGTTGCCCATAAATCGGATTCAATTTGGGATAGTTGCAAATAAAAGAAGAAGCTTTATTTACTGATATTTTAAAAAATTGCAATAATATTATATCATTATTTATGTATTTAAGCTTAAGTTACGAATTTGATTGAAAAATATAATATAATATGTATATAATGGCAACAATATTTATCATTTTATTAGTCTGGACCCAAAGGGTGTTAAAAAAAGATTGTTATACTAAGCCTACAATGTTGGTCTTGCGGGCTTAGTATTACAGTCCAGACGGAATGTAACAGCCATGCATCCGACATCGCCTAGTATATGTATACTAGCCGCCTAATAGCAGGTGATTCTAAGGTACAGAATAACATTTCTCAAACTTGCATAATACTAGAACACTACTGAAGGGAGGAGACAAAATTTCTTTAGCAAAATTATTTCTGTCTATTAAGTCATTAGATGAGTTAAAACAAGAAAATAAAAATCAATACTGATTACAATATTTCAATTACCTATGTAAAAAAGGACAAAATAATATAGATGATTTACAATTATGAATGTATTGATAATATCATGCACAATTAAAAACCCTAGCATGTCTACAATACCTAAAATAGCAATATTTGAATCAAAAACAAGTTAAATAATAAATAAGCTCATGTACACAAGAGCAGAGTAAAACCAGCAAATAATAATTTCATTTTGACAATAATTGGTTGTCTATTTATTTCCCTGATTTAAAATTAACCTTAAAATTTTGTCTCTATATTATATGCTTGCAGTTACGACGTAAATAGAATAAATTTTATTCAAAACTACAAAACTTATTAGAGAATACTTGATTACAAAACTCATTAAGTAATTAATGTTTTTACTCGTTTGGGAAAAGCCTCTGTCCTATGTAGAAAACAAGCAGAAGCCAAGCGGGTCATTTGAACAAAATGTTATTTAGAATACAATGTTTTACAATTAAATATTAAAACATTTAGAAGAAACATTAATCACCCCATTCCCAGGGGTTTATCAATCGTATATTTTATTATAATAACCTTTTTTTGAACAACTTTTCTTAGTTAAAAATTTTCAGTTTTTGATAGACTGCATATTTTATGACTTGTAAAAACATATACTATTGCCCCATGAAGGAAAACTTATTCTTTGAAGTGGAATAACTGATATAACTAGCTTGTACTTGTTCCTAGTATTTACAGAATATACATTACTATTTTTAATAAAAAACTATTGTTGCTTTTGTGTACATTAAATTAACAAAAACAAAAAACAAAAATAATAAAAAACATACATTAAATTTTCATAAAACTACTAAAACGCTATAGTTAATATATTTACTTCTAAAAAACTTTCTTGAAAAGACTCCTTCGGACTTAGGTTGTAAAGTGCTCTCATGGCTCTCTTCTGCAAAACTAAGTTATTTCAATGTGAAATGCATTAACCCCATTGCAAGATCCCTTATGTAATAAATATGGCGTATCAAAGGGTCACTATCTCTTTGTTATGGAATGCAAAATATAGTTGTTGCACATTTGCACCCAAGATAGAGAGAACTTGTAAATTTACTCCGTCCATGTCACACACTGTTGCAGATATATTCATCCCAGCCTGAGAGCCTGGAAGTTATGCCAACTATGACTGATTCAAGACCTGAAATCAAAAATTAAATATGTTTTACTACCGTTGAGCTTTTATAATCAACTTTAATTTCAACTGTTGAAATAAAATGAAACATCATACAAAGTACTAATAATTACCTCTTTTATTAGTACAGTAAGATGATTTGCAGCTAAAAATGCATTGGAGAAATAGTGAGCAATGGGCTGTTTCAGTCTTCCTAGTACTAACAATCATAAATACTAATGCATATGATGCAATGACTGAAGATGTTCCTTGTGTTCTATGATCCTAATACACTTCAATCAAATCTTCTTTGGGTTTATACATCACATTTTTTTAAAGACATTTCATCAAATATCAATATAAATTGATTGTCTGATGGTTTTATAGTATTTAAAAAATCTGCCAGGCCATAAAAACTGGTTGATTGATTCCAATAGCAAAGAGTACTCAGTTAACCCTTTAATAGAGCCTGAGTAGCCTGTAACAGGTGGGTGACCTTTTATAAAGCCACATGGCTTTGATTTTCATATGTCATGTAGCTTTTTCTTTCAATTTCCTATTTGAACTTGTAATTACAGCGCAAATGTTGATGTTATTTTCTTGGATAATTTTCTTACTGTATTTTCATTAGCTAAACACTTAATACAATTTTGGCTTTTAATGTTTTAATGTGATTACGCAATTGGTAGAATTTTCTCATGTATCACTTTCTTTAATTTTCTTTATTCGTCATGCAGCACAGTTTTTAGTCTCTATCCCATATCCCACTGCGAATCACTGTCAAACACATTGCACGCGCGTCCAGACTCTCGATTTCTTTCTTTTTTGTTGTAAATGTACAGTACAGGTACTTAAAAAAATAAAACCTCTTCTCATCACTTGAATCCATTTTGTTGAAAATGTTGAAAATTCTCTGTCTCGATTAAAAAGTGTCTACAAATACAATATTAACGTCAAACTTATCTTTCAACATGACAATATTTCTACAAATTTGTTTTCAAACATTTTGTTTCTGCAGTTATTTAAATATAATATAGTTATAATATGTAGTGTACAATAAACTGTCAAACATATTTAATTACAATATGTTTAGTGACTATGCAAACGCTTTTTGGTACATTGACAGAAAACAGTGTTTAAAACATGTTTTTTCGTGAAAATCGCGTCAGTGCAAACGCACGGTTATCTATGGTTCCGATTTACGATCCCGAATTTTTGTTTAAAAATATTATGGATCTTGATAATTTATATGGATATAACCTTTCTAATTCTAATGGCTGAAAGAATCGCAAAAGCTTATAAAGTGCTCAAAGAAGAATCTGTTGGTAAGTATAAAATTTAGTTATGCTTTTTTATTTTTGAAGTATAACAATAATGTATTTGTTCCCCTTTCCCATGTGTTCGCCGTGTAGTGGAGAATTCAATCCATTACTTCATATTATCCATAGATAAATAAATATGTAGCAAGCTCATATTATCCTCTTTTGGGTGTCGTAAGTCGTAACAGGTGACATTGAATTGACAATAAAGGAGATGGGCAGCAGCATCTTTCTGATAACAATTAAGACAATAAAAAATTTTTACTGTCAACACGCCTGCTAATCGTGGTGACTATGTCCATAAATAAATAGATATGTTCAAGATCAACAAAAAAAACCTTTGATTTCCACAATTTGTAAAGATTGTAAGTCTTGAGAAATCATTTTGATTAGAGCTAAAGATTTTTTTTATTTCTGCTTGTATGCAATGCTTTAGATCTTGCAAGCTGTAGTTGCTGAAAATATAGTTTCTTTGAGGCAGCACTTTCACCTTCACTAGTTGAAGAACATGCACAAGATGAACTTGACTCACCCCTAATATCCTTATACTGAATCTGATGTTTATTCTTCATATTATGAGAAATCAACTACTGCTTGCAACTACTTACAACTACAGTTTGCCCTTTTAACTTTTTTTGCACAACTTGCAAATAACTGTTTTTAGTTCCATATTATTATGCGTAAAACGAACACACAATATCTTTTTGGAACTCACTCATTTCGAACATGTACTAATAGCAAAAAGTCTTAAATAAACATATTACTAAATACAAACAACACACTCCCTCATTCGCTCTTAATTTTGAATGGAACATACATCTGCTAAACCTGTCTCAACTTAAATTTCTCACTTGAGTCGGTACAGGCCACTCGATATGTCCGAGTCATTCAAGTTGAATAGAGTCGCTTGTAATTCAAGTGGTCATAAAATATTACTTGAGTGCGAGTAAAATAAAAATAATTGATAGAATCAGTCATTACTTTGTGGATATCCATTACAATAAAGATATTAATAGTTACTTTGCAACCATCCGCTCAATTAAATAAAATGATGTGTCTTACCTAGTTTGAAGAGCACCTCCTGTCCTTCCTCAAGTGTGTGCACTGATCCTGTCACCATTAATCCCAGCACCACTACTCCCAACACCACTATTCTAGGAAAGACACACCATCGACGATAATACGACATGTGTTTTGCCTCTACACGAGGCATATTCAGGTGATGTTGACTCTACGGCGGCTCACCGCTAAGTCAACTCACTTTTCTTACGTAACTTAAGTGCAGTACACACCAGAAGAGCAACCGTTATATCTTAGTGTTCTTTCATAGAATATGGTGTTGCAAGTAGTGGTGTTGAGAGTAGTGGTGTTGGGAGTAGTGGTGTTGGGAGTAGTGGTGTTGGGAATGATGGTGTTGGGAGTAGTCATGCTGGGATTTGTGGTGACAGGATTAGTGCACACAATTGAGGGAGGGCGGGAGGTGCTCTTCAAATTAGGTAAGACGCATCATTTTACTTAATTAAGCGGCCGGTTGCAAAGTAACTATTAATATCTCTATTAAAATAAAAACTACTCGAGTCACTCGAGTGGAGCACGGCTCGATTCCCATCACTATCTTGCATATGAGGCAATCTATATGAAAGTTCAGCAATAGACTTTTAATAGGCTTTAATTAATGAAATGAATGAAATATTTGTTTCCATGATATTTTCAGCATTGTACCTTGGTGGTTCTGTACCTGAAATTGGTTTTATAGAGCCTCTGCGGTTTTACCGAGAGTATGCAGCGAAGAATATTCCCGTAGTATTAAGAAGAGGTTGTGCTAACTGGCCAGCAACTTTGAAATGGAATATCAAATATTTTCGGTAAGTGATTTTATCATTAAACTCATTTATTATTGCCAAAAAAACATAAACTCTTTCATTTTGATAAAAATATTACACAAAAATAAACCACAAGAAGAAGAAGAAGTTGGATTCCTTTTTCACCTTGAAATTTGCTGCTAAGCAGAATAAGTGAGATGAGTATCTGAAATTGGTTGAAAATTGTGTCCATGGACTCCTGTAGTTCTAACCATTGGGTGTACTGTTAGTGCTCTTTTTTTAATCAAATTGTTAGACAGGCTGTGAGCCACATTTATTCTTGATTAAGCATAAAATTGTAGACATGTTATCCAGTTACTCGCATTTTGTTATTCTTACAGCGAGCGTTAAGTATCTGAGCTACCGTAGCACTAATAATTTACATTAATGTAAATTATAAATCAATTAAAGGCATATTTAAAAGTTTATTGGTTGTATATACAAAAATCAACTATTAACATATACTATTATATAAACTTCTATATCTTTATTTTATTAAAATTTAAAAACACTACTTTTGTAGTAGACAGCCATGCCTTCGATCACTTATAAATATACAGTATACACTAACTAACCGATAACTAACACAAAATTAGGTAGAATGTGATGAATAACACACTGCTGGTCCGAATTTGCATCACAAATCCACTCCTAATGCGATAGCTGGATGCCAGTGTTTCTGTTAGAGCTAGTTGCCGCTAGATATTCATAGCGTCAAAGCGTCATAGCGCCATGGCGACTACTTACATAGCACTTACTGTGCACTATGGAAAGATAGCACGCTATAATATGGCGGCATTATGCGCTATAGAGTGTAGTCCTACCCCAGACATGGTGGCCTATTTGTGTTGCATCCATAATATAGCTTGTCACTTTAAAGCAGTCAAGGGGAAATATAACCTCAAATGGTTTAGCAAGATCCTCCGTTATGCCGAAAATATTGCAGCGTTAATTTTGCAATAAATGTATGTTAAAGTTGAGGATTAATGTTAAGTACTATGTTAGACGAAAACATGATTCCGTAAAATTTTCTCAATAGAAAAAAAATCCAAAGTTACCTCCAAACTGAACAATAAACTGCTGTTATTCATAAAATACTTTAAATAAGATCATGAAACTTTGCATACTTACTGAACTAACTATAAAGCAGGGCTTATGTTTTTTTTTTTAAATTACCATTATTTTCACTGTAAAAAGAAATTACCTAAACTATCGGCGTCTAACATAGTACTTAACATTAATCCTCAACTTTAACATATATTTATTTCAAAACTAATGCTGCAATATTTTCGTCATAACGAAGGATCTTGCTAAGCCATTTGAGGTTATATTCCCCTTAAGATCTGGTATATATTATGGTCTAAAAAAATTCTTAAAACAATTTAAAAATTATGTGTTATGTAATACAAAGAATGTATTTCTAAGCATACTTTATTATAGATCATGATGACTGTCGTTAGTTAATTGTAAATGCTTATTTACTCCTAAAAAAAACTTCATTTTAGGGAAAAGTTTTCACACAAAAAAGTTTCAGTGGCTGTGACACCAAATGGCTTAGCAGATGGAATAACTAAAGATCAGCATGGAGTTGAGCATTTTGTCACACCATGTGAAGTAGAGATGACTATGGGAGACTTTCTGACAATGCTGGAAAACAAAAGGTTATTATATTTCTATTGTTATTTTTTTATTCTATTAAACCAGAATTACCTGAAGTTATTATTTAAAAAAAATGGTGTACATAAAGAGTAAAAGGACTGGCCTTTTGTTTACTAAAAATGTAAGTAATTACAGGATTATGCTTATTAATAAATAATGAGGCACATTATGAAAAAAAAATGTTATTTTATTACATAGCTGGCCCATTGTTATGCTCATTCCGGTAGGGTAGTAGCAATGAGTTTTACTCTGAATTCACTTCAGATTTTTTACAATGTTGATATTGATTTATTATAAATAATCTACAGTGCCACCTTTTTTGGACTTAAACAAGATTAATGTATGTTGTAAATATTACTTAAAGCCTGGCCGCTCAGACAATGCGATCCTGACAGGTCGAGATCGAACGAACGATGTAACTTTGAAGTAGTGTAGCATTTTCGATTAAAAATATATATATTTTAATTCATCAATCCAATTAGACCATTTGACCATTATGTAAAGTACATTGTTGTATGTAACTTTTGCAATGATTAAAATGTTAAATAATGAAGAAACGGATGTTATTTACAATGTTTATTGTTTATATTTCCAATCCATATTACGCTGTTACAAGGATAATTCAACTGTACATTTTTGTAGTGATGTACCAAAAGTAAGGCCAATAGTAACGTTGCCTATCATATTTCTAAGTGACACACCTAAAATGATGGGCAATAGTAACATTGCCTGACATATTTTAGTACATATTAGTTTTTATTTCTAATAATTTGAAAATATATCATCAGAAGATAAATGAAAAAAAAAAAATATCTCGGTTTAAAAGCAGCTGGTTTGTTTATGGGAGGTAAAACAGCCTTATCCAAAGTTTTAAGACAAATTGGTTTTGAATATAAAAAACTGACCAGAGAAAAGTTCTTCTGGTAAAGCTATTATTTTAAAGTGAGTATCTTTTTTAAGAGAAGCAAGGAAAATTGATGATTGAAACAATGTAGTTTCCATCGACGAGACATGGCTAAATGCCAATCACACAGTGTCTTGGACAGATGGCACAGCAGCATCGACGTCGAAAGTACCGATGGGTAAAGGGTTTTTTAGCATATCTATAAATCATTGTCCATACATACAAAATCTATTGCGTGAATATAATCTGTAACTGAAACTAAAATAATGTATATTTATTTTGTAGTAGTTTAAGAAACAATTTTTGTTTTAGCGAAAATTTAATACCGTATATACAGCGCCAGAATTCTAATTTAACTGAAGACTTCCCAGAGCTGATTCGAGATGTGGAGACAGATATACCTTTTGCGAGTGAGGCATTCAATAAGAAACCGGATGCAGTAAATTTTTGGATGGGAGATGAGCGAGCTGTTACATCGAGTGAGTTGTTTTGTTTTATGTTTTAATGAGTGTATAAGCAATAAGTTTGTATAATAAAAACACATTCATTTAATCATATCCACTTAGAAATTTAAGAACTTAACAATCCAAGACAAACATCCTGACAAAAAAATTTTGGTTATTTTTTTTCTGTTTATTGTGATGTTAGCATACCTTAACATTTTTATTTATTTGAACTTTAATGTAAACCTAATGACTAAAGGGACTAAGCAATTAAGCTAAGCAATGATAAACTTATATAAATTATGCAATATTTACAATAAAGAGATAAAAATAATGATTGTCATAGTTGCGGGCATACACTTTTAATGTCTGATGAAAGAAGGGCAAAATATTTTAGTTTGATCTAACTTATTTTTCATTGTTCCTTCCTTTTATTGTTCAATTTTCGAGAACAATTATTATCAAATACATGTTCAAAAGAGAAAGTACCTTATGGTTATGGAATTAAGATTGAGTCTTACTTGTACTATTCTTATGCCGATACTTTGTTTGAGGGAGAGCATTTTAATCATTATCATCTAGTTGTAAGTACCTACATGAATAAATGTTGCTGTATTTGAAAGAAAGAAAGAAAAAATATTTATTTTTGACACACACAAGGCATCAAAACACAGAAACAAAGTCAAAACAAAAAAATAACAAATTATGAACAAACAAACAGCCAGTTAAAATTAGGAAAAAAAAATTATACATTGTCGTGAAGCGACAATTAAAAACTAAATAACCTAACCTAACTACAACAAAACAACCAAAAATAAAATAAATTATTTAAAAATTTGAAAAGATTTACAGTTTCTTTTATAAAAAAAGGTATGAAGGTGATGATGGGCTGTAATGATGATAGTGATTTACAATATTATTAAAAAAAAATAACAAAAATAAAGATACTGCAACGAAGTATGCACAGGCTATGCCTATGATAGGTGCGCAGCGCCTGCTCTAGGTACACGCAGAATCTGGAGAAAGCACATGCAGCGTCTGGAGAAGGTACACGCAGCGCTTGGAGTAGGCCCACGCAACGCCCGGAGCAGATACACGCAGCACCCGGAGTAGACACGCAGCGTCTGGAGTAGGTACACGTGGCGCTTGAAGTAGGCAAACACAACGTCTGGAGTAGACACACACAGCGTCCGGAGTAGACACGCAGCGTCTGGAGTAGGAACACGCAGCGCTTGAGACAAACACGCTCAGCGGCCGAAGATAGCGCGGGCACTAATAGGTGGAGGCGTAGGCGTGGCTAGGCGACGACTTCAGGAGAAGGCTTGCAAGATCCCGAGGCAGTGCGGATTAAGCCTTTAAGAGGTGCTTCTCGTATCAAAACTGAAGTGAGGACCTCTATCGGCCGATTCTTCGGCTTTTATATCTTTTGACGGATCTGGGATAAGAACGAGAAATTATTTGAAATTATTTAAATTAAAAGCAAATTTTTGTAAATGGCCAAGAAGAAAAGAGTATTTTTTGAAGTAAAAACATCAGGCCGGTAATAATATTTGAATAAAAATTGCCACGACAACCAGATAAACAACGATGTCAAAACATGTCAAATTTTGGTTTTAAGCTCGTAATACAGAAACGGCAAGATTTAAGTGAAAAATGAGATATTATTTATATAGGAAAAAAGGTAGCGCAAGAGCGCGCACGAAACCCGAAATTGTAGAGTTACGGAGAACTAAATAAAAGATCGAAAAAGGTAGACTCCATTGACACCGATTTAAAAAGTGCTGATAACGTGAAAATACGAAGTGAAAATGATTTGTTATTGTGTTCTTATGAATTAAAAATATTACAGGATCCTATGGAAATAAAGGTGATGCAAAATATCCAGTTTTGAGGTGAATGTAGAAAATCAAAAACAGAATGGAAAAATAAAAATAAAATAGTGTAAAATGATATGTAAGTATGTATGTAAGCATAACACTACATTTTCCCCCCGACCCTGGAAAATTTTTGACTCAGCAAAAATTTTGAGATGTACATTCCAAAATAAACCATAAAAACACAGCTTTGCAGTAACAGACATCACCAGGCAATATCAGATATACTATCTCTTACATTCATCATCTGCATTCAGGTAAGGGTGGAGTTCACATTCAATGACTACCACTCTAAAAGTGTGTTTTCGAAAGGACATTCAGGCTTATTTAAGGAGTTGTCATCCGCTCCTGCGTGGAAAAAAAAACATTTTGAAAGGACATCCAGGCTTATTTAAGGAGTTGTCATCCGCTCCTGAGTGAAGATAAAGTTAAAGAAATTAATCTTAAGCAAGCTTTAGCCGCTATGACTTAAGTAAAGATTAAGAACGGCCAGAGCGGTAGGGCTCAAAGCCAGAGATGAGCAACATCACTAAAAGTACATTCAGGCTTATTTAAGGAGTTGTAATCCGCTCCTGAGTGAAGATAAAGATAAAGAAATTAATCAGGTAATAATTATACATATATACAAACACATATACAAATATACAAACACATATACAAATATACAAACATATATACAAATGTAGTGTCATGCAAAACAGTATTAGCTGGTTCCTCACATCTAATCTTCACTTCGTATTTTAAGGAATTCGTACTTAATAACCCTTTTCATTGTTATAATTAAGTGCAAAGTTAAGTTTAAGAAATAAAAATTTAATTAAAAATTGTACCTCTTTAAGTTATCTAGAATAAAAATATTAAAGTGATGAATGTAAGTCAAGTGTTATATGTAGGTCTAAATATAATCCAGATAAGTTGAAAAACTAGATGAAGCTTTGTTTTAGAATTTGGAAGATAGTACCTCTTTAAGTTCTCTAGAATAAAAATATTAAGGTGATGAATGTAAGTGTTATATGTAGGTCTAAATATAATCCAGATAAGTTGAAAAACTAGATGAAGTTTTGTTTTAGAATTTGGAAGATATGATAAGGATGAGTAAATAAAGAGTTAAGAACGAAAGAGAAAGCAATTCAATCAAAAGGAAATGGATAAGGCGTAGCTAAGGTGAAGAAAAGAAGAACTTTTACGTCGGGCGCCAAATTGTCGTGAAGCGACAATTAAAAACTAAATAACCTAACCTAACTACAACAAAACAACCAAAAATAAAATAAATTATTTAAAAATTTGAAAAGATTTACAGTTTCTTTTATAAAAAAAGGTATGAAGGTGATGATGGGCTGTAATGATGATAGTGATTTACAATATTATTAAAAAAAAATAACAAAAATAAAGATACTGCAACGAAGTATGCACAGGCTATGCCTATGATAGGTGCGCAGCGCCTGCTCTAGGTACACGCAGAATCTGGAGAAAGCACATGCAGCGTCTGGAGAAGGTACACGCAGCGCTTGGAGTAGGCCCACGCAACGCCCGGAGCAGATACACGCAGCACCCGGAGTAGACACGCAGCGTCTGGAGTAGGTACACGTGGCGCTTGAAGTAGGCAAACACAACGTCTGGAGTAGACACACACAGCGTCCGGAGTAGACACGCAGCGTCTGGAGTAGGAACACGCAGCGCTTGAGACAAACACGCTCAGCGGCCGAAGATAGCGCGGGCACTAATAGGTGGAGGCGTAGGCGTGGCTAGGCGACGACTTCAGGAGAAGGCTTGCAAGATCCCGAGGCAGTGCGGATAAAGCCTTTAAGAGGTGCTTCTCGTATCAAAACTGAAGTGAGGACCTCTATCGGCCGATTCTTCGGCTTTTATATCTTTTGACGGATCTGGGATAAGAACGAGAAATTATTTGAAATTATTTAAATTAAAAGCAAATTTTTGTAAATGGCCAAGAAGAAAAGAGTATTTTTGAAGTAAAAACATCAGGCCGGTAATAATATTTGAATAAAAATTGCCACGACAACCAGATAAACAACGATGTCAAAACATGTCAAATTTTGGTTTTAAGCTCGTAATACAGAAACGGCAAGATTTAAGTGAAAAATGAGATATTATTTATATAGGAAAAAAAGGTAGCGCAAGAGCGCGCACGAAACCCGAAATTGTAGAGTTACGGAGAACTAAATAAAAGATCGAAAAAGGTAGACTCCATTGACACCGATTTAAAAAGTGCTGATAACGTGAAAATACGAAGTGAAAATGATTTGTTATTGTGTTCTTATGAATTAAAAATATTACAGGATCCTATGGAAATAAAGGTGATGCAAAATATCCAGTTTTGAGGTGAATGTAGAAAATCAAAAACAGAATGGAAAAATAAAAATAAAATAGTGTAAAATGATATGTAAGTATGTATGTAAGCATAACACTACAACATAATATATATTCTTAAAACTAGTGCCTCAGGGTGACGCGGAAAGATAGGAACCAATTCAGCATGACGTCAGGTTGGAAACCTAACGCTGATATTCTATTGGCCCCCTGGATTGCATTCGTCTTCACCTCTAAAACCAGTTACCGTGCACTTCCACAAGAACAATCAGTATATGTGAACTCTATGAAAAATCATATATAATTACTTATATAATAAATGATTAATAAAATATGTATATAATATATGACAAGATACTAATTAAATACTTTATTATTAGCAAGATACTGCGCGTGAAACTGTAACAACATAAACATCAGCAAAAAATAAAGAATAAAATATGTAAATTCAGCATGACGTCAGGTTGGAAACCTAACGCTGATATTCTATTGGCCCCCTGGATTGCATTCGTCTTCACCTCTAAAACCAGTTACCGTGTACTTCCACAAGAACAATCAGTATATGTGAACTCTATGAAAAATCATATATAATTACTTATATAATAAATGATTAATAAAATATGTATATAATATATGACAAGATACTAATTAAATACTTTATTATTAGCAAGATACTGCGCGTGAAACTGTAACAACATAATAACATCAGCAAAAAATAAAAAATAAAATATGTAAATTCAGCATGACGTCAGGTTGGAAACCTAACGCTGATATTCTATTGGCCCCCTGGATTGCATTCGTCTTCACCTCTAAAACCAGTTACCGTGTACTTCCACAAGAACAATCAGTATATGTGAACTCTATGAAAAATCATATATAATTACTTATATAATAAATTATTAATAAAATATGTATATAATATATGACAAGATACTAATTAAATACTTTATTATTAGCAAGATACTGCGCGTGAAACTGTAACAACATAATAACATCAGCAAAAAATAAAGAATAAAATATGTAAATTCAGCATGACGTCAGGTTGGAAACCTAACGCTGATATTCTATTGGCCCCCTGGATTGCATTCGTCTTCACCTCTAAAACCAGTTACCGTGTACTTCTACAAGAACAATCAGTATATGTGAACTCTATGAAAAATCATATATAATTACTTATATAATAAATGATTAATAAAATATGTATATAATATATGACAGGATACTAATTAAATACTTTATTATTAGCAAGATATTGCGCGTGAAACTGTAACAACATAAACATCAGCAAAAAATAAAAAATAAAATATGTAAATTCAGCATGACGTCAGGTTGGAAACCTAACGCTGATATTCTATTGGCCCCCTGGATTGCATTCGTCTTCACCTCTAAAACCAGTTACCGTGTACTTCCACAAGAACAATCAGTATACGTGAACTCTATGAAAAATCATATATAATTACTTGTATAATAAATGATTAATAAAATATGTATATAATATATGACAAGATACTAATTAAATACTTTATTATTAGCAAGATATTGCGCGTGAAACTGTAACAACATAAACATCAGCAAAAAATAAAAAATGAACTATGTAAATCAAAATAAAATATAGAACATAAAATCTCTCAAATAACCATCAGATATAGGACATGTTAGCATTAGTGTTAACCATGCGTAGGTCTTTTTGTGCATTTAACAAGTACTGTTTTAGGTGACTTTTGAAGGTAGTTATAGAGCTTAGCTGCCTTACTTTTTTATGAAGTGTTCTGCTGTGATATACAAGGTAACTGTCCAACTGTTCCTGGCTATTACATCCCATCTGCTTCTTATTTTTTTTTATTATATTATCTTACTAGTTGTGCCCGCGACTTCGTTCGAGTGGAATCAGTACTTTTGCTATTCTAAGTGGTAATGATTTATTTGTAAATTAAACTGTCGCAAAGGCTTAGAAAGACATTAATCTGAATAAAAACATTCAGTTAGTCGGTCAATCAGACAAACAAACAAACAAATGGACCAAAAAAAGAACAAAGAAACCAATAGGGCAAACTGTATGCCCTTGTGCTTGTGTTTTATTTTGTAAATAAAGAACAACATGACCGCAGTAATATAAACCCTATTTAGCTCCCTAATTCTGCTATTCAAATTCAAATTGTTTATTGCATGTCACATTACAATTTTAAGATGGTACAATTTTGATAGGTATTCATGTGACGCCCTGTAAGGGCATAGCAACACTAGAGGGCTACTAACTATTTTTGTATTATCTAATTTTTAAACATAAATTATAAAATATCATATCATCAAAATTCAATATTATTTTATATAAATTAATTTAATTTGAAATATAATGTACCTAGCCGAAGTATTCTTACTTTTTCGTTATATATCGTCAAAAAATTTATTTAAATTGTAATAACATTTATTAATAAAAAATCAGAATAACTATATCAATCATAACTTTTGTTAGGACTGACCAATTTTAATAAAACAAAGACTAACGAAGATACGCTTCACGATTTTCCTAACAATTATTTTGATATAAATGAGTACTTTATACATGATGAAACGTTAACAAATAAACAGACAGACAGTCAGACAATTTTAAAAATGATAGAAATGTAATCATCATACTCAATCACTTATTTTTGGTCCCTCTCAATCAATTTTGTTAAAAAAATATAAAATGTTTATCAAAATTTTTTATTATATGTACACAGGTGCCTAAAACAGAAATAGGTAAGTTTTCTACCAACCCAGAGAGTCCCTTAGATTTAAAATAAAACTTTCAATATTAAAATAATTTGTAAAGGCCTGAGGCCGGCCTTCATAGTGTAAAATTATATATTTTTTTTACTTGTTTCATGTTGGCTTATACTTTCTATTAAAAGTTAATTTATTTTTAACCTTTTGAGTGGACTAAAAATAATACGAATGTATGGTTATATATATATATATATATACATATAAACATACAGTCGAATTGTTAACCTCATCCCTTTTTTATAGTCTGATAAAAATTAATCATCTTAAGAAACATTACATTTTAACAGGCCACACTGTTAACTCTATGAAAACTAAAATTTCCAGTGCACAAGGACCCATATGAGAACATCTACTGTGTGATTGATGGCTACAAAGACTTTATCCTTATCCCCCCAACCGATTTACCATATGTGCCGTACAAGCGATACCCACAAGCCGAATTCAAGAAAACTGGGGATACGTGGCATGTCCAACCTATTACTACGGTCAGAGATTGCGACTCCATGGAAAATAGTGATGGTGAGGCCACTAGAGATCGCGGCATAGAAGCACCACAAATGCTTCCCTGGATTTGTATTGGTAATAATAAAATTATATTAATAAACTAGTGACTAGGCTTCAAATGGGAGGAATCTATGATTGTTATTTAGATTTAAAATATCCTCAAAGTTACAAGCTATATATATATACACAGGTATTCTGGCATTGCTCTCTATATTTTCTTAATGTTTCACTGCAGTTGGTTCAGCCATTCCAAAGATTAGCCGAGGCTGTGGTTTTCCCAAACCAATGTTAAAAGTAAAAAATGACTCAATAAGAATTACATGTAATATATTGAATCAAAGAACAATTCTATCCTATTCTAGACAGGCAGAGATTTTTTTTCTAAACGGTTATTCATGTCTTAATAGCATGCAAATAACCTCCTTAGCTCAATAAAAAGCAATTATTTCGACATTATAAACAGACACTTCAGTTTTCTTTCATCTTATCTTTCTTCATTTATGGATTATTTGGGCAAAGGCATTAGGTGTGGGATGATGTGACAACGTTTTGAGCGGTATTTAACCTGCACTTTTATACGTGGTAGAGCCATGCTGCAGTTATGTTAATAGTATAGTTGTAGCACGAATGGGTCGACTCAACCGAGGAAGGACCACGCTCTCACAGTAAACCAGCGTGAAATAGTAGCTTAATGCTGCTGTGTTTCGTATGGTGAGTGTAGAAAACCGGAGGCCCTTTTTACTGGAAACGAGGCATTTCCATCTTAGTCCTCACGGGTGACAAGTCATCTGCATTTTGATTTGTAATCGAGAATAAATGTAGATGTCTATGGGCCGCAGCAACCACTTACCATCTGGTGGACTGTGTGCTCGTTTGTCATCCTATCCAATTAAAAAAAAACTTGGTAGGTTAGGTTAGGTTTTGAAGGGGATCTAACCTGCATTTGGTTGGTGCATCATGGTGGATAATAGACAATGTTTTGGCGACTGGTAAATGGCGGCATCTATTCTAAATACTGAACCTTTTTCACCATGGAATGTTATTATATTCATACAATGTGTAAGGAAAACTGTTCGATGGAAAAGGGATACATATGTACGCAATAACAACACCAAGAAGAACATCATATTTGTTAGCGACGACAAATGAATTTAAACATTTAATCTCGATTGTTTCTTATTTGTGATCTAAAATTAAGTGTAAAAACTAATAGCGTTAATACCAAGAAAGTGAATTAATTACTTATATTAGCTTCAATTCTTATTTTAAAATTACGTAACGAAAGTTAGTAACAAAGTCTGTAACGAAAATATGAATCTAATTGCTTATTTAGGTTTAATTAGAATGTTAGAAACGGAATATGAGTTTAGTTACTTATTAGATCTTTCTCTTATTATAATTTTAAAGAGCTGTATTAGAGATATTAACATTTAAGTGTAAATTTAATGATTTGTTTAATTCTTTTTCTTTTATAGTAATTTAAAACGATAATATGTCAATTAATCACTTTTGTAATCTAATTTCTCATTATAAAATAGATTTTAATTTAATAAGAAGTTAAAATATATTCTGTATAGAGTCTTAAGCATAATATTATCATGATAAGCATTGTGCATTCCTGCCGCCTGGCGGCGCTACTTGTATGTTAAGCGGAAAAAGCTTAGCATAAATTAAGAGTTTTATGAATGTTTAATGTTCGAAATAATAAAGATAAGTTATCTGTATTGCCAGGAATGTATAAAAATATTGTAATTATCTCTATTGCCAGGAATGTATAAAATATTGTAAGGTATGTTTTACCACACATATTAAAGAAATTTGTAAATTTCCTTTAGAAAAGGTCGTTCTGCGCTCTGATTGGTCGACGGAAATCATTAGTGCCGTGTGCAAATTCATTAGTGCCATGTGCAAATTTTATTAATTCTGATTGGTCACAGCTGCCTATAAAAAAGAGGCGTTTTTTGTGGTAAAACATTCCAAATCCGGTAATGTAAGAATTAAGAATCAAGAAAATAAATAAGAAGAAACTTTGAAGAAGTGTTATTTATTGCTCATCTAACTGCTACTGCATGCTCTTCAGTTAACATCTCGCCAGCATAACCCGCTCCATTACTAACATTCTCACACACGATCATCAACATTGGTCCGTCGAATAGCCGGATCGGGTTTAAGGAAAAACTAGGAAGATGCCTTCAAATACAAGATCAAAATCAGTGCAGTCGAAGACTACGAGTGAAAGTAACGCTACTACGGGTACCAGTACGACGGACTGGAGCATGAATACGCCGAGTGATTCTACAAGCACGACGGCAACATCAGATCGATGGACGCTTACAAGAGCATCGCCCAGCAGCGTACACAGACAACCCGTACTTCTTACTAAGAACATTGCCGGAAACGAATCAACACCGGGGGACATAACCCATACCACCCCCCCGCCCCGCACCGTCGAAGCGTCAGTTCCTCACCGAGAAGAGAGTCATCCAACGCCGCAGATTCAAGAAAGAAGTATCGCAGTGAAGACATGTC
Source organism: Parnassius apollo (assembly GCA_907164705.1). Lineage (NCBI taxonomy): Eukaryota > Metazoa > Arthropoda > Insecta > Lepidoptera > Papilionidae > Parnassius > Parnassius apollo. Next base: position 4,973,084 of record CAJQZP010001576.1, read on the forward strand.
TGAACGAGGGAAGCATACCAACGTCCAAAGAAGACTACCCGCGATTCAGACACACTTTCTGTTCGCTCGTCGCATAGGAAGAGAGCAGAAGCGCAAGCAAAAATGACAATGGAATTAAGGGAACTAGAACTGGCAGAAGCTCGGTCAAAATTTGCTCAAGCGGAATTAGAACTTCTCACCGCGGAGTCAGAAGAAGAAGATGGTGCCGGAGAAGAGCTGTTCGAATGAACTCGAGAAGTCGAGCGGTGGTTCATCCAGACCGGAGACATGGCTAATAAGAACCACAAATCAATAGAGGCAGAAGAAAAGAAGAGTGACATCCAGGAACTAGCTTCAGTCATACTCAAGCTATCCGAAAAGTCACGTGACACCGTTTCACCGAAGCACCTCAAACGGGGCCTGTGAAGAATGGTTGGCCTTCAAGAGATCATACGAGGATATGGCCGCTTCATTCAGTAACAATCAGAACTTAGCGCGCCTTAGAATAGCAATCCAAGGAAAAGCTGGAGAAGCCGTCCAAAGCCTGCTGTTCACCGCCGAAGACCCACGCGAAGTAATCAAGGGACTAGAAGCAAGATTCGGAAGACCTGGAGCACTGGCATTAGCAAAACTAGAAAAAATGAAGAACCTTCCAAGAGTCGGCGAGAACCCAAGCGACATATGCATATTTGCGAGCAAAGTAAAGAACGCAGTTGAGACAATCAAAGCCCCGAAGAAACCACAGTATCTCAGTTCCCCTGAAACACTGAGAGTCATAGTAGACAAGATGCCGACATCAATGAAGTTTCGTTGGTTCGTCTACCACAGAAGCAGAAGAGATGAGGAAATTCAGGAGCTATTACTCGTCGAAGCGTTCCTAGAAACAGAAGCCGACATGTGCGGAGACTTCGCTCCGCCTGAAGCATCCTCAGAACAAAGAAGAGGAATAAGAAAACCCGTTCATTTGGTACAAGAAGCGTCAAAAGAAAAATATAAGAAGTCATGTCCGTTCTGTGCAAGAAGGCAAAGAAATGCTTCAAGTGCCTTCGATTCAAGCACTCAAGGATCAACTGCAAAGCCCCAGTCTGCAAGCTGTGTAAAAGATGGCATCATACCATCTTACATTCTGACAAACCACCAGCACCAATAGAAAAAGAAGCAAAAGACATCAGTAGCACATCAGAAGAAAAGGTCGCCTCAATTCACAACGCCAAAGGAGAAGAAAAGACCTATCTGAAGATGATCCCAGTGAACCTCTATGGCCCAAAAGGACAAGTTTGTGTCAAGCATTACTAGACGAAGGATCGACGGTCACACTCTTAGACGCATCAATTGCTGAGAAAATCGGAGTCGAAGGGAAGCAAGAAAAACTTACAATCGGAACCGTCGGCGGGAAAGTGTTAAGAAAAGATAGTTCACAGAAGATCAAGTTCAAAATAAAAGGGGCTCATAGAAAAGAAAAGAGGACTATCGTAGCGAGAACCGTATCGTATCGACGACCTGAAGCTGTCTGAACAATGCATAAACATGGACACCGTGAGAAACTGCGAGCATCTGAAAACAATTGAAAGCCAACTCCTCTACGTCACCGAGAGACCCAAGCTACTGATAGGCCAAAACAATTGGGGACTAATAGTGACAAGAAAGCTGAAGAAGGGCAAACCGTCAGATCCTGTAGCCTCCCTCACGAACGTAGGGTGGGTGTTACAAGGATGTGAAACAGGAGCAACTGCCACAGTAAACTTCACTCATTATGGCAGAGCGACCACTGGCGAAGAAAACATAGAAGAAATCGTCCGAGATCACTTTCAGTTGGAATCTCTTGGGATTCAGAATCGGTCGCCAACCAACGACAGCGATAGAAGAGCATTAGAAACCCTTGAGAAAACTACAAAGAAACTGCCAAGCGGTCAATATGAAACGGGACTCCTGTGGAAAAAAGAAGACGAAATCCTACCCAACATTACAATCAAGCAGTCCGACGCCTGATCAGCATCGAAAAGAAACTAGAGCAAGACCAAGAATCAAGAAAGCACTACGAGGAGCAGATCCTGAGTCTGATCGAAAAGGGATACGCAGAGATAGCTCCAGAAACCTCCAACAAAGGAAGGATATTCTACTTACCCCACTTCGCTGTTGTGCATCCAGTTAAGAAGAAGCTGAGAATAGTGTTCGACACAGCTGCCAAGTATGAAGGGAAGAGCCTCAACGACGCCTTGCTCTTGGGCCCAGACTTGTTACTATCACTATTTGGAGTACTGTTGCACTTCAGAGAGGGACCAGTAGCCGTCATGGCCGACATACAAGATATGTCCTCCGAGTCAAAGTTAGAGAGGACGACCGAGACATTCTCAGGTTCCTGTGACGCGGAAGTCGGAGAACTGGCAAGCCTGAAGAGTATAGAATATCTTCAATCTCTTTGGGGCAGCGTCATCACCGGCAACAGCATTATACGTAATGAATAAGAACGCAGAAGAATTTAAGAACACTCATCCCGAAGTAGTGAAAGCAATTAAGAGAAACCATTACATGGACGACTATCTGCAGAGCTTCGCGTCTACAACTGAAGCAAAGAAGATATCCAAAGAAGTGAAGGACATTCACGCAAGAGCAAACTTTCATCTGAAGGGTTGGGCCAGTAAAAATTCGGGGGTAATATCAGAAGTAGAAGACACCAATAAAGAAAACTCTTTACAACTGACCAAGGAAGAGAAGACTCTGGGACTAAGATGGCTGGTGAAAGAAGATTCATTAGCCTTCAACGTCGGGCTACGCAACACGCCGGAGGACCTGCAAGATGGCAGAAGAACTCCAACAAAGAGAGAAGTCACGAGCGCAATGATGTCCACCTTCGATCCAATGGGTTTTGCAACACCGATTCTAATACAAGGAAAGAAACTAATCCAGGACATCTGGCGAAAGAAATTAGACTGGGATGAACCAATCAACAAACAACAAAAGGAAGGCTGGATGAAATACTTAGAGGAAGTATCAACATTAACAAGGAAGGAAGGAAATGAAGATCCCGATGATGTGTCTCACCCAAAGGCAGAGAAGGACAGTTACATACATTCACCGATGCGAGTGAAGAAGCCTATGCAGCAGTAGTCTACTGGAGAATAGTCGAGCCCGGAGGAAAAATCCATGTCTCCATGATCGCCGGCAAAGCAAGGGTAACACCGACGAAACCAGTATCAGTTCATCATACAAGCGGCTTTACTCGGAAGCAGACTAGCCGCTACAATTGAAGAGGAGTCAGAGCTCGAAATATCAAAAAAGATTTACTGGACCGACTCCAGCACAGTACTGCAGTGGATAAAGTCAGAACCAAGAAAATTCAAAACTTTCGTGGCCAACCGACTCGCTGAGATCGAAGAGAAGTCCGAGCCAGACGACTGGAGATGGGTACCAACTAAGGAGAACCCAGCAGATGACGTCACGAGGCCCCCATCGAATTCGACCATAAAGCCAGATGGTTCAAAGGCCCGTCATTTCTCCGTCAACCAGAAGAAGAATGGCCATTTCTCGACTTCAAACCAGAGAGTATTATGCCAGAAGAAAAGCACAAACAGAAGGTGTTGGCAACGATGGCAGCAGAAGACATCCTTTTAAATCCGGAAAGGTTCTCGAGCTGGGAGCGACTGCTGCGCACTACAGCCAGAGTGGTTGCCTTTGCACACTACCTATTAAAGAGCCGTAAAGCGACCACCACCGCCACGCGCCAGAAGGATGAGCCTTGGAAACCACAACAGAAAACCCAGAAGAAAGAAGCACACGCCTCAAACCCGCCGACCAATAATAACGAAAATAAGCGCCTATATCTACCCCTAGAAGAAGAACACTGTAAGAAGGCTGAAGAATTATTAATGAAAATAAGCCAGAGCGACAGTTTTGCGTCAGACATAAGAAAATTGAAGACAGAAAAACCTCTAGAAAACTCAAGTCGACTTAAGAAAATCGACGTTTACATTAGAGACGATGGAATCATCAAATTAAGGAGTAGGACAATGAAATTCCACGACCAAAACGAAAGAAGGATGAATCCCATCGTTTTAGACGGGAAACAAAAAGTAACCCGTCTAATAATACAATACTATCATAAGAAATTCCTTCACGGAAACACTGCTACAGTAATGAACGAAATTCGTCAAAAGTTCTGGATCCTGGGTTTAAGAGCGACTTTAAAAGCGGTTGCACACGGCTGTCAATGGTGCAAGACAAAGAAGAGTTCACCAGAGATACCCCCGACGGGAGATCTACCGAGCGAGAGACTACAGCATCATCAGTTTCCGTTCTCCTGCACGGCCGTAGATTACTTCGGGCCGATGCAAGTCACCATCGGAAGAAGAACTGAGAAGCGCTGGGGAGCTTTATTTACCTGCCTCACTACTAGAGCAGTACATCTAGAGCTAGTACCTTCTCTCAATACTAGCTCAATGATCATGGCACTCCGACGAATGGCAGCCAGAAGAGGGACCCCGAAAAATATATTCAGCGACAACGGCACTAACTTCGTCGGGGCACAAAAGGGAATTAGAAGAGGCCGCACAAGAAAAAGGCATCGAGTGGAAGTTCATTCCCCCGGGTGCTCCGAATATGAGAGGCGCCTGGGAGAGACTCGTACGAACAGTCAAGACGGCGCTAGCAGTAGTCCTCAACGAGAAGAGCCCGCCCGAGGAGGTACTCCATACGCTAATGACCGAGGTTGAACATATCGTCAATTCGAGACCTCTCACCCCGATCAGCATGGACCCAGAAGACGAGGAGAGCCTAACACCGAACCACTTTCTACTGGGAAGTGTCGTAAAGCGACAATTAAAAACAAAAGAAACTAACCTAACAACAACGAAACAACAAAAAAAAAAATAATTTAAAAAGTTTTTTATATGAAAAAAAATGAAGATGATGATGGGTGACGTGAATTACAATTTTTTTTAAAATTTAAAGCGACAAAAGAACCTAACCTAACAACAACGAAACAACAAAAAAATAATAATTTATTTAAAATTTTAAAAGATATTTACAGTTTTTTATATAAAAAAAGGAAGATGATGATGGGTGACGTGAATTACAATTATTTTTTAAAAAAAAAATAACAAAGATAAATGAGTACTGAAACGGAGCCCGAAGACCAAGGTGGCACACCGCGCTTGGCAGTGGTGCTCACCGCTCACGGAGTATGCACAGGCTATGCCTGTGGTAGGTGCGCAGCGCCTGATCTAGGCACACGCAGCGTCTGGAGTAGGCACACGCAGCGCTGGAAGTAGGCACACACAGCGCCCGGACTAGGCACACACAGCGCCCGGAGTAGGCACACGCAGTGTCTGGAGTAGGTACACGCAGCGTCTGGAGCAGGTACACGCAGCGCTTGAAGTAGGCAAACACAGCGCCCGGAGTAGGCACACACAGCGCCCGGAGTAGGCACACGCAGCGCCCGGAGTAGGCACACGCAGTGCTTGAAGCAAGCACGCACAGCGGCTAAAGATAGCGCGGGCACTAGTAGGTGGAGGCGTAGGCGTGGCTAGACGACGACTTCAGAAATTGCAGAGTTACGGAGAACTAAATAAAAGATCGAAAAAGGTAGACTCCATCGACACCGATTTAAAATGTGCTGATAGCGTGAAAATACGAAGTGAAAATGATTTGTTATTGTGTTCTTATGGTTTAAAAACGTTACAGGATCCTATGGAAATAAAGGTGATGCAAAATATCCAGTTTTGAGGTGAATGCAGAAAATCAAAAACAGAATGGAAAAATAAATTTAAAATAGTGTAAAATGATATGTAAGTGTCATTATAAAATAGATTTTAATTTAATAAGAAGTTAAAATATATTCTGTATAGAGTCTTAAGCATAATATTATCATGATAAGCATTGTGCATTCCTGCTGCCTGGCGGCGCTACTTGTATGTTAAGCGGAAAAAGCTTAGCTACTCCGGAGCTAAATCGTAGGAAGACCGCGCCACTATTTTTATTATTTACAAGCATAAATTAAGAGTTTTATGAATGTTTAATGTTCGAAATAATAAAGATAAGTTATCTCTATTGCCAGGAATGTATAAAAATATTGTAATTATCTCTATTGCCAGGAATGTATAAAAATATTGTAAGGTATGTTTTACCACACATATTAAAGAAATTTGTAAATTTCCTTTAGAAAAGGTCGTTCTGTGCTCTGATTGGTCGATGGAAATCATTAGTGCCGTGTGCAAATTTTATTAATTCTGATTGGTCACAGCTGCCTATAAAAAAGAGGCGTTTTTTTGTGGTAAAACATTCCAAATCCGGCAATGTAAGAATAAAGAATCAAGAAAATAAATAAGAAGAAACTCTGAAGAAGTGTTATTTATTGCTCATCTAACTGCTACTGCATGCTCTCCAGTTAACATCCCGCCAGCATAACCCGCTCCATTACTAACATTCTCACACACGAGCATCAACAATATTATTAATGAATATAAAAATCTTATTTAAAATATAACTACATGTCAATTTGGCAATACGGTCGTCGGCGACGGTATCTTTAAATGTGTGGCGTTATTGTTACCCGACAGCCGCTCGCTCATCATGTATTGTCATGTGTGTTTCTTCGTAAAGATAACATGGATTACATTAACAGAATCATAACACGTAGAGCACAATCACGGATCGAACAGAGGGTTTTCTTTACAAATGGTATATTCAGCAGGGGAATTTGGAAGGTTGTTAAATAATAAATGACTCTACATCTCTCAAGGTCTTGGGACAATTTTCAGAGTTATCTGCGTTATCTATTGTCAGGTATATTTCAAGTACTTATAATTTAATATCTTGTATTAAATTATAACTACAGATGTAAAGGTGTATATACAATATGTAACGTAATTAACGCACACCCTCAGACACCCCAATTAGTATAATATGTTATAAACATAATACATACACTGAATTTTTAGTTAAACATTTTTATTCTCTGATTATTTATCAAATTAGTTATATTAATTCCGGAAGAATGATGTGGTCACAGTACAAATCCACCAACGCAAAGACTTTCACGTGCTTGAAATAAAGTTCATTGTTCTTTTTTTTATTGAATGACAGAATTAGTAATAATACAAATAAAACTGCACTCTTAAAAGTCTTATTGCCTTAAGTTACGGTCCATTACAGTTTGTTTTGACTGTACAGATTTAGTGTGACTGTAATTTACGTAGTTTTATATATATATATATATATTAACTGCATTCAAGCAACTAAACTGATTGCGTCAATTTATTTTCAGATCCTTTAAAACCGGATTTAGCTAAATACCCGGAATTTAGCAAGGCACATCAATATAGAGTTCGTCTGAATAAAGGTGATTGTTTATATCTACCTAGTCTATGGTTCCACCACGTAAGACAGAGTCATGGTTGCATTGCCATTAACTATTGGTACGATATGGAATTTGATATAAAGTATTGCTATTTCAAAATGCTAGAGACTTTGTGTAATAAATATTAATTTTTTCATATTTATAAATAACTTTAAGGGCAGAGCTATAAAAATTATTTTATATTTGTTACTAAGTTAATTGAGTCTTTTTAACTGTACCTTTTTAAGTTGTAATTCATGGATTACGATGCTCTAATTATCGGTTCAATTAAGTAGTTTTTTTACATAGAATTAGTAAGGCAGAAGGAAATGTAACCACAGCCACTTTTTTAAATATATGTATAGTTTTCTTTGAGTAGCTCTTTTAAAAGCTGTAAGATTTTTTTTAAAAGTTAGGTTTGTACTAAGAAATTTAATTAATATGTAAAAACATTGTTGTATTGTACGTGAGTAATTTTTGTACATATCGATCGGTTATTACGAGTTTGAAGAAATTTTGTATTTAGATACTGTTTTACTTTTCAATATATTTACATATATAGGCGTATTTGCTAAAAATATATTTCTTTTTAATGCTCAGCGAAGCTTGGATGCCTACGGTGATTACTATCTTATCAACTTATAATATTAGCTAAGTATTCTAACTTTTTTGTAGAAGTAAAGTGACACATGAGTACAAATTCTGATAAGTGGATACTTTGGTCCTTGGACACTTACATCTAACGTCAATTAGAGCCGGCTATACATGTTGGCCGAGCGAAGGCAAGCACCAACATATATAGTTTTACCATTTGTCCAACCTCGCCATTGCTCGTCTACGCTCGCCTAGCTGGCCGAGAGCAGGCGAACGTCAATGTGTATATGGTTCGTTTGTTACGTTTTAATTTAATCAAAACAACAAATAAGAATTTTGCAAAAATAAGAATTTATTTAAACTCAGGGTCGAAGGTCGGTTATTATTATTGATTTCGATTTAATTGCCTTCGTAACAATACTCTCCTGCGTTCCATTTAGTCTGCCTCTACTTTCTGCCGTGCATGAAATTAAGAACCTAGATCTTGACAGCTGTCGACCAGTGAGCTCAGCGGTATCCTGCTCTCTCTCTCTCTCTCTCTCTATATATATATATATATATATATATATATATATATATATATATATATATATATATATATATATAAAATATATACTAGCTTGCCAGGCAGACGTTGTTCTGCCCTTTTCGAAGACCTTTTGTCATGTCCTATTAAAAATCCTTAAATTCGCAAAAAAATAATTGTGGGTTACTCATGGGCAAAAAAACTATCCTATCTCTCAAGTTGGACCAAACTGCACACGGTGTGCAAATTTGATTAAAATCGGTTAAGTAGTTTAGGAGTCCATCGCGGACAAACAACGTGAAACGTAATTTATATATATTAAGCTGTGTTAAATATTTTACTAGATAGTAGATGAAATCTCATCTTTGGACACAGTGATAGGGTCAGAGGCGGTGGGGGGGCGAGTTCCGGCGACGGACCTCGTCCTCCACTAGTTTGATATGTAGGGGGTCAGTGGGTTGTGAGCTGGGAGAGACTTGAGCTGCTACGCTGTCGGCGAAGCATTCAGCTTTTTCTTCGTCCTCGAAGGCAATAGAGCCGTCGGGACGAGACAGAAGGGGAGTATGCGTGATAGCGTCTATCCGGAGGGCCCTCACCATCTGGTAGTACACTGTGTGAGAGGTGGAGATTTTCTCCATGAGATTGCCCCTTTCGAGGTATCTGAAATCTTTGAGGCGGTAACGAAGTTTGCGTTGAAGGCGGTGGGCCGCGAGTCTATACTCGGGAGTAGGATAGCGTGCGGCTCTACGGAGGGCAGCTTTTTTGGCTTTGAGCAGGTTGCTAATATCTAGGGGAAGACTAGTTTTAGCAACCGGGACAAACTTTTCATTCTCTTTAAGAGAGGATCTTATAAGACTCTCGAGGACGTCAGAAGAGAGGGTTATGGGAGGGTCCATAGCCGAGGCTAGAGACTTCTTGAAGCCCTTCCAGTTGGTGTAGGTTTTGGAAGTGGGAGTTGGAGGTGGCTGATGGCCAAGAAGGAGGGATACAGGACGGTGGTCGGATCCTAGATCATCGAGAGACTCGATTGCTCTAAGGTTAAAGGAGACTCCTTTAACTAGAGCAAAGTCTAGCACGTCAGGAGCGTAGTTAACGTTGTCGGGATAGTGGGTGACAGCGAGGGGGCTGTAGACAGTCAGGTCGAGAGACTGAGTGATTTTGAGCAGCGCTTTGCCACTATTAGTAGTAGTGCGGCAGGTCCATTCAGTATGCTTGGAGTTAAAATCTCCAAACATAATGACTGAGTCGCCTAATGCAAGGATGGCTTCGAAATCACTCTTAACGGGGAGGGTTCCGCTAGGGATATAGCAAGAGGCTATAATGATAGACTGGTGTCCTGTCATGGCTAATCTAGTAATAGTGGCTTCCATACTGGTAAGCGTCGGAGTGGGGATGTGGGAGCAATAAAGGGACTTTGTAGTAGATGGCAGTATCGCCGCCTTTGCGGTCGGGTTTGTCATTACGAAGAAATGAATAACTTTTGACAGAGAGGCCTTTAGAGACCTTAGAGCTGAGGTGGGTCTCCTGAAGGAGGAGGAGGTCGGCTTCGCGATCTCGAAGAAAGAGCCTAAGCTCTGGGAGGCTATTTCGCAAACCGCGGATATTGAACGAAACAAGCGACAAACCCTTTGGTTTGATACGACCGTGCGATATTGCGGGAGCAGAGGGCTCCGGCATAGTGTTTTTACAACGACCTTAGTAGATCGATGTACTCAGCAGGAGCAAGGAGACGGTCCTGAGGGGACTGAGCAGCGCGCGGTTTACGCGCAACGATAGATATTTCCCCTACATTGAATTTACTCATAGTGTTAGACACTAGGCTTAGGTCATCTGCTATAGTTTCTGCCTGTTTTTGTGAGGCGGCGGAGGGCCGCGGGATGTTCGTTGCCTTTGGGCCCCAAGGGTTAATTGGGAGCAGGCTGGGAGAGTGGAAGGCTCATAAGGGGCTGAGGAGGGCCTTGAGGTGGCATGAGGGGGCCGATAGATGCCCTGTGTGGGCTGAGATGAGCCCTGAGGGGGCTGTGGTAGGGGCAGGCCCTGGCGGGGCATGCGGCTTCCAAGAGCCGGGAAAGTTCGGTCATTGACCTGAGGTGGAGCTTTGTAGCTCAGAAGTGTGCGAGGAGCGCGACGGCAGCCTCTAAAGTTGGCCGGGTGGCCTGTTTGTCCGCATAGGACACATGCGGGTGGGGATTCGGCATTTTTGGGCCGAGGGCACTCTTTCGAGTGATGGGGTTCTAGGCACTTAACGCACCTGGGTGGGGCTGAGCAGTTGGCTGCCGCGTGCCCATAAAGTTGGCAGCGGTGGCACTGCGCTGGATAACCGCGCCGGTGTGGGGCTTCGACCCTTACACGCGACAGGCCGTACACAGTGCGTACCTCGCGGAAGATGGCCTTCGTCTCCGGTACGTTTGAGAGTACGAGTAGGGCGACGTTGAACCTCTCGCCCCTGCTGCTGTGCATCTTGTGCACAGCCTCGACAGGGAAGCCCTGGGACTTTAGATCATCTAAGATGTCCTCGTTTGCGAGTTCGTGAGGAACTCCGCGGAGGACTGCTTTTACTTTTCATTCTTCGACGAGAGCGTACGTGTGATAGGACACGCGCTCGACCGTGAAGTGACGAGTGATGTTCCGGAAGTCTTCTATAGACGCCGGCATGATTTTAATGGCCTCACCGACATTGGTGGCTTGGTCATATTTGAAACTCTTTCCGTAGAGGGTTTTGGACAGTTTGGTGAATTTCGCCTTGTCTCTGAGAAAGACAGGGGGCGGGACTTGGCTTTTAGCTAACTGGGAAGCGCAGCGGGTTGCTGGCTTGGTGGTAGTCTTGCGACTGAGAGCAGGCAGCGTTAGGGGCTGCGGGGGTAGGGGTAACGACGGGGGCTGCGGAGGTGGAGGCAACGGCGGGGGCTGCGCGGGCGGCCGCCGGGGCGGGGGGTGAGCGGGAAGTCGCGGCGCGCTTTTTGCCGCGCTTGGATTTAACTAGGGTGAATTGGGCCATGTCAGTGACCGTTCCTTCAGAGTCGGACAACTCCAAGGAGCCACTGGAGATGTGGGCGGTCCTCTTTCGTGAGGATGAGGTAACAGACGTGGTGTCGTAGTGCTCCATATCGGAGTCGGGGGACGCGGGCGAGTCGGTCTGCGGGGCAGCCGCTTGGGTCGCTAAAAAAGCCGCGACGGCGAGCGGGGGGACACATGCCTTAGGGGCAAGGGGAGCAAGGGCATTAGTAAATGTATTGCCGAGAAGGGTCTCATCGACGTTGGGGGCTACGCCTTGGGATTGGAAATATTGTGTGACCGTAGCCGTAAGTAAGCTTGCAAGTTTGTTCATGTCTATGGCAGACATGTTGGTTTGGACAGGGGTGGAGAGGGCTGACGATTATTCAGAGAAATACTTGCTTTAAGAAGAACGACGCCTTGTCCTCAAAAGGACAAGGAACGTTTTTCCAGAATACTAACAATATGCAGGTAAGAAATTATAACAATAAACAATAACAGAAAAATAACAAGAAAAACAGTAACAGAATAGTAAACAATAGAACAATAAAGGCACAGCGCGCTCATACCTCCTCGCCGAAGCGAGGGGGCAAGGACGGTGCGAAAAAACAAGTGACTCACCTACGGCGACTGCTCGGCCGGTGTGAGCCGGGGAGAGTGGGGCGCGCGGGCGAGAGGTTGCACTACCGCACGGGGACGGAGCGCTGACTGCTTGTCGATATTTACACATGTTACAATGGCCTTAAATTTTGATTTGTACATTCGAGCTTTCTTCTGTCTTGGTGAATGTAGGGAAGGATCACCTTCTATATCTTCTCGTCCATCTTTGAATCATTTATGCTTCTTAAAACCTGTGTACGTGATATAAAGTAATCTCCATACACCTGTTCTAAGATAGTTTATGTTGTGGATTTTCCGAGTTTAACCAAAAATTTCACGTTTCACGTTGCTCATTTGATTTCGTTCGTTGCACGATTGACATGAACGGTGAACTCCGTTACTCCATATTACGAGCACTTTTTATATATATATGGAATATAAACGAAATTCAAGCCCAAAAATGAATTGTAGAACGTGCTGCCGATTGGGGGTATCAGATGGAACAATTAATATTTATCATATGGCTATATATACACCTACAGTCTTATTCATAAAAAGTTAAAATAGGTTTATTAGCTTGTTATAAGGAGGTACCCGTAAAACATTATTCATAAACGTTTAACAACTCTAAAACGCATTATAAGTGTTCTATAATGGCTTCATAAGTTATAGAGGGGTCCACCCTACTAAAAACCTCTAATAAAGAAAAATATGGCCGATTTGCGTGCGAGCAACGAACAGCTGTTTGTTTAAGTCGTTTAAGTTATTGTTGGTGAAATTGCTTTTTTGTCGATTTTGATTGCTAAAAAGTGTCGATATTCAAGCTCTGCAAGCTTTATTAGCTATGGAGGAAATAGGAAATGCGCCGCATCGTCGTCGTAAGATTTACCAGAAGAGATATGATCCGTTTTCTTTGCCCGATGTTCAAAAAGCGATACCGCTTCAATAAACATACGGCATCTTTTATAATTGATCTTGTCAGGCAGGATTTACAACTGGACCCAAGGGGTTGTGGTACATCACCAGAATTGCAGGTGTTAACTGCCGTTAGATGTTGGGGACGTTGTGAAGTAAGTCTCAACTCGTAGTATACAAGTAATAATACCATATATGAGTGTGTAAACGTTTTTGTACCTATCCGTTTTAGGTTCAAGATGATGGGGGAGACCTTCATGGGTTGACACAACCAACTGGGAGTCGCATTTGTGCCAGAATAGCTCGCGCGATTGCTCGTCACTCTGAGACGTACATAAATATGCCGCAGTCTCTGGCAGAAGAGCAAAGGGAATTTAAAAAAAATTATAAAAAATTATAAGGGAATTCTTAGAGATAAGAAATTTCCCTTCTGTGTTGGGTTGCATTGATTGTACTCACATAAAAATAAAGAAATCTGGTGGTGATGCAGCCCAGTATTATATAAACCGAAAAGGATTTTATTCATTGAATGTACAAGTAAGTTCATATAATAATAGAATGCAATTCTTTGCCAGGTGGTATATTACTTATATACATATATATGTGTATATATAAATGTATGTATATATTTATTTTACCTGATTACATAACTGTGCTCGCATATTTTTTAAAATTTTTAATGCCGGTGGTTTGCGATGCTAAGCTGTATATCAGAGACATCAGAGTTGCCAGATGGAGAGGCAGTACCCATGATTCCCGTATCTTTAACGAATCCACTCTTAAAGAGCGCTTTGAAAGAAGAGAGTTTAGAGGGAGACTCTTAGGAGATTCAGGCTACCGATTAGAGCCATATCTATTCATACCTATACTAAGACCACAAAATGAGCGTGAAGAAAAATATAATCGAGCACAAATTGGCACTCGGAACTGTGTTGAACGTTGCTTTGGAGTGTGGAAGCAGCGGTTTCAAAGCCTTTTGTATGGCATGACAGTACACATGAAAAATGTGAAACCTACAATTGTGGCTCTTGCAGTGTTGCACAATATTGCAATAGGACAACAGGATTCGGTACCAGGTAATTTGCACACAAATAATTTTAGTCATTCATGAATATAATATTTCTTTACATAATAATAATAATATAATATTCAGATCATGATGATGAACTCAATACAATTGTAGATACTGAACTTCTACCTTCTTATAATTGGTGAGGCCAGAGGAAGAGACTCCAATAATGCTCTTCTACGAGCATTTATCGATAGTCATTTTAGCTAATTAAGGGTATGAGTAAGTAAGCTCCACATTTTAATTTTAAATTATTTATTTTCAAGAACTAGAAGTTTTTATAATATTTAATTTTTAATTTAATTAATGTCTCATCGAGGTCCAAGTTTCGGGCTTTCCTTTCTTCATTTGCCATTTGGGCTTGATGGACCTCCTTTCTGCACTCGATTTCAGTATTGGCTATACTTTCTGCATGATCTGAGGTCTGAAATACAAATAGTTATGTTTGGGTATTTAAAAAAACAAAGCAGCAATTTCATAAATTAACATAATCCCTATTAGAGTAGAGGTCATTATATTTACCTTTTTCTCAGTTTTATTCTTTCTTTCAGGTTTCTTAGATGGTGTATAGAGTGGTTTTGGTGCTGAGCCAATAGATACAACCTGCAGCAAAGGAAACCGTTAAAAGAAACGTGTTTTCATTAACTTAATCTTAAATATACTTTGACATAAAATGTTTCATCAAATAAAATTTAAGTTTAAATGGACCATTTTTTATTCAACTATTATTTTTATCTCTAAACTTCACAATCCAGGATTACAAATCAAGTTATGGGTTCAATTCCCACTTTGGCACATGTTCAGTTACTTGGTTTATGACATTTCACATATTTACCTCTCGTGTAGTTTGGATTTCCTCAAGTATTTCTACTGTGACATCCTTTACTGTACTCTCTTTGTTCTACAACAGTATAATATAAAAATAAAATAGGTATGAAAAATATGAAAATTGCTAGCTATCTCAATTCTTTACGGATGCTCACAATATCTGAAGACTTGTTTTCAACATTGACAAGTTTATTTATCCTATCCACTTCGATTTCATTTTGCGATGGCTCCCCAATCTACAAACAATGCAATAAACAATTAACTTAATAATGTACTTAAGCATGGATTTTTTTTGATAACTATATCATTAAGTAAACTTTAGTAGGTATTTTATTTAGGTAGAAAAGGAACAAATATATTTATTACGCAACATTAAAGTTTGTACTGGGTAGAAACTTGCGACCTTTAACTTAGCTTTAATTTGCTGTCAAACTTTTTTTACCGTGGCTTGTCTATGGATTCATCAGAATGGACAACATAATAAAACTAAAGTATTCCATAAATATGATTTAACTATGACAGGTTTATTGAACGTTTATGAATAGAGAATTTTATAATAGGTTTAATAGTACTATTGAGCATTTTAACTAATGTTATAACGCCATTTTAGTGGATTTTTATGAATAAGACTGCTAGTATATATAATTATATAATAGCTACTATAATTGTCTCCTCTCTACTAAATTTGTTCATATTTTTTTTAGTTTTACTTATTGTAAGAACTTATTAAAGTTATACAATTTCTTTCAGTAGGTATTATAGAGTTTTATGTAAAAATAAAAACTCATTTTGGAAATTTAAATCATTTGTTGAATAAAACGTCTTTTTTACATTTGTGGAAATGTATTTTGGCTTTTATTTAAAACTTGTTATCATTATCATCAGTCTCTTTTCCACTGGGTATTTTTAACAAAATTGAAAATGAAATTGTAATCGGCAAGACATTCAATAAATAAATTATTATTATTTTATTTTCATATTACATTAAAAATATCCACATCTATATGAATTAGTATACAGGTTTTTATTAATTCTTCTACATTTTGTTCTATCTAAATAATTCTTTAATCCTTTCCCTGCCTCACGATTCATATATCGTCGGCCTAATTATCAAAAGTCGTAACTCCGTTTGGGCAAAATTTACAGAAGCGGGAAAAAACTGTTTCGTGCGGAAACATATTAAGTTATCTAAATACATGGTCGACAAACCTATTTATTTTTATATATTTTGATCTTTTCTACTAAAAAATGAACTTACGATTTTTTATTATTAGTGTGTTTGGACTTACGACGTGAATGAGCTCATACGAACTTTTACGTTTAGAGTATATGCTCATATAACGTATACTTACACAGTTTTACAAAGCAGTCTTAAAACGGTACATATAAATTAAAAAAATCAAATAACCATTTTTTAATATAATAGTATTTATTTAAAAAAATACTTAAAAAGTTTTTGTTTAACATTTACATAACATTTCTCTCTTAGAATTAATTAAGTAGGTACAGGAGTTTTTATGACACAATAATTAGTCTCAATTTTTCGCAATACTAGAACAATAATATTACGTTATCACTTATCAGTTTTAAAGTAACGTTATAATATAATTAACAAAAATACAACTTAGTAAAAACTTCAACAAGTTATCAAAAATCTTTGGATGGTTTTAAAAGTGAGGTAAATCATCGTAAAATTTGTGGTAATCTTTCTCCATTGTGTGTTTAAGGGTCTGGAGATCCTGGTACTTTTCCTTTTTAATTTTTAGCCTAGTAGAATACAGCTGAGGAATCTCATCCCATGGAATGCAACTTATTTTCTTCGTTCTGATAGGAAATTCTTCCCAGATAGTGCTGGAGTGTCTTAGTTTATAGACTATCATCCCGTCAGAAGTATACTTCAAAACTCTGAGATTAGTTACAGTTGGATCACCTGCTTTTCTTCCGGGCTTGATTGACTTGTAAAAAGTTAATGTATGTTCGATATCTTTAAAAAAGTGATGATAAAGGTATTGAACTTCATAAGGATTTCTTTTGCAAGCTATTTTGGCCAGATAAGCATAGTCCGCCGGCACGTTTATTTTCTTGTGTCTTATTGCTCTCTCGATGACGGAATGCATGCTATGACACTCCATCTGCGTGTGTCCTTTCTCAAGATACTTTGGGGTCACAGTTAGTTTGTTAAGCATGCTGAAATTAAGCAGAGCATTTGATAGCACCACATTCCGATTTTGATAAGTACAGCCATCACTATAGACAATCAATTCTTGCCCATTTCCTATAGAGTGTTCATTGACAAACTTCTGTAAGGATGTAACTATAATAGTTGAAAATTCGGTACTTGTAAGTTTTCCTTCTCTTTCGTTCCAGATATAACAATATCCCTTATTTCTTTTGACATCGAACATAGTAAAATGTGTACTATAAGTTTCGTTTTATAGTAGAGTGCCGATATATTGGATCGAGGGCTTAGAAGCACAGACTGCAAATCCATAGTAAGCACTTCGTGATTAGAAGCAGAGTCCTTAGTTAGTTCTCTACGGGCTTCTTCTTTCATGCTACGGTGCACCTCATAATCGGATTCTGTGACATTTCCAGTTTTAAAGGATTCACAGATATCACATAAGTCTTTCTTCGGTCGGAATAAAGACAGATTGAGCTCCTCAAATAAGTTGGAAAAACTTGTAATGCATAGGGGTTCCCTGTTTTACAGAGTTGAGATTTAGTTGTCCAGATAGGTTCCAGGTACAGTTTTGAAGTATCTTTGCGACAATAATGGGATTCTAGTTTTGGTAATGATTCAAAAAACTTTCATAATTGTTTGTAGGAGTCTTCTTTAACATTATTCTTTAGTGTAGGTTTTGGTTCGTCTCGTATGATCCATTTTTTATGACCCATTCACCGACACTTAAACTGTTAAGGAACATTTTTTTGCATACCCGATACCTATTGCCTTTGCTATCGGAAAGATACAATTCGACAGAAGTATGACGTCTGGATGATGTCCCAGCACACCTTTCTCTTTGTTTGGATTTACAAATGGATAACATTTTAATATATATTTTCTTTTCTTTCCAAGTCATGTTCCGAAACTTTTCGAAGCATTGTTTTCTTTCCTCATCAGATATTTTATCACATTGTAACTTTGTACCACCTTTTAAGCTCAACTTACAGTTGCACCTGTCTTTGATATTTCTAACACTCCTAGGTTCAACAAATTTCCACTTATCGTCTATTTTTTTCTTCCCTAAATAGGCTTTTCCTTTTTCTCTTTGCTCCTTGTTTTTAATAACACTCCAGTTTTGTGAACAGCTTTTTTTTTGTCTTTTTCGCGGCTGTGGTTCGGACGCTATAGTCCTATTTTGTCCTGACATTTCATGTTGTTCACTCGTTAACTCTGCGGATACCGGTGGTGTGGTAGTAATCTGTTCGACTGGGTTTTGATATACCTCTGTTGGGTGCAAAATGGAAGTATTAGTTGTTGTCTCATTATTTAATGCGTTGGTCGTTATTTCCTTTTCTAAGAAGTCATGAGGAAGAGAGTCAGAGGGGATCAACTGTAGCGCTGTTCTTGTGTCTTCCGATGGGTTTAAAATTAAATAAGTTTGCGTCTCCTCTTTTCCTGTGATATAATCAGTAGGTAAGTCCGATGTAGTCGATTGTAGTAACGGATAAGTGATAGATTGTTCAATTGTATTATGGTGCTCTTCTGTTGGATTGATAATGCCAATTTCATGCTTGTAGCCAGATGCCAGAGTTTCATGCTTGTAGATGTCATCAGAAATAAAATTAGACGCCAATAATTCAGATTCAGTCAAAATGCCTTGTTCCATTCCTGCGTTCGTAGCGCATTCGGCTGTTGTCGACCGTACAATCGGATCACATAAAGAAAAGAGACTATTTGTATTATGCAAAGATCTGTCATGGCAAATTATAATGTCTTTTGCACTGCCACTGTAGCTCAGCGTATCAGTCGGTTCATTTTTTTCTGTCTCAGGCAATAAAGAGGAATCTTTCTCTAAAACATACGATTTTGGTACTTATAATTTTTGAATATTTTGGTGCGGTGACCTCTTTCGGCGGGTCGTCATAAACATTTTGAAGTATTTTCAATGCTCGCGTGTTTTTCAAAATAATGAAATATATTGTCTAAAAATTAAAAAAAAATAGTATTAAATGCAAAAATATTTCTTAAGCAATATTGTGTTTATATATAACGCCGTAACTCCGAGCAGCACGATCGTTATCTCATACAAACAAATAAAACTTCGTAACTCCTACATCGTTTTTTATAAGCTGCTGTTATCTTTTAGTTAAAGTGTTAATGTTTTTTTACTAGTAAGTAATGTGTATAAACTTACCCTTGAATCTTCTAATAAGTACTATCACTTAAAACACAAATTAACAATTTAAAACTTTAAAAAATACTGGGTTTTTCAACAGGAACTTTGTTTTCTAAAACAAAATAAAACAGAGTTTAGATGAAGATGATTCAAATTTTTATTGTATTACGAAGAGAAAAGTTTGGCAATTATGAATGAAAAATGATATCTGGCAAATGTCCACCACGACCACGCTGACAGATGTCGATTCTTTCATCAAAGTTTTAATCAGTTTTTGGCAAAATGGCGGGTCTATTTCGTTAATCACGTCACGGATTTTGAGTTTTAAGGCCGCGATCGATAAAAATAATCCAGTGGTGTTAAATCACACTTATTTAACAGCTGAATTTCGTGAAATGATGCGATCGGGAAATTTGGTTTGCAATAAATTGATCGTTTCGTTGGCTGTGTGACATGTGGAACCGTCCTGTTGAAACCACATGTTTGTGATATCGATGTCACCAATAATAGGCCAAAATTGAGATGTTAACATCTTGCGATAGCGTGATCCATTGACCGTTACCGCATTTCCAGCCTCATCTTCGAAAAAAAACGGCCCAATCACGCCTCCAGACCACATAGCGCACCATACAGTGACACGTTGAGCATGCAAAGGCTTCTCAATAATCGCTTTAGGATTTTCAGAAGCCCAAATGCGGCAATTTTGCTTGTTGACGTACCCTGACAAGTAAAAACGGGCTTCGTCTGAAAAAATGTATTTTTCAGAAAAACCAGCGGGCTGTTCCTGAATGAATTGAGCGAATCTACGGCGATGTGAATGGTCGGTCAGCTTCAATTCCTGCACCAGTTGAACCTTGTAAGGCTTCAAAGCCAAATCCTTACGCAAAATTCGCCATGGGGTGGTTTTGGATAACCCCAATTGTTGAGAACGTCGAGGAATTGACAAATTTGGATCTTCTTCAACACTGTGGCTTACGGCTGCGATGTTTTTAGGTTGAACGACCCGGTCGAACACGCGTTGGTGTTGGCACATTTTGTACCGAGCCTGTCGATTCAAATTTAGCGACCGAATTCTTAAGCGGTCTCAGAAGGACGATTATGTTATCCGAAAATATCACGAATTTTACGAAACGTAACTTTGAAATAATACTAGTTTTTACGGAATTTATCGCGTATATTTAACTTTTTAAATACCCGACGTTTCGAACGCTTTACAGCACTCATGGTCACGGGCGGGACTGAGATGTTCAACGTCCATATGTCATAGTTAACCGCGGTTACCATAGCCTCGTAAGGCCCAAGAAAATTTTTGCTTAGTTTAGATTACGACCCGAAGGTCTTTTTAAAAGGATCAAATTTTATTGATGTTCAGACCCAAACAAAAATATGCAATGTTTTCTTTTGTTGCAGTTTTTATTTTAAATATAGTTTATTAGTGTCTTTATAACTCACCAAAGGACCCATTTGTAAAGTATAGACCTCATATCTTTGGTTCTTTGTAAAGGCCTTTGGGTTAATATTAGATAAGTAGGTACCAAAAATTTACACTATCTGTAGGACTTTGGTTTGTAACGATATAAATAAAAACACAATTTTTATGAAGAAAATCAACATTTATTACAAATTTAAACAATAATACTCTTCACAAGAAGAAGATACTGAATGCATAACATTGCTAAAGTTATGCCAATATAATAGATATATGCAATTCATTGGTAGTGAGACCAAGGCACTTGCCATATTTTGATAAGAAAGTTTGATTAGTTTTCAATACTATTAGCTTCATTATTTCGTCATCGATATAGAGTTTAAAGTAATCAAATTTATTGGTAAATGAATCTGCATCAGTCGGTAGATATGAGGGTTCTATACGCGAAATAACGCGGATTAAAATTCTTCATTGACCACTCACAACGTCTCACATCAGATTAAGATGACGCTGGCATGTTCCTACTATTGGTTACCCTTCGCGATGTAATTCCGCGTGAATGTCGCATGGCTTCACGTTGTTGCATGACACGATCTCATCCTTTTCTTTGTAATGAAGGTGCGGGAGTCATATCTTTGTCGGAAAGTTCTGACTGAGAATTTGAATCACTTGATTCCAATACCGATCTCTTGGCACTCGAGGCACTGAAACTGACAAATCTTTATCTCGTGATAACACACTGCCTGTGTGAAATGCCTGCCATCAGCCCATCATCAATTTCATTGATATCAGCTGCTTCATCGTCAAATTCAGAAACAAGTAAATCAACTATTTGTTGTTCATTTACTCCTGAAAAAAAGTAATTTTTTTGTTAATTAAATATAGACTAGAAACAATAATAATATTTGGTACCTACCTAAATAAATTTTCAAAAAAAGTATTTTAGTTTAACTCATTAACTTAACTGTGTGCACTTCATCTTAAGTAAACATAATAACTCAAAGACCTTCGTATAGGTCTAAAATAATACGAGCTTTTTGGTATAAAATCCCGCGGTACTTTTTATAGTATCAAAAAGTTTGGTTTAATTAAATGCATCATTTTCGATAGTAAAATGAAAAAAGTATTTAATATAATTACGGAAAACATATAGCCACACATATGTTTGTATACGAAACCGTGCTGATATGACTGATCACAAGGATAAAGAAAGATTTACTCCTAAAGTCAGCCATCGTGTCGAAAAAGAAATGGCGTCACAAGGTCAATTTTAAACCAATAATCACGACTTCCGGTAACCGATTAAATAGGTCTTCGAGGTTCGTCTTAAATGTCAAATATTTATTTGGCGGTCCATTTGAATTCGAAAAACGTGATTTTAAAATTGAACCTTTTTAAAGGACTTGGGCCTGCATGAAGAAGTAATCATATTTGATGCTGGTTCTGAACACACATATTATTTATTCCTTTAAAAAGGACTTTGGGCCTTAGGAGGATAGATTAAAATTTAATTTTTGTTCCGATCTATACAGTATGAACTTATGGTATCTTGAAGTCTTGCAGTTGTATGCTTGGGTTGGGATTTAATTTTATTTATTATAGGATCCCAAGCAGATGGTAGCACCCAGCCATCTTCTCTATTGAAATTAGGATGTTTTTTGATTTCAATAGCCTCGCGAATCATCCTTGGAAGGAATCGGTGTTCTTTAGCGAGGATTTGCGGTCTATCAAATCTGATGTAGTGACGGGGGCGATCCTGTACGTGTTCACAGACTGCAGACTTCCCGGAACGTCGATTCTTCACATCAGCTATATGTTCTTAAACGCGGGTTTTTATTGATCTTTTAGTTTGTCCTATGTAGGAGAGACGTTGGACATCTCAGTCCCGCCCGTGACCATGAGTGCTGTAAAGCGTTCGAAACGTCGGGTATATAAAAAGTTAAATATACGCGATAAATTCCGTAAAAACTAGTATGATTTCAATGTGTAGTGTTCGCGTAAATATAAGAAATAATTATGAAACGTAACTTTAACAGAACCACCATATTCATAGTGGATTTTTATAATTTTAATGCGATTTTCGAGCGAAATTGAATTCAATGTAGCAATTGCCAAAGCATCTACTACGAATAGGTCAAAAAACTAAATGTCAAAACTGTCATGTTGTTGGTGTTGCCCCAATTGAAAAACAAAGTTCTTGTTGAAAAACCCATTATGTATGCGTTTTCCAATACGCAAGCAAAGCCGTACTGAGCAAAGGATATACGAAGATTTCGTTTCACAAAATGGCGGTGTGGAGTTCCGTATTTTTATAATTCTTCAATAGCAACTTTTGTGTTATTTTGCGGGAAATAAGAACTATTTCATCATAATAGTTGAAATAATATGCACTAGATGGCATCAAATAAGCAATATCGTATTTTTCATACTGTATAGATCGGAACAAAAGTTAAATTTTAATCTATGGTAACCGCGGTTAACTATGACATATGGACGTTGAACATCTCAGTCGCGCCCATGACAATGAGTGCTGTAAAGCGTTCGAATCGTCGGGTATTTAAAAAGTTAAATATACGCGATAAATTCCGTAAAAACTAGTATTATTTCAATGTGTAGTGTTCGCGTAAATATAAGAAATCATTATGTAAACCAGTACGGAATGGTAATTGCAAATAAAATACGCCGATTAGAAGATCTAAAGACCAAGCGCGCAAGATATCTAACAGCCTTAAATTTCTTGAAGAGATGCCGAGACCATAATCTCATTCCTACGTGTGTCAAAATATCAACCAAAAAGGACATTCGAGAAAGCGCTAAGATCTTAAATCAGGCGGATCTTTTAGCTTGTCCTATGTAGGAGAGACCAACACTGTGACATCCTACATAGGGTAGGAGAGACCACATTCACAATCAAGCTTGTACACTCCTGCATCTTGCAGTGGGACATTACACTTGACTGATGGTAAAAACTGACCAATCTTCTTCAGCGGCTTGAAGTATGTTTCGATGGAAGCGCGCTTCAAGATGTAGCTAATCTTGTCAGTGACTCCTATAACATATGGCAGTACAGCAGGTACACGCTCGACTGTGGACAGCTTCACTCGTTCACTGTGACGTAGGCACGGGACTCGAAGCTTGTTGTCATACAAAACTTGCTTGACATGGTGGAGCTCGGCAGCCAGGTGTTTACTGTCACAGATCCCTCTTGCTCTCTGAAACAAAGATTTATCCACGGTAGCTAACTGTGAAGGATGGTGGTGAGAATCACCGTTTAAATATCTATCTGTATGGGTCTTTTTTTCTATACATAATATGGCTCAAGGTGTTATCAGGATTCCGAATTACTAACACATCTAGAAAAGCTAAGGAATTGTTTGCCTCTAACTCCATTGTGAACTGAATTTTAGAATTTATAGAGTTAAGATGGTCTAAAAATGCAGTTACTTTATCTAAAGGTAGAATTGTGAAAGTGTCGTCTACGTACCGCCTGTAGAATCTTGGATTTATGGGAGAACTAAGCAGGGCTTTCTCCTCAAAGTCTTCCATGAATATGTCGGCGACAATGGGAGATACAGGTGAGCCCATCGCCACACCAAATTACTTGCTTGTAGAACTCCTTCTTCCACAATAGGTAGCCAGATGTAAGGCAGTGTCTGAGTAATACTGCATATTCTACGGGCATGTTGTTTTCTTCCAGCCTTCTAGTTACAATTGAGATGCAGTCTTCAACAGGTAAGCATGTAAACAATGACTGCACATCAAAACTGACCATAGTTTCATTGTCTGCCAGATGTAAGTCTTTAATCTCGCTGACAAAATGGTAGGAATCCTTTATGTGTACTCTTGTATGTCCCCTGAGCGGTGAGAGTATTTTCGCTAAGTTTTGAGCCAATCTGTAAGTTGGTGAATCAATTTGGCTCCCTATGGGACGTAATGGAGCATTGGGCTTGTGTATTTTTGGTAACCCATACAATTTTGGTGATTTGGCGCACGTAGGTATTATCCATTTTACGTCCAGATTTAATTTTTCGGAGTGTTTATGAGGTCACTAGTTGTTTTTAGTGTGCTATTTGTTGGGTCGTTTTTAACCTTTTTATAAGTACTTACATCCGACAAAAGTTCTTGTATTTTAGAATTATAATCTGACGTATCCATGACTACCGTGGCGTTTCCCTTATCTGCGCGGAGAATCGTAAATTCTGGTTTATTGCGTAGGTTCTTTAACGCTATAAATTCGTCTTTGGGAAGATTCGGTTTAGGCACTGAACATCGACGTAACATAGACGAAATGTATTGACGTATCGCCTCCAAATCTTCTTTACGCATATTGTTTTTAAATGAACAGTCCTCGACACTACAGATAATTTCTTCGTACGGTAATTTGCGGGGTGTAATAGCAAAGTTGAGGCCTTTGGATAAAACCCTAACTGCCTTATTAAAAAAAATTGCTTATTCCAATCTTAATTCGAAGTTACACTTGGACTAGCTAATCTCAGAGTAACTGACTATTTACTTCGTTATTACAATGTTATTAATAAGCATGGAGTAACCTCGGATTAACTATACATTCCTTACGCCGGGATTAAGGCTTGCGCTATGGCAATCCACTTATTTTAAAAGTAAAAAAGAGTGAGTCAGTGAATGATTAGTGAATGAATTCAATGCTTGATGATGACATTAATGACAGTGATAGGTAATATTTTGAGTTTGACGAGAGATAAATGTTACGGGTTGTTCCTTGTTCCTCGTGTTGTTTTCGGAATCGGTGGAAAAACTAAGTTCTAAATATAATCATTTTTAATATTATTTGTAACGAAATTTTAGAATTAAGAAAAGAGCGTGAAGGGCAAAATTAATTAAATAACCATTTTCGTTTTGTTTTTTGGGGATAAATAAAATCTTTTGTACATGTAATTATTGTATATTTATTTAAAAAATCGTTAATAAATGCTGCCCGAACAGAATTTCCTCTAACGGAGTGATTTACTAATTGTGTGACTGATATATTTTCATCATCTCCTTATACTACATCCTTAAGCAGATTTTGCTTTTGCATTGCAATGTATATATTGTTTTGTATGTTCTTATTTAGTATTAAGTCCTCGCAGTAAACACCGAAACCTTTGCTTCCCTCCAAAGCATTGTTCTACAGTGTAACGGGGCCACCAGATGTGCGTCCGGTTGTACATTCTTCCTTTTGTTTATTAGGACGCAGGATAGGAGTGTATAAATAAGAAGTACAAGCATAACCAGAATCTCGGAGAAGTCTGCCTTTAAATTCTGACTGCTCAAACATTTGTTTTAATGCGACGATAATTAAATATTCTTGAGTCATGTGTGCTGCCTTGCCAATGTGCCACTGTATCCATGAACTCTAAATTTGCATTTGACACAACCTGGAACAAAGCACTCATAACTTCTTTAATATGAAGTAATAGATTGAGGTGATTGTATTGAATCTGAGAAAATAACTAAGTACCTATACGGCAGAGATGGGCTAGCTAGGTGCTATAAAACTTACTTGCACATTTATTGAACTGTATCCTTTCCTGTTTATGTAGTATTGTCCGATATTTTCAGCGACTTTCGGGATTAGAATATGAAATAACAATCAATAGCCCCAAGCACTTGTCTAAATCCACATAATGAAAAAAACCTGCAATCACTTTGTTCTGCTCCACATCACTTCTTGGCATTTTAATCCATTATGCTGTTTTTGTTACTAGTGCTTACAACTTATGAATTTAACACGGGTAACAACGCGCGTAAAAGTAAAGTTTTACAAAATGTCAAAATATGCGACTAGTCTATGCTTACTCAGTCGTTAAACTAGGTACCGCCAAGGATTAACTTTTATTCCGAGAGTAGATTCGGATTACTTTACTCCCTCCTTACTCTATGTTTATTAATACTGAAATTAGATATTTTAAGCTTTAAACTAGGAGTAAAGTTAATCTTGCTCAAGTCTGTTTTTATTAATAGGGCTGTAATTGTTGCATCATCCAGTGTTTGTTTTGACAGATTATAGAGCGCGATTAATCTATGATCTGTGTTTGTCAATGGTTGCTTTTGGTTCTGGCATTGATTCAGATGTTTGACATTTGACTTGTTCGTTATTTTTGATATTTTTCTATATGTTTGTTTTGGCATTCGTTATATTTACTAATTTCGCGTTTATTTAATGTTTCCATGCAAAAATTATTGTCAAACGTCGTTAAAACTTTCTTTAATTCTCTGGATGATGTGTCTATGGATTTATTTATGTCATATAGATCGGAGCGTTTTTGTTGGATTACCGTGCGTAACAACTTTTTACTCGCCTGATTTAAGATCTTAGCACTTCCTCGAATGTCCTTTTTGGTTGATATTTTGACACACGTAGGAATGAGATTATGGTCTCGGCATCTCTTCAAGAAATTTAAAGCTGTTAGATATCTTGCGCGCTTGGTCTTTAGATCTTCTAATCGGCGTATTTTACCATTTGCAATTATTTCTACATCCAGAATTGTTTGTAGGTCATAGGTTGTCGCAGCTTTGATAATAAGAGTCTAAAGCCTTACAGTTATCAAAATACCCACTAAAATCATAAAATACCTCCTTTATATAGGCAGCAGTTTCCTCTTGAATATTAATTGTTTCTACATCCAGAATTGTTTGTAGGTCATAGGTTGTCGCAGCTTTGATAATAAGAGTCTAAAGCCTTACAGTTATCAAAATACCCACTAAAATCATAAAATACCCCCTTTATATAGGTAGCAGTTTTCTCTTGAATATTAATTGTTTCTACATCCAGAATTGTTTGTAGGTCATAGGTTGTCGCAGCTTTGATAATAAGAGTCTAAAGCCTTACAGTTATCTAAATATCCACTAAAATCATAAAATACCCCCTTTATATAGGCTGCAGTTTTCTCTTGAATATTAATTGTTTCTACATCCAGAATTGTTTGTAGGTCATAGGTTGTCGCAGCTTTGATAATAAGAGTCTAAAGCCTTACAGTTATCAAAATACCCACTAAAATCATAAAATGCCCCCTTTATATAGGCAGCAGTTTTCTCTTGAATATTAATTGTTTCTACATCCAGAATTGTTTGTAGGTCATAGGTTGTCGCAGCTTTGATAATAAGAGTCTAAAGCCTTACAGTTATCTTTTTCACAATTAGCACCTGGGGCATGAACACTGGACATATTGTTAATTAAAATGTAGTGTAGGCACTCTAAAACTGATCTGGTTTAACGGCTGTCTACGGCTTCTAATGGTCCCAAAAAGTTTTCAATAGGGTTTTAGTTCAGGTGCCGCATCTACACAGAAGTAATACCATACTTAGTTTCTAAGTTTTTAAAAGAATATGTATGCCATCCAGTGTCCATACCCAATTTTTAATTGTTGGTACACTTAGACTTACTTAACATTTTATTTACATATTTCATTTTATTTAATATAGGTTTTGCTTCATTCCTCATCATAATATGGTGTTCTGAGTTCTGCCTAGCTAATCCAAGAAGAGGCCATTTCGTTTTTTTTTCATTGTTATTGCTGTCGATACATGAAGCAGTTGGGAAGCGTGTTGTGAATTCAGTGGATTTGGGTTCTTTGTTGACAAATGATGAAGTCCAAAGTTGACAAATGTTCGTTTATTGAGCAGAGTTTCAAAAGGTACCTGTCAATATTCAATTGAATCAGTATCTAACTTTCACAATTTTAATAAAGAAAAATATTCAAGACTTTATACAAAAGCAATTTGTTTGTTTATTTACAATTATTACATGTTTTGTGAAAGAAATGTATTAACAAAGTTTAGCACGTGGCGACTAATTTTTGAGTGCAAAATTACAGCTTAAATTGATACGAAATGAACATACCTTTTGAACGCTTTGATAATACTTGTTTTGTTGAACAAAACTCTTGACAAACAATCAACGGATTGTTGTTCAATACTTTACAATTTTCAGAATTACAATTTGGAGCACGTTTGCCTTTCGCCATCAAGTTTCGCTTTTTCCATAGAGTAGAGTAATATATGGCATTGTCGCATGATGTCATAGAGATAATAATACCTATGGAGGCGCCGTATTCTACTATAGAAATAATAGTTATACAAATATCTATAACATCGACACACACTTGTCAAAAATACTTTTGTTTCTTTTTAACCTAGTAGCAGTAGCTTCATTAGAAAAGGGAGACAACAACAGTTTGTCAATTGCTTATTTTGACAACACTTTCGTGTGACGTCATTAGCTCTTCCATGCGTGACTGCGTCGCCATGTTAAGTGCTGAGTTTTGTGGTAGATCTGCTGTCAAACTGTTGAATGCTAAAAGTTTTTTTGTTGTGTAGTGCAGTGCCTTCATCTTATCTTATAGTAGGTGTATCTTCTATTTATATTTTATTATGTTACTAGATAACCACCTAAATTTGATTTGATTGTAACTCTTAATTGAGAGGCATTTCTGAGTTTTTGCAAAACTACCGTACGGCAATTGATTTTTAAATTAAAATAATTTTGTGAAGCAAAATTAAATCACGTCACGTGTTATAAATAATAATAATAATATAGTATATAATATTTGTGATGATTTATGCGCAGATAAATTAATAATAAATATATAATGATTTTTTAAACAGTTTATTTCATTTTTACTCAACTAATCATTATTATTTTACATTAATAATATGAGATCTGGGATCACCATCCCAGTGATACTATAAACACAAAAGAAGGATTTAATTTCTATCTACACAAAAGCCATAAATCTGTCGGTCACATTTATTCGCCAGATAAGTTATTTGACGATTGAAAATTTATCCCCGTATCTATGTAATACCTACAAAATAAAGTAAATTAAGCAACAAATCCAATTATGTAAAATGAGAAAAAAACCATATTAGTTAAAATATCGATATCAGCTGCGCATATTGCAGAGTTACAACCCTATAAAAGGCGGCCATTTTGTGTGCTAGATTTTTGTAGGTAGTCACGCTAATTTTGTAGGTATGCCCAGTCCATATACTTCTAAGTCAGTGCATGATGTTATCAAAAAGTAGGCTTGCCAACTTAATTACACAAAATATGAGAACACATTATTGCCAACTTAGACTCTATATAAAACGAAAGTAAAGTGTGAAGGAGGATAGGATCAAAGTTGCGTCAGTTTTGCGGAGGGGCGGAGCTTTGTTTCGCCCAGCAGTACAGTCTGGATGTTCTACTTTTGGACCAGCTATTCAGAGTTCAACGGCCTTTATGCTGTCGGCCCTCTGTGAATAGCCGACAGTTGAGCTAAGGAGAGTAATATCGTTGTTAATGGATTCGAACCCGTAGTCATTGCGATAAGGACTTCTCCTCATATCCTTATCAACACACCTACCAATTACGTGAGGGTTTCTTCAATGGTGGTTGGTACATGTGTCTGTTGTAAGAGTGTGGTGACTGTTGCAGTCCTTTTTAGGGGTTGTTCTCGCGGTTGATTTTAGGCAATATGCTCTTGGGGTTGTCTTTCATAGCGCGCCTTCTTCTTCTTCTTTCTTCTTCTTTGGAGCGCTCTATATGCTCCGTGGGATCATTCACCGGTAGGACTAGGGTTGTCCCATAGGCGGTTGAGTCCCACCTATCCGACTCCTCCCCCCCATTTGTTCCAACTCGGCCGAGTCCATGATGCTAAGGCGGTCGTGTGAGATGGGGGGTTGGCTTCGGTAGCGATGGAGATTTCGGCGGCGTTTTTCTGATCCTGGGCCTGTCCGATAGTTGGTGTTCTTCATCCTCTGATGATGACGTGGATAATGTCGATTAGTATCTGAGGATATAGGAGAGCCGATGCATTGCCTCTTCTCATGAAGCAATGCTCCGGTCTCGGGTGGCGTGTGCTTTTAGGCCGTTTTTCTCACTCGCTGCGTTAGAGGCGACGGTTTCCGGCCACACGGCGGGCGTGAACGCGGCGTTCGATGCGGGCTCCTTCCTAGGCGACGAAGATTTCCTCGTGAGATCTGCGAGATGGATGTTACGATCCTGGATCGCTCTGGGTTTGATAAGTCTAAGTGGACGA
Organism: Parnassius apollo; assembly: GCA_907164705.1. Lineage (NCBI taxonomy): Eukaryota > Metazoa > Arthropoda > Insecta > Lepidoptera > Papilionidae > Parnassius > Parnassius apollo. The sequence continues at coordinate 5,003,731 of CAJQZP010001576.1, forward strand.
TCCAAAACGCCTGGAAGATCCGGCGGTTTTCTTGTTTTAACGCGGGGTGGGGGGCTCGGCTCCCCCCTTACCGACACAACGTTGGTAGTTACAGTTACAACTGTTTTACTGTGTAATGTTCAGGTAATCTATTTTGTGTCCTATCTGTATACTCACCAGACGAGCCAGTCGATAATGACTTGACGCGAGGGGTAAGGGGGGCGGGCGATGGTGGATGGCCGCAATAATTTGTGGCACTGCCTGCCCCTTTCGTTTCGAACGCGCGACTGACACACAAGGCACGAAATGCGCTTGAATGCCTAAAGGTTTTGCCTAGGGGCCGGTGACCTCGATGCCTCTCGGAGTATGCGAATTTTTAAAACATTTTTAGCGCAATCTAGCAAAATATCCACTAAAATAATAAAATGCCCCATTTATATAGGGAGCAGTTTTCTCTTGAATATTAATTATTTCTACATCCAAAATTGTTTGTAGGTCATAGGTTGTCGCAGCTTTGATAATAAGAGTCTAAAGCCTTACAGTTATCTTTTTCACAATTGGCACCTGGGGCATGAACACTGGACATATTGTTAATTAAAATGTAGTGTAGTACTCTAAAACTGATCCGGTTTAACAGCTGTCTACGGCTTCTAATGGTCCCAAAAAGTTTTCAATAGCGTTTAGCTGTGATGGGGAGTGGGGGTTGGCTTCGGTGGCGATGCAGATTTCGTCGGCATTTTTCTGATCCTGGGCCTGTCCGATAGTTGGTGTTCTTCATCCTCTATTTTCTGATAGAGTTCCTCCTGGTACCCTACCCGCTTTGGTTACTTTTTGTTCCGCAGTAACCTGCGCCTGGGGGGCGGCTATCGTTACTGTTGGGGTTGGGGGTAGACGCTCAGTGGCGTCATTAGCGGGGGGGCTGACGAGTCGCCCCGGTGGTTGTTTTTGCTGCAGTTGTTGCAACCGGTGGCACCGTTTCCATTGGTGCCGTTACGGGTGCCTGCCTTACTTTTCCTCTGATGGTGGCCCATCCATCTTCCTGGATTATGACTCTGTGGCGATTTTGGGGGACCCCCTTTGTATCTTCCGGTAATAGGCCCGGCAGAGTGATCCCCTACTTTCTCGCAATCCTCTTTAGATTCTGTGGTGTGGTGTGGTGTAAACCTTACGCCCTTTGAGTCCCACCCATACGATTCCTCTCCTCCTTGCTCCAACTCGGCCGCATCCATGATACTATGACGGTCGGGCTTGGCTTCGGTGGCGATTTCGGCGGCGTCTGTCTTATCCTGGGCGTTTGCAGCTGGCGTTCTTCATCTTCAGATGATGACGATGTTGTTGAGTAGTCCGATGATATGCGAAAGTCGATGAATTGCCTCTTTTCGTGAAGCGATGCTTCGGTCACCGGTGGCGTGTTTCCCTTCGTTGCGTTTTTCTCGCCCGCTGAGGTAAGTTCTCGATCAGTCGTACGCTCAGGTACGGCGGGCGTGAGCGCGGCGCTCGGTACGGGCTTCTTTGTCGACGATGAAGGCTTCCTTGTCAGGATGTGCGAGAATGATGGAACAATCCTGGTCCGTTCCGGGTTGGAGATCCCTAATCACAAGCGGTCGCTCCAACACGCCTGGACCGTCCGGTGGTTTTTTTTTGTTGCAGGGTGGGGGGGGGGGCTCCCTCTTGTCATGATGTTACTTGCTGCTCGCGCTTTTGCGTGTGTTCAGTAATCTACTATGCCCTATCTGTTTACTTACCAACGAACCCGACGGTATGACGCACGACGCGAGGGGTAAGCGGTGGAAGAAGGTGATTGGCTGCAACACTTGGGACACTTCCTGCCTCTTTCACCATGAAAGGGTTGGGGGAAGTGCGTTCGATGGCACTCTAGAAACACGACTGGGCACTGAAAGCACGAGCGCATTAATGTGCCTAAGGTTCTGCCTAGAGGCCGGTGACCTCGACGCCTCTCGGAGTATACGGAATCGACAATTGGCGGAGTATGTCATACCGGCGGTTGTAAGTGACCACTACTAGACAAACAACGCACGCCCAGGAGATCCTTGGGATCCTTGTTGCTTGCTTGTTATCTTCTGCGTGGGCTAGTGCCCAGCAGATTTCGGACCTCGGAGCATTCCCCTTTACCCGGACTTTCGTCTCGGCCCACAGTAATGGGCCGGTCCTGTGAGCTTTGTATAGAAAGGCGTTGTTAGTTTCAATCGGTTATCTTCCGAAGTCGGTAAAATTTTCCCGTAATCGGTAAAATTTTGAGAAAGGTTGGTTATCTATTTAAAAGTCGTAATTGGCCTTTCTCTGGCATTGAGGGTTTTACTCGATTCTCTCATCTATATAAAAAGGAGTTCTCTTGGTAGAGGTCGCCCGTCCGGGGGCCGGACATGTAAAGGTGCCAAGTTGTTTAGGTGAGAGTGTGGCCCGTTGTCAGCGTGGTCGTACATACCGCACGCCAGCCGAAACACAAATTCCTTAAAGGTTTCCATCTTAAGGTTGTCTGCTATGATAGATATTGATTTTTGTCCTCAGTCATAAACATTTTCATCACAAACTTATCCACTACAATTTCACTATTCTCTTTTTCACTATTTCCCTTTTGTTCAGGGGCCTTATTCTCACTAATACTTGTATTTTGTAAGACGACATATTTTGTGTTGAGATAAATATCTTTCACTTCTACTTCACTTTCAGTTTATACACGGGTGTATCTATTAGTTAGTTTGTGGTTTATACAAAGACACACAGCTTGCTTGCTACAGTGGCAACTTGGATGCCAGGACAGGACGGAGCATTGCCCGCGCACCTCTGGTATTGCGGATTAGGATGTCAACATGCGCAGTCATGCGCAGCATCCTATCTATTCAGCATGCAAGGTAGGTTATAGCCTTCTGTTACGCTATCTACTGGCCTCTCAGCGTCAGCGGCGGGTGAAGGTTTCTGAGGCAGCGGGAGAGCAGAGCGGTCGTCTTGCCAACATTAACGGCCATCCTCTACTCATCCAGCCATGGCGGCAGCAGGTCCAGCAGTTGCTGCATTTTTTCACCGGCGACTTGGGGTCTTCTAGACGAATAATATCACATTAAAATATGACGACAGTTACAATTATACAATAAAAAAAGCAAGAAAACTTAATGTAAGGTCTGAAGTTAGTTCCGAGTAGCTGCGCTCATGTATTTTCCAACAAACTCGTAACAACGCCCGCCCGCACTGTTGGTCAGCGGTCAGACGGGGGGTTTGGTTTTTGTTAGCTGTCGGTTCAATTTGTAGAGCGACGCCTCCTGGTCTCCAGCTTCCCATATGTGCCGCTCCCAGACCTCTCCTCTGTAGGCCTGGATTGCAACCGACAGCTCATCCGTTAGATTGTTTAGTTGGGTCTTCAGTCTTGGGCAGCGAGTGCGAGCCCAGAGCTTCCTCAGCGCTCGCTTTCTGTTCAGCTGCACATGTATTTCACGCGGCAGCTCCTCTCTACTGTTCTTTAAAGGGACGACAGTAGAGGCTGCGTTAAGGGCTTCTTGGATGGATTTCGTGATCCTAGTGTCGGCGGCCTCTACGTCGTCCGCTGAGTTAACCTCTCTGTACTATGGAGACCTCTCCTGCAGATGTTGTTAATAGAGCCTCCAGTTGATTATGTTCTTAAAAGTTCGCCGCTCCCAGGCCTCTCCTCGGTGGGCCTGGATTACAACTGACAGTTCATCGGTTAAGGTGTTAAGCTGCGTTTTAATTCTCGGGCAGCGAGTACGCGCCCAGAGCTTCCTCAACGCTCTTTTGCGTTTGATCTGCACGTATATCGCACGCGGCAGATCGTCTCTCTTTGCTGTTATCGGGACCATCGTAGAGGCTGCGTGGAGGGCCTGAACAAGAATAACCAAGACCATCCAGGACTTGGTTATTCTTGTTGCAGCGGCCTCTACACCGTCCGCTGTGCTTAGAAGAGTATGTACTGGAGGTCTCTCCTGCAGGTGTTGATGGTAGAGCCTCCAGTCAACTATAGTCTTGAAGGCTCTGGTCGGCGTAGTCACCGCCTTGAAGCCAAGGGTAATCAGAATCGGGAGATGCTGTGTACTCAGGTCGTACAGCACCTCTACCACTATCGGGTAGTTGAAGTTCCTAGAGAGCACGATGCCCAATACATCCGGACGTCTCCGTGAGTCTGTCGGAACGTTAGTAGGCTTTTCGGGACCTAAAACGTCATAGTTATTCCTTTCTGCGTCTTCGTATAGTTCATGACCAGGCGGGTTGATCACTCTAGATCCCCACGCCTGGTGTTTGGCGTTTAGGTCCCCGGCGATGATGGTAGGTGTTTCGCCTTCCATTACCGTCCGGACGTCTGAAGAGCAGAATGGAGTCCCTGGCGGGTGGTATGCTGCGTAGATCCTTAGTTCCTCGCCCGCCGCCTCCATTTTTATGCCGATAGAGCGCATTGTTTGGTATTCAGGCAGGTCTAGTTCTTGATGGACGATTTCCCTCCTCACTAGAACCGCCGTCCTTCTATAGGCGGCCCCTTGAGGAGTGATCTCGTCCCTCCTGTACACAAAGTAATTAGGCAGCTTCACATGCGTTTTAGGGTTCAACTTAGTCTCTCCCAGCAAGATCACTGGAATGTCCTATTGTAGAGCGACTGTGCGGAGTTCATGCAGCCTATGCTGTATTCCGTCGGGGTTCCAATAGAGGAGGTGCAGGTTACTCTCCTCTATAATGCCGGGCCAGGAGGTTTGCCAGCGCCTTCATAACCGCTGTAATAGTTCTGTCCCGGCTCTTAAGTCGGCCAGGACTTGACTGCCGACCTCGATAGCAATGCCAACCAAACGTTGATTTGCCTACCCTTCCCTGTGACGGTAGCCCACCCATCCTCCTGGATGGTTACCGCTCTTGGGCGACTCTGGGGGAACCTCTTCGGGTCCTCCGGGAGTAGTCTCGGCAAGGTGATCCCCTGCCACCTAGCAATCCTCCTCAGGACTGGGCAGCGGCGATCATTTGCCGTGTGGTTTTTGCTACAATTGGCGCATTTAGGTTCTTCATCCCTACCCCTAGGGCAAAGGCTTGCAATATGCTCCCCGGTACAGCGGACGCACTTCACTGGCCTGAAGCAGTTGGCGGAGGCGTGCCGTGCATGAAAGGCTGGCAGCGATGGCATTGTGCTGGTCCTGCTTTCCTCTGCCAGGCCTCGATGATGACCCCTCTCATATAGAGGAGCTCGTCGGTCTTATATAGTTCCTGGAGCTGCTCAAGGCTCAGGTGATCAAATTGCGCAAAGTAGAGGTCCAGGTCTGCCCCTGGTAGTCCCCGGATGCCCACTTTGGTGGGCTTATCCTCCTCCGGTGTATAACAGTACCACGACATTGATGGTGTTTCTTTTGAGAGCTCGACCATATTCCGTTGGATGGTACGGAACTCGTCGGCACTCTGCGGGGTAAATCTCACTCCTTTCCCGAACGGGACGGGCATTTGGAGGGTGGCCCAACTTCCTGTTGAGCTCCTTAAAATGCCTCGTCCAGTCCGGGAGGCAATCAGCCACTATGGGCGGGTATCTTTTCTTGGTCTGCAGGCTTTTCTGTAGGCCCTACCGCCGCTTGCGGTCGTAGCACTGCTGGTGCTGCTACCATATGGGCGTAGTTAGTTGAGGGCCGTTGTCCATCATCCTGTGGAAGCCCGGACGGATTGGTGGTTTGCACCGACGATGATCGGCCGGCGGATGCTGCAAGGGTCGCATACGTGGTGGACTCCCAGCTGTACGACTCCTCACCTCCCTGCTCGTACTGGGCCGCGTCGTGGCTTCGCCGGTTCGGCGATATGGAGCGGGGATGTTGTGGTGACGATGGCGACTTCGGTGATGACTTATGCACCCTCTTCGTTGTCGCCGGATGGTGTTCTTCATCTTCCGAGGATGATGTTGGTGCTTCGGAAGATGAGAGGTTGGAGCCTATACGTTGCCTCTTTTCAAACAAAGAGGCCTCGGTTTCAGGGGGAGTATGGCGTCTTGCCGTTTTCATCGCCCGCTGCGGTTGGGGCGACGGTTCCTGCCTAACCGTGTGCTCAGACACGAGAGGCGTGAGCGCGACGCCCGGTGCGGGCTCCTTACGCGGCGAGACGGATTCCCTGGTCGGGATTTGCGAAAAGGACGGAACTATCCTCGAGCGTTCCGGATTCGCTAGATCCCTTACAAGGAGTGAACGATCTAACACTCCTTTCCGGTCCGGTAGTTTTCTGTTTCGGGGAGGGGGCGGTTCCCCCTTGTCCGACATATCGTTATTGGTCTACCTACTTGTGAAGTGTTCGACGTAATCTAACGGGTCCTATCTGTTCTTACCAACGATCGACAGGCAATGATGCGCGACGCGATGGTAGGGATAATACAACGTAATTGGCTTCAGCACTCAGTCCGTGACCGTGACCGTGATCCGTGACCATGGGTGCTATAAAGTGCTCGAAACGTCGGGTATTTAAAAAGTTAAATATACGCGATAAAATCCGAAAAAACTAGTATTATTTAAATATTGCTCTTTATTCTAGTCTCGTCGATATTATATATAATAGTTGCATCGAAATTGTATTGTTCTATCAGGCTCTAATAATTGTAAGTGCAATAAAATAAATCCACTTGTGGTCCGTTAAAACCTGTTTATCTTGCTAAAGATGTTGGCTTCAGAGCTCCTAGTACAATTTCTGTCAACGCTTGAAGACCAGAATACTAGTTAGTCATCTCCAGCTTTTCCGTTTTTTTAATGAATGAGAAATATGATTTTTTGTTGCATAATTATACACTAGTTCTAAAAAATCTGAACCAGTGACTTCAAAAAGCAATGTAATCTTAATTATATAAAGTACCCGGTTGACCGAGCTTTGCTCGGTATTTTTCGCTCGGTTTTTTTTAATTCGTGTGTTTTGGAAATTATATTTAGATACAAATTACATACTGATAAAATAAGAATAATATTTTTTGATCTTAGCGACATAATAGAAAAAACTGAACTGGTTATTTGAATAAAAATCATGAGTGCAATTAGTTTAATTTGAATTTTCGTGTTTTTAAAAAATACTAAAAAAGGGCTCAAAAAATAGATTTTCTCAAAAAAAGAAAGAAAAGTCGGTCAGTCGGTCTGGGATCGAACCATGGTATTACGATTTTGTGACCGCCCAATATACCAATTAAGCTATTTGTAATCGGTAACAAACTGTCAAAATTTACCTTCTTATATCCTAACGATATTGTAGCAGTTTTTCATTGCCTAAAAACACGGGCAAAAAGACATTTTCTAATAATAAATCCTAGCTAGATCGATTTATTGCCCCCGAAACTCCCTGCACACAAAATTTTATGAAAATCGTTGGAGCCGTTTCCGAGATTCCGATTATATATATATATATATATATATATATATATATATATATATATATATATATATATATAAATAATATACAAGAATTACTCGTTTAAAGGTATAGGATACGTGTCACTTTGTTTGTCCGCGTTGGACTACTAAACTACTTAAAAACATCTTTGTACTTAACCGATTTTAATCAAATTTGCACACCGTGTGCTGTTTGGCCCAACTTGAGAGATAGGATAGTTTTGTTGCCCATGAGTGACTCACAATTATTTTTTTGCCAAAATAATGATTTTTAATAGGGCATGACAAAGTGTCGTCGAAAAGAGCAAAACAACGTCTGCCTGGCCAGCTAGTACAATATAAAACTGATTAAAGAATTCTTACTTAAGTAAGAGTTAAAAAAGCTGTAAACAAACCGAATTTACAACCAAATTAGGTTTAGGGTGCGCACGTGTTCACTGCAAATAAAATAACGCTTTGACAAGACGCTGTGTAATTCAAACAGTTTTGAGCCGGTAATTGTAGAACAGATTCACGGCTGTCGCAGTTTGAAACAGCGATCACAGAGTGAGCTATTTCATTTAGTTACAATAACTCCGCCGCACCTATAGTTCTATTATTTTATAGTTTTTGTTAGTTTAGGAGTACAATATAGTAAAAATTAAGATTTATAACATATATTGATAATTTTAAATCCCAAATAGTTTTTATTTTTACCTCTTATGTAATGTAAGGAAAAAGTTGTAGACACAATGGTTTGTAAATTGTTTTTATTTTTATGTTTTTTTTGTACTTTCGTATCACTGACCTATATTAGCGTAGTAGTATATATCGTCGGTCGAAAACAGTAGTGGAACATTTCAAAATGAGTAAATGTGAGATATTGAGCAATTAAAAATTAGAAATACTTATTTTTCCATTTAGTAAGTGTTTAGAGAAAAAAAGGATTGTTTTTAATGTTGTTATATTTTGGTTAGACTTTACATTTATGATTTCTATTAAATTCATTCATTTTTTATTATTTGTTTTTTAAGTATAAATAAATATTTGAAATGTTCCACTACTGAATTAATTTATTGACTGCAAATATCCCGCTGGAATGGAATATTTTTGAATGTACCAGTACTGAATTAAAAAACTATGTATTTTTCTTAAATAATGACCTAAATAAAAATGAAATCTAGAAAACCTTAACAAATAATTGCATTTTTAGAGAATAATTAATAAAACACTTTTATAGTTTTATAACATTTTTTTATTTATAAGTAAGAAAATATAAAAAAAGGGAACAATTAGTCATTGTCAGCTCTATCTGAGGAAGCTGGCAATGTTTTATAATAATCCCAATAAACGCTTGGAATTACTTTACCATCACATAATGAAATCAAATCTTTCTTTTTTAAGATTTGATATTCCAGGATGAGTGCGATATTTATTTGTCAAAACTAATGTTTCGTTGTTAGGCTTGCCCCGCATTTTATGCCGAACATTGAAGCATTTCATTGTACTGTCAGGTTGATAAGTGTCCAAGTAATAAATAGCAAAAGGATTAGTAGCTTGCATAAATATTTTCTTGATATCATTCCACACTTCACTCTCCTTCTGTATTTATTGTAAAAGTTTTCCGAAAGTGTGAACTTAGTTCTTTTAAATCAAAAATTCTGAATAATCTAAATCATGAACTTGGTAGGGATTACCTTTCTTCTTAGCACATTGTATAATTGTCCTCCATTGAGATGGCACGAACACGGAACCATTTTTTAACATTCGGAATTTTTCTCTTTCAATAGTGGCATGAACGCTATCGCCCTCGTTCTGAGTGTGCCCGACAACAAAGTATTTATGTGTTATAGATTTAACACCCAACATTTTTAAGGCATAATATAGTATAATGACAATAAATACTTATTCCTATTTTGTGCTGAGTAGTTGTCGGTATAAAATATAACGTGTTTTCCATGACAAAATTCTTTGAAAAACTGTAAAATACAAGATCTTAACTCGTCACATCCTTTTCCACCCAAAGTTTCGTCCCATAAATAACAATGTCCAGATTTATTAACGATGTAATATACGGTACAATTATAAACATTAAGGCGTCTCTTATAAAAAAATAGCGAGTCATTACCCGCTGGAGTTTGAAGAACCGCTTGCATGTCATAACAACAAATAATCTTTTGTTTGTCATTTTCGCATGTTTCTATATCTATCCTCTTTTCTTCTCTGCAAAGCTCTTTTTCTGTAAGATGATCTTTATAACTCTTTTCCATTTCTTGTTTCTGTTCTGTTGTTGCATTATTGTAAGAACAGCAAAGAGAGCATTGATCCTTCTTTGGTACATGAAAAGCTATATTAAATTCAGTTCTAAAAATGTTTTCATACGTTCCTTATTTAGCTTCAGGCTTACCTTCTTTATTACATCACTCTTTGTATTGCCTGTACATCATACATAGATTTAAATCACCATCAAAATATTGTTTATTTCATGATGCTCGACAGTAGTGCGATTCCTTAGTAGGATATGAGTTTATGTGTTCATGGACTCCATCCTTAACAAAGTCAGGTAATAGTTTAGCTTTCCTGTTATGCTTACCTCTTAAATCTTCTAAAACTATACCCGATGATGTTGTTTTCTTACATAACGTCGTTATAAATGAGTGCCCAATATCCAAAGTGTGCATAAAGAACTTTTTACGTACCCTTATAATTAATTATACCATCTATTGTTAAATGATAAGCCGCATTAATAGATCTTTTACTCTGAGCATTATGTAGCGAATATTTCGGCTTTACTTCTTTCATAGCATTTTTGACAAAATCTCGCTGTCTATTCAAATCACCTAATATCCAAAAATTATTGAATATTACTAATCTTTGCTGCTCATTAATCTTCAGTGTACACTTCAACCGACATTGGTCTCCACAACCAGGTTTTAATTGTTTAGCATTAACTAATTTTCCTTTCTCAGTAGTAAGCCATACCTGAATTTTTTAAACATTTCTTTTTATTTTTCTTCCATGCCGAGGGATTTCGTTGTCTCTTTCTTGTCAACTTCTTCTTTTCTTCCGAAGCATTATTTTTAGAAAGCGGGGTTGATGGTGACGGCTATCTGTTAATTAGTATATTATTTTCTTTATCTTCTCCTCCCCCTAAAATTTCAATAAGCTCGCCACCTAAGCTAACAAAGACCTCGTATAAAGCTATTGCATAAATAATTTAGAACTATGAAATACATGTTGATGGGCAGCAAGCTAGTTTATTAAAATAGTATAAAAAATCATACTTAGATTAGAAGCTTCATTTGCTGGCTCATGCTGGCTGGCTACGAACCTATCGTCTGTACAACTTTCCATATTTATTGCCTGCTCTACACCTTAAAAGAAATTCAAACAGTTAAATATACACACTATACCAAAACACAAGAATAATATATGCATATAGGTACGTAGGTACCTCTATTATGTACTTAAATACATGAAGATAGGTACGTACTTCGATTATGTACTTCATTCAGGGGCCAAGAATTCTCTTCAACATATTGCTGTATTTCACCAACTTCATTATTATTAGATATAAAAATAGTGTCTGGAGATTTTTCTATGTTCAATGTCTGTTCAGCATCTTAAAAGCAATAAAAGCAGTTAATAGGAAAGAATGTTTAATAAGATTTATTAGATATAAAACAGAAAAGTGAATAATTATTTACCTAGACTTTGTACATTTTGTGGCAAAGAATACTCTTCAACTTGCTTTATCTCACTTTCTGTAGAATAAAAGTGGTTAAAAATATAGCCAAAGCGTGCAAAATTTTAAAAGTAACGACTCTTTACAAAATACACAAACGTTACAAATAGAATACACACCTTTGTTTTCAATATTGGCGTCTTCATGGATTACCATTTGCAACATTTTCATTGATCTTCCATATAACTTAGACACAGACATTTTTGCAGATTGTATTACTTTTGACAATACGGTCTACCAAGCACAGCATGCATGCAGCGCGTAACTAAACAAAGGCGCGCGAGACTCGAGCGAGATCGAGAATCGTGATGGAATAAATTTAATTCAACTTTTGATTTTGAGATTGGAACCGTATTGGAACATTTCGAAGTGTCCCAATACTGAATAATACTATATGCACAGAGTAGAAGTGGAACTTTCATTTTCAATCGACTTCTATGTGGAGTTTGACTTATTCCGATACTGATATAGAATTGGCACTGAAATAGTAATGTAACAATCTTAAAAAGTTAAAAACCAAATTTTCAGAGATGTTCCACTACTGTTTTCGACCGACGATATTATGGATTTCTGTGTTTCGTATTTTTCTTTTTAATCTTTTCTAAAGAAATCATTAAAGATTAATATCTTAAATGATTTCTTACATTTACTCGAACACTACACATTGAATAAAACTACTTATATGTATTCTATCGCGTTTAATTACTATTATTTTTTAATATTAAATAGGATGGAATGGATGGCTCGATGGATAAAATTTCGTGTGAAGAATATGTGATTTTTATTTTTTTTTAAATATATTCCTTTATTTTATCGGCCATGGGATTTATTCACCACGGCTTTGGACATTACCGATAATCATCTTTTGGCTAACTACAACTCATGCTTAGTTGTGACCATTTTTTTAGCATGATCGTGGAAATTCAAAGTATTATATTAATGGTATTTTAAGGTCTAAAGGTGAATGCCCACTCTTCATAGACACTTCGGCCATGAGTGCCCACATATAAAAGCATATAGATATGATAATATGCAATTAAAACAATGAAATGGTAAAGGAATTGCTTTAAAAAACATCGGGGTTTTGAAAATATAGAAGTTTTTATTTTCACAAATGCAGTTTTTTTAACAACTATTTTTATCGATTTTATCGCATTTTATTTCTTTGATTTTTAATTCCAGACGTTTCGGGTGCTTTCCAGCACCCATGGTTACGGCAGACTGAGGTGACTGACGTCCCAATGTCAGTGTTAACCCGGAGTACCTTCATATTTTAAATTTTTATTTATGGTCCGATCTACAGAATGAACTTACTGTGTCTTGAAGTCTTGCAGTGGTATGCTTGGGTTTAATTTTAATTTCATTAATTACAGGGTCCTAAGCAGGTGGTAGTACCAAGCCTCCTTCTCTATTGAATAAAGAATTTTTTTATTTCAATAGTCTCATGTATCGTCCTTTTAGAGGATTTGTGGTCTATCAAATCTTTTTTTGATGTCTAGCTAGTTGGGCCCGTCCAGAATATGATCACAAACTGCAAACTTCCCTGAACTTTGATGCTTCACGTCAGCGACGTCACGCTTCAAGATGTAGCCAATCTTGTCTGTGACACCCCTGACAAATGCTAGTACTGCACATGCTTTACTGTGGCCGGCTTCACTCGGTCACTGTGACGTAAGCGCGGGCCCGAAGTTTGTTGACGTGCAGAACCTGCTTGACGTGCTGAAGCTCGACAGCCAGATGTTTGCTGCCACAGATCCCTTGTGCTCTCTGTAACAAAGATTTGCTCACGGTAACTAACTGTGAAGGTTGATGGTGAGATTCATTGTTTTCTATACACAGTGTGACCTATGGTGTTGTTAGAATTTTGGATGACTAACGCATCTAGGAAAGCTAAGGAATTATTTGCCTCTAATTTACACATCAATACATCATTCAGGAACTGAGCAGGAAGCAAATTATTAGTCTGATGCCGTGCCAACCCAAATACCATATTACTGTCATAACATGGGCACAGCATCCAACAGTTCGACGGCCGACAGTACTTTTTAATTGCACTTCTACCAGAACCATTGCCACTAATTAAAATATATATAAAATACACTTTACGACTAATGGTGATGACTTGCAATTCTAGCCCTAAGTAAAGATCAGCTAGGGCTTAAGTTTATTCCTTCCATAATGCTGCTCCTCTAGTTATTACAGAGTTCTATCCGGTAGCAACCATTAAATCTTATATGCTCACCATAATAGTAGCGAGCTTGCTTTAATTGGTATGTGACATAAGTAATTAATATTAAGTCGCTGTAAGTTAAAACAGGAAATTCCCTAACATTTTAAAGTCTACATTTATATTTCTAAAGTCTGCTTGCCCTAGCTCTATTTAGATTGTTTTCCCTAGCATACTCAGACAAATCATTATTTGTCTCCATATTCCCGTCCCTTATTTTTGTGTGGAATTTACTAATTATAGCAGCAGCCACAGCAGTCATCAGATCATCAAATGTGTAGAAGCCCTGTTAAAGTAATTTTGATGAAATATTTTAAATTCAGTTTTTAAAATGTCATTTACCACCTCTACTACCCATATCGACACATAGTCACAGCTCTGGATTTATTAGCATATCTTGTCATTAACTGAGATTCACCATCTGCTGGAGACATTCCTGCGACCCTTAGACATCCACATCTATCCTCGATTACAAATCAAAATGCAGATGCGTTGTCACCCGTGAGGACTAAGATCATTTTCTCGTTTCCAGTAAAAAGGGTCTCCGGTTGTCTACACTCACCATACAAAACACAGCAGCATTAAGCTACTATTTCACGCTGGTATTCTGTGAGAGTGTGGTCCTTCCCCGGTCGTGCCGACCCATTCATGCTACAACTATACTTCTAATATAAGTGCAGCATGGCTCTACCACGTATAACACACATACATAGTAATTGTCACTATGTATGTTTGTTATCGCAAAATGTAGTTAATCACAAAAGAGACATACTCGCAATGCTGATGGAACTGTTACAACCAGGTAAAAAACATTGTGCTTTTAAATAATTAGTTAGCAGTACACTGTGTGATGTATGATCTAAGCTTTGTTGTTCTGGGTGCAATACATTACTCACTTCAGATTGCAACAAGGACTGACTAGATGATTCAGATGGTTCCCATTCTGCAGTTGAACGTGATGCTGTTCTATCAGTTCATTGCCAGCAATTATGATATACACGGCATGACAACGGCAACTGAAATAATGTAAAATACAAAAAATGAAGTCAAAGTGAAAAAATAAAATAGATTTGTTTATTTCAAACTCAAATATAAATAAAATATTTATCAAGTTAAATGTTACTGGACAAGGACGGATTTAATGCCCTATATTATTTAACAATTAAGGCCTGACAGACTACCAGCAGTCCAAAAACAATGAAAAATCAACTGTCTCCTTTCTTGGTAGTTGATAAAAATGGTCAATCTCATAAATAAGCTAGTATGTTTGTCAGATATAGCTAGTGCAGATGTGAAAAAATAAAACAAGTTCTTGAGTTGATATACAATCAGTGTAAAAACATGTATAATTATCAGATATGAGGATCACATTTAATATATTGAAAAATGCTAAACATCTTACCTTATCTTAACTCACGTGGCACAAATTGTTCCTCACGTGGAGAATCGAACCCAAACAATGTGTGTGATCTTATTCTTATAAGTGTCAGTGCCACAGCTGATGTATACATGTTCAAGACGAACTATTGGTGCATTTTGCGAGTGGCACACTACACGTTCACTGTACTCGAAACTTGTACCTAATAAAGAAGCTACAATTATTATATTGATATTATTCAAGTAAACTCAGTTATATAGCATTTCTTAGAGGAAAACATGCCACTTCGTGATATGTACCAACTATTTACCTGCTGTGTTCGAACCAATTGTTGAGAGATCAACAATTGCATTTTCCAACAAAACAAAATAACACGCAATTAAATTCTTGTGACATAACAGTGACAGGGGCCTACATGTCAGATTCGATGTTGCCACTTAACTGTCATAAAATCTATGAAACGATATCGATTTTTATTCGATTAATAATATCATGAAAAGAATAATCTTTGACGCGTTTTAAGTTCTGCACGCTTTTTAAAATATAATTTCCTTTATTTATTGAAATTCTATTTCAAATGTATTTTTAGGAACAGTTAGCTTGTGCTGTATTGTTTTGTTATGCTTTAGAGAACTCGTGGTAAATCGGCTAGAAATTAACTTCTTGAATTATCATAACATGATTCCATTTTAAATGTTATGTTAAAAACAGATAAGAATAACAGTTAACTTGTGCAGTAGCGTTTTGTTATACTCTAAAGAATTCTTGGTAAATCAGCTAGTAATTCGCTTGTTTAATTATCATAACTATAAATGTGAAGGTTGTCAATGAATTCAACCGAGCCTATAACAACGGTTGTTTTAGTTTTTAACGGTTGACTACCGCTTTTGATGACTTGAAATGGATAAAAACCCATTTTGTGCAATAAGTTATTTCTCTTTGGTAATGAATAAACCACAGGAACCCCTATAATGTATAATAGTCCTTTTTTTAGACACAAGTAGCACATTTTAAATAACCGCAAAAACAACTTTGTTATTTATACAAACACTATGAAAAACAAAATAATTTGTTGCTGGCGATAATGATAGTAGTATTTTGACTCGATTTAAAATATATGCTTGCTACAGAACTCTTCATGGGCCTGCGAGTCCGACTCGCACTGAACCACTTTTTTTCAACTTTTAGTTTTATTTTAATAAATAGTTTTTTCGTTTAAGCGGAGCTCTTTTACTTTAGATTTATTACCTCTTTATCTATAATAATCAATCTGAGTAAGTAAAGTGTGTAAATACGATTCTTAAATTGTAAAAATAATAATTGGATTTGAACATCTTAGGTAGGTATTTAGTTTTATTAATTTAGAAAATATTAATCTCACAATTAATTATTGTAATAACATAAATGTATCACACAGCTAACGCCCTCATTAGCAATGTAAAAGTAAAATAAAGTTACAGCCTATATACGTCCCATTGCTGGGCTCAGGCCTCCCCTCATTTCTGAGAGGGTTTAGGGCAAGGAAGTGTCCGCCGCGCTGCCCAAATGCGTGTTGACGAACTTCACATGTCTTCGAATTATTTTTTTTTCTCTTATTCCTCAGACATGCAGATTTCCTCACGATGTTTTCCTTCACCGCCGAGCACGTGGTAAATCAGCACTTAAAATTGCAATTAACAATTTCATTGGTGCCGGCGGGGATCGAACCCGGGTCACTCGCGTTCTGTTATATTTACAGCGAGCGTTAACCACTGAGCTACCACGGCTCAGTCTCATAACAATCTAGTGGTGAAAGAATTCTCAAAGTTGGTCAAGTACTTTACGATTTTAGCGAAAAAAATATTCTTTGATAGTAGCGCCCTCAATAATAAAATGCATCCTACGTTTTTAAGCACCATAGCAAAAAACGATTCAACATAGCCTAACCCGCACA
Organism: Parnassius apollo; assembly: GCA_907164705.1. NCBI lineage: Eukaryota > Metazoa > Arthropoda > Insecta > Lepidoptera > Papilionidae > Parnassius > Parnassius apollo. The sequence goes on from CAJQZP010001576.1 coordinate 5,020,321, forward strand.
CACAGTAAAAACATAACAATCCTTTTTCGTCTGTAGTCGGATAAACAACTGGTTAATAACGGTTGCGTATCGGCTGCTTTGGATAAATATGCATTGTCAACGGTTATTTTAAACCTATATCATAACATCGTAATAATTATCGAAAAATTATATAAGCATTGTAATAATGACACCATAAGTAATCGATGGAAAAGGGGAATCGATTTTTTTAATGAGATTTGTGATTGGCAACACTTTTTATTTTATTCACAAACTAATGAATTAATGATTTACCTAATTTTAATCTTATCTTTTCGGTACTTTTAATTTGTGCGAAAATATTCCCATTGTTTTAGGATAAATGAATATCGCGATTAATAATCATAAATAAAGATATATTTTTTTAACAAATGCACATTGTTGGGCGTTCCATGGCCGAAAATGGGCGATCCCCTTTACATTTGTTGTGTGCGTCAACGGTTTGTGCCAATATAATTCTTTCTTTTAATTTTTTTTTTCTTGTAATAACTACCTTGAAAAATTCTGTGTCGACTATTACTTAAAATGTCATCTTAGATTTCTAAAGAAGAATTGTAAGCTTTACTAACTGAAAAACTGTTGTTCTAGTTATTAAGTTCCTATTTTTATGTTACATTTCGTAATGGAGGCCTGTAACGTACTTCTTAACTGTGATCAATGCTTGGTGTTACTTAAATATTTTAATAAAAAAAGTGAAAAACAAAAATTGTTTTTTATTTTATTTATTTATCTCAAAACAAATAAACACAAGATAAATCGTAGTAAATTTAGACTTAACGCTTCTGAGCCGTTCCTTTGTTTGACCATTACGTTCTGGAAAAAAAAATGGTGTCTATAATTTCTTACGTGCTTATTTATAAGTCGTAAAGTAAAGGGAGATCGCCAGCGATTGTAAGTACCGGATGAAGACTTAACTTACTATCGATAGCGTAATGCGTGCAGTAATGTTATGTGCACGTGGTAATACTTCAACAAATTGTAATTGAAAGCTTCTTTTAGAGAATAGGGCTGGGAATGAACAATTGCCCACTCAAATCGCCTCATTCGCGAGTCAGCTGCCTATGCCCTCTTCACACACGCTATAGTGTGCGCAGGCCGAGAAACTCTCGGAACCCCCCCCCCCAACAAGCTTTCGGCTGACCTGAACTGCCTCCTGGTGGCTCAGGCCAACTTAACACATCTCATAATCTGCCTTAGACACACTTCTAAGCGGCTACTCGCCGCTTGCGCCCTCCTTTCTCCCAAGAAGGGTCGCGTCCGTTTATGGCTTAAAGATGTCTCGTCAGATCGTTAAGCCAATCCCAAAAGGTGGTGTTTAGTGAGTAAAAGCCTCCACATAACCACGCAGCCGGCTGCGTGGTATGCTATGAGCATTCAACACCTCCCTCCCCCGTTACCGGAGGGTTGCTATTATTTGCTTCGGGCGCAAAAAAATGAACAAGTGTTTGTACTTATTTACAATTCAGTAATTTTAATCATACATGATGTATGTCGAAAACAATTATAGTGGTAAAGTCTATTAAATGTTGTAACAGGAGACTTAAGAGACAAGAGTTTCGTATAAAGTAAAAGTAAAGTTACAGCCTATATACGTCCGACTGCTGGGCTCAGGCCTCCCCTCATTTCTAAGTGGGTTTAGGGCAAGGAAGTGTCCGCCGCGCTGCCTAAATGCGTGTTGACGAATTTCACATGTCTTCGAAATATTTTTTTTCTTATTCCTCAGACATGCAGGTTTCCTCACGATGTTTTCCTTCACCGCCGAGCACGTGGTAAATCAGCACTTAAAATTGCAATTAACGATTTCATTGGTGCCGGCGGGGATCGAACCCGGGTTACTCGCGTTCTGTTCTATTTACAGCGAGCGTTAACCACTGAGCTACCACGGCTCTTTAGAGTTTCGTATAGAAATAATTATTAGGCGAAGTGAGTTGAACAATGGATACGACCATAATATTGTAATAATTATGTCTATGTTATCTCTATATTAAAATTTCATTAGATTTATTTCTTGTATTTTACGATATCTGCATAGCATATGGCGCTGAAAGTCTTTTCTCGAAACAAAAGATGAAACACTGCAAAATGAAATTGTTTGTTTTACTTTCATACAGAATAACTACCCGCTATAATAACTAACCTCTAACGTACTTTTTTCACCGTGTAGTGGTGGCATAAGAGAATTCACTAGCGCATACCATGCCGTGGGTGTCTTAAGAGGCGATAGAGGGAAACTGAATTAGGAAACGGGCAGCAGTATCATCCGTGATAACAAATAAATAAAACACTGCGATTTATGATAATACGCTTGCCAAGTGTGGCCGTGGCAAAGAATACTACTACTACTTTGTGTTCTGTGGTGGCAACTTTGACAAAATATCCACTCTATTAGACAATTTATGGAGGCCTATATTCAGCAGTTGACGTTTGATAGGCTGTATAGTGAACGAAAAAAAAAAATGACGACTACTGTATATTATCTCAAGCAGTGTGCAACTTAAGGAAAAACAGTAATAGGGTACAAGACTCAGTTCTGAGGCTGAAGGAGCGAGCTGAGCATCGCAAACTTTTTATGGATTTCATATAGCTCAAAATTCATTGTATGTCTTTGACATTTAAATTTTCTCACAATATTTTCCTTCACAGTCATTGAAAATTTGTGTCAAACTTAAGGTTAAATGCTCACCTATGATCTTAAAACAAGACCGCCATAATTGACGGCAACTAATGAGGCGTTCCATCGTCGTCATCGGGGATGACAACGTATCTGTATTTTGATTCCTAATACTTTTTTTATAAGGGTGAACAACGAGCTCACAGTCCACCTGATGCAGATACGTTGCCTCCACTGAGGACTAAGATGGAATGTCTCGTTTCCAATAAAAATGGCACTGATCTGCTATTTCACGCCGGTATTCTGTGAGAGCGTGGTCCATCCCGGTCGAGCCAAACATTCGTGTTACTATCGTAATATAGCTGCAGCAATGCTCTTTCTCGTAGAATGAATGTAAGCAAGCAAAGCGCACGTGTCAATGGCTGATAGCGAATCTTCGCAATCGTGACATCTTAGATAAAGTATAGGGTTATGAATAATGATGATATAGTTACCATAATGTCAGGGTACACGTTAGACCTTGGCACATAGACTGCGTTTTCGCAAACGCCTCTCGATGAACAGGTTCCTACAACGTTACGCGATATGCAAGGTCCGAACGGCGGCCATGCACGCATTTGCACAGTCCTACACGTGCCGCGGTTGCATAGCCGTATAGATACATTCGCTACCAGAAAAAAAAAACATTCGTCTTTAGTTGCTTCCTTAACTCTTTTGTTCACTGTCGAAAATCTTTTTTCAAAGACATGTTAGCAAGTATGTATTCTTGAAACAGAAGACCATAAAAATAATAGCCATCTGCGCAGAACAGGATTATAATGCTCGAGTGTATGCGTAAGCACAGGTACACTCTCAGTTCACTCGCTCTCGTAATCCGATGGGACGGCAATCCGACACGACCCGACGAGCTCAGACATGACTCTGAGTGCTACTGAGAATTTCTTGGTAAAAAATTTAATAAATGATTCTTGGGCCGACGGGATTCGAACCCGGTACTCCATGATTAACAGTCGCATTAACGACCACTAGATTAATGAGATAGTGAAGAGAAGCCCATGACATGACATGACTCACCATACTGTTTATATTATACAAAATTCATTACCTATATCAATATCTTTGCACTGGTAATGCCTATCACCGGCCTTTCAGGTTTGGGTTCGGTATTTTTACTAAGTTTTTACGTCATTAGTCGGTCATTAGAGGCTCGATGCAGGAACATCCGTTGATGCTCAGTTTATAGTATCGGTAAACGTTTTAATCCATAGAACAGGATAGAATCCTGTCAAAAAAACAGGATAGAACCATATCCAGCTGTAATTTTTTTGAGCTTACTATTAAATATTATTAAACTTCTCAGTAGTAGTCAAGTCCATATTTCGACATATCTCCAGGGTTCAAGGTCTCTACAGTCGGATGATACGGTATTAAAGAGGATGTCTTTGTGTTTGTGTGTACTCTTTACAAGTTCACTGCTGAACATAGGCCTCCCCCAAGGAATACTACAATGCACGGTTCTGAGCATCCTACATCCATCGAACGGCGATGGCAGCAGAGTTAGTGGTGGGAAATGTCCCAGGTGTCCAGAAATGTCTGGAACTGCGATCGTTTATCTGTTTTACAGTTAAGGCAACAAATTATCTCTGCAACCGAAGAGACTCATATTCAACCGTGGAGTTTACGAGCTAATGATGAAGACAAGGAAGATTTGAATTTTTTTAAAACTTACGTCCTACGTAGGCGTCATCGGGCCAGTCGTCGGGCAGCCCTCGCGTAACCAATGCCTCGCGGGCCGCAAACTCTGCGCCCACGCACTTACCCCCACTAGAGCCGTCGCTCCGCCGCAGCCGGCAGCAGATGCCGCACATGTTGCCCTCTCCTATAACGCCTCCCTTGAACAGACCATTAAGATTCTTATTCTTACCACCATCCTTCACAGTTACTACCTTCGGTAAATCTTCGCTTTAGGGAGTATGAAAGATCTTTGATAGAAAACAAGCAAGTCAAGGAAGTTTTGCATGACAAAAGCTTCCAGGCCCGTAGCTACGTCACATTGAACAAGTGAAGACGGCCACAGTCGAGCGTGTGCCTGATGTACTGCCAATGTCAAAAGTGTCACTAATAAGTTTGGCTAACACCTTGAAGCGAGCTTACATTAAAACATACTCCAAACCGCCGAAAAAGATTAATCGGTTTTTACCATCAGTCAAGTGTAAAGTTAATCCCTCTCCTGCAGAGTGTGCTTAATTGTGAATGTGGCTTCTCTTACATTAGACAAAAGATCAAAAAAATTCAAGTAAAAGAAAACATAGCTGATGTTAAGGGAAGTTTGCAGTATGTGAACATGTACAGTGTCGCCTCCGTCACTACATCAGATTTGATAAACCGCTTATTCTCGCTGAAGAACACCGATTTTTTTCAAGAATGATTTGCAAAGCTATTGAAATAAGAAAACTTCCTCATTTCCATATGATTTTATTTTATTCACCGTAGGATCCCATTTGCTTAGGATCCTACGATTAATAAAATTAAATCCCAACCTAAGCAAACAATTGCAAGACTTCAAGATACTACAAGCTCAGCAAAAATTAATAATTTTAAACTGAAGGTAAAGGTTAAATATGACAATGTGACATCGAACGCCTCTGTTCCCCGAGACCATAGACGCTATAAAGTAGTCGGAACTTCGGGAATTACAATAAGTTAAAAAATATTTATATATATATATATATATATATATATATATATATATATATATATATATATATATATATATATTAGTTAGTTGTAGTTATCATTAGTTACTACTTTCGCGGTACTTACTCGTACAAAAAGCTCAGTTTTACTGAATCATGGGGTCACAACCACTTGGTTAGCATATTTTTAGCATTATCACAATATTATACTTTTATACACGGTAGAGCAATGACGCAGCTATATTATGGTTGTCGTACGAATAGATCGGCTCGACCGGGGAAGGACCACATTCTTAAAGAATACCGGCGTGAAATAGCAGCTTAATTCTGTTGTTTTTTCTTATGGTGAGTGTGGAAACGAGGCATTTCATCTTAGGTACAGATATGACAGCGCGTCTGCACTTTAATTCTTAATCGAGAATAGATTTAGATGTCTGTGGGCCACAGCATTCAAACATTATCAGGTGGATTATGTGCTCGTTTGTTCTTAAAAAATCCGCATATTCTTTAATACTATTCTTTATCTAAAGCTGAAGTAACAGAATCAACCTCATTTAGCACGTATTCAAACCAAACAGTTGCGTTGTCGCTCGTCACCTCTCGAGCTCAAAGCAAAGGAGTGGAAATTTTTTTTTCTGTGTGTGTCTTTCCTTCTGATTACATTATAATAAAACCTTTATATTTCAGAAATAACATCCAAATGGCTTCTAACTTATGGAACTTTTAGATACTCACCATCGCCGAGCACAGACAAATAGGCACGAGTATGAACACGTGAACCCCTTATTCGGATATGCTTGCTACTCGACCCGGGTGCTCGCCTGTTCTACACTCGATGTCGGTTTTTTAGCACCAATCAAAGGATTCTACGTGTGTATTCGTATCAGTATTTACTTAATCGTAATTTTTCAATTGACTAATCCACCGTTATTATATTTTCTAATACCTTTCATTGACAAAATATGTAAAAAAATATAAATAGGTTTTCGGTTCAGCTGAAATTAAGAATTTCACAAGAAGACTACTTTTTCTCTATATTCTACATTTCATAATACTATTTCTCTACTGCTGTATTTTCTTCTTTTTTTCATTAAAATATTAGTAAGTCTATAAAATTAAAATAGACAGAATGTCGTAGCAACGAAGCGTACTTATTCATGTTTATAAAAATCTACGTTGGATGAATACAGACGAATACGTTAACGCGTCGTACTCGTTCACGAATAACTCTGCGAGTTATTCAGAAAGTTGTTTGTCCGATAATAATCTAAACGTTCCATTAATCTATAATTACGCAGAAACTACGGTTGATATTAATCACCGAAATAAATGTTTACATATATGTTGTCTAAGCAAATTACCTATTTTTTTGTTTGCTTGCTTATAATCGCATCTGAGCCATCCGTGCGAGTTCTGCGAACATGCCCTATGCGCTACAAAAGCAATGCAGCCTTTGTAACTTGAAATTGTTGTACTGTATTTTTTAAGGCGCTGCATACCTTCTGCACAGTCTAAAGCGCTTATTACATTATACAATTTTTAGGAAATCTAATTAGGAAGTAGGAAGGTGTAATCGTAGTTAGAACAGTTAGGATCCGATTTAGTCAAATTGGAGGTCCCAATCGCTCTAATTTCTAAATTGTTTACAATTTAGGACAGTGTAATCGAACATTACGATTTAGAACAACCAGTCGGCGTCCGCGCTTTGATACAAGCGGATGTCTTGAAGTTTTGATAGAAGTCTGATATCAGAGAGCAGTACTTTAAATCTTAATATTAATTTCCGGTGGCTATAAAACGTAATGTCACCATCAAACATTCTTTGGTACCCACACTTTATCGAAATATCGTGACTTCTTTTTCAATATGTTTAGATACCAAACTTAACAAATAATCAAACTGTTTTATAGGTGGTAGAGCCATGACGCAGTTATATTAGTAGTATAGTTGTAGCACGAATGGTCGGCTCGACCGAGGAAGGACCACGCTGTGTTTCGTATGGCGAGTGTAGAGAACCGGAGACCCTTTTTACTGGAAACGAGGCATTCCATCTGCATTTTGATTTGTAATCGGAGATAGATGTAGATGTCCATTGGTCGCAGCAATCACTTACCATCAGATGGACTGTGTGCTAATTTGTCACCCTATCCTATAAAAAAAACTGCTTATAATTTAAAAATATATAATTATATTATTATTGGACAGTTTTTTTCTCAATGACAAGTACTCTTTTCTCTTTTTTTAATATCCATTGTTCCCACCACGGCTAAGACAAGTCCTATTTTCTGCTGTTTTGATAAATACGGTGCCATCGATCAAACGTGCAACCCCGTCGATACTTCTTTACTATTGCGCTTCGTCACGATTTAGAATTCAATTTAGTGTAATGTGATCACTAGCTTCCAATTTAGGTTCCTAATTAGATTTTCTAAAAATTGTATAATGTAATAAGCGCTTAACTTTTCAGTATATATAAAAGTACTCTGTAGTCTAAGTACTACTGACAGTTCGGACATCGAAGTTGCCTAGACGGGACGATCGTGTGGTGCGGTGCGAGGTGAGACGCGGGCGAAGCTGTCCGTTTAGGGTTGTTCTGTCATGCAAATAAATTAAAATGGTTCACACTACATTTGCGGTAAAAACTGGGTTGTCCTCATTTAATGATAAGGAATTAAAAAAATAGTGCTAAATAAGTTGTTATTATTCAAAAGTACTTTATAAACTTGTGTATGTTGTATTCTACAGTTGACTATTTTTTATAATATATAATTTTTGTAACTGCTTATTATAACCTGCTTTTATTATTTTTGAACATTAATTATCTGATTAAGTTATTTAATTTGTTTAAACGTGAAATAAAGTAACGTAAGTTATTTTATTTTTTTATAACTTCCCGTTCTGACAACCCTAGAAATTTATTGTTTATGTCGGCTTTTCCGACAACCTCAAACGCGATGATTGACTGATGACTGTGTGTCCTTCTTAGGCTGTACTTTCTGCACGTAGTTGAGCATAGATTGTCGGTATAAAATGTAAACTGTAAACACTTTATGCTGGGATACTTTTAGTTGGTTATATACTAATTACCGTTCCTCTTTTTGGGCATCGACACTCTTGGAGTCCAAGCGTGGCGCACTCCGCGGCGTGGCAGGAGCCGTCTGGCAGGCACCGCCCGCCCAGACCACAGTGGCACACCGACGAATTCACACACTTGCACTCTTCATACTGCATACTGCAGTCCTGATGTAAAAAAGGCTTAATACACGTGTTTTTTTACAAGTTTTTTTTTATAGAAGAAGGGTGAAAAGCGAGCACAGTCCACTTAATGGTAAGTAGATGCTGTGGCCCATAAACATCTACATTTATCCTCGATTAAGAATCAAACGCAAATGCGTTGTCAACCCTAAAGAATAAGATATCTCGTTTCCAGTAGAAAGGGTCTACGGTTCTCTACACCCACCATACGAATACGAAACACCGCAGCATTAAGCTCCTACTTTACGCTGGTATTCTACACAACGCTATATCATCCTTTGTACTTCTTTGTATACAGAATGGGTCCCACATATATGCAATAAATGAAACCACAAGTAATACTAGTCCGTAGAAGTGTAGAAAAATTAAATATTAAATTAAAACCCGTAAAATAAAAAAGTGAAATTTTCAAACAAAATAAATATTAAAATAAATTCAGTAAAAGTGAACACTCTGTTTAGACAACGTATGTCGCAATACCAATAGTTTGCACTGCGTGGCAACGTCGCTTTTTAATGTTCAAGGATTCAAGTTCATTGAATCATTGACTTAGTGACCCAATTCTATAGAGTGTTCAAATTTGCTTAAAATTAAAACTCTACTTTTTAACCTAATTACTGGACCGATTACGTTCATTTTTTGTATATCGTCAGCAAAGGCGATAACAAGTATATGGTTTCATTTATTGCATATATGTGGGACCCATTTTGTATACTTGTTCATTTTCTGTCTAGAAAAAGCCCTTTTTTATTTTTTTAAAGAATATTAACAATACTATAAACATTACTAATATTCCCCTTAACCACTCGTGGTAAGCTTAAATTGACTTGTGTTACGAGTGGTTCACGCCAGTAGTCGAATGGTGGATTCGAATCCACGACGTTCGCGGTACGCGCCCTGCCAGTAGGATACTGTCGCTTAAAGAGACATTGAAATAACTCCTTTCCAGTCATAGGGTAGATTTGCCTTAAATGTCATGCTTGGCGGTCCATTGACTTCTATATATACAAGTACGCTGGACTGGCTATAATATACAAAATGTCTGTGCCGATTTGAAGCACCACCATTTTCCTTATCGGGAACTAAAATTGACATAATATGCCAGTATGTTGTCTTATTTAGATCTTATCTCTTGTATTTTGAACTAAAAATACAAAAGTATTCTGTGGTTTGATTGTGTATAATTTTCGTTACATAATAATAATAATTTTAATAATAATGAGAGTGTGCGTAATCTGTAAAACTCGTTACCAAAAGGAAAGTGGTATAACATTCTACACTTAAGTGAATTTACAGCTAATATTAAACAAATTAAAATAATACATACATAAACACTCACGCCTGTCACCCAAGGTAGGCAGATACTGCGGACTTCCATTTGGCACGATCCTGACATACCTCTTTCGCCTCCTTTACATCCATATATCTACGCATACATGCTCGTCGGTTAAGGGTACTTCTAACGTGGCCCCTTTTCAAAATATCGCCAATTTGGTCGATAAATTTTCGCCTAGGACGTCCCTTTCCGACTCTGCATTCACTTCTGCACCACAAATTTTCTTTGTCACTCTTTCCTCATTAATTCTTTCTACTTGACCAAACCACCGAAGCATTCCTTTCTTAATCCTGGTCACAACATCATCTTGCATACCACATTTATCTCTTATCATGCAATTTCTCACCCTGTCATTCAAATTCAACCCTAGAATACTCCTTAAAGACCGCATTTCTACAGGATTTATTCTACTTTCGTGCTTCTTCTGCCACACCCAGCTTTAACTACCATACATTAAAGTAGGGACTAACCACAGCATTATGAATTACCATACGTACCTTTATTTGACACATTCTGGTTCTTCATAATAGAGTGTAGTGCCCCATTCACTCTATTCCCTACATTTACTCGTCGTTCTATATTCCTATCATATCTACCATCCCTGCTAAATACACATCCCAAATACACAAACTTTTCCACTTGCTCAATTAACTCTCCTTCTATTCTTATTTCACATACCGTTTTGCTTTCTTCTCTTTCAAAAACCATCACTTTCGTCTTACTTGCGTTCACTTTCATTCCCCTTTCTTTTAATTCCCAGTTCATTAATGTAACCATCATTTGCAACTCAGCCGCCGATGACGCAAATATGACTTGATCATCGGCATACAAAAGGTATTTGACGGTTAACTCGCCCATTCTTAACCCACATTCTTCATCTTTCAAAGTTTGCAAACACCTGTCCATAAATAGGTTGAACAGCCAAGGGGAAGCTACACAGCCCTGTCTGACACCTTTTTGGATGCCAAACCAGACCGAGTAGACCCCATTGATCCTGACACAAGCACTAGAGTCCCTATAAAGAGACCTTAATGCCTGTATCAAACCAGCGCTCAACCCATATGAGTTCAGTGTTTGCCATAACACATTCCTGTCTACTCTGTCATAAGCCTTTTCCAAGTCCATGAACGCACAAAAAACTTTCTGGTTTTTGGCCAAAAACTTCTCCGCAATCATGCGCATGGAAAAGACTTGATCTTTACACCCCATTCCCTTTCTAAAACCCGCTTGCACATCCCAAATTTTTCCATCAGTTTCTTTCATAACTCTTTCAATTAACACCTTAGCATACAGTTTACCCACAATACTAAGCAAGCTGATACCGCGGTAGTTTTTGCAGTCCTGCTGTGACCCTTTTCCTTTATATATTGGTACTATAACTGCTTTACACCAGTCATCCGGTACCCGTTTTAATTCCCAACATAAATTAAACAAGGTGTACAGCAGGCCTGCCACCACTCCCTCTCCAGCCCTTAGCATCTCGAGTGATACTCTATCATATCCAGCTGCCTTACCTGCTTTCATGCTTTTCATTGCTTTCATTATTTTATCTACACTTATCTCCATACCCCTTTCCACTTCTTTCGGAATTTCTAGTTCATTTAATTCAGACGACTCTTCACTCATAAACACGCTTTCAAAGTATTCCTTCCATCTGTTTAAATTCGAAGCTTTATCATTCAGAATACATCCATTCTCGTCTCTTATAGCATTTATTATAGGCTGTTTTGTATTTCCCCTGGCAGTTCCTACGAGTTTCCAGAACATTTTTATGTTAGCCTGGAAATTATCAGATAACCTTCTATCATTCTTATCCGTTCTTTCTTTCTTTTTCCTTTCAACAACTTCTTTTACTCTCTTATTTAGACGTCTAAATTCTGCCTTTTTTCTTACAATCTCATCATTCATACCAGAAGAATTACCAGCTTTGGTTGCTAGTAAATCTAACCATGCTTTCTTCTTTGATTCAACTTCCACCCGTACCTCATCATCCCACCACAACGTATTACTTTTCCTTTCATTTGTTCTCTTACTTACACCACATACTTTAGTGGCGGCATCCAAACAAATTAAAACTATTTTATAATATGTATAGGTACTTAAAAATTTGTTATAAATCTTAATATCGTAATTACCAACATGTTTGGCTTTATATTACTGAAATTTGATAAACAATAAAATTTAATAGGTTTGTCGAGTTACTGTACTTGTTAATATTTATCCATGTTCTTTCCTACCCAATCTGTTGACAACCGAAGTTGCCGACAACAGATAATTATCAAATGTTTATTAATTAACAGGTTTCCAACTGAACCCAGATCAAAATTATGGCTTAAAAGCGTAAATATTGTGAATTGGCGTCCGAAACAAAATGATCATCTTTGTTCTAAACATTTCACAGACGACTATTTTATTAGAGATGAGAAACGCACCACTTTGAAAAACCGACAGTATTTCTGATAGTATCAGTACCAGTAAGTATAAAAGAATTGGATTATTATTTCGAATGTTCTATACTTCTTTTCTCATTTTCCCCACAACTCAAGGGCCATAGCCAAGTGTAGAAATGTCGCCTGATGATCACTTAGTGTTTACAAGAATCTGTTTAAATATGACTTATTTATGACATCAGGGGAATATCGGGACTGCAAAATTATTAATGTTCTTAGTGAGTTAACGTGAGTTTGCGTGAAAAATAGCTCCTCCCTGAAATGGTTCTCGCCTTGTCATGTGGGTTGCGGTTAGAGAAGTTTCGTCTCCCTGTACCACTAGCGATTGGCGATGCGCCACTCGACTATCCTCAGACGGTTCTTCACTGCTGGCCGTATATAAAAAAGACCTGAAGACGTCTTAAAATTGAATAGCGTTAGAGTATTTATGGGTACTAATTACATACTATTCCGCTTTTTGTGAGATCCGCATACTGGCAGTCCGCGTTGCAGCAGCTCCCTTGTGACGGATGGCAGGTAGCTGAGGGCGCCACAGAGCAGCCTTCCTTATGCAATGCTCTGTAAAAAAAGTATAATATTAATATCCTGCTATACGCTATTGACATAGAAATACGAGTTCGAATTGAAACCTTACTATGTACAAGGAGACTATCAATTGAACTACGTACACTCATGTATTGCTATATTTGGCCTGTCATACAACACGGATGCGAATCTTGGACTATGAAAGAAGATCTCCGTAAGAAACTGGAAGCAATTGAAATGTGAATGTATCGCCGTATGCTTCGAATAAGTTGGACAGACAAAGTTACCAACACCGAGGTCCTCAAGCAGATGAAAAGGAATAAGCCCCTACTTGTCAAAACTATCAAACAGAGAAAGATGCGTAACTAGGACACGTGCTAAGGCATGAACGTTACCAACTGCTGCAGACTATAATGATGGGCAAAGTAGTAACGGTAGTGTACGGGTAAAAGAAGTGTTGGTAGAAGGAAAATGTCCTGGCTCTGTAACATCCGGAAATGGACCGGGATAAAGAAAGTAGAAGATCTGTCTTCAGTAATGGAGAGGTACTTAAAGAAGAAGAAGATACTCTGCCATGTGGTTTTGCCGTAAGGAAGTCCTTTACTCTTTTTATAAAAGTAAGGTTCACTTATGAACATGCGGTCGAACTGATGGCAAGTTTATTTCTAATAGATGTAGGTGTCTCAGCTAATGTTGTAAGCTGTTATAATTTTAATTCATTTGCTATATTCGCTTCTTACGTAACTGCCCACGGAACAAAATGAGTAATCTCCTGATTTAAATTCATTATTTCCTGTATTTAAAAAGGTTCTGTTTCAAACCATCTCGTTTATACAGGACGTATACGTAGACCAGCCACCGGTAGCAGCGTTAATGGTGCGACACGTCTGTTACTGCGATCAACAATCCACCTACCGAAAGTGATGACTTAGGAAAATCCTCGCCACTATGGAAAAAACCCACTGATGATGCTAAAGTTAGGTTAAGGTGTAGGTGTAGGTGAAGGTAAAGTTTAGGGTGTCTATCATTGATTACCTACATCTATCATTGATTGGTACACCTAAGGACTGAATGAAATGCCACTTTACTAAAGGAGCCTTAGTACTCGTCAATTACCGCTCAAAACATCATGTATATGTGGCTGCGAGATTCGGGTACTTTTACTCGGTCGAGCCGACCTATGTATATCGCGTCATATCGGGCTTTAGTTAAGACTTAGTTAAGGCTTTAGAGAAGACGTAAGTACTTATATAACTGGAACAATTGGTTTTTACAGTCTCTCATTTTTGTACGAGGATACAGTCCACTTGATGGCAAATGGATGCTGTGGCTCATAGACACCTTCATCTGTTCTCGATTAAGAATCTCAATGCAAATGGGTTGTACATCCTAAGGGGGTTTATTGCCTATAAAAAAGTATCCGGATCTTATCACTCATTTTACGAAGCAGCATTATTGTATTACATTTTACCAGGGTACTTAAGGGACTGTGAACGCCAATTCTTTTCTTTAGCGCAGGGAAGCTGCTTAAGCTGTAAACTATTTACAGATTAAAGTAGATAATCATACCCTTCTTCGTAAATAAGCGCTCCGCCAGCTCTTGGCGTGCAACACGGGTCTCTGTTGCTGCAGTGAGAGGGCAGACCGCAGTCGCATGCCTCTCCTTCTTCGACTATACCTGCATACACACACAAAATTATATACAGGGGGCTTAAGGCGCTAGCCCTAGCGAACGACCTTGAACGTTCGGTCCTTAACAATCCATGCGATCTCGCTACAATACATCGCGTAAGAAATACGCCCAAATTTAGGAATTATCTCAATCAAAAAAGAAAAGCGAACTTAAGAAATTAAATACAACGTGAATAATATAGATTTTTAAATTATCTATCCATTAGTGTAATCCTCAAATGAATGAGGATGCAGCGTTGTCTTTAGCAACAGATGCATGTAATCAATAATTTTAGTCATTTTTTAAAAGTTGATTTTAAATGTATTTATAACACATAAAAACAAATTAGAACGTGGAATGTGATGATAGGATATCGAACATTAATAATGTGCTTTTAGATGTAGTTTATTTCTCATAACTAATGAGATAATAGTCTCTGAAAAACGCACTATCGCAAGGTTTTGGTTGGGGTATTGCCTTAAGTTGAAATGGTATCAATTAGTACGTCCATAAATATTTTAGTATCCCCGTTCAAATTAATTTGGGTTGCGATGATAGATCACTACTAACTACCTAATAATTTTTTTTTACATCACTTCGGTGTAAACAGGAATTCGCTCTAAAATAAAGTCTCGTGGATCAGAAACTGCTTTATTATAAGTCTCCTCGTTGATTTAGTAGTTGCAAACGCGGTTGTTGACCATGAGGTCCCAGCTTTGAATTCCTGGTCGGGCCAAAATCAGTTATTGGGTTTTCTGTCAAAAAATTCTTAGTAGCAACCCGGAGTTAGAAAGTTGGCGGTGTTTCTCGTGCCTCGGAAAACGTAAAGTCGTTGGTCCTGCGCCTGATCTCTCTCCGGTCATGTCAAATTACCGTCCCATTAGACTATGAGAGTGAGGGAATAGAGCGTGCACCTGTGCATGCGCATACGCTTGGGCACTATAATCCTGTCCTGCGCTGATGGTAAATTTTCGTCGAGACGGCCTCAGTTAATCTGGAGGAATACACTTGGAGGACTTATATAATAAGTCCTTATGGGTGGGGGTACTCGTAAATGTCCACATCAGTCTCTACTGGGACCATCATCACGGACAGGACTATTCTTACAAATAAGCCTAAGACTGTTGAGAAGGGCGGGCACAGAACAGGACATTAAAGTCGACATTATCCCCCAGCTGTGAGAGCCGTGGTAGCTCAGATAAAGTAAATTTAACAGTACGCGAGCAAACCGGGTCCGATCCCCGCCGGCACCAATGGAATTGTTAATTGCAATTTTAAGTGCTGATTTATCACGTGCTAGGCGGTGGAGGCAAACATCGTGAGGAAACCTGCATGTCTGAGAAATAAGAAAAAAAATATTTCAAATTATGTGTAGTTCGCCAACAATAATTGGGGCAGCGCGGTGGACACTGCTTTTCCCTAAAACCCTCTTAGAAATGAGGTGAGGCCTGTGTCCAGCAGTGGGACGTATATAGGCTGTAACTTTAACATTTTCTAACTTTTTATCCTCCATATTTGATGGCTCGTGAGGTGACCGTCATGTGGGACGTTCTGCCCACCGAAATTATTCATTTCTGTGAACAGATTAATTCCTGTCAACAGAGACCAGTAGGACTCTGTAACGGATTGCTTCGGGCTTAAACGCAAAAGATAGTGCTCCTCGATACGGCCCGCATCATGGCTCTTTTTGAACCAAGTCGGTTTTTTATCATATTTTGACTACTACCACTTTAATAATAAAAACAAATTATAGTAAGAAAAATAACAATCGATTGTTTTTATATCCTTAAAGACCCCCTATTATTGCCAAAGACGAGAAGTGGTCTTTACATGGGACGTCCAAATAACACATTGTTGAAGAAACGTTTTATACGTGGTAGAGCCATGCTGCAGTTATATTAGTGGTAAAACGTTTTATACGTGGTAGAGCCATGCTGCAGTTATATTAGTAGTATACTTGTAGCACGAATGGGTCGGCTCAACCGGGGAAGGACCACGCTCGAACAGAATGCTAGCGTAAAATAGTAGCTTAATGCTGCTGTATTTCGTATGGTGAGTGTAGAGAACCGGAGACCCTTTTTACTGGAAATGAGGCATTTCAACTTAGTCCTCACGGGTGACAACGCATCTGCATTTTCTTTTTAATTGAGGATAGATGTAGATGTCTATGGGCCGCAGCAACCACTTACCATCAGGTGGACTGTGTGCTCGTTTGTCACCCCATTCTATAAAAATAAATAAAAAAAAACGATATTGTACTTAGTCCCCGGTTACGTTACCGTTACAGCCTATTAAAGTCCACTGCTGAACATAGGCCTCCCTATAGATTGCCTCAAAGCGTGGGGTATTTCCATAGTTGCCACGCTTGGCAAACGGGTTGGCAACCACTTTTATGTTAGTAGGAAGACGCCGCTGCCCACCTCCTGATTAGTTTCCCTCTGTCGCGTCTTACGACACCCACGGGATAAAATGGGGTAGTGGATATTCTGACACCGCCACTACATGTTATATGTCCATTCCATTTTTATTTGGCTTAAATGTTGCCATGCACGCTAAAGTTTTTATAAACAACAGCCATCAGATACTTAACATCGGACATAAATGCAGTGATGGTTAAGAAGAGATCAAGAATAAGATCTTTTTAGTGTTTCCACTAGTTGTCTCCTACGACTTCTAAGGGGTGAAATGAGCTGATTGTTTAATTTTTATCGTTAGTTGGACTTACGAGTTTATACTTATTATTTAAAAAAAAATTATATTACAAGACAGAATATAAGGTAAGAAAGTTAAATAAAAACGGGGGTAGTTATCAGTTTCTACGTACCATTGCCACAGTAAGGTCTGTCCTGCTCGATGAGGCAGTAGCTCATGCTGCTGAGCGTTGCTGCAATGAGACGTTTGCTGCACAGCGAGAATTCCAGGTTGTGGCCGTTTTCAGTCGTCGAGGATTGAGAGCTCATCAGATAGCCATGACATTCAGGGTTCGGGAAGTTGTCGTCGTGATGAGCACCAAAACTGTGACCTATTAATACATTTGTTTCGTTAAAGTAAATTAACAGCCTATATTAGCCACACATTTTTTATACATTGATGGTCTTCTCATTTTATTTATATTGAAGTCGGTTGTACAAAATTTTTAATTTTACCACTTGTTTTAACCTTAGATTAAACCCGAGACTATCGACAATCTATGTTTTGTAATAAGACGGAAGGTGTTCATGGAGGTGTGCCAACCGCTTCTAGTGGTTACCTCCGCATAACTGTATATGATAGATTTGTCCCTGTGCCAGCCTATCACATGATAGAATATAAACTTGGTAAAGCCACGCTGCAGCTATATTATGGTTGTAGCACGAATGGGTAGGCTCGACCGCGGTTAAACCACGCTCTCACATAATACCAGCGCAAATTAGCAGCTTAATGCTGCTGTGTTTCGTATGGTGTTTGTAGATAATCGCGGAGACCCTTTTTACTGAAAACGGGGCATTCCATCCTAGTCCTCAGGGGTGACAATGCATCTGTATTTTGATTCTCAATCGAGGATAATTGTAGATGTCTGTGGGCCACAACATCCACTTACCATCGGGTGGACTGTGTGCTCGATTGCTATCCATATCCTATAAAAAATATCATACTGCTAAGAAATCTAGAGGAATTTTAATAAAATCCATATTCGATGTAACAATTATAGGACGAGACAAGAGAATATTTATTTATTTACTCTTTAATGTACAACAAAATACATAATATGGAGTACAGTTAAATCTAAAGTAGAATATGTAAAGGATTTAAAAGATTATGTTTTAAAAGTTAGGTGCTTTATTGATTGTGCACAAGACGTTCTAGAACTTTGGAAAGGAAAGGCAAAATAGAGATAGATCTATAATCAGAAAAACTAATGGGATTTGTCTTTTACATATACATATAGACTAAGACAAGACTCAGACACAAATAATTTGTGTTTTTGTACAAGTACTGGCTTAAAATCAGAGACCCGTGGCTTATCGCATAGACTTGTAATATAATCGTAAAATAAACAAGACTGGTGCTTTTATCATACTACACTTATTTCTCACATAAAAAAGTTATACGTAAATATATATTCCGATTTCTGCTTCCGACAATCTACTAACCATATTATAAGAAAGATGGCGTCCTTCCTCAATGCTTAATGTTTGTTTAATCGGTATTTAAGTTAAAACATTTAAAGTGGAAGTTGGTTTGCGCAGATTCTTTTTTTTACTATTGTATACATCGATTGACTGCCTCGTTGGTCTGGTGGTTATAGTAGTGCGACTGCTGATCATGAGGTCCTGGGTTCGTATCCCGGGTCGAAATCAATTAAAGGGTTTTTCCGTCAAGAAATTCTCTGTAGCTGCCCGGAGTCAGGAAGATGACGGTGTCTCAGCCCCGTTCCTCGGAAAACACGTAAAGCTGTTGGTCCTGTGTCTGATCTCTCTCCGGTCGTGTCGGTTTATCGTCCCATCGGACTATGAGAGTGAGGGAATAGAGAGTGCACTTGTGCATGCGCATACACTTGGGCACTATAATTCTGTCCTGCGCCGGTGGCTAGTCTCCGTTGAGGCTGGCTGCCATGACCGATATTCGGTCTGGAGGACATTATTATACGTCGATTGTTTATAGTATTAACACTTATCACTGATTACTTAATTAATAAGAAACCAATAGGGCAGCAAGAATGTACCGCACTACCCTCACGTTTCGTCTATCTAAAGCAATCCTAAAATCTTCTAGTAAATACACATCTGGTCTCAAGTTACACAACTCAATTTGATGCTTTCTATCTATTTATATCACGTCATTTTACCCATTTCATGAGCGAGGGTTAGCGCCGCTATACGTTCAGGCACGCGCTCGTTGTCATCAGCGGTAGCGTGCGCCAGCGCCAAGGTGTTGAACGAGCGGCCATACGCGCGCCGGTCACATAAACCACCAGCTGCGCCGCCCATGCCACCGCCTAGTGACGTGAAACTGGGGCGAAACAAGTCTGCCATAAGTTTTTTCTTGACAACTCTTTGAACCTAGAACCTTTCCTCCCTAAACATAACAATAGGTCTATGCTATAATTTGGGCATTCATCGCTGAACTAAAGCTAAGTTATTTCTTTTGATCCTTTTGTAGAGTATTATAAATATGAGTTATGACATCTTAAAACGTATTAGTATTCCAACTCAAGTGCGATTTAGCAATTTGGGACACTCAATGCAGCTACCTACGTCACTTGAGTTGCACTCAGGTTTTCGCATCTGTTTTATTTTTAGACTAAAAAGATAAACCGACTTACGCATTCGAAACAAACGGTTTGCTTCATCGTTCGTCATGTACAGCAAAGGAATGAAATAATTTGTTTCCATCCAATTACAATGTTCAAGGTAAGAGTGAATAGCATTTTGATAAACTAAGTCTGTGCATTTTTCCATCTTCGGCTGCATTACCACACTGTCAGATGAGATGGTAGTCAAGCACTATCTTAGAAAGATTGAAAAGAAATCAAACGTTGCGTGTATTTAAACGTATTTTTAATCGTGCAAACCAAGACCAACAATGAAAGATAAACGGAACGTTTCGCACATTTCACGTGATGCTGACGGTGACGAACCATGCTTAACGTCTTGACACGCAATCGCGCATGCATCTTTTTCATTTTCTACTCTATCAGTTTATAAAAGTTTTTTTTTTTTGCGCCCGAAGCAATTAAAGGGCTACCCTATACGTAGGGAGGCGGAAAATGCATTACGCATACCACGATAGCCGGTCTATCGTGGTTATGAGGGGCTCACTGTCCTACCGGGGACCCTAAGTGATACCCTCTAAAAACCGCCTTTGGGGACAGGCAACCGGCTGATTAAGCTCTATTGTGCCTTATCATGAGCGACCCTCTTTTGGGAAAAGAGGGCGCAGGCGGCTAAGTGCCGCTGAGGGAGTGCCTACGAAGGCAAATTAATGTTGGATATTACAATAATTTTATTTAATTAGAGTTGGCCTGAGCCGCCTGGAGACAGTTCAGGTCGTTTGAAAGTTTATTAGGCGGGTCCGAGAGAGAGTTTCTCGGCCTGCGGACACGATAGCGAGAGGGGCGTGGGGCTGCATAAGAAGCTGCCTCACGAATTAAATGGTTTGGGTGCGACTCTGAGGCTTTGAAGAAGTTCTCAGAGAGTTTTTTAAGAAATTGTTGAATTGTTGGGAGCTCTAAGTCCCGATGAAGGTCGGCATTACGGACGTACCACGGTGCGTTCGCAGCTCGACGACAGAAGAGGTTCTGAACTATTTGGATTTCATTTAAAATGTTAGGGTTTGCGTGGGCAAAGACGGGGCCCGCGTAGGACATGACTGGTCGTATACATACCTTGTACAGGGTACGCTTGTTTCGAAGGGACATTTTACTGTGTCGGCCCAACATACTGTTGAGCCTACTCAGATAAAACCGTGCGTGACGGGTTACTCTTTTCACGTGGGGCTTGAAAGTGAGCCCTGTGTCTAGAGTGACACCTAAATATTTGGCGGACGTATGCCAGGGGACAGGGGTCCCTAGCATACGTATTCATCATCATCATCATTACAGCCCTTCACAAGTCCACTGCTGAACATAGGCCTCCCCCAAGTAATGCCACAAAGCACGGTCCTGAGCCACCTGCATCCATCGACTTCCTGCATGTCTTACCAGGTCGTCACTCCATCTAGTGGGGGGTCGCCCTACACTACGCCTACCGGTACGAGGCTGCCACTCGAGAACCTTTCTTCCCCATCTGTTATCGGTTCTTCGAGCTATATGGCCGGCCCATTGCCACTTCAGCTTACTAATCCGTTGGGCTATGTCGGTAACTCTGGTTCTACTGCGGATATCCTCATTTCTGAGTCTATCACGCAGAGAAACTCCAAGCATAGCCCTCTCCATAACTCGCTGAGCGACCTTAAGCGTCCTCATACGGCCAGCAGTGAAGGACCACGTCTCAGATCCGTAAGTCATCACTGGCAACACGCACTGGTTGTACAATCTAGTTTTTAGAGATTGAGGTATACCTGACGAAAAGATATGTCGTAATTTCCCGAACGCTGCCCAGCCGAGTTGAATCCGTCGATTGACCTCTCGGTCGAAGTTGGACTTACCTAGTCGGACTATTTGTCCCAGGTAAACGTACTCGTCAACAACTTCGAGCATAGTGCTCCCAACAACTACCGGCATAGGTGTGACATGGACATTAAACATGATCTTTGTTTTGTCCATGTTCATCTTAAGACCTATCCGTTGGGAGGCACTATTGAGGTCATTGAGCATAATGCTTAAGTCCTCCAGTGATTCTGCCATAATGACTATATCGTCGGCAAATCGAAGGTGAGTGATGTACTCGCCATTGATGTTAATACCGTATCCTTTCCAGTCCAGTAGCTTGAAAACGTCTTCCAACGCAGCGGTGAAGAGTTTCGGGGATATAACATCACCCTGTCTTACACCTCTCTGCAGTTGGATAGGTTTCGAACTCTGGTTCTGTACTCGGATAGCCATCGTAGCCCTACTGTACAAACACTTCAGCACTTCGATGTACCGACAGTCAACTTGGCACCGCTGAAGGGACTGTAGCACCGCCCAAATTTCGACGGAATCAAAGGCTTTCTCATAGTCCACATATGCCATGCAAAGTGGCAGATTGTACTCTTCGGTCTTCTGTACAATCTGCCGCAGGGTATGTATGTGGTCTATGGTACTGAAGCCTTTTCGGAAACCGGCTTGTTCGGGAGGCTGGAAGTCGTCGAGTCTGCGTGCGAGACGATTCGTAATGACTCTCGAAAATAGCATGTAGACGCGGCTCTGAAGGGAAATCGGTCTGTAGTTCTTCAAGAGAGCGTTGTCGCCTTTCTTAAAGAACAAAACCACCGCGCTTCTGCTCCACGCCTCCGGAGTAGTGCCACCATGGAGGACGGAATTGAAGAGCTTCCGAAGGACTTCAAGTACCGGTTTTCCACCCGCTTTCAGAAGCTCCGCTGTAATTCCATCCTCGCCCGGGGCCTTGCCGTTTTTAAGGTGGTGGAGAGCCATTCTAATCTCGCTCAGACTGACATCCGGGATATCATCGGAATAGTGTCGGATAAGACTTGCTCTTGGATCGTTACTCACACTTGCGTGTGGCTCCAACGATGATGTGTACAGCTGCCCATAGAACCTCTCAATCTCACTCAAAATCTCAGGTGTCCCGGAAACGATGTTGCCACACTCAGTCTTCAGCTTTGACAGTTGGCTCTTTCTGGCAGACAGATCTCTGGCAAAGACTTTGGAGCCCTGGTTCCGCTCGATCGCTTCTTTAATACGAGAAGTATTAAAGTTGCGTAAGTCTCGCCGCATGCATTTGGATTTCTGTCTGTTCAGTTGCCTGTATGCTGTCAAATCTGTTGACGATTGCAGCCTCATCTCCCGTCTAACAGCCATGAGATTAAGACTGTGATCGGAGAGTTTTTGTGTTCTTCTACGGCGGGTCTTGCAGAACTTAGCTCCGACCGCATGGACAGTTTCCACGAGCTTGTCGTTCATATCGTCCACTGCATTGCAATCTTCTAGCATACGTATTGGTGGAGTGTTTTTGATACGGCGTCGTTTATAATCGAAGTGGACGGCGGAGCTCTTCTCCGGGTTCACATCGATGCGCCATTTTTTGAACCAAGATCCTAGGTCATCAACTGACTTTTGGATCTTGTTCCGTATAAGGGGTAGTGAGACACCTTTGCAGTAGATGGCAGTGTCATCTGCAAAGAGGGAGAGTTGAACACCTTTCGACGGGATGGGAATGTCGTTGGTGTACAGGATGTACAGCAGAGGAGCAAGTACTGAGCCCTGAGGGACACCAGCCTTGATAGTTCGCTGTGAAGAAAGCGTGCCTTCGTGTCTGAAACGAAAGGTACGATGTTTTAAATAGGAGGCCACGAGACGAACTAGACGATCGGGGAGACCTATTTTATAGAGCTTGTAGGTGAGGCCTGTGTGCCAGACTCTATCGAAAGCTTTGGCTATATCGAAAAAGACCGCGATGGTCTTATGACAACGAGGATAGAAACCGCTGAGGATATATTCCACAATGCGGTGAACTTGTTGGGGACATGAGTGTTTGGCTCGGAAGCCGAATTGATGGGGATCATAAAAATTTACTTCTGGATGCATTTTATACGTGGTAGA
This sequence comes from Parnassius apollo, assembly GCA_907164705.1. Taxonomy (NCBI): domain Eukaryota; kingdom Metazoa; phylum Arthropoda; class Insecta; order Lepidoptera; family Papilionidae; genus Parnassius; species Parnassius apollo. The sequence goes on from CAJQZP010001576.1 coordinate 5,044,068, forward strand.
GCCATGCTACAGTAAGTAGTAGTATAATTGTAGCACGAATGGGTCGGCTCGACCGAGGAAGGACCACGCTCTCACAGAATGGTGAGTGTAGAGAAGCCGGAGACCCATTTTACTGGAATCGAGTCATTCCATCTTAGTCCTCAATGGTGACAACGCATCGGCATTTTGATTCTTAATTGAGGTTAAATGTAGATGTCTATGGTCCACAGCATCCACTTACCATCAGGTGGACTGTGTGCTCGATTGTCACCCTTATTCTATAAAAAAATCACTATAACTCTCCGGCTTCACCTGGATGGGGTCTATTATTGTGGCATTACTTAAAATTAAGACAATTTATTAAATAAACTTTTCAATTTTATCAAAAAAAAAAACTTAGGTTTTCGGAACAAATATGGCCTAGATACCTCCTGGTATTGCTCTATCTGTACGTAAAGTTTCACCACAATCGATACATTTCGAAAATTAGCCCGGACAGACATAAACAGACAAACCTGTCGAAAATACCTAGTTGTTTATGTGTTAATAGCATGCAAACAACCCCCTGAGCTTGATAGAAGCCAGCTATTTCAATATTAATACTGTAATTACAGAGAGACACCTCAACTATATTTGTATATGTAAGGTACATGAGGGTAATATGCTCACCGTAAGCTTGGCCGCCCTATAAAACCAAAACTAGGAGGAGGACAGAGACAAAAACACAAAGTTTTATACTATAACTAATGTATTAAGAAAAAAATAAAAAACAAGCCTTGGTAATAGTTAATAAACTCTTTTAAAAGAAAATGAACTATACTATACCGTACTCAAATCAACTAAAATATTTACTATAATATCAACTATAAAAATGGCGTCGATAAAGCGGCCCCCTTTTGACTCTATATTATTTGGTTGACGGATGAAGAACTATGGTATCACAAAGCCATACATGTAAACAAGGCTGGTTTATCACATATTGATAGAATGTGTCCAGAACTCCAGAGAAAGAAAAAATTGTAATATACATTTGTCATTGATTGGCAGTATTAATAGTATTTTATCAGACCCGTTATCAGAAGATGCCAAAAAGCTTTATGTGTTAGTAAATAAGAGATTAAGTAATTAATAAGTATATATAGTTGTTAGTATTTATCCTATTTAAGAATTTTGTTGTACCAGGGCGTCATAATCGCTTCAGCAAAAAAGCCCTTTTTTCTATAAAAAAAAAACAAGCCTGTTATTTTAGAGTTATAAGAAAGTGACTATATTACCGTCACGTACTATACAAATTTTAATCTTTAGTGCATTCCCTATAAGAAAGGATACAAAGCACGGACTTATTGTGTGATAACAGCTCATTTATTCACAACAGCCTCATGATTAAATGAATGAATGAATCCACATCATCGCAATTCCACTGTTGACCATAGGCTTCCCTACATAGTTGACTAATGTGCAATAGTTTCCACGTATGGCAGGCAGCAGTGTTGGAAAATGTACAATAATTATTGGATTCTTACAATAATTTGTTACACGAAACTAAATTGTAACATAAAACATAGCTTTCTCATTATTGTACGCTTTTATACAATATTTTTCTATTTTTACACAATATAAGTTCAATACAAGGCACACGCAACTTTAAAATGTATGAACGAACGCATCACGTACTTATACCAAATAATGTAGTTATCGCTTCTAAAAGCGCAAAACGTCTTGTATAGGAATGTATATCATTCGAACCCACGAAACAATTGGCAAATCAAATTGTCTCCAATGTCCTGTATGCAACAACTTCTCAGCAGTCAAATCCGTCTACATCTACACGTCGAGATTTCAAACTCGAAGAAGAAGACGACTTCAAATTTTCCATTCCTGTTTAGTTCATATTGTATAATTCCGTGCCCTAAGTTTTATTATTTTAGTAAAAAAAAAAATTAATAACATATTTTTAGTTTATGCAAATATAAAGAAATAGCAAAAACCTATTAAATTTGGATTTAGACAGCTTAAATAAATAAAAAAAACTTTAGCAAAAAAATACAATAATTATACCCAAAATACAATATTTTCTGGCTTGGCAACACCATAATTTCGCACCAACTATTTCCCAACACTGGCAGACAGCGACCAAATTTTATTATTACTTTGCGTTGTTGTCAGGAAAATGCTGCTGCCCTTCTCCAGTTTCATTTTCTTCTGTCGCCTTTTACGACACCTTCGAGATAATATTGGAACACAATGTGATGACACCAATAGCGATAAAACTTTTTTTAGTACGTCATTTTATATGGTTTATCCATTTTCTGCTGGCCGTATGAGAAAACTCAAGTTTGCTAAGATTTAGTAACTCAGTGATATTCTTAAGAAGAGGATATATGCAGTAAGACCAAAGTAGCCGCGTCATATCGCTTCAGGTTTAAAGGTTCTCGAGTGACATGCAACGCACCACTAGATGGAGAGGCGACGTGGTAAGACTTGCAGGATGCAGGTGGCTAATTACCGTGCCGTTCTATGTTTAGCAGTGGACTTGTGAAGGACTGTAATGATAATGATATCCATTTTTAATGCCTGTTTTAATATATACCAATTACATACCTCAGTCCAAGAGTTCTGTTATGGAATACATGTCCAGAAAAAGCTACGCCCAGACAGACTTCGGACAACCTTCGCAGCCTTGCGAAACGCATCAAATAGTTTCTACCATCGACGGCATTATCTTTCAACAGGTCGCCGAACACACGGGCGTTTGTTTCATTTGATGTCAACACCAGTATGTACTTTACCGAAAAGCCTTGAAATTAAAAAATAAATAAAATTGTTAAAGTTTTTGCAGAGCGATTGATGCATTAGAAGTTAGATTGGTAAGGCAGCTAGGTAGCTAGTTAAATGGTCATTAGTGCCTAGATTTTTACCATAATACAAAACATGTAAAAGTAAAGTTACATGCTACTAAAAAACTATATACTCCCGTCCCACTGCTGGGCACAGGCCCTTCCCTTATTTCGGGTGTTAGGGCAAGGAAGTGTCCGCCGCGCTGCCCCAATGCGTCTTGGCGAACTTCACATGTCTTCGAAATATTTTTACAAAACATGTAGAAAACATTATTTTTTGTGTTTAGGAACACCCTACTAGGAGTGTAGGAGGAATACACTAGGAATATATTTGTTAACGTAACGGTCTTTTACATACAGGTACTCGGAATAATAATAATCTGTAGGCCATACAAATACTTGTTACGTGTGGGATTCGAACTCACTGGACCGCAGCACTGAAGCCAAACTCTAAACTAATTTGTAGATTGTTTAATTTATAGGATAGCTTCAACCACTAGTATTATTTTTAAGACATTTTATTAGCTTGAAATGTATGTATTTATTGGACTCAGTTTTATCCACTTTCTGAATCTCCAGACAATAAAGCAGGTATCTCAAAACTTGAAAACAAGATTATGCAAGTCCTTGTTGCCAGTGATGACATATGGATTTGAGACGTGGTCCTTCACTACTGACCGTAGGACGAAGCTCAATGTCGCTTAGCGAGCTATGGAGGGCTATGTTTGGGGGGTTTCTGCGTGATAGACTTAGAAATGAGGGTACCCGTAGAACAGTAAAATCGAAGTAACCGACAGCCCAATGAATCAGTAACCCGAAGTGTTAACGGAGCGGTCGGCCATATAGCTCGAAGAATCGACAACCGATGGGGAAGAAGGGTTCTCGAGTGGTAACCTCGTACCGTAAGCAAAGGCTCTCCACTAGATGGAGCGTCGACCATGTTAGATAAGCAGGAAGTTGATGGATGCAGGTGGCTTAAGACCGTGCTTAGCGTTCCTTTGGAGAGGCTTATGTTCAGCAGTGGATTTCTTAAGGGCTGTAATTGATGGTGATGATGACCACAATAAAATACTTGAGAGTGTCATAGTACTCCAGCTACAATCACCACAGCGCATGGTCAATGTGTGTTGCTTTAAACTCCAATATTATTATTTGATATTTGGCCCGACCCTGGATTCTAATCCAGGACCACATGGTCAGCTGTCGCGCCTACAACCAATGGATCAACGAGGCAGTCAATATCAGATATAATCATGCTTATAATTCTTACCAATATTATCGGGAGTACCATCCTCGTCGAAATCAGCATTCCTAAATATGATATCTGCTTGAGCGACGGCGTGCATCATTCTGCGGACTACGTGGTTCAGGCTGGAGTTCGCGTCCTTCTCGTAGAACTGCTTATCGGCCAAGAGTAGCAGATCGCATATCCTGGCGGTCGCTATGCCAACCATACGACTGTGCTCTTCTATTTTGTATGGGAAGACTGGTCTTACGTCTTCTTGCTGATAGTTCGGATTTTAATGTTATAAAAATAAAAATAAACTAAGTGACATATCAATGTTATTTTCTACGTGGTAGAGCCATGCTGCAGTTATATTAGTAGTATAGTTGAAACACGAATGGGTCGACTCGACCGGAGAAGGACCACGCTCTCACAGAATACGTACGTACTTACGAAATATCCTTTTTTATTATTTATTACAGCCCCATAAGTCACCCCTTAGTATGCCTCATAGAGGGGATTTTGCGTTATAGGAGGCATTTTCCAGTTGCCACGCTTTTAGGTTGTTATAATTCTCAGTTGTCATCAGGAAGACGATGCAGCTTATCACCTGCTTCAGTATCACTCTATAGCCTTGCATGACATACCCCACGGGATGATATGGCGTAAGGTAGAGGATTCTTTTACGCCGCCACCTAATGGGCGATGTATGCGTAGAAAATATTACCTACTTTGTTTAGTTATATTAATTTACGCATTTATTATTTATATTAGTGTATTGTTTATATACGTGATATATTGTATATACGTGGTAGAGCCATGCTGCAGTTATATTAGTAGTGTAGTTGTAGCACGAATGGGTCGGCTCGACCGGGGAAGGACCACGCTCTCACAGAATACCAGCGTGAAATAGTAGCTTAATGCTGCTGTATTTCGTATGGTGAGTGTCGAGAACCGGAGACCCTTTTTACTGGAAACGAGGCATTCCATCTCAGTCCTCACGGGTGACAACGCATCTGCATTTTGATTTTTAATGGAGGATGGATGTAGATGTCTATGGGCCACAGCAACCACTTACCATCAGGTGGACTGTGTGCTCGTTTGTCACCCTATTCTATAAAAAAAATTGTTAAAGATGTGAGACGTCTGGTACAGCGACCAGATTGGTCGATTCACTTGTTAAGCGTAACAATTTTTTTTATACGAAAGGGGGCAAACGAGCATGTGGCTCTCCTAAAGGTAAGTAACTACCGCCGCCCATCAACAACTGCATCACCAGGGGAATTTCAGATGCGGACATATCCCTGGTGGTAGGCGATTCCACAAAGGAGTTGTGAGAGGAAGAAAACTTCTTGTTGGGAAATTAATTTCTCGCCAATTCTGCCAACGTGTTTTGCCTTGGCAATAACGTTTTTGAAATATATAGGCGAAATTATACTTTTTAAGCTTGCTGGTGTTTCTATGCAAACCGCCGAAGCATCAGGCCAGGCCTGATAACACTTTCGCTTTCTGCGTAATACAGTATTACAGGAGCGATCAAACTATGGTTGAGATCTGCTTCCGATAGGTACCACGTATGACGGAATAAATACTTCCATTCCCTATAGTACTACATCAGTGACTGAGTCAGCAATAGCCCTGGGATCATCCGGCGAAAAGTAAGCCCGCCCCTATGGGTAGAATGCAAAGAAAAACCGCATTCTGTGCCAATCCGCTGACCTGTAATACCAAGCACGACGGCAACCTGCAAAACGCAACCGTTGCAGGTAGCGTGAGTGGCACCACACTCTACTCACATTTACATTGAATGAAGTCATTTCCTCCCTACAACGGGAGATGTCCACGTCCGGCAATGGACTATTAAGAGCTGATAAAAAAAGAAAAAAATTTAATAAATACTACCTATATTTTCATTAGCTAGTAAGTTTGGCGACCTACCATTAGATGGTTTCGACCTGATGAAACATTGTGCGGATGCAGGTGACTTAGGAAAGTTATTATATGGGAGTCTATTGGGGAGGCCTTTGTTTATCAGTGGATTTGTGATGAGCTGTAGTGAGTGGTACTGAAAAAAGGAAGGCTTTGCACGTTTAGATTTGTTACAGTCACAAATGGCAGCCTGATTAGTTGGTTTTTAAACGGTTTTGAGAGAGGCCGTTCAGCAATAGTCTACTTACGCTTAAACATCATAGTGACGAATTAGTCAGTTACTTAAAATTGTTTTATCTTAAATAATGACAAAAGCTATGGATGGAAATGAATTTGTGAACTGAAGCAAATGAACATCTTCACCTGATCACCTGGTTATGATCGCGACGCGGTCGTACGGGGGCCGCCATATTGTCGTTTTCGAACGCTCCGAAGAATTTGTGAGGGTCGTCCTTGCCGTACGGATCCGCGTGCAGTGTGCGATTACCTGAGGTGAGGCACAAAAATAATTAAATTAGTACGTTAGCCATGAGCACCGGTTGCAAAATATGAAAAAGAATCTATTATGTGGAATTATAGACATTTGTGTGCCTTTATTAGCTGACTTCAAAAAAGAAGAGTGAGAATCAAGTAAGAAGTAAGAACCTTCCTCGACTCTCCCTGTCTCTCTGTATTTTACTGCATTTTCTACTCGAATGTATTTTTTATGTATATTACGAGATATCTACGCCAATTGTAAACAAATTTCTACGATTCTTTTTTTATTAAATAGGTTAAAATTTAAGGGTTGCCCAATATAAATTTAGGAAGATATTTCTACTTCCAAGGGTGGAAAATAGGATGTGAAGTTATTAAATGCAACTATTTAGATAACACTAGTATTGTTTCCTTCGGCTTGTGATATGCCTTAGTCTACTCAAAAGGGACAAATTTAGACTTGTAATAAAATACTAAAGTGAACTCTCGATAAAATACTCAAAGTAAGGCTATCTTCAAAAAAATAAAATTATTTTTCCATAACTTCTGAGCTTCGATTTCAGAAGAAGAAGAAAAAATTTTATTATTTGGAAATTATTTTAATTTTTATTATTATGTGAAGTTCGCTTTTATATTTTTTTATAGGATAGGGGGCAAACGAGCATACGGCTCCCCTGATGGTAAGTGATTACCGCCGTCCATGAATAACTAGAACAACAAGAAAATTGCAAATGTGTTGCCGGCCTTTTAAAAAGGAGTAAGTTTTTTTCCCTTTTTTGATTTATTAAAAGCATTATTTTTTGCTTTACTATAAGAAATCTATTCTGTATTAAATAGAGTACCCAGGTAGGTAACTAGGGTCGCTAGACATTATAGATGTTTGGGTACCGTATACAATAAAAAATGGCGATGTGTTTCTCATGGTGAGCGACGAACACCGGAAACCATTTTACTAGATGACAATATCTGCATTTTGATTCTTAACCGAGGACAGATGTATCCATTGACCATAGCATCCATTTACCAACAGTTGTAATGTGCGGTCGTTTTCATCGCTATTTGCATAAAAAAGATTAGATTTTATATAATTTAACACAATACCTAAATGTAAAACACCATAAAAGTGATGATCCTCTCCAATATAACCTTCAGCTGAACCAGCTGCCGGGTCCTCTACGGGGAAGCCGTAAGCCATCATTATATCTGCAAGTAGGTATCCTCCTTGATAGACTTCGTCAGGCTCAGGATCGACAAGCAAAGCCGTGTGTTGGGTTGTTAGAGGCGACGAACCTAAAAAACCGCACATGTATACCGCACACTAGCGATCCGCCCCGGCTTCGCACGGGTGTTTTCTATTTATTTTTTTGTTTATTCAATAAAAGAACATAATTTGTTTTTTATCGGTCCCCACGCTCAAAAATTGTAACTTGAATTAATATCAAAGAAAAAAATAAAGAAAAAAATACTGCATAAATAAAATAAATAAATAATTATAATTGCATAAGTTGATAAAAATGCTATGCAATAGCTTTACCGCGGCAGTCCCCGAGTGCCACACGTATTTTTTTGTTGTCCAGTTCCATATTGAGGTAGTTATAAAGTGCAGAAAATGACAAAACAATTCTTTCTAAGCTTATTTAATAAAAATGAATATAGTAACTAATGCTTAGAATTTAAACTCAATGAGAAACCTTTATTACATTTTAAGCGAGCAATTCATGTTGTGTTTTGTCAAATTGTTCTGTACGTGTGTTTATCACCAAGGTCCTCCTAAACCGCTGGGCAGATTTTGAAGGATTTTTTGTGTCTTTGAGTGGATCACGGAATGGTAAGTTTTACAGTTGGAACCGGTAGATGGCGCTGTTACCGAGATCCAGAAATCACCCGGGTGAATCCGGGACAGATTGCTAGTAATAATATAAATATTTAATAATTCAAATCGTTGCAACCGTTTCCGAGAAGCCAATTGGTTTCTCGTTGCTTTCTCAGAAACGATTGTAAAGATTTGAAATTTGTACGATTTTTGTATTTAGATTTTTAGATATATTTAACTTTCCGAGGTGGCAGCCCTGAGAAAATTATATTGTTATTTTAACGTTAAAATTCGAAATCTCGGTCGCTCCCGTATTGTCTGATATCTGTACACAGACAGTGTGTACCTTGTGACTGATGTAATTTATCTTCGTGCTGTGAATCCCGCAAGAAACAAGTTTTTGTATGATATGAGATGATACAATTGTGTTATGTAACCGTGGAGTGGCGATGTAAGAATATCCAACCAATATTATCCCATGGGTGTCGTAAGAGGCGGGAGAAACATTAACAGGATATGTGCAGCAGTATTTTCCTGATGAACAACTCTAAATAATAAAAAAACTGAGGTTGTCAACCCACTTGCCAAGCGTAGAAACTATGCCTAAGTCCCTCTTATGAAGGAATCTATAGGGGGAGGCCTATGTTCAGCAGAGCACTTTTATAGGCTATAATGGATCGATGGAGGATAGATCGGGATGTTTGTTCACCTGTAAATAATGTATTTGAAACTCCTCCACGATACAGGAGAAAATCTTTATGTGAAGTTACGTATTTTACAAAAGAAAATCAAAGAAAGAATGAAATGATGGGCCAGCCATGTAGCCCAAAAAACCTACAAACGATGGGAAAGAAAGGTTCTCTCGTCTAAGTCTTGTACCGGTTCACGAAGGTTCGACAGTGTAACGGTTCGCAAGTCAAGACTACTCCTGTACATAACGAACAAATACTTGTGGTAAATTTTTCCTTAAATATTTCAAATTTAAATTTACCTATGGATTTAAGCTTCAAGCAGAGCCAATGTGTCTCTTTGCCGAATATTCCTTCAACTAATCGGTAGCCGTATGAACTGCAGATTTTGTGTCCTCTCTGCGGTTGCCCCTGCACATCCAAGCCTTGCACAAGCAGCCCTAACACTAAGTGACACGTGTACACGATCATCCAACCGGCCATAATATAAATTTAGAATTTTCCTTACACTTATCAACATTGACGTGAGCACGGGATGTGAGTTGCTGTCATTTTGACGGTGTTTACTTTCTCTGTTCCTGTGTAGTTTTATAGCTAATATAAGTAAAAGAAAGAAGGTGTTATTAAGAAGATATTTGGAAATTAGAAGAATACGTTTTTAATTACCTATTGCTATTGCACTGTAACTGTAGCTCAAATTGATTGCACTAATAAAAATAACGAAATTTTTCAAGAACATTATAATAAGTTTACCTTTAGTTTTTTATATTCGTTAAGTTTGTTCGCGAGATATCTGAAAAAAGTATGGAGTATGGAATACGTCTGTATGGAGTATGGAATACGTGTGTCAGGTCTTTGCTGAATTTAACTGGCTGGTGCACTTTTATTACAATTACTATAATAAATATACAGAATAATTTCAATTCTACAAAGTCGCGTCATTACCTTCTTACAGTAAAAGACGGAAACCAGTCTATCTGGTGGTAAGTGGCTACTATAAGAATGTCAGAGACTCGTTGTTACACCTAAAGGTTATCATGAGAAGCCTACTGTAGTTATACTATTTTTTATTCTTCCAATCAGAGCATAATACTGGATGGTTTACTGTACCAAAAATTCGTTCTAAAGATGAGAAAGAACATTCTCTTTCAACTTCCTTTTTGCTTCGATTTAGTCTGATAAACAGATTTTAAGGTAAACACGATCTGTCAGAATTACGGACGATTCTTTTCTATGGACTTGTTGTGCGACACTGTCTAGGGATATTTTACATTCATTAGCATAACTTTAAAGGCTAAAAAGTGTCCGTGGACCGGGCACAGTCAAGGATATTTTTGGTCGACATTACCTTTCCGTATGAGGAGAACATTGCGAAAGCCGAAATAGATAATTGCATGCTTTAAGCGCATAGGCGCGTAGGTTTGTTCTACTAGCCCCTAAAAATCAAGAATCCAACGTTTTGTCGCACGAAATCGTATCTAACAATCACATTGAACATATAAGTGATATAAAAAGCACATTATCAGAAAGATAAATGATTGTTAAACTTATTTTTTTTTAAATCAATTAATTGATATTTTTACATTAAAAAGTGGTTTCATGGCTTATGGTGTAGATTTATTAAGTTAGCATGGAGGGGTAAATACGATAACTTTTGAAAATGTCAATTGTTCAACTCAATCTATTTTTTAATCTTTTTATCTATCATGTGGGAAGCCATGGAATGTAAATGGCTATTTAAATTGTTTTGTTTAGATATAACTAAAATTTTTCGGCTCAGAAATTCCGAAATTTTCAGTGTCTTGAGCAGCATTGTAATAATATATTTCACTAAATACACTTTGATTCACTCCGGGGTCCGGGCTCGGCCGCCGTCGTGAGTGGATTACTGTATCGTTTGTGTACAGCGGCTTGTGATAAAAAACATCGATCGCTGTAGATATAAAAAATATTCCAAAAACCAAATTTGACACATACTTGACCAAGGTCATAGATAAGAGTGTATATACGGAAAACCAAGGTAAAGTAAAGTAAAGTTACAGCCTATATACGTCCCACTGCTGGGCACTGGCCTCCTCTCATTTCTGAGAGGGTTCTAGGTCAAGGAATAGTATAGTAAATAGAATAGTAGTTATTAGTGAAAACTTGTGTGTATTTAAAATATGTACTTTAAAAAATTTACTGTAATATGAACTTAAGGCATGCACATTTGAATTTAAAGTTAAGTTATTATAAATAAGTAAACAAAATATCTGGATTGGCAGATACTCAAAGTGTTTTCGGTCATACAGATTTGCTTTTTAAACTTTGTATAGTTCAAATTATAATATTTTTGGTCGAAATTGCATAAAGTTAAAACGAGCGTACAAACAATTACTTATGTAAATAATTATCTATTTATCATGCGATCGTGACTCAAAAGACTTTGTTGAAGTTGCTATTTAAAGGAATTTAATGAAAGAAAGTACACGTCAAAATATTAATGAAGGCACGTAATGAATTTGTTAAAGAGTCGGGCGCAGAAACATGGCTCCGATGGCGCTATAACTCGAATATTCTCCACTCGGCTTGCTTACCAATTAGTGTTGAATTAATTCATCCAAATAATATATTAGTCACACATAGTGTAGTACTGCCATACGTTTTAGTGTCCGGGTGAAATTCGGTCTTTTATATCTCCGAGGGAACTCTGACTAAATTACGATCAAAACAAGCGCAAAATACATAATCATTTCCTATCTTCATTCAGTATTTGATCAACACATTAAAGCGCCTTAAAATCGAATTGTGGTGAAAAGCACTCCAAAAAATATTTCCTTCGAGGATGTCCGGGGTAAGAAATCTTCTTCATCTATTCATCAGCCTTTTCATGGTCTTCAGCAGGACATTGCCTGTCCCAGAGAGGCTCATGAATAAGAAATCTGTTACAACCAAATTATGCGGTGTTTATGACCGAGTTTAAAAAACGGAGAGGATTTTATTTCAACACGTATGTTCGCCGATTTCTCGGAAGCGGCTGAATCGATTTGAATGATTCCTAATATCTTGAATAGTTTATACTTCGGGGATAGTCCCATATAAATTTGAACAAAAGTTTCCACTTCTTAAGAGTTCGGCTTGCGCCGCATCTATCTCACTTTTTTATATAGGATAGGGTTACAAACGAGCAAACAGTCCACCTGATGGTAAGTGATTGCTGTGGCCCATAGACATCTACATCTATCCTCGATTACGAATCAAAATGCAGATGCGTTTGCACCCGTGAGGTCTAAGGTGGAGTGCCTCGTTTCCAGTAAAAAGGGTCTCCGGGTCTCTACACTCGCCATACGAAACACAGCAGCATTAAGCTACTGTTTGACGCTGGTATTCTGTGAGAGCGTGGTCCTTCTCCGGTCGAACCGACCCATTCGTGTTGCAACTATACTATTAATATACCTGCAGCATGGCTCTACCACGTTTCACAAAGTATGCAATCATTTCATCAGTGTTTTGTTATGTTATATTATTCTAAAGGGTAAAAAGATTACAATTTTTATAAAATGTAACAATTTAATTCCAAAAATAAAAATAATAATTTCCATTGAAGAAGTCGTGGCTTTAATTTATTACACAATCTTCAATACACTATGTCTTAGCACCAACATCGCAAGCCATTATGTAGATATTATTTTATTCTTGTTAGTTTCGGAAGTCTGTTTTTACTTTTATTAGAAGCTTAATTTTTGGAAATCAATGTCCGACGCTGGCTTAGTTAGGTGGCGGCCCTCGTCTTGAGTGAACTTAAAAGTTTAATTATATGTATAGCTTTGGTCGAGAAACGTCTTATCGTAAACAAACGCTTATCCATCACGCGCAATATAAAATGCCCACCAATTTTCTCGGGTGCATTTTAGAATGCGTAAATTTAGATCCCATTGAGATATTAATAATAAAGACTTTGTTATATAATATAAACAGAGCATTTAGTTATCTCTTTGATAGGTTGACGGATTGTAGATTTTTTATATGCAGAATAAGGGTAACAAAAGAGGACATAGTCCACCTGGTGATAAGTGGATGCTGTGGCCCAAAAATGTATGATGACTAAAATGGAATGCCTCGTTTCCACTAAAAAAAGGTCTCCAGTTTTCTACACACCATTTAAAACACAGCAGTATTAAGCTGCTATATTACGTTGGTATTCTGTGAGAGCGTGGTTCTTCCTTGGTCAGGCCGATTCGTGCCAGCTGAATTACCTACTACGCCATATGCTGCTTTGATAAAATACTACATCTTCCTTTACTTCAGTATTGCCCCAGGGCATTTCACCAGTTGTTACTGCTACATTTTATTTAAAAAAATCTAGATTTTTTAATTAAATTTCTTTCCTAGTAATAAAATTAAATGTATCCGATCTTTCCCTTATCTTAAGTAATTTCTTCTTATGTCATAACAAAGTTTGAGAGCTACAAAATTACAATTTCTTTATATCATTAAGGTAAGATCGGATAGCGCAATACAAAAAACAAGAGAATCGTTTGGAATATTTATGTTTTTAGTAATTTATATGGCAGCAGCATTCATCTTCTACGTGTAAAATAATTGTAATAGTAATCTATAGATGTGTTTTCTTCAATCACAGGCTGCCGTAAATTTCCGAGTTCGAGTTCCCCGCCTGCAATTGTTTATTGCAATTTTAAGTGCTGATAGCACGTCCTTGGTTGTGAAGGAAAACATTTTCTGTGAAGCCGTTTGTCCCAGAATCGAAATATTTGTAGGAAATGTGAAATACATCAACGCGCACGCGAACAGCTCGGTGAACCAACCGCTTCTGTCCGGAAATGACGTCCCATTTCTGGACACAAGCGGTTTTAGGCTGGGACTTTTATTGAAATAATACTAGTTTTTACGGAATTTATCGCGTACATTTAACTTTTTAAATACCCGACGTTTCGAGCGCATTACAGCACCCATGGTCAAGGGCGGGACTGAGATGTTCAACGTCCAGATGTCATAGTTAACCGCGGTTACCATGGATTAAAAATTAACTTTTGTTCAGATCTACACAGTATGAACTTATGGTATCTTGAAGCCTTGCAGTTGTATGCTTGTGTTGGGATTTAATTTTATTTATTATAGAATCCCAAGCAGATAGTAGCACCCAGCCATCTTCTCTATTGAAATTATAGTTTTTTGATTTCAATAGCCTCGCGAATCATCCTTGGAAGAAATCGGTGTTCTTTAGCGAGGATTTGTGGTCTATCAAATCTGATGTAGTGACGGGGGCGATCCTGTACGTGTTCACAGACTGCAGACTTCTCGGAGCGTCGATTCTTTAACATCTCAGTCCCGCCCGTGACCATGGGTGCTGTAAAGCGCTCGAAACGTCGGGTATTTAAAAAGTTAAATATACGCGATAAATTCCGTAAAAACTAGTATTATTTCAATGTGTAGTGTTCGTGTAAATATAAGAAATCATTATGTGACTTTTATTTTAACTATCTTCTTGATGAAGGATGGGTGCTGGTCTAACGAAACACAAATTATTCTTTTTTAGGTCTAAATGTAGTGTTTGCCTGTGCGTAGTGTCGTGTGTAGTGTTTAAATGTAAACGTCTACACACGTAAGACACAGGGCGGCTCACCAATAGAGTGATGTGATCTGGTGAGAGATGTAGGATATTAATGGATGCAAGTGGTTTGTGACATTCCTTGTGGGAGGCCTATGTTCAGCAGAGGACCTATCGTGGGCTGTAATGGTGATGATAATGGTAGAAAAAGGTTTAAATAATACAGTAACAGTCCATTATGTAAATATACTTTATAATTTCTGGTATAAGGTACGTGAGAGTAATATGGTCATCTTAAGCTTTGTTACTCTTTATTAGTACAAAGTTACACACAGTGTTTTGTTATGTGTTACATTCTATATACGTCCCACTGCTGGGCACAGTCCACCTCTAATTTCTGAGAGAGTTTTAGGGCAAGGAAATGTCCGCTGGGCTGCCCCAAATGCGTGTTGGCGAACCTCAAATGTCCTCGAAATATTTTTTATTCTAAGTCATGCAGGTTTCCATACGATGTTTTCCTTCACCGCCGAGTACGTGGTAAGTCAGCACTTAAAACTGCAATTAACAATTTCATTGGTACCGACGGGAATCGAACCCGGGTTGCTCGCGTACTATGAAATTTACAGCGAGCGCTAAGCTCCTGAGCTACCACGGTTCTCTCTTATTGGTATAATAAATACTAACCCATAAACAGCTTTATATTTTAAACTTTTCGATAGATTGATCTTGTATATATTTAGGATTTTGTAGTAAAATCATTTTTCCTTAAGAAGGAATTGTGGTAAGGAATTGTACTAAATTGCGCATGATTTTAGTATTTTATTTTATCCATTACAAAAAATAAATGTAGTTTTATTGAACACAACACAACAACAGTAATGTAATATACATTACTTTTTTTTAATAAAACGAATGTATATATACATACACATACAGTTTTCCCACAATGCTAGCAATAAGCAGGCTGATTCCACTGTATTTTTACACTCTTTTTGTGACCCTTTTCGATCATTCAGTGGGACTATATCGACTTTGAACCGGTATCCCGGTAATCGCTTAAGTTAGATTGTATATTACATTACAAAAAGTAAATGTAGTTTTTACTACATTTATTTTTTGTAAAATTGTATGAAATTATCGCAAGTATACTGATTACTGAAAGACCAAAGCTACTTATTTTAAGATATATATTATTTATATCTTAAAACTTTTCTCTAAGAGTCTCCTTCGGGTTTAGGTTGTTAATTGCTTTTATGTCGTTCTTCTGCAAAATACTGACAGTTTCTATGTCAATCACATTTCCCTGTGGCAAGATCAAGAGAAAATAACACAAGCAACCGTGGAGACTACTGAAGCTTATTCATTCGAAATAACAGTACGGCTCTACGCACGCGTTTCCGCGTCGCTGTAAGCACAAGTGACCGTAGACAAAAAAAGATATGAAACAATTTTTTATTTTTAATGTGTCGTAAAAGACATATATTTTAAAATTATTAACTGAATGTTGTGATTTAATATTTTTCAATATGTTGAAATACACGGTGAAAAAATATTGCTCCGAGGGAAGCAAGTTTAATCAAATTTTGATGGTGGCGCTAAGTAAGTACCTTATTTATATTTTACCCAACTTCAAAGAAGTAGGTTCTTAATTCGACTGTATGTGTTTTGTATGTATGACGTATGCGATATCTTCGTCAATTATGAACCGAGTTTGT
The DNA here is from genome assembly GCA_907164705.1 of Parnassius apollo. NCBI lineage: Eukaryota > Metazoa > Arthropoda > Insecta > Lepidoptera > Papilionidae > Parnassius > Parnassius apollo. The sequence continues at coordinate 5,060,280 of CAJQZP010001576.1, forward strand.
TTATTCTTTTCTTTGAATATGTTAAACTTCAGGAGTGATCCCATATCAAATAGACTTTTTTTAATTTCCTGTAGAAAAATAAAGGGTGAACTCTATTATATGGTAGAGGCATGCTGCAGCTAAATCATGGTTGTAGCACGAATGGGTCGGCTCGACCGGGGTGGGAGCACGCTTTCACAGAATACCAGCGTAAAATAGCAGCTTAATGCTGCTTTGTTTCGTATGGTGAGTGTAGAGAACCGCAGACCTTTTTTAGTGGCAAGAGGCATTCCATCTTAATCCTCAGAGCTAACAACGCATATGCATTTTGATTCGCAATTGAGGGTAAATGTAGATGTCTATGGGCCACAGCACCTCTTACTATCAGGTGGACTATGAGCTCGTTTGTCACCCTATACTATAAAAAATTTAAGTATTGATACGACATTTGATCTTGTGATGTTCCTTAGTCAACTCAAAAGGCAGGTTTTGAATAAAAACTGTAATTCTTCTAACATTAAAAATCTAGCACCGACTTCAGATTGTGTTATTTTATTTGTTTTAGTTATTTCGGTCTTTACTTTTTTAAATGTTCATTTTTAAGGCTAATATCTCAAGCGCTTTCAAAAACTTATTGATGAAATCCTCCGCTACAGCCTCAAACTCAAACATTTATTGCTAAACCATAATGTACATAAGACATTATAAAATACTGTGGGACCAGTGTTATGGACCCTGTTGGGCACGCAATTTTGGCTTGGTTGGCTAGGTGAAGGAAAGTGTATTTAACTAATTACAAGAATGTCATGTGCTTTATTGAAATATAATTCAATTTAAATGAGTGATTATTTTGTATAACCTATATATTTATGTATTATTTATAAAATATTCATTAGTATTATAGTAACATTTATTAGTTAGGAACTGTTTTAATTTATTAGTAAATATGATGTCACCATTTTCATGTTTTTAATATGTCTAGCCTTTTATTATATAATTTTGTGGTATAACGAAATGTACTAGAAGTGTTTAGTTTTAATCGGGAAGTTGGCAATACGTAATTTATTTTTATATCGTAGCGTGTATTTACATGGTAAATGTTCACGTTCTGTATATAAATATTTTTTCGAACAAATTTACACAATTTCCAATATATATATATACATCTAAACTCAGTAGCAATTTACTCTTGAACTCCTAAATCTAATCAACATCAATTTATAAATTATATCTACTTATTAATATATTGCATAATATTTACCCAAACTGATTACTCATCTGTGAAAACTTCTAATAGGCTCACTTTGTGAATTACATTATATACCATATCCTATCCTATATTTTAAACGAATAATTCTTGTATATATATATATATATATATATATATATATATATATATATATATATATGTAAATTTGTTCGAAAATATATTTATATACAGAACGTGAACATTTACCATGTAAATACACGCTACGATATAAAAATAAATTACGTATTGCCAACTTCCCGATTAAAACTAAACACTTCTAGTACATTTCGTTATACCACAAAATTATATAATAAAAGGCTTGTCGTAAAGCGACAGTTAAAAAACTAAAGAACCTATCCTAACAATGAAACAACCAAAAAAGAAAATAATTTATTTAAAATTTGTAAAGATATTTACAGTTTCTTTTATAAAATGTAAAGCCACAATTAAAAACTATAGAACCTAACCTAACAACGAAACAACCAAAAAGAAAATAATTTATTTAAAATTTGTAAAGATATTTACAGCTTTTTTTTTATATAAAAAAAAGGTATGAGGGTGATGATGGGCTCTAGTGATGATAGTGAATTACAATTTTTAAAAAAAAAATAAAAGTAATAAAGATAAATGAGTACGGAAACAATGTATGTACAGGCTATGCCTGCGGTGCATGCACAGCGCCTAATCTAAGTACACGCAGCGCTTGAAGTAGGCACACACAGCGACCAGAATGAGCACACACAACACCCGGAGTAGACACACACAGCGCCTGGAGTAGACACGCAGCGTCTGGAGTAGGTCCAGCAGCGTCTGGAGTAGGTACACACAGCGTATTGAGCAGGTACACGCAGCACTTAAAGTAGGCACACACACACCGCTCGGAGTAAGCACACACAACGCCCGGAGTAGACACAAACAGCGCCCGGAGCGCCGGAGACACGCAGCGTCTGGAGTAGGAACACGCAGCACTTGAGACAAGCACGCACAGCGGCCGAAGATAGCGCGGGCACTAATAGGTGGAGGCGTAGGCGTGGCTAGGCGACGACTTCAAGAGAAGGCAGAGGCTTGCGAGATCCCGAGGCAGTGCGGATAAAGCCTTTAAGAGGTGCTTCTCGTATCAAAGCTGAAGTGAGAACCTCTATTGGCCGATTCTTCGGCTTTTTTACTTTTTGACGGATCTGGGATAAGAACGAGAAATTATTTGAAATTATTTAAATTAAAAGCAAATTTTTGTAAATGGCCAAGAAGAAAAGAGTCTTTTTGAAGTAAAAACATCAGGCCGGTAACGATATTTGAATAAAAATTGCCATGACAACCAGATAAACAACGATGTCAAAACATGTCAAATTTTGGTTTTAGGCTCGTAATAGAGAAACGGCAAGATTAAAGTGAAAAATGAGATATTATTGATATAGGAAAAAAGGTAGCGCAACAGTGCGCACGAAGCCCGAAATTGCAGAGTTACGGAGAACTAAATAAAAGATCGAAAAAGGTAGACTCCATTGACACCGATTTAAAAAGTGCTGATAACGTGAAAATACGAAGTGAAAATGATTTGTTATTGTGTTCTTATGTTTTAAAAACGTTACAGGATCCTATGGAAATAAAGGTGATGCAAAATATCCAGTTTTGAGGCGAATGTAGAAAATCAAAAACAGAATGGAAAAATAAATTTAAAATAGTGTAAAATGGTATGTAAGTAGCATAACACTACATGTTCCCCCCGACCCTGGAAAATTTTTGACTCAGCAAAAATTTTGACATGTACATTCTAAAATAAACCATAAAAACGCAGCTTTGCAGTAACAGACATCACCAGGCAAAATCAGATATACTATCTCTTACATTCATCACCTGCATTCAGGTAAGGGTGGAGTTCACATTCAATGACTACCACTCTAAAAGTGTGTTTTTGAAAGGACATTCAGGCTTATTTAAGGAGTTGTCATCCGCTCCTGCGTGGAAAAAAAAACATTTTAAAGGACATCCAGGCTTATTTAAGGAGTTGTCATCCGCTTCTGAGTGAAGATAAAGTTAAAGAAATTAATCTTAAGCAAGCTTTAGTCGCTATGACTTAAGTAAAGATTAAGAACGGCCAGAGCGGTAGGGCTCAAAGCCAGAGATCAGCAACATCACTAACGAGATGTGTCTGAAATAGATATTTATACATATATACAAACTTATATACAAATATACAAACATATATACAAATGTAGTGTCATGCAAAACAGTATTAGCTGGTTCCTCACATCTAATCTTCACTTATTATTTTAAGGAATTCGTACTTAATAACCCTTTTCATTGTTATAATTAAGTGCAAAGTTAAGTTTAAGAAATAAAAATTTAATTAAAAATTGTACCTCTTTAAGTTATCTAGAATAAAAATATTAAAGTGATGAATGTAAGTCAAGTGTTATATGTAGGTCTAAATATAATCCAGATAAGTTGAAAAACTAGATGAAGTTTTGTTTTAGAATTTGGAAGATAGTACCTCTTTAAGTTCTCTAGAATAAAAATATTAAGGTGATGAATGTAAGTGTTATGTTATATGCAGGTCCAAATATAATCCAGATAAGTTGAAAAACTAGATGAAGTTTTGTTTTAGAATTTGGAAGATATGATAAGGATGAGTAAATAAAGAGTTAAGAATGAAAGAGAAAGCAATTAAATCAAAAGGAAATGGATAAGGCGTAGTTAAGGTGAAGAAAAGAGAAAAAAGAAAAATTAAGAGAGAAGAACTTTTACGTCGGGCGCCAAAATGTCGTAAAGCGACAGTTAAAAAACTAAAGAACCTATCCTAACAATGAAACAACCAAAAAGAAAATAATTTATTTAAAATTTGTAAAGATATTTACAGTTTCTTTTATAAAATGTAAAGCCACAATTAAAAACTATAGAACCTAACCTAACAACGAAACAACCAAAAAGAAAATAATTTATTTAAAATTTGTAAAGATATTTACAGCTTTTTTTATATAAAAAAAAGGTATGAGGGTGATGATGGGCTCTAGTGATGATAGTGAATTACAATTTTTAAAAAAAAAATAAAAGTTAATAAAGATAAATGAGTACGGAAACAATGTATGTACAGGCTATGCCTGCGGTGCATGCACAGCGCCTAATCTAAGTACACGCAGCGCTTGAAGTAGGCACACACAGCGACCAGAATGAGCACACACAACACCCGGAGTAGACACACACAGCGCCTGGAGTAGACACGCAGCGTCTGGAGTAGGTCCAGCAGCGTCTGGAGTAGGTACACACAGCGTATTGAGCAGGTACACGCAGCACTTAAAGTAGGCACACACACACCGCTCGGAGTAAGCACACACAACGCCCGGAGTAGACACAAACAGCGCCCGGAGCGCCGGAGACACGCAGCGTCTGGAGTAGGAACACGCAGCACTTGAGACAAGCACGCACAGCGGCCGAAGATAGCGCGGGCACTAATAGGTGGAGGCGTAGGCGTGGCTAGGCGACGACTTCAGGAGAAGGCAGAGGCTTGCAAGATCCCGAGGCAGTGCGGATAAAGCCTTTAAGAGGTGCTTCTCGTATCAAAGGTGAAGTGAGAACCTCTATTGGCCGATTCTTCGGCTTTTTTACTTTTTGACGGATCTGGGATAAGAACGAGAAATTATTTGAAATTATTTAAATTAAAAGCAAATTTTTGTAAATGGCCAAGAAGAAAAGAGTCTTTTTGAAGTAAAAACATCAGGCCGGTAACGATATTTGAATAAAAATTGCCATGACAACCAGATAAACAACGATGTCAAAACATGTCAAATTTTGGTTTTAGGCTCGTAATAGAGAAACGGCAAGATTAAAGTGAAAAATGAGATATTATTGATATAGGAAAAAAGGTAGCGCAACAGTGCGCACGAAGCCCGAAATTGCAGAGTTACGGAGAACTAAATAAAAGATCGAAAAAGGTAGACTCCATTGACACCGATTTAAAAAGTGCTGATAACGTGAAAATACGAAGTGAAAATGATTTGTTATTGTGTTCTTATGTTTTAAAAACGTTACAGGATCCTATGGACATAAAGGTGATGCAAAATATCCAGTTTTGAGGCGAATGTAGAAAATCAAAAACAGAATGGAAAAATAAATATAAAATAGTGTAAAATGGTATGTAAGTAGCATAACACTACATGTTCCCCCCGACCCTGGAAAATTTTTTGACTCAGCAAAAATTTTGACATGTACATTCTAAAATAAACCATAAAAACACAGCTTTGCAGTAACAGACATCACCAGGCAAAATCAGATATATTATCTCTTACATTCATCATCTGCATTCAGGTAAGGGTGGAGTTCACATTCAATGACTACCACTCTAATAGTGTGTTTTTGAAAGGACATTCAGGCTTATTTAAGGAGTAGTCATCCGCTCCTGCGTGGAAAAAAAACATTTTAAAGGACATCCAGGCTTATTTAAGGAGTTGTCATCCGCTCCTGAGTGAAGATAAAGTTCAAGAAATTAATCTTAAGCAAGCTTTAGTCGCTATGACTTAAGTAAAGATTAAGAACGGCCAGAGCGGTAGGGCTCAAAGCCAGAGATCAGCAACATCACTAACGAGATGTGTCTGAAATAGATATTTATACATATATACAAACTTATATACAAACATATATACAAATGTAGTGTCATGCAAAACAGTATTAGCTGGTTCCTCACATCTAATCTTCACTTATTATTTTAAGGAATTCGTACTTAATAACCCTTTTCATTGTTATAATTAAGTGCAAAGTTAAGTTTAAGAAATAAAAATTTAATTAAAAATTGTACCTCTTTAAGTTATCTAGAATAAAAATATTAAAGTGATGAATGTAAGTCAAGTGTTATATGTAGGTCTAAATATAATCCAGATAAGTTGAAAAACTAGATGAAGTTTTGTTTTAGAATTTGGAAGATAGTACCTCTTTAAGTTCTCTAGAATAAAAATATTAAGGTGATGAATGTAAGTGTTATGTTATATGCAGGTCCAAATATAATCCAGATAAGTTGAAAAACTAGATGAAGTTTTGTTTTAGAATTTGGAAGATATGATAAGGATGAGTAAATAAAGAGTTAAGAATGAAAGAGAAAGCAATTAAATCAAAAGGAAATGGATAAGGCGTAGTTAAGGTGAAGAAAAGAGAAAAAAAGAAAAATTAAGAGAGAAGAACTTTTACGTCGGGCGCCAAAATGTCGTAAAGCGACAGTTAAAAAACTAAAGAACCTATCCTAACAATGAAACAACCAAAAAGAAAATAATTTATTTAAAATTTGTAAAGATATTTACAGTTTCTTTTATAAAATGTAAAGCCACAATTAAAAACTATAGAACCTAACCTAACAACGAAACAACCAAAAAGAAAATAATTTATTTAAAATTTGTGAAGATATTTACAGCTTTTTTTATATAAAAAAAAGGTATGAGGGTGATGATGGGCTCTAGTGATGATAGTGAATTACAATTTTTAAAAAAAAAAAATAAAAGTTAATAAAGATAAATGAGTACGGAAACAATGTATGTACAGGCTATGCCTGCGGTGCATGCACAGCGCCTAATCTAAGTACACGCAGCGCTTGAAGTAGGCACACACAGCGACCAGAATGAGCACACACAACACCCGGAGTAGACACACACAGCGCCTGGAGTAGACACGCAGCGTCTGGAGTAGGTCCAGCAGCGTCTGGAGTAGGTACACACAGCGTATTGAGCAGGTACACGCAGCACTTAAAGTAGGCACACACACACCGCTCGGAGTAAGCACACACAACGCCCGGAGTAGACACAAACAGCGCCCGGAGCGCCGGAGACACGCAGCGTCTGTAGTAGGAACACGCAGCACTTGAGACAAGCACGCACAGCGGCCGAAGATAGCGCGGGCACTAATAGGTGGAGGCGTAGGCGTGGCTAGGCGACGACTTCAGGAGAAGGCAGAGGCTTGCAAGATCCCGAGGCAGTGCGGATAAAGCCTTTAAGAGGTGCTTCTCGTATCAAAGGTGAAGTGAGAACCTCTATTGGCCGATTCTTCGGCTTTTTTACTTTTTGACGGATCTGGGATAAGAACGAGAAATTATTTGAAATTATTTAAATTAAAAGCAAATTTTTGTAAATGGCCAAGAAGAAAAGAGTCTTTTTGAAGTAAAAACATCAGGCCGGTAACGATATTTGAATAAAAATTGCCATGACAACCAGATAAACAACGATGTCAAAACATGTCAAATTTTGGTTTTAGGCTCGTAATAGAGAAACGGCAAGATTAAAGTGAAAAATGAGATATTATTGATATAGGAAAAAAGGTAGCGCAACAGTGCGCACGAAGCCCGAAATTGCAGAGTTACGGAGAACTAAATAAAAGATCGAAAAAGGTAGACTCCATTGACACCGATTTAAAAAGTGCTGATAACGTGAAAATACGAAGTGAAAATGATTTGTTATTGTGTTCTTATGTTTTAAAAACGTTACAGGATCCTATGGAAATAAAGGTGATGCAAAATATCCAGTTTTGAGGCGAATGTAGAAAATCAAAAACAGAATGGAAAAATAAATTTAAAATCATTGAGCTATTATGTACTACGTACTAGAGGAGACACTGCATTCAGCTACTCTGTTCCACTCAACTGCGGTGCATGCACTGCACTTTAATCAGTCACTCGCTAGGCGCTTGTAGAGTTGTCACGTGTTGTGTTGATTTAAAAAAAAAATCTCTTGATAAAAATATGCCGTCTTGTGTACTTAGATATTGCACAAATAATTCAAGAAATGTCAGTAAAAACCAAGGAATTACTTTTCATCGGTTAATAAGATACTTATTCAATAAAAAAGTATTATAAATTAATAATAAAGCAAATTATTCCTAAGACGCCATCTCGTATCATTGAATATAGATTATGAAATTAATATGTTCAGATGCGACATTTCTGTGGGTACTTAAGTTTAGGACGAATATATTATTATACTACACATTTTTTTTGTAGAAACATATAAGTTATTATAATTAAGCTAAATTTTTCATGTTTAAATCTGCTTATTATTCTTTTATTTTATTTTTAGGTTTCCACTTCAAAGTCAAAGTGGAATAAATTCGTCCATTTTTAACTCTCGCGTGCCCAGCATTTATGAACGATTATTTACAACATTTATGATTCTAATTTAAATAAATATATTTGTAATTTAAATTTTATGTTAATAAGTTTTGTTAAACATACATTTAGTACGTTTTTTTATATTTGACATAGATACCTTTTAAAATATTCAGATAACAATATCATCAAAATGTAATTCTGACATAATATTATGTAATATTATATTAAATTAGCACATATACAAAATAAAAAACAATTTAAAAAATTGTAAGTACTCGATATAATTAACAATACAATATAAATAAACAATTATTACATACTGACCATTCTACTTACGTATAATCTATAATAACAAAAACTGACCGCGCAAGCGCAAAGCGCGTTTATACCAACTGCGCATGCGCGACTCTACTATTACCGCGCATGCGCGAAGACATAGAAGTAGCGCACAATTTTTTGTTTGGAATAGCTTCTCTAGTACGTAGTACATTATAACTCAATGTTTAAAATAGTGTAAAATGGTATGTAAGTAGCATAACACTACAGGCTAGACATATTAAAAACATGAAAATGGTGACATCATATTTACTAATAAATTAAAACAGTGCCTAACTAATAAATGTTACTATAATACTAATGAATATTTTATAAATAATACATAAATAAATAGGTTATACAAAATAATCACTCATTTAAATTGAAATATATTTCAATAAAGCACATGACATTCTTGTAATTAGTTAAATACATTTTCCTTCACCTAGCCAACCAAGCCAAAATTGCGTGCCCAACAGGGTCCATAACACTGGTCCCACAGTATTTTATAATGTCTTATGTACATTATGGTTTAGCAAATATATATATATATATAAGCTGGGTAAGGTTATATATAATATTTTCTCTATTACTCTGATCTATATTTGCAATAATCCGGATTAATTAAAGTTCACTGCTGAACATAGGCCTCCCCATAGATTGTCTCACAGGGGGATATTTGCCACAGTTGCTACGCTTGACAATCGGGTTGGCAAGTCTACCTTTGTACATTTTTGTACAACAAAGTTAAAATAAATAAATAAACCTTTATAAAAGTGAGAATAGCGAGAGGAACTTGCATCGAGCGGTCGAATGTGTATGAAGTATGTAACTAAACTTTTTATAAAATGAACTAGCTTGCCAGGCAGACGTTGTTCTGCCCTATACGACGACCCTTTGTCATGTCCTACTAAAAATCCTTAAATTCGTAAAAAACAATTGTGGGTCACTCATGGGCAAAAAAATTATCCTATCTCCCAAGTTGGACCAAACTACATACGGTGTGAAAATGATTAAAATCGGTTAAGTAGTTTAGGATTCCATCGCAGGCAAATAATGTGACACGTAATTTATATATATTAAGATATTATACAATTACTGTTAACAAAAAGTTTTTGTTTTGTTTTCGCTTTGTTACCCCAGAACTTTTTTTCTAGGTAAACCGAGTTTGATGACTGTTTTTTTTTTATTTGAAAGCTGGTGCTTCTCATGTAGTCCTAAATAAATTTAATCAAGATCTGACCAGTAGTTTTCGTGATGCGTATTTAATAATTGTCAATTTTTTATATGAATAAATAAGTCTAAGTTGTCAGATTAATAAAATTAATTCAATATCTACGAGATACCTCATTGATATGAAAATTTAAATATTCCGCAAGTCGCTCTCGCTACTCTCACTTTTATAAAGGTTTATTTATTTATTTTAACTTTGTTGTACAAAAATGTACAAAGGTAGACTTGCCAACCCGCTTGCTAACCCGTAAAAACAAAAGTCGAATTGAGAACCTCCTCTTTTTTTAAGTCGGTTGAGAAGCGATCATAAACCTAAATTTTTTAAATAATACATTTTTATATCTATATTCACCTGTTATTTTTTAAGATTAGTCCTACTACAGGAAATTTAATCTAAGGCGTGTAGACATGGCAACAATCATGTCTGTTCCTTTCCTAACTCTTTTAATCAATAGCTTAGCATACAGTTTTACCACTATGCTAAGCAGGCTGATTCCACACTATTTTTCACACTCCTGTTTGTGACCCTTTTCGATCATACAGTCGGACTATATCGAATTTGAACCAGTATCCCGGTAATCGCTTAAGTTAGAGGCATAAATTAAAGATAGCGTACAGCAGGCTTGCCACAAATCTCTCCAATCCTCAGCATTTCTATTGACAATATCATCCGTATGACACGTTTTTTTAATAATAGAATAATTGGTGACAAACTAGCACACAGACCTTCTGATGGTAAGTGGATGTTGTAGCCCATAGACATCTACATTTATCCTCTGTCGTGACGGTCACCTTAAGCGAATTGTTGCTGATGTATGAAATTTTAAATTGACATCATTTGTCAATTTAAATTTTTTTAATTTTAGAGTTTGTAAGATTGACATTATACTAGTTTGACATTATGCATTATGATATGACCATGCCTATATATTTTTTTTAATGTTTTATTCAAATTAATATATATAATATGAAATAATATTGTAATTTTGTATTTTTCTAATTTTTTTTTTATAGAATAGGGTGACAAACGAGCACACAGTCCACCTGATGGTAAGTGGTTGCTGCGGCCCATAGACATCTACATCTATCTTCCATTACAAATCAAAATGCAGATGCGTTGTCACCCGCGAGGACTGAGATGGAATGCCTCATTTCCAGTAACAAGGGTCTCCGGTTCTCTACACTCACCATACGAAATACAGCAGCATTAAGCTACTATTTCACGCTGGTATTCTGTGAGAGCGTGGTCCTTCCCCGGTCGAGGCGACCCATTCGTGCTACAACTATACTACTAATATAACTGCAGCATGGCTCTACCACGTAGAATATTTATTTTAATTATTCAATTGCACGTTGACGTCATATTTGCATACCGATAAGCCGGTAAAACATGCATGTAGACACTATGTAATAAGACCTAAAAATGTACCATGTTTTATGCAAATAAATAAATATTTATTTATTTATTTAACATATTCTAAGAGGAACAGTAAAATTATCAAATTAACTCAAAAATCTCAAAATAACCACATTATCCTAAATACTAAAAATAAATCTAAAGCCTCTTAGAATATTACTCAATTTCTCATGACAACTAAAACTACCCCTTCAAAATATTAAATTATTAAAAATAGATGATCATAAAATTACAGACTCTCAGCAAATAGCAGAATCGTTCAATAATTACTATGCAGATATGGTTAAACCCCAAAATATAAATGGATCATTTTCCAATTATCTGCAAATATTATTAATATTTATTATATATGAATTGCAGCTTAATTTCCTAAAAATAAAAGTACTCTAAACTCTTTCTACATTATTTTTTCTTTTGCCTATGCCTGTAGTACCCTTCAAATTTTGATATCTTGTAGTTGGCCGCGATGTTAGACTAATAATTAAAAGTTTATTTCTAGTTTTAATGTCTCAAGACGTAAATAAATACTACTCTGTTACCAATGCAATTATTTTTTATTTAATGAAATAACACATGAATATCAAAATTTTTGGTATTAATATTAATAAAACAAACAGTCTTCGATCTCTCAGAAACATGCAAAATGATAATTTTAAACTTGTACGACAAGTTATTAAAATTATGTCTTACATAAATATTAACAACAAACATTATATTTTACCTTAATTCTCAAAAAGTCTTTATTTTAACATCTAATAACGCGATATAGAAAATTATATTCCCTATAAATTGGCTTATATCCCATTCTAAATATTTTAAAGGATCATTTTACTAAAAAGTTTTCTTATAGATCCTACATATTTGGGACAAAAAAGTAACAGAGTTGTTAACTTAGTAATATATGTAGTTGTTTTTTGTACTTCACCTTGCCTAATAACGTGTATTATATTATACCTAACTTAATGTTTGGATTTTTAGTACGATTCCATCTCGTAATTAAATATTCTGAGATTTAAACATTTTCAAAACAAATCACTTATAAAAATAATTATTAGATCATTTTTACTCTGAATGAGGTCAACTTCACTTCTCAAATATTTCTAATGGAGTGTCAAACTGATAGTATACTCTTTTGTCTTTTTATACTTTTTTGGGGTCTGGCACGATTGCTAATAAATTTTCAAAAGGCTCGTAAGATAAATCGGTCTCAACCAATCTACATTTTTATTGCTGTATTGTCAACTGGTCTGAAAAACATAATTTTAGCTTCACCGTCATCTTCTACTTCACTTGACACTTTTCCCAAATAGACGTAGTCTTGCTTCGAACTTGAAACGTTAACTAATACGCACACACTTGGTTTTATTTTATTGATATGTATTCATTTTTTTTCTACCAAAGTATCATTATCGATTCCTCTTGATGTGATAAGTTTTTCGGTCGAATTATTATCTTTCTATGTTTGCAAAGGGATATCTTCATCAGAGTCTAAACTGTAGACTGTTCTATAGAATACGTTTCCTTGAGAATGGACTAGGTTGCCGATATCTTTTATAAAATTGGCTTCACATTCGAAAGAACTTGATTGTTCGTCCACGGATTTTAGTATACGGTATTCTTTAGGATCCGTGCAAGAGCAAAAGCCGCGCTGGCAAAAACAGCTCAAGTCTTCATATTCAGAACTCCTTTCTCTTCAGTAAATATCTGGTGTACCTTCATTGTGCTAGATAACGTTTCAATTTTCTTTGGAATCTCCGTGGACAATATTTTAATGTCTTCGTCATTTATAAAATGTCGTTTTATTTTACTAATATCTTTTAAATCATCACAGAAATTAGGAATAGGATATAGGCATCAGGAATATCTTTTCCACGTGCGACAAGTTGATTTGCACTGCGCTTTAAAAAGCCACCAACTCCATCTGCTGCACCCTTGCCATGTCCCGCTTCGTAAAATTCCATGTGACTTTGTTGAAGTTATAATCAGAGAAAAATTTATTGCAAATCAAATAAACAAATTATTTTTGCCTGTACTGAGTGGCTGGGCCATCTGAGAATACATGTATAATTTTCACTATCTTGAATAGAAGATAAAATGGGGTGAAGATTGATCAGATTGCGGCAGGATTGTGAGTAACATTTCCTTTTTTTTTAAATCTTTATTTATTATAGAGGGTTAGATCTACTAGATCAAGTCACCCTCATAGGTACACAACCAAACACATAATCAGACAATGATAAATTAAACGTAAACAAAAGATCACCTATTCTTAATACCTAGTAATACAAGTTTATAAAGTTTCCTAGCTTTATCCGACAATGGAAAAGCTAGGATAGTATTATATAGTCCAACACTATTTTTATCCAAACCCAATTGCTTTCTATATGCTTCGTTCCGTTCACATTCCATCATAATGTGAATAACATCTTCCACAACTCCACATTTGTCACAATTTGGTGAATTTACTTTTCTCATTACAAACGCAAATTTGTTTAATGGTACATGTCCGGAACGAAGCCTCATTGCTGTAATGATTTCTTGCCTTCCCATATTGCATCCTTCAAACCGAAGCAAGCGGGAAAGATGCGGTTGTACCGTCCTATACCAAATACCTTTTGACAGTGACCTTTCATCAAAGTATTCGGACCACTTTTCTGTACAGTTTTCACGAACTTTAGATAGAAGTTCAGAGTAATAAGGTACACAGTCGGTATTCTCCTCATCACTTATCGCCTCTTTAGCAAGAACGTCTACTGCCTCATTTCCCTCTAAGCCAATATGGGAAGGCACCCATTGTAAGACAATGCTTTTGTTGTTAGATTTTAACGTTACAATATTACTTAATATGTCGTAAGCCAATGGAAAACCGCGAAACAATGAAGTACATTTCTTTAAATGTTGAAGGACACTGCGAGAATCTGTTAATATCAACAATTTATCATACTTAAGTGACTTGACATAAGATAAGGCTTCTGCAATTGCAATGAGTTCCGCATGCATAACTGAAATTTCCTTACCTAAGCAGAGCTTAACATATTCTTTGGTTTGAATGTCTAAAAATGCAGCACCCGTTCCTTCTTTATCCTTAGAGCCATCAGTATATACTTTATAATAATTTGTAAAGTTTTCAGCTAAATATTTATGACATAAAATTCGTAGGTAATGGGGATTGTATTTATGTTTAGGTGCATTTACAAATTCTATTTGAGGGATTATTGAATCGGACAAATCCAACTTGCTAATCCACGAATTGAGTGAAAACATTTCTAAGTGAGGACTTGAAAACATACGAGTTTCTTTAAATAATCTATAGATTGTAACTAGCAGTGGGGTTTTTCTACGTCGCCAATAAAAGCTTTCTTTAAGTTCATCAAGAATACATAATAAATTTGTCACAATATTTTCATCAATAGACCTACACTTTAACCAAAATTTACCAGCTAAATATCTTCTCCGAATAAATAATGGCTGTAAAAGCAGTTCCGATTCCATTACATGGATAGGAGTGCTCTTGACAAACCCACCAATTAACCGCATACACTGATTTTGTATTACATCTAGTTTTATTAAATGTGTTTTATGGCTATTATCAAATAAAAAGCTGGCATAATCCAATCTACTCTACGTATAATAGCTATATATAAGCGACGTAGCTGAACTGGGTGTACTCCCCAACCTGGTCCTATCAAAACTTTCAAAATATTTACAAACTTAAGGGCTTTTTCTTTTATTTCATTTATGTGCTTGTTCCATCGAAGAGATCGATCTAACCTTAACCCTAAATATTTAACGCTTTCAACGATTTTAAGGCTTATTTGTTAACCGTTATATTTATGCTTTCCCCTACGCGTCCATTCTTAAATATGCATACTTTACTTTTCGATGAAGATATTTCTAGGCCTAACGTAAAAAATAAACTAGTAAGAGTATTCAGAGCTAACTGTATATCAATAACTCCGTTACTGATACTGTCGCAATTTTTATATATAACAAAATCATCCGCATATTGAGAGATATAAACATTCTTGACGCTTTTACATACATTAAGAGTAGCTATATTAAACAAAAGAGGAGATAATGGATCTTACTCCGTAAATCTACTGATAAACACGTTATCCACATACATTTTGAGATGTCGTTCATTAAGGAAACTACTAAGATATTGACAAATTTTTTTCCCTATATTTAGTTGATCTAAAGTGTACAGCAATGCATTTATGTCAACATTATTATACGCATTGTCTAAATCTAAAACATCCTATCGTGGACTGATTCTCTGAAAACCCTATTTGTATCCTTGATACCAAACTACTAAGACTATCTAAGCAGGATCGGCTTCTCCTAAAACCGAACGTATTAGAAGAAAAGACTTTGTTTTTTTCGAGAAACCATTCTAGTCTCCCTTTAATAATTGAATAAAAGATTTTGCATAAGCAAGACATAAGTGATATTGGGCGTAAGGACGATACATCATTAATGTCTCTTCCAGGCTTTGGGATTGCTATAATACCAATATCTCGCCATTTTGATGGTACGAAACTGTTGTTAAGAAAAGCATTATACAGTTTGATTAAAATGCATTTGCCCTTAAACGGAATGGGTTTTAACATACAATATGCTATGCCATCGCATCCAGGAGATGTATCCTTTAATTTAATACATGTGTCAAGCTCCTGAATCGAGACCTCTTCCTCTAGTAACATGTTACTAGAACTGAAAGTAGCCTGTTCCGGTGAAACAAAATCTGGCGTTAGACTGCGAAGAAGTATTTCTGCTTTTTCTTTGTCTATATGGTGGGTATTAGGTGACCTAAAACCTTTCATCCATCTCATCTTGTTCCACATATCCCTAGTGGTTGTTTTTTCATTTACCGAATCACAAAACCTCTGCCAATTACGTAATTTAGCCTGACGAATTAACCTCTGTGTGTCTCTAATTTTTTCTTGGAGTATAGATAAATTCTGAGGTGTTGGGTTACGTCTAAACCTAGCCAGTGCATGTCTACGAACAGCTACCGACTTCGATAATTCTACGTCCCAGTAAGACTTCGGTACAAATTTAGACTCTGGGTTTTGATTTATTTTTATAAAAGGGATATGAATGTCAGCTGCTAAATTTAAATATTTCAAAAATGTATTGTAACATTTTTGAAGGTCGGTTGTGTGTATTGGGAACTGATCAAAAAGTGTTTCAAGAGTACTCTTATAACCGTCCCAGTTTGCTTTTTTAAAATTCCTTTTAAGATCACACTCTAACCGCTTTTGACATAAACCTGATATTTTAATCATAAGATGATCACTACCTAGAGTTTCTCGAAGTACCCTCCAATTAAATTTATGGACGATATCCGACGTCATAAGTGATAGATCGGGAGAAGACGCTTGTAAGACTCTATTTACGAATCTAATTCGAGTGCTTTCTCCATTATTTAATATAGCGAAGTTCGTATCTAAAAGCGAGTCAAATATTTGTGAACCCCTGTTATCAGTCTTGTATGACCAGCTTGAGTGGTGAGCGTTGAAGTCCCCAATGATTACGGTTTTACAACTAAATGTAGAAAATAATTCATCCCAATTTCTTTGGCAAGTACGCACTGACGATGGACAATAGATAGAAACGATATTCTCTAAATCCTGACAGTTAAATTTTTTTATATAAATAGCTTCTAATCCATCATTACTTAGTTGTAAATGCCCCCTAACCGTTTTAAGAGATTTGTGCGCTAAAACAGCAACACCCCCATAAGAGTCAGCGCTATCATTACGGTAAATATTATAATTTTTGATTTTAATATAAGTTTCAGAATTTAACCAAGTTTCGCTTAAGGCTACGATATGTATTTTTTCCATAGTTAATAAAGGCTCTAAGGACATTAGTTTAGGCTTAACACTTTGAGCATTCCACTGTAAGATATTAAGATTTACTATTTTACAGTTAAGGTGTTCATCCAATAAATAAGTTTAAAACGGTTTTCAACATTGGCATTCCGAGATATTGTCCACAGTTACAAAAATTAACCACTCAACACATAACTTTATCACTTTGTAAACTTTCTCTTGCAAACTAAAATTATTAAAAAAAATTACTTCCATTAACCTCATAAGTAGCTCACTGAAAGATATTTTATTAGAAGATTCGTTGTTATTTGCCTCACTATAGCTAGTACTAGGTTCAAATCTATTACTTTGTAATGACGTGTCACGCTCTGTACTTTTTTATTTGGCGCCGGCGGGGCGATGATGTCTTACTTTCACATTGGCTAATATTGTCTACGTTATTCAATATGCTATTGGCCGTCACTTCTGCAAAAGTAGGAACATTTCGGACTTTAGCCGCTTCCCTCTCCGGTGTGATATAATTACACTCCTGCTGGATGCTATCTTGTTCTATAAATTTTAGGTCCATTTGTCTATGTGGTGTTGGCGCAACATAGATTGTTAAGGCCCTTCTGTATGTGCAATTAAACTCGGCAATAAGTTCTCGCAACCTTCTTTCTTTGAGGTAGGCAGGGTAACTTCCTAGCTAAAGCCATGTGACTTCCAGAACAATTGACACATTTGAATGTTTTAGTGTCACAATTCTCATGTTCTCCCCCACATTTCGTGCATATTGTTTTCTTAAATGGACATAACCAGCGAATGTGACCCAACTTCCAACATTGTGAGCATTGTGAAACGGGATAAACATATGGCTGAACAGTTATTTTCATATCGAAAATATATACGTATGAAGGTAGAGAGGACCCTTTAAAACAAAGCCGTATGGTTTCACTTGGACACCACCCTTCTTGTTTCGTGTAACCTCGTCGCTTAAGCCTTTTAACGGATATTAATTCTGTAGAATCTGGGCATGATATATTTTTCATAATTTTTTCTTCAGACATTTCTAACTCCACGTCTCTTATAATTCCGTAAGAGTAGTTTACCTCCATTGCCTTTTGAATTCTCCATCCCATAAAAATGAATGTCGCACAGGTACTTAATTTTTGAACGTTTTCCTCATTCGAAAATTGCAACCTTACTTTAAATGGGTTTAAGTATTTCACTCTAATTATGTCAGTAATTCCATTTTCATTGAATAACCGTGCCAAAGCAAATTGCTTGGGCAGCTTTTCATTGCATGCAATGTATATACCTCGATATCTGTTTCTGTACTTAACTTCTCATCCTCGTGCAGTCGTTTTTTCTTCCCATTTCCCTTCACAATCTTCCACTCATCATCACTCTCCTCCGTTTCTCTGATTCTTTTAATAATCCTAGGCGTATTTTTACCAATACTATCCCGCTCTTCTACTTCTAAGTCTGCAATATCGTCTTCGCTATACATAATATTAATGTTAAATTCTTCATTCTCGTCCGTCATTTTGCGTATACCCGCAAGTAACACTGAGTAAGCTTGCGCGTAAGCAGGCCGCGCGGCCCTACCTACCCGCGTGAGTAAGCAATGAGTAACATTTCCTGATATAGTGTAAAATGATGATACCTCTATTTCTTCTCTGACCCTCGCTTGTATATAACTCTACTATGTAAAGGCACTTGATTAGGTGAACCTCCAAATTGGTGGAACTGTATTTCTTTAAAATATTTACAGTTATAATTTTCACTAAAGTCTTCACTTTCACTTCTTCAATGCAAGTTCTGTAGTTTCTGTACTGTGTCTTTATGTAATAAACGTGCCTCTTGAACTCTTGCAGTTTAATTTGAAATTCATCTATCAAGGATTTTCCTGTACTCTCCTTTTCTTCTTTTAGGTTTTTTGTAATTTGGTATTTTTTTCCAAACTTCTCCATAATTTCAATTTTTCTTTCTCACTGAAAGTACTTTACTATTGTTTCATCCTTAGTGACATCATATTTAATTTTTCTCGACTGACATTTAGAACAAATTCCTGTCATACAAGTTGGTGAATTTTCATCGCATACTTGTTTGTTTATATGTAATATGTAGTATAATTTTATTAAGATCTGAGGTTGGAATTACTTTGTTTTTACATAGAGTAACAGCCAAATACTGAATGTTTATATGCATTCGACATAAGCATGTTTCTGTTGCAGCAACAGGTCCCTGAATTACATAAAATGGTCTGTTTCGAGTAAAAGTAGTGTAGGAGCATTTTAAATCAGTGTTATCTCGTTTAAATGAAACAAAAAGGTTCTTCATGCTGTCAAGGGGGTAAAGTTTTTGCATTTTAAATTTGTTACTAGTAACTGTTACGTTTTCCAGCAGTTGCTCTCATCATCATCACGGTTGAAGAATTCTTTTATTCTGTCACTTTGAACTGTTTTTCTGAGCTTCGGTTGTTCCTTTTCTATGTAAACTTGGTCCATATTTAAGCACTCTTATAATTTGCATTTTCTTATTAGAACTTTTCGCGGTCTTCTCTTTGAATTTTTTTTTAATAGTACGCTATTCTTTCTGATTTCTAACTCTCTCATAGCCTTTTTTAATAGCTTTTGACTAAATCCTTTACTTATCATGAATTTTAAGGCAATTATCTTAATTATTTTTTTTGCTCCTTTTTGTTTTTCTCTATTATATATCTTCTTGTATTTTTCGTATCTTTTTTTTTTATTTCTTTAATTTCTTCCTTTAATTTCTGATTTTCTCGGATTAACTTTGATCATTTTTTTTACCTATTTTCTATCACAGTTTTGCTGCTGTTGTGGTTGAGTCAGGGCTATTTTTATGAGGTGTTGATAGTTGAGGTGCAGACAAACGGTGAATCGACGGTAAAACTCGTGGAAGAACTTGGTTTTGACCTTGTGGACTTGGAGTACGTATACGTGGGGTCATGATTGCAGGTGAAGATTCTGCAGTATACATTACTGTGCGCAGAGCCTTGGCTCGGTCTCTCCGTTTGGCATTTGCAGCTCGACATTTCTTTTTCATTGCTCGGTGTTCCCTTGACGTTAAATCTTAGACTAATCGTTTCTCTGTATGGTATCTCTCGAGGTCTTTTTTTATTTGCCGCCTCTTTTTCAGTGTTCATTTTGCGTCGTTCTCTGTACCGTCGCTCCTTTTCAGCAGGCGTAAGAGCCATCTTAGAACACGATTAGTGGTGCAAAATGTCCTGAAACAAATTTTTTAGTGTCAATGAGTATAAAATTTTATATCTTCATTGTTTGAAAGCAGTAACAACCCAATTGATATACAAATTGAGACCAAAACTAACAAAACATTAAAAAATAAAACTCTGTTACTCAGCCGACAAATATTAACACGAGCTAGGTAACAGAGTTGTTCAGTAACAGATAAATTGAAAATACTCTTAACAATAAGTTGAAAAATAAGGAATAAATTGGAATTATTGTTTCATTTTTAAGATATGCATTTCTTATATTACTTAAATAATGTGAAATCATAAAGGAAATTTTAATTACTTACGCTATAACGTTGGTAACAGTGTGGATCCAGAATAAACACACGTACCTCTGGCTGGCGTAGACATGTGTCAATCATGAATGATTCGTTCGTTTGAGCTGGTACACTTAAATGTATAAGATGAATGAAATCTGTTTTTGAATGTAACCGGTACAACCAATCACAAACAATTGACGGAACCTTTTTAATTCGCGATTGTTGTGAATTGTAAAAGTGTCGACCCTATATGTAGGGTACTGGATCCCGAAATGAAGCATTTGAATGATCGATCCGAATGAACAAGTACGCGTGAGGAAATGATTCAGTCACGAAAAATGAATGATTGACACATGTTTAGCTGACGTTGCATTCTACCTCCGCCCCCGCGCTCTATCTAGAACGATCTTATGGACGACACACACGGTCAGTTCAACCGATCATCATCAGTTCAAATTAGGACTTTTGATATTTTTTAAAATATCGGATTTACAATATATCGATAAATAAACTTAGATATAAAAATTCGATAGTGATACATTTATAATTTTCTGTATATCGAAAATCCGATATTTAAAAAAATATTAACAGTCCTTGTTTGAACTGATCAGTTGGAATGATCAGTTGAACTGACCATGTGTCGTGAGTGGCGACCATTAGACAACGTAGCGAATTTACTGCGTGTGCCATATTTGTATATAGTAACAGTGTTGCGAAATGAATAAATGAAAGAAAATACAATTTTGTACAAATTTGTATTTTAAAGCAATTACTGTGTTAACGCAATGTATGTATTAAGTTATCGTAGTGATTTTAATTTATTCGTTTAAGAGAAACACAAGTTATTAACATATAATTGTACTGCACTACTGTCTGGGATACGATAATTTTGTACGAAAAAAACTCAGTTACCAAGAATGACTTGAAAAAAGATCAAATTAGATAATTAGTTTTCTTATTGAATGTTTTATTTACTAATTTATTTTTAATTTATTAATTTTACTTCGAAATTTTTAAGTTATTATTTTTAAATTTACTTTAAAATGCCTAAATAATCGCCCTAAAAAGCAAACGTGCATGTATAATTCGTCATATTCCTTTTTTAAGTCCCATTGATCCCTATGACATTTCTTCTATTAGAAATAATTTAAAAAACACTAAAAGTACTGGGTTTTATGACATTTATGTATCAGTGTTAAAATATGTTTGTTGTAATATTGCGCCCATACTAAGCCACATTATCAACTTATGTTTTGAACAGGGTATTTTTCTATCAATATTAAAGACTACAATAATTAAACCCCTCCATAAAAAGGAAGCTAAATGTAATATCGCCGATTTCGCTCATATTTTTAATTGCAATTTGAAGTTTCGATTTACACGTTCTCGATGGCGAAGAAAAATATCACGAAGAAACCCGCATATCTGAGAAGTTAAAAATATTTCGGAAATCATTTTTAGGTATAGTGTAAAGTTGGTCATCCCGCATTGAGACAGTCCCTTTCTGAGATTCGCTGGGACCTGTGCTCAGTAGTTGGATGTATCTAGACTACTTTTTTACTTTTAATAGGGTTATTTACTGCTGATGACCGGATATTTGCAGTAATATTCACGCTTGGCAAGCGGGTTGGCAACTGCAGCTTTTTATTATTTTGCACTGTTGTCAGGAGCCGTGGTAGCTCTGATGGTTAGCGCTCGCTGTAAAGTCGCATTACGCGAGCAACCGGGGTTCTATTCCCGCCCGCACCAATCAAGGATCTCCTAGGTGTGCGTTGTTTGCAGTTAGCAGTGGCTGTAAATGACCGCCGGTACGACATACTCCGCCGAACGTTGAGTCCCGTGATTCCGTGAGGCGTCGAGGTCACCGGCCCCTAGGTGATTCTTGGGCACTTTATGCGCTCCGAGCATCCTGTGCCTAGTCGCGACATAAAGTGCCACCGTTGCACTTCCCCCAACCCTTTTGGTGTACAAAAGGGGTAGGTAGTGCCCAGAGTGTTGAAAGCCAAAGACTTTTATTACCATAGTTTAGATAGGGCCTTTTTAGAGTACGACTGACGTTGTTAGGGCAGTAGCATGTCAGGTAGGGATAAGGGGGAGCCACCTCCTTCAATAAGAAAACCACCAGACAAAAGAAAAGGTGTGTTGGATCGACCACTGGTTATGAGGGATCTGTCGAACCCGGAACGCACGAGGGTTGTGTCCTCCTTTTCACAGATCCCCCAACGCAAACCCGTCTCGCCACGGAAAGAGCCCGCACCGGGCGGCGCGCTCACGCCGGCCGTATCTGAGCATACGGTTAGGCAAGAACCATCGCCCCAACAGCAGCGGGCAGTAAAAACGGCTAGACGCCACACGCCACCGGAAACCGAAGCCTCCTTATTTGAAAAGAGGCAAAGGATAGGCTCCCCAACTGTCCTCCGATGAAGCACCGTCCACATCGGAGGAAGATGACGAATTCCACCATCGGGTGACACCGAAGAAGGTGTTAAGATCTCCACCCAAATCACCATCTCCACCGCAACTCCCCCCCGCTCCATATCTCCGGATCGACGAAGCCGAGACTCGGCCCAGTATGAGCAGGGGGGGTGAAGAATCCTACAGTTGGGGGTCTACTACATACGCCACCCTCGCTGCATCCGCCGGCCGGTCCTCGCCGGCGGCAACGATCAATCCGTCCGGGCTCCCACAGGACGATGGCCAACGGCCATCAACCAGTTATGCCCATATGGTAGCTGCACCAGCAGTACCACGACCACCTCCGGCGGCAGTGCCAACCGAGAAGCCTGCCGACCAAGATAAGACCCGATATCCGCCCATAGTGGCTGAATGCCTACCGGATTGGACGAGGCATTTTAAGGAGCTCAACAGAATGTTGGGCCACCCCTTGAATGCCCGTCCATTCGGGAAAGGCGTGAGGTTCACTCCGCAAAGCGCGAATGAATTCAGGACAGTCCAACGTTACATGATCGAACTGACTAAGGAAGTACCAACATTGTCGTGGTATTGCTATACCCCGGAGGAGGACAAGCCCACTAAAGTGGGCATCCGGGGTCTACCAATGGGCACGGACACCAAGGACATAGAGGAGGCAATTAGGGCAAAAAGGCTTCCAAGTCAAATATGTCAAGGCAATTCCACCGCGTAGAAGCAGACCTGGCTGCATCTACTTTGCCCAGTTTGACCACCTGAGCCTGGAGCAGCTCCAAGAACTGTACAAGATCGACGAACTCCTCTTTATGAGAGGAGTAGTCATCGAGGCCTGGCAAAGGAAAGTAGGACCGGCTCAATGCCACCGCTGCCAGGCCTTCGGACATGCATCCGCAAACTGCTTCAGGCCAGTGAGATGCGTGCGCTGTGCCGGGGAGCACATAGCTAGCCTTTGCCCACGGGGTAGAGAGGAACAACCCACATGTGCCAACTGTGGAAAAAACCACACGGCAAATGACCGCCGCTGCCCAGTCCTGAGGAGGACTGCAAGGAGGCAGGGGATAACCTTGCCGGGGCTACTCCCGGAGGCCCCCAAAAAGCCCCCTCAGAGTCGCCCAAAAGCTGTAACCATCCAGCAAGACGGGTGGGCCACCATCACGGGGAAGGGCAGACAATCAGCCCCCCCCCCCCCCGTAACATCGAAAGAAACGGTGGAACCCGCAGAGATAAGGGCAACCACCGGGGCGACTCTACAGCCCCCCTGCCAATCCTGCCACAGAACGGCGACCCTCGAAGAAGAGGAGGCGGGAGAGGAGCCGGAAGAAGTCGCAGCCTCCTCAGGCTGTTACCTCTACCCCGACACCAACTGCACCAGTAGCCTCACAGGCGCAGGTTACCAGGGAGAGAACCATGAGTACGGGTAGAGCACCGGAAAGGGCTGAGCGCAGAGCCCGCTCTACTGGAAGAGCGCGCCCTACCCAAACACACACTGAGCAAACCCAGGACACCCAACGCCCGAGACAATTGCCAACGCCTTCGTATAGGAGAACACCTACTGCCGGCCTCGAAACAGCAGATGCAATCCAACGTCTTGTTGGAATTGCCATCGAGGTCGGCACGCAAGTACTGACAGATATCAGGACTGGGACAGACCCAATCACAGCCATCATGAAGGCGCTGGCAAACCTCCTAGCCCGGCACTACGGAGGAGAGTAACCTGCGCCTCCTATACTGGAACCCGGACGGTATACAGCAGAAGCTGCATGAACTCCGCACTGTTGCCCAGCAACAGGATCTGCACGTCATCTTGCTGGGAGAGACGAAGCTCAACCCAAGGACGCACATAAAGCTGCCCAACTACCACCTGTACAGAAGGGACGAGGTCACTACTCAAGGGGCTGCCTATAGAGGGACGGCAGTTCTGGTGAGGAGGGACATCGTCCATCAGGAACTGGAATTACCACCATACCAGTCAATGCGTTCTATCGGCATAAAAATGGAGGCGGCGGGCGAGGAACTTAGGATCTACGCAGCATACCGCCCGCCAGGGACTCCATTTTGCCCCTCAGACATCCGGACAATAATGGAAGGTGACACGCCCACTATTGTCGCCGGGGACCTAAACGCCAAACACCCGGCATGGGGGTCCAGAGTGATCACCCCGCCGGGTCGTGAACTTTATAAAGATGCAGAAGACAACAACTATGACGTTTTAGGTCCCGAGGAGCCAACGCACATCCCGTCCAACCCACGGAGCTATCCGGATGTATTGGACATCGTGCTCTCCAGGAACATCAACTACCCAGTAGTGGTAGAGGTGCTATACGACCTGAGCTCCCAGCACCTCCCGATTCTGATAACCCTTGGCACAAAGGCAGTGACTACGCCACCCAGAGCAACCAAGACGCGTGTCGACTGGAGGCGCTATGCACAACACCTGCAGGCGAGACCTCCAGCACACATGCCTATAAGTACAGCGGACGACGTAGAGGCCGCTGCTACTAGAATTACTAAAAACATCCAAGAGGCCCTCAACGCGGCCTCTACGATCGTCCCGATAACAGCAAGGCGTGATGATCTGCCGCGTGAGATAAGCGTGCAGATCAAGCGCAAAAGAGCGCTGAGAAAGCTCTGGGCGCGTACTCGCTGTCCTAGACTAAAAACACAATTAAACACCGTATCGGAGGAGCTGTCGGTGGCAGTTCAGGCCTACAGAGGGGAGGCCTGGGAGCGGCGCATATGGAAGGCGGATGAGCATGATGCGTCGCTCTATAAACTGAACCGACAGCTGACCAAAACTAGACCTCCCGTTTGCCCACTGACCAACAGCGTGGGCGAACGTTGCTATGATGCCAAGGGCAGAGCGGATATCCTGGGAGAGCACTTCGAGGGGCAATTTATGCCGAACCCAGCGAGTGCGGAGTTCATGGAGCTTCATGCCCGAAAGGAGAGTCGCGTACAGGAGTTCCTGTCGTCGCCCGCGCCACCTCTTGCAGGAGAGTGGTTCATCTCCCCCCGCTGAACTGCGGAGGACAGTAACCCGCCTGCAACCGAGGAAGGCGCCTGGGCACGATAGGATTACCAACGCTGCACTCCGACAGCTGCCCAACAGAGTCCTAGTAGAGATTGGTCGACTCTACAATGGGATATTGCGGACATCCCACTTCCCGGAGGAATGGAAAAAAGGCAAAATTATCGTCTTGCCGAAACCCGGGAAGGACAGGCGTAAAGCTTCCAGCTACAGGCCGATTACGCTATTACCACACATAGCTAAACTGTTTGAAAGATTGCTGCTAAGACGTCTCCGTCCGTGCATCCAACTTCGGGCGGAGCAGCACGGATTCAGGAGGGGTCACTCTACAGTCACACAGTTGACTAGAGTGCTGCACCTGCTTGCGGCAGAGTACAATCGCGGCCGCATATCGTTGGGCGTCTTCCTCGATATCGAGAAGGCGTTCGACCGGGTGTGGCACTCAGGATTACTATACAAGTTGCACGAACAGACCAGTGTCCCCCCTGCTATGTTGCGGTTAATGGCGTCTTTCCTGGAAGACAGGAAGTTCTACGTCTGCGTAGAGGACGCCGAGTCCGCAACAAGAACCATCAGTGCCGGCGTCCCACAGGGCAGTTGTCTGTCTCCAGTCCTGTACGCGGCCTATACGAATGATATTCCAACATTGGCAGGCAGGCTGCAAGAATGGGAGGACGATGTTGAGCTGGCGCTATATGCGGACGATAGCGCCTATTTCACCTCGTCCAGAAGAGCCCATATAGCCACTGCCAAAATGCAGCGTCTGCTGGACCTGTTGCCACCATGGCTGAATGAGTGGAGGATGGTCGTCAACGTTGGTAAGACGACCGCTCTGCTCACTCGTCGCCTCAGGAACTTACCACCACCATTGACTCTCAACGGCCAGGAGATAGCGTATGAGAAGGCCGTGACTTACCTTGGGTGCCGGATCGACCGGGCGCTGCGCATGACTGCGCACGTCGACCTCGTCGTCCGCAACGCCAGATGTGCGCGGGCGATGCTCCGTCTGGTCCTGGCATCCAAATTACCATTGAAGACTAAGATCCGGATATACAAGATGTATATCCGGACTATCACCACCTACGCTGCTCCGGCCTGGTACGCGCTCCTGAGCATAACCCAGAGGCGGCGACTGCAGGCCCAGCAGAATCTGGCATTAAGGACGATTGTCGGAGCAGGTCGTTATGTCCGGAACGACGTAATAGCGGCCGACTTAAAAGTCGAGAGCATCACCGACTTTGTGGCCCGGATGGCGCGCGGCATGTTTGACCGTGCCGACAACGGGCCACACGAACACCTCAACGGCTTTGCGCCGTTGCACACTCGGCCACCGGACGGGCGACCTCTTCAAGAGAACTCCTCTCTATATCGATTAGAGAGTCGAGTAACAACCCACAATGCCGCTGAAAGGCCAACCATGACTTGAACCGGATAACCTCTCTTTTTCCGTAGTAGGATAACTACGGAAAACTACTAAGACAACCTCCAATTTTTCCACAGTCGGGTAAACGGACTATGGAAAAACATTACCCAATTACGGACATCCCGGACATGTAACAAACCACCTACTACATAGTAGGTGAAGAAAATGACTGCCCCATAATGATGGGGTATGAGGAAACCCGGGCAATGGGGTATACCCCGAGGCCCGATACCTGTATTGCATCTCGGTGCAATCAGACGACAAACTGGCTCCCCGCACCAATGAAATTGTTAATTGCCATTTTAATTTCTAATTTACCACGTGCTCGGCGGTGAAGGAAAACATCGTGAGGAAACCTGCATGTTTGAGCAATAAAAATAAAAATATTTCGAAGACATGTGAAGTTCGCCAACACGCATTGGAGCAGCGCGGCGGACATTTCCTTGCCCTAAAACCCTCTCAGAAATGAGAGGAGGCCTGTGCCCAGCAGTGGGACGTGTATAGGCTGTAACTTTACTTTTACTTTTACTGTTGTCGGGAAGATGCTGCCATCCATCTCCTGTTTCAGGTTCCCTCTGTCGCCTCTTACGACACCCATGGATAGAAATGGGATATTGGTTTGTTTTTCGCCGGCGCTACATGGCTAATATATTTCTACTCCTGTTCATTAATTGGGTTCCTCTCATGGCTTGCCAAATAAGTTGGATATTTATCGTAGTTGCCA
The DNA here is from genome assembly GCA_907164705.1 of Parnassius apollo. Classification (NCBI taxonomy): domain Eukaryota; kingdom Metazoa; phylum Arthropoda; class Insecta; order Lepidoptera; family Papilionidae; genus Parnassius; species Parnassius apollo. The sequence continues at coordinate 5,088,512 of CAJQZP010001576.1, forward strand.
CGCTTGGCATGCGAGTTGCCAACTGCATATTTTTATTATTTTGTTGCTGCCCCTCTTCTCACCGTGAATAGAACTACATTGATGAAATTTTGAAGTATACTCGAACGTAAATAAATATTGGCGTGTATTTTATGGCGTCAAGCAATATTCCATGGGGCCAATATTAGTAAAGATCATGGAATCCAACATTATTTTGTCAAAACTATATCAACTTTAATTTTGAATAATATGTAAATAACGATATAAAATTTCTGATTCCAGGGCAATTCGATCATAAAAACTTTACTTCATAAATACACAGCGGAAGACATGCCCGATAAAAAAGATGTTGCTAGATGTATGATATTAATGCATTTCTTATAAACTCACTTATGTGTTTCTATAGCATATTATATTGACAGATTTCAATCATTTCCTACGTTCAATATAGACACAGATACCGAGGTGTCTCTACAAGTGATCCAGTTTTGCTAATTTTAGTACGAAACAGTATTATCGATGTTTCCAAATTCAAGTCCATGCGAGCGAAGCCGCGGGTAAAAGTTAGTATATAATTATATAATTACTTCGAACGGAACAACATTTTACTGATGACCAAAAATCAATTTTTAAGTTGGATATACCCAAAAGTGGATGCTAAGCAATCTTTTTATGCTTTGCTCATGTATATGTAACTGTAACTATTAAATAAACTTGAGATATACGGTGTAAGGGGCAATACTCTCGATTTATTTAATTCATACCTCAGTAAAAGAACTCAAATCACGAGTATAGCAAAAATCTGTTCCAAACATAAAAATTAAATACATTATAGATCCAGTTCTAAAAGAGCTAAATTTGGTGTCCCATAAAAAAGTGTTCTGGGACCACTACTTTTTATAATAACTAACTAACAATCGGATGATATTGTTCGCAGATGACAGTACAGTTATTAATAATAATGAAAACATAATAAATAGTAGCTTAAACGCAATAATTGCGTGGTTACAAGACAACAATTTAATAATAAATATAGAAGAAACTAAAATTATGCAATTTAAACAAAAAAACTAATCATAATTTAATACAAAATTACATTATAATGACAAAGAAGTCCAAATAACAGCAACAACAAAGTTTCTTGGTGGTCACATTGATGAAAATCTAAAATGGCAAAGCCGTATTGAATTTGTATAGGTACAAAACTTTTTGTCCATTGTGTTGCGTCCTGGTTTATATATGCAATAATCTTTTAAGGAAACACCACTAACTGGGGTAAAGTGTTGTAATGTTAAAAAAGGTGTATCCGTGCTATGTGTGGTTTATAAAGAACTGATAGCTGTAAGGATTATTTCATGAAATTAAAATTACTTACCGCACTATCACTATACATGTTTGAAATGGGTTTATTTATTAGATGCATCACTATTTAAACTAGAGATTTCGAGATTTTGCAACAGAAGAAGATTATATGATTATATGCCTTGCTAGAAAATATGAAATTATCCTGTATGGGAAAAGTGTGTTAGCTATGGCTCCAAAGTTACTGATACATACCGAATAAGATCCCGTATAAAATCAAAGATTGTAATGATATACAGATTTTCGAAAATAAATTGTTCACCTTTCTAATTGAACATTCATTTTATTCTACTGATGAATTTTTATATGTTTATATTATATGTCATCACATATAATAAAAACGTGCATATAATAAAATTTATGAATAATCTAATCTAATATGTATATAATCTAATCCAATGTTACTAATAATATTTTAGGCGATATTTTAATCTAATAATTTAGTCTATTATTATAATATGTGATCAATAAGCCAAGAATGATATTTGACATTTGTATGACCATGGGGCTGATCACAGACCGAACTTTGTATTTAATTAATACCTTATTGTGACCTGTGAATCAAAAAATAAACTTTTTGATTTGATTTGAATTTTTTGTTTGCTGCCGTTAGGGAGCAGAAATATATATGCCGGTAAAACCACTCCGGAAGGACTTCTTCAGTCGGTGAAGAGTATTTCCTATTTTTCAGACATGCAGGTTTCCTCAAGACGTTTTCCTTCACCATCGAGCACGTGGTAAATCAGCATTTAAAATTGCAATTAACAATTTCATTGGTGCCGGTGGGGATCGAACCCGGGTTGCTAGCGTACTGACAATCCACCTGATGGTGGGTGAATGCTGTGGTTCATATACATCTACATACATCGTCAACTAAGAATTAAATTATAGATGCGTTGTTACCCCCCATTCCCAGTAAAAGGGGTCTTTAAATCTCTACACTCGCCATAATAAACACAACAGCAGTAAGCTCGAGAAAACACGTAAACGCTCGTTACGGGTGATTTAAAACGGGTTTTACATAATTAGCACAGTATTACAGATGATGCTCACAGCACTTAGTAATCCTCGCAACTTTTTGAAAAAGTTCAAAGTGTCAAATAGTCGATTTGTGGGTGGGGGAACAGGGGTGTCCTCCCAAGGAGTCACAAAGCCTATTTTTTTGTGAATAAGGATTAAGGACTTCGACCAAAGTTTACCAAGTGACTGTCTTGAAACACGTAGTGAAGCTTTTTAAAAATGTTATTTATTAGTAGATCGGTACGCAATTTCGAACGCACTATTTATAGTTTCAGTTGCTAATCTATCAGGTTTTAAAACTATTTGTTTCAAGTATACCGGTATCAGTTCCATGCAACTGGAAACGTATGTATGCGCACACGTTTTTAGTTTGGGTATATCGCTAATTCGTTTTAAAAGAATTACGGTTGTTTTTCATTTGTGGTTAACTTGGGTTTTTATTAAACGTGATCGCAGAATTTACATAACAACAGTTTTAAAAACAAAGGATAGTTATTTAAAAGTGTTTAAAAAATTATCCTTTGTTCCTATTGCAATATAATACAATACAAGATTTGTTCGTTCTAAGAAAGCGATATACAAAGCTTCTATTATTATAATTACATATAATAAAAATGTAAATTGCAGATGTCAGTACATTTTATATTTTTGTAGCAAAAGTGATTGAGAGGTACTAAAAATAAGTAATTGAATACATTTCTATAATTTTTAGAATTGTCTGACTATCTGTGTGTTTGTTTCTTAACGTGTCATGTATAAAATAGTGATTTATATCCAAATTATCGGTAGGAAAATTATAAAGCGTATCTTCGTTTTACATTTAGTCATTGTATTATTAAAATCGGTTAATCCTATCAAAAGTTCTCTGATTCTTGATCAATATTCTAAAGTATGGGTACTAAGTACCTATAAGTACGAATTTGTTGAAACCTTGTTTGAAACCTAAAATAAAAAAAATAGTAACAACATTAACTAATGCTGAAATTAACGTTAAACAATAACTAAAGTAGTAAGTTAGTAAGCAATTTATAATCTAAAATATGTTAGTAACAACATTAACTAATTATAACTAATTAATTCATATACCTCTGCCCACTTCCCACCGCACTCGACCCGCAGCAGTGTACGGGTGTCCATATATGAAGTTTAAAATAACGTAGACCAAATTATAGCTCCTAGAAGCTTTATATAGTTGGTATCATTATGAAGCTCTTGATTTCATCGCTTTTTGTATATAGCCTTAGCCCAAAGAAATACACCTTCAGCCCTTATCATAATAACTTTTAAACAATTTTCTGGAAAAAAAATGCGCTTAATCACATATTCATCGTAGATTATTACAGACTGTGGCGCGGACAGGTCATACACATAAAGCAACACGGGCTGCTGACTGGCCATACATTATAAACGCGTGATGTAACATGCATAAAACATCGACAAAGTTATGCAAAAACGATTGATCGAGATTTAAACTCTACCGTTCATAAGTACTTATCTAAGTTTTTTTAATACAAGTAAGTATGACAAAAGAGTACACAGTCCACCTGGTAGTAAGTGTACCTATTTAGAATTAAGGTGATTTTTAGTTGAGGCTCAGACGCCTATGGGAAAAGTTCAAAATATATTTATCCAAAGATTTGAACCGGCAAACTGAGCGCGAACTCAACGGTGCTTTTCAGGAACCTTTTGATGAAGTGTGCAATAAATTAATGAGTATTATAATAAAAAAGGTAAAGTAAAGTAAAGTTACAGCCTATATACGTCCCACTGCTGGGCACAGGCCTCCCATCATTTCTGAGAGGGTTTTCGGGCAAGGAAGTGTCCGCCGCGCTGCCCCAATGCGTGTTGGCGAACTTCACATGTCTTCGAAATATTTTTTTTCTTATTCCTCGGACATGCAGGTTTCCTCACGATGTTTTCCTTCACCGCCGAGCACTTGGTAAATCAGCACTTAAAATTGCAATCAACAATTTCATTGGTACCGGCGGAGATCGAACCCGGTTTGCTCCATTCTAGATTAGTATGTATGAAATTAGATTATTTTACTCAGGAAGCCTTTTTCCGTACTTATTTAAAAGTCAAACTGATTTTTTGTGTGAGTGAGGGTGACAAATGAGCACACTGTCCTGATGGTAAGTATATGTAATATACATCTACATTTATCCTCGATTAAGAATCAAAATGCAAATGTGTTGTCACCCCTGAGGACTAAGAAGAAATGCTCCGTTTCCAGTAAAAAGGGTCTCCGGTTCTCTACATTAAACATACGAAACAGCGTTAAGCTGTTATTTCACGCTGGTGTCTGTGTGAGTGGGGTGCTACCCCGGTCGAGCTGACCCATTCATGCTACAACCATACGTGTGGCGTGGCTTTACCACTTATAAAAGTGTATCAAACTGCATATATATTTAATAAAAAATATCATAACGTGACATACAGTGTCCGTATCTCTATCCATTTGTTTAGGCCCTCTTGTTCTTACATCTTAAGGCACCATCGCTAATGGATTTACTACGTTAAAGAATTTTGTCTTCTTTTAAATATAGGCAGGAAGCTGTTAAATAAAATTACCTATATTACCTATAAGATAAATATTCTGACAAGTTTTTTCTAATTATGGAAATGACTTACTGTTTAATGGTTAATCTAAACGACTTACTTAATTCTTACTTACGGTATAATAGGTTCGTCGATTTTAATAACATTTGTTTCTAATCATAACGTTGGTATTCACTAACAGCATATCGAAGCTCGTTAGTTTGTCGCGAGGCTAAAATTACTGATAATTCTATATACTTAGCTGGGCTTTCTTTCTTCGAGCCAATTAATATTCGTTTATTTTTTTCTTAGATAACTGTTATTTTTATATTTATATTCTACTAGCTGGCCATACAGCCATCGTTATGCCTGTTCCGACAACCCGTTGTCTTATAAAAATCTTTAAATTCGCAGTAAAAAATATGGAGTGTCACATATCGGGATGAAAACAATCTTATCTCTTAAGTTGAACCAAACTACACACAGAGTGCAAAATTTCATTTAAACAGTTCAGTTTAGGAGTTCATCGCGGACAAACAATGTAATTTTTATATGTGACGTAATGACACGTAATTTTTATATAAAAAAGATGGGCAGTTGAAAGTGACATACCACTTACGCTGGCATAAATATACAAACCTAAGTATTTAATGAATTACAGTCGAATTTCGACCACTAGTTAAATAATACTAAATGGTAGGGGTTAGTTTTCTGCCTAGCAGTTCAACTAAAACCACCGTTGTGTCACCCAGCACGAGTACATCTACTGTTTTGTTGCGCTTTCAGGAGGAACCGGCTGTGAGCCTGTAAGGTACCTGTCGGATACCCGGGTATGTGGCCTTCTTTCCACAAAGTACTTTGTACATACCTGAAACTTCTTTCATTTAAGTTTTTGCAGGTAGCCATGAACTGTGGTAGCCACTTGCCATCGGATAGATCGTAAATTCAATTTTCGTACATTTTAAAAATTTTGGCGATCCATTTATCGTGTGATAGGAAGGAAGGATCGTTGAGAGGTGGACATTAGAAAATATATACAGCAACAAAACCTCGATCATAAAAATACGATCGAGGATAACATAGTGACATTCATACGTGGTAGAGCCACGTTGCAGCTATATTATGGTTCTAGCACGAATGGGTCGGCTCGACCGGGGAAGGACCACGCTCTCACAGAATACCAGCGTAAAATAGCAGCTTAATGCTGCAGTGTTTCGTATGGTGAGTGTAGAGATCCGGAGAATAGCTGAGATATAGCTGATGTGAAGAATCGACGCTCCGGGACGTCTGCAGTCTGTGAACACGTACAGGATCGCCCCCGTCACTACATCAGATTTGATGGACCGCAGATCCTCGCTAAAGAACACCGATTCCTTCCAAGGATGATTCGCGAGGCTATTGAAATCAAAAAACATCCTAATTTCAATAGAGAAGATGGCTGGGTGCTACCATCTGCTTGGGATCCTATAATAAATAAAATTAAATCCCAAGCCAAGCATACAACTGCAAGACTTCAAGATACCATAAGTTCATACTGCATAGATCGGAACAAAAGTTAAATTTTAATCTATGGTAACCGCGGTTAACTATGACATATGGACGTTGAACATCTCAGTCCTGCCCGTGACCATGAGTGCTGTAAAGCGTTCGAAACGTCGGGTATTTAAAAAGTTAAATATACGCGATAAATTCCGTAAAAACTAGTATTATTTCAAGATCCGGAGAACCTTTTTTACTGGAAATGAGGCATTCCATCTTAGTCCTCAGGGGTGGCAACGCATCTGTTTTGATTCTTAATCGAGGATAAATATCTATGGGCCACAGCATCCATTTACCATCAAGTGGACTGTGTGCTTGTTTGTCAATCTTATTCTATAAAAATCATGTACAACAGCTGTTTTAAGCAGTAAATCTGGAATGCCTATCAAAAAACACTTGCTGAATTGTAATGGCGCAATGTTATGCTACTGAGCCGCAAAATAATCAGTTCATTAATTTGTTGAATTGAACCGATTACCGACGTACTCGTATTGTTTGTATATACGTAATTGCGCCATCACGAAGCTGTTTGTTATTTTGACCTCTAGGAAATTAGTGGTAGATGTTGTCTATCCGATACTTATCTAATTTCAATCTCGTATTTTAAACGTGTCTAATTTTTGATTTAGATGGTTATTGTACTTTAATTTCTTACAACAACACTGCAAGCTACATACTTCCAACATCACGCCATACATACATTTTTAGTAAACGTGATTCCCATTGACTCTTATTATTTCACTTACTAATTTCGCAGAAGAACTGGGATTCTTGCTTTAATTCTGCCGCCCAATATTTAAAAGGTGGTCTGATAATACGTATATTATGTCTGGTAGACTTCTTTATTAATATGGTGGCTAAAATATGTTTTGGTTAAAATATGCAAAACATATTTTAACCACCATATGCAAAATGACATATTTTTCACACTGGGTATCTTTAATAGAGAGATCAAAGATGCATTCAATGATAATCATAGTTAAAAGACTAGTTCGACGAACATATCTTTGATTTATACGATTTTTTTATCTCTCTTTCGCTATAAAAATATTTTGTGTATTTTATATTTTCCTGATGATCTATAATACAGGTTTTTTATACCTACATGAGGCACTAACTTAGGTGCCTGTCTGGCACTTTTGTAATACTAAGCACTAAGAATACCTATTGTGAAGAAAAAATAAATTCATTCATTAATTCATTTTGTATATGTTATATAGTAATATGTATCCCTCTTTCGTGGACCATATAATTTTTATTTATAGGTGTTTTAATCTTTACATAAGTACTTATAAATAAAATTGAAGTAGGTATCTGTCCATAATATTGAATTAATTTGCGTGTTTGAGCGTAATGCTGTCGTTATTTGTGAGGTTTTTAGGAGCTATCTACTTGTTATGAAAAAGATATAGGTATGAACTAATAAAAATCTATTAAATTTCTACATAATCTTGATTCCATAATAGCTAGTTCCAATTTTTTTAAAGGTGTAAATACTTGATGAATCTTCCTACAACTAAACCGCAGTAATACGTAACAATTATTGATAACATGCATCTCATCATAAAGTAAGCATTATTTTATTTTGCGATTGACACTAACGAATAGGCAATTTATTAATGAACATTTTGATCTATTTCATTTTTTTAAAGGACTAAAATTCGATTTTTTAAAGATAATATCGTCGTATTTCTGTCTGTCCGGACTTATTTCGGAATAGCTGAACCATAGAATATTATAATACACAATAGAATGGCTGTCAACGTTATTTTATATGACGATAGGCGTCGCCGGAAGTGCATATACAAGCAATTACGTCGTATTATCAGTTAATCACTAATACAAACCCGATTCGCTGTTTTGACAGACGGATTTTAATACATATTTATTTGTAAATAGCGTGTTTGGCATTTTCTAAATAATTTGCATGCGAAATTTGGAAACGATTGTAACGTCAAAACACATCTCGTGTTGATATTTATATGTGTGAATTGACGTGTTAGTGACATTTTAGTGGCTACACGGGCTCTGACAACTCCCGCGTTCTATTATGTATGTATTATAGTATTTTATGGGCTGAACCTAATGTGACGTAACTTTGCGAACAGATAGAGAGCGGTGCCAGTAGTTATCTAAGCTATATTTAATCCAAAAAACTTAGAGTATTTTCTTAATTTGCTACACGTCACCCCTATCATAACCTCGCAATTTAAATTAGTTATGGATCACTTACAGAGAGTGCCTCCTGTCGCGGCCTTCCTCGTGAGAATAGTTTTCCCGTAACAGAGACGGGGTCTCTGGGTTTGTGGGCATTCGGGATGGGAATTTCAAAAGCCCAGTAAAATAATAACAATACGAGGGTGACGGGAATAGCTACAACAAACTTCTTCTTCTTCTTTAAGTGCCTCTCCATTACTGAAGGTCGGCAGCCATCAGTCATTAGTCAACCTTCAGACGCGAACAAACCTGACGCGATCTGCGCAAAGCGACGTTAAGACCCCAGTAACGTTTAGAAATCTCAGGACTACCGTGGGATTTCGATAGTCTATAATAATACAGCATAACCTCTCTGTTGACTCCGCAGTGTACACGAGGTTTACTCCACGTTAAACAGTTTTGGCTGTCCAGATAGTGCTAAGATCGATATTTACGAATGTTGTCAGGTATAGGTACTAATAACATTCTGTTTTTCTTTTTAACAAATTTAACGGTGTTTACTGGGTCAGTTGCAGTTACTTGACTTTGTCATGATTTTCTTCTAAATATTAATATAATATTAATAACATACAAATATAATAACAAACCACACAATAATATAAGGCCAACATCTTCAACAAAACAGTATTCCATAGCAAATTGTTGACAACGTCTGAAGGATGAACTTTGAGCCTTATAAATTATTATCGAACTGGTACTCTTTATATTAGTATCCTATGAATGAAGCAACAATGCACGTCATAATTTTCTGGAATCATCGCCAGACTAAACGGCGTCAATAAATTGTGCGTTCAAATTGGAGCGTGCGGTATTGCGGACAAAGTACTTTAAGGTTTGCATTTTCAATTGATATGCGTTGAATTAACCAGCTGTTCCTCACTCGTTAATGTAGGATCGTAACTAAATGATATTTTTATAGGATAAGGGTGTAAAACGAGCACACAGTCCCCCTGATGGTAAGTAATTGCTGTGGCCATATATATCTACATCTATACTCAACTACGAATCCAAATACAGGTGTGTTGTCACCCGTGTGGACTAAGATGGAATGCCGCGTTTCTAGATAAAGGGGTCTCCGGTTCTCTACATTCACCATACAAAACACAGCAGCGTTAAACTGCTGTTCTACGCTGGTATTCTATGAGAGCGTGGTTCGTCCCCGGTCAAGCCGACCTATTCGTGCTACAACTACGAGTATAATATTAATATCGGTGCAGCATGGCTCTACCGCATATTAAAATGTTTCTGCAATCTGCGATGAATGCTTTTAAAAATATTACACGGACGCGGTGACACGAGGCAATTGATCACACAAATCCAAAGTAAAACAATACAATTTAAAAAAAAATTGACTTTTATGAAAAGATTTAACCAACTTCCAAGATCTAAAAAGATAAAGTTGGTGGACCCTGCATCCTTGCAACTTCTCGCTAATTTCAATATCAAAGCGCTCCAAATTCCACTTTTATTTGAAAAACCACGATGTTTATTTTTTTCAAGATTGAATATTTCACGAACAAATTAACCGATTTTGACGATTATCGCCACAATTTTTCCAGCTTAACAAATAAGCCTATTACAAAAATATTTATATCACGGAAAGTTTTCAAGTTGTTTTGAGAAAACACTTTTTCGAGATTTCTTTCGACAGCGATATCTCTCAACCAATTTTCATGCGAACCGATTTGATTGCGTTTTTGGAGTAGAATAGCTGAATAGATTATAGAATTGAAATTGAAAAATTGAAAAATCAAAATAAGGGTGTCGAAGTAATTCTAAGAAAACTACGTTTTAAAGATTTAACAAAAAAAACTCGAAGATTTGAGGTTTTCTCAGAATCTACTTTGACAATTCGGTCTAAATTCACACGCACACGCACACATACACACACACACACACACACACACACACACACACAAACGCGCGCGCGCACGCACGCACACGCACACGCGCACGCACGCACGCAACGCACACACAAATCGGTTCAGGCGTTCTCAAGTTTACCACTGGCTTGGTGGAAAACCATAGATTATATTCAAGAAAATTTTATCTGTTTGAATAAAAATATATCGAAATCATGAAGTTAAGGCAGAAACTTGATAATGCCGTGTAGTGATGGCGTAAAAGAAACCACTACCTCCTACCCAATAATATACATTATTACTTAAAAGTTCTAAGAAGTTCTAAGAAGGGAATAGAGTGAATGGGGCACTACACTCTATTGTGAAGAACCAGAATGTATCAAAAAAGGCACGTATGGTAATTCATAATGCTGTGTTAGTCCCTACTTTAATGTATGGTAGTGAAAGCTGAGTGTGGCAGAAGAAGCACGAAAGTAGAATAAATGCTGTAGAAATGCGGTCTTTAAGGAGTATGCTAGGGTTGAATCTGAATGACAGGATGAGAAATTGCCTGATAAGAGATAAATGTGGTATGCAAGATGATGTTGTGACCAGGATTAAGAAAGGAATGCTTCGGTGGTTTGGTCATGTAGAAAGAATGAATGAGGAAAAAGTGACAAAACAAATTTGTATGGCAGATGTGAACGGCAGAGTCGGGAAGGGATGCCCTAGAAAAAAGTTTATCGACCAAATTGGCGATATTTTGAAAATGGGCCACGTTAAAAGTACCCTTAACCGACGAGCATGTATGCGTAGATATATGGATGTAAAGGAGGCGAAAGAGGTATGTCAGGATCAGGAGTGTTTATGCTATGCATGCTTCTAAGAAGTCGTAAAAGACGAGAAATGAAACAGAAGATAGGCAACAGTTTCTTCTTGATAACAACTCAAAATAATGAAAAATTGCGGTTGTCAACCCAATTGCTAAGAAACCGAACTAGGCAAATATTCCCCCAATTTTTCCCCCCCTTTCAGCAATGGACTTTTGATAGACTGTATTAATGAATGAATGATGGATAATATCTTGAGGGAGCAAGCAGAGAGGAAAACGGGTAATATGTACGTAATCGATTTATTGGCAGTTTCGATCTAGCAACAAAAGAGAAGGCAGACCGTGGTTGTGCCGCTGTTATTGTACTATCGTAGCAGTGCCCTATGCGTACGTTCCGTGAAGCAAACCCAGTGTCGATTAAACACAGTTATTATTACCTGTGAAACCCATAATAAATCTAAGAATAATTTGGCGGAAATAACCGGCTGAACTTAAGTAGATTTCATAGTAACCTTTTCATGATATATTTTAAATTATACAATGATAGTACGAAATTCCGCATTATTCGACTGCGTTTTTGTTGTAAGATGTCACACGAAGCGTCCATAAACTTTCATTGATATAAATAAGTACCTATTACAAACCAAATTAATAAAAAACCTTAACTTTGCTAAGTCATAAACTAAATTAATTTGTCGGCAACGTTTTTGTTTTACTAATGGCACATCAAAAGAGAATGTACGAGTATGGAATGGAAAAGTGGAAACAACCTTGTAAAAGAAAGAAGGTGAGAATAATATAGTTATCTTATTTTGTACTTTGTTAAACGTTATACGAATAAAGAGTTCTGCTATAAGAGTTTTGAAAAAGCATATTTTCCTGTATTTTATATTTGCGTTTCAATTTTTTAGTAAGTTGTTACAGTAATTTCAATATATTTTAAAAGTGAATGAGCCACGCTATAGCTATATTGTGTTAGTATAAATGGGTCGGCTCGACCGGGGAAGAACCACGCTCTTACAGAATATCAGTTATATATACTCGCTCGTAATTGAAAATCGGCTTTACAAAAAGTTGTGTGCAAGCATATGTTCCTGTATTTTATATTTTCCTTTTAATTTTTAGTAAGTTATTACAGTAATTTCGATATCTTTCAAACTTGAATGAGCCATATATAGCTATATTATGGTGTTAGTGTAAATGGGTCGGCTCGACCGGGGAAGGACCACGCTCTCACAGAATACCAGCGTAAAATAGCAGTCCCTATTAAGCGGAAACAATCTTATTCTTATTCATCTTATTCTACGAGAGTTTTTTTAATATAGAATAAAAGTGACAAACTAGCACGCAGTTCACCTGATGGTAAGTGGGTACTGTGGTCCATACACATCTACATTTAACCTCGATTAAGAATCAAAATACAGATGCGTTGTCACCTCTGAGTACTAAGATGGTTTTTTACACTCACCATACGAAACACAGCAACATTAAGCTGTTATTTTACTCTGGTATTCTGTGAAAGCGTGGTGCCTCCTCGGTCGAGCCTACCCATTCGTGCTACAATCCTAATAAAATATTGAAAATAAAATAGTGATAACGCGTTTGTCTTTAGGTTCTTAAATGAAGATGGATGTAGATGTAATGATTACCACTCCACATTGGGATTAGATCCATTCTCTTCTCTCCGTGCAGTAAACGAAAGCGAATTGACATGAATTTATTATAACTTGAATTCTCACTATAAGGCTAACGTCTAACAGGGCCTATAGTAATATTAAAGTACTATTAAACACCAACAAAATTGTAACCTATTGATGGAAAATATTTGTATTGAGTATTGAACTGTTTTTTACCACTTTATATTTAAGAACCCATAGCAGATCAAGGCCCCTAATTTGCTACGGGCCCCGCATCTTCTTAATCCGTTACTGATCAAGGGATCTGAACAAGCCAACGAAATAGTTTTTTATAAAACGAACAAAGTGGCGAACGGACTTACTGTTAACTTGATAGTGACTACTGCAGTTCATGGTCACTTGCTGTCAGTACCTTTTATCATTTCTGTTTTTTATTAAAAATGGACTCACTCTTGACCTCTATCTGGTTCGAGGTTAAAGATGAGGTCTACGATGGAGCGAGTTTGACCGGAGGAAGCTTATTCACGTGCATATCGCTCAACTTCTGTTTTTTGTTTACAATCTAAATATTACCTACATTGATCAAAAAGATCTTTCTTGATATGCGTCAGCAAAATATACCCTTGACATACAATGAACTTTATAATTAATATGGAACGATTGGCATGTTGGAGTAAAATTGAAACTAATTGTTCTACGTCCAGTCATATTTCTATGTTTACCAACTGAAGCAATGTAGGTGATGAAGATATTTAAAAATATATTCTTTAATATTATTATATTTGCGTTAAGCCTTTCTTACTTTAAATTTTATCTTTGTCACCTTCTGCGACTACTTTTACATTCTATTAATTCCAGTTACAAAATTTTATAAAGAAAGTCGGTGCTAATATATAGTTTATCGAATAAAATCGAATAATAGTTGAAGCCAATCAGAAACTATTAAAATATGTGAAAATCATTTCATTCTTTTTAGTTAGTCAATTACTTGATGCTTTTGGATGGACTAAGCATTGCTCTATTGCTCAAGGTTCCAACCAAAGAGTATTATGATAACCACTACGTTTTAGTAACAACAAGAATTAAAGGTGTTAAAAATTTATTTGCTATCATTCCGCGTAATAAAATAAAATGATTTTTCTTACCTAGTTTGAATAGCACCTCCCGCCCTCCCCCAATTGCGTGCCCTATCCTCGTTACCACCAGGGATGAAGCGGTGGACTCTTCCGCTTTGGTGGTTTTTAATATCAAATGTTGTACTTACTTTTCATAAGCGAACCGTGGTGTAGGCGATAATAACTATTGTTAACAATCATATATAACCATTGTTAAAAAAAAGCTTAACAAATCGCATGGGGAAAGTTTAAGTAAATTTTTTACAAAGAACAGTATATCAGATTTATATGCTATTTTGTTCGCAGTGGTTCTTCCAGTCTTTTCTTACGGGACAGCAGTAGGATGGCTCTCTCCGATGGGACCTAAGCTCATGTCTGAAAACACCCCAGCTGCAAAACCAGTGCATCCAGACGTCATATCATGGATGGCTTCGGTTCCGTACCTTGTAGGAACGCCGGCTGTTTTCTTGTTTGGTTTCATCGTTGATAATTTCGGAAGGAAAAAGGCATTAATGCTGACATCTTTATCTATGGTGGTGAGTTTGATATACATATTTTTCTCGCCTATTTTACCTTGCTAATTACCTTTTAGCTCAATTTTGTTAAAAGCCAATGACTCTGTGACAACGGATGCCTTTATGTCTAGTCAAAACAAATATAGCCCAAATTAATAACCTTAAGAACTTAAAAAAATCAAAATCAAGTTACATAACAACCTGAATATACAGCGCTTTACTGAGCACAGCACAGGCCTGAAATACAATTGAATGAAGGAAAAAGCTAGGAATAACAAGTCAATAATTCTTTTAATTAATGTAAATGATGGTCATGTACGTGTAATGTGGAATACCCATGTCAAATGTAATGGGAGACGCCCTCTGTTTAGTCGATAGTAACGAGCAACTAGATGAATGGTGCTATGTGTACTAATTATTGAAGTGAAAACTTCTTTAGCGGCGTTGTACACTTTTTTGTAATGGGTAAAAAATGTTAAACTCGCGTCAGGACACGTGACCCTGATCGAAAATTCGTAAGACGGATGGAGAGAGAGAGAGAGAGAGAGAGACAGCCGGCGCGGCGTAGGAGAGGAAGTATTCCCCTCTCTTTCTACGGCGCGGCGAAAATGTATGCCTGCGCCTGCTGTTTCGTTTAGGCGGCGCAGGGCGCTTGCGCGAATGTTCGTGTGTGATAATTAAAGCAATTCGTGCAAAATTATTCCCTAATCATTCCAAAATATCAAAAATGCACTTTCATATTCAAGTTTTCACTCCTGCCGGCACTCTCGGAGTGCAACCCGTCGTTTTTTTTATCAATGTTCCATGTGATTGAAGACTTGTCGCAAGATTACCAATAAAGTTTGTTAACAAGTAAATTATTATTAGGGGTAGCGTGATCTTGTCAAGTCGACAGTAAAGTCCACAACATCTCCGCTTCACATATGAGGTGTGCGAAAAAATCATATGCAAACTATATTATTTGGAATGTTCACTAATATCAAAATACGCCATTATTAGTTCGTTAATGTTCACTGCTAGACATGGACATTTCCCATTTTTTATGGATTTGCCTTACTCATCGTGTTTGGCAGCCATATTGACAACATAGAGTACCTTTATAATACGAGTACCATAAAATCTTTTTGGCATTTCATATAGCTGCCCTTAGTAATAATAAATTTCGATAGTTTTTAATTGATTTATTTATTTGGTTCAAAAATTTTGTTGTAATTTTTTTAGTGCCGAAAGTTTATTTCAAAGTAGCATTTATTGATAGATCGCTTTCATAATTTTTTAAAGTAAAATAAAATAAATAGTAAAATATCAGTGCTATAAGCTTCTATTCCGTTCACCCGTTACACTCTATTTTTTCCAGACGATAAAAAAATCACTCTGTATATTAATAGTATATAGGTGATAAGATAATTTACTGTGTACTGCATGATTTGATGTGTTCATACCTGATTTATCTCAAATTTATATATTTATTATACTTAGAGATTGTTATTAAATTTACTAATTTAGCATTAGTAGTAATAGTAATTTATAGTTGATAGACCACCAACAATTAAATCGTGTGTGGTTTCTGCTGGAGGTTTAAAAAATTCTTTCATCTTTGTGTATCAGTTGTTTTTATTTTGAATAAAATAAAAAAAATCAAGTATAACAAGTCCACTGCTGAATATAGGCCTCCCCCAAGGAATCCCACAAAGCACGGTCCTAAGCCACCTGCATCCATCGACTTCCTGCATGTCTTACCAACTCATCACTCCATCTAGTGGTGGTGCACACTACGCCTGCCGATACGAGGCTGCCACTCGAGAACCTTTTTTCCCCAACGGTTGTCGGTTCCTCGAGCTATATAGCCGGCCCATTGCCACTTCAGCTTACTAATCCGTTGGGCTATGTCGGTCACTCTTTCTCTTTTTTGGCTTTCTCATAGTCCACATACGCCAGGCAAAGTGGCAGTTTGAACTCTTCGGTCTTCTGTACAATCTGCCGCAGAGTATGTGGTCTATGGTACTGAAGCCTTTTCGGAAACCGGCTTGTTCGGGAGTATTTGTATGGCCTACAAATAATTGTACCGGGTCTGTTTGTCCTTGTGAAATTTATATATTATGTAAACTGCCCCCAGGAGAAAAACCTGGTACGAGGGTAACGTTTAAAAAAAACAGACTTTTTTTATAATACCGCAAATTAACGATCGTTACGCGTCTTTGACACTGCTGTCCGTCATCGTCTGGGTATTTTACGCCTGGCGTAAATGAGATAGTTATACCGTCATCTATCTGGAGCCATAAAATCGTTTTGGCATATCATAAAGTTGCCCTTTCCAACAGCCAAGGGTCGAAATGGAAGGATAAATTTCTTTACGCCACCACCTCACAATATTACTTAGAATTATTAGCCGCCATATTTAATTTATTTGACATCGTATAATCACCTCTGAGAACTCGTTTCCAGTAAAAAGGTTGTAGAGTGTAGAGCACTCACAATATGAAACAGCAACATTAAACTGCTATTTCAAGCTCGTATTTTGTGTGACCCTTCCCGGGTCGAGCCGACCCATTCACGTAACCTAGCTGCAGCATGGCAGAAAAATTTTAAGAAAATAAATAATAATGTATTTTCACATAAATAAAAGTAGTCTTACTAAAAAGTTATAACTTTACAAAAATATACAGGGTCTCTCTATACGTAATACCAAGTTCAAATAGCAAAAACTGAATAAAAATGGGTTATTATAAAGTAAATGAAAATATGGTGGAAAATAACTACATGGAATGAGTTGATCGCTTCCAAGCTGTTTGTCATATAAGTTTCGTTAGTAATTTGTACAATGTTCTTTTTTATTGTACTTATAATTTTACTTAGAAAAAAGTCTTGTTGGGTTTCTTGCTGGTTGAAGTAAAATTACTTGTAATCTATATTAAATAAAAAAAAATCTATTCCATTAAAACTTCAAAATTTTTGATCATTGATCCTTTTTTTGTTACTACCACAGAATAAATAATATTACTACGCCCAATTATGTTGGTTCCTATGGATGGGGGTTCGTATTACTCAGGTACAATAAAATTAAAGGGTTTATGGTTATACGCCTAGTCTGTGAGCTACCTTGCTTGCTTATTTAATTTGTAATATTATCTTGCGTTTGATTATTAGGTATGCTGGTCTCTAAAGATTTACTCGACTGAAACATGGGCATTGATATTAGCACGGGCGATCGTCGGTTTTGGTGTCAGTGGCTCCTACGTAGTCACACCTCTATACATAAAAGAGGTCAGCGAGGATTCCATAAGAGGAACCCTCGGTAGTCTAGTGGTGCTCTCCCAAAACTTGGGGAACCTGCTGGTATACATCGCAGGGGAGTATTTGTGCTATAACACAACGCTGTGGATGTGCCTTTCGGTGCCTCTGCTACATTTGCTGATCTTCGTCATTATGCCAGAGACGCCCTCATATCTACTGAAGAGTGGCAAAGTTGAGGTAAGGAGTCAATTTTTATTCATATTTTGTCCATACTAGGCTCAAAAGCTTTGCCTATACACACACATATATATATATATATATATATATATATATATATATATATATATATATATATATATATAGGTACTGTCAATATCTATCTAAGTATCTATGTATCTTTGGGGATTTGCACCCAATCCAATAATTTTTTTTTAATTAAAATTTGTAACTTAACATGGATTTCTCTATTGTAAGCAAAGTTTTGGACATAGCTTAAAATTACAGCTGATAACTTATCACTGCTGGTCAAATACCTCCTCTATTTAGATTTCTAAGAGGATTATGAAACAAACAGTCCTCCATGCTTCGTCACGGCGTGTTGACGGATTTCACATGTTATCGTTACAGACTATTAAAGTGCACTGCTCAACACAGGCCTCCCCATAGATTGCCTCGTAGGGGGGATAATTGCCATACCTGCCACGCTTGGCAAGCGGGTTGACAACCGTAGTTTTTTTTCGTTTTCGAAACATTTTATTCATTAGGTTTTGACGATGATTTCCTTCACTCACGAGCATTTGGTAAATACACGCGGTATTTAAAATCAAAAAAACTATTTTATGTCAATTTACATTTTTCAGGAAGCGAGGGCTGCGTTGGCATGGCTGCGATGTCGCCAGCGATCTGACACGGCGGTGGATAATGAACTACAGGCATTGCTCCTAGAGATGGAGCAGAAAAACTCCGCCCGGTTCTTTGAAGTTTTAAAAATTTTAGGTAAGTGCTGTGTTTTTACTCGACTGCGGAGAGTAATGTGTTTATCAGCCCAAATTATATTCGTACGTATGTACGTATTTGTGGCGCACTAGAGACCAAACGCGTGGGCCGATTTTAATGATTCTTACGGAAATCGATTTATCTTTATTTTGTGTGTCATTAAAGACATGAGAGTAATCAAAATTCAATATAACGACAACCAGACGCTATATTGCTTAAAAGAAAAAAAAATCGAAGAACTGTGTTAAGTGAGGAAGGAACATAGAATACTATAATACATACATAATAGAACGGAGGAGTGGGCAGAGCCCGTGTAGCCACTAAAATGTCACTAGCACGTCAATTCTCACGTAACAATGTCAACACGAGATGTGTTTTGACGTTACAATCGTTTCCAAATTTCCCATGCAAATTATTTAGAAAATACAATACTGCACGTTATTTACAAATAAATACGAGGGCGGCACTGAAAATTTCGGGACACATTTTTCCATACGATGGAACCAATCATTGAAGCAACCATTCCATTCGGAAGTTGGGCTCTCCAAAATGGCCGTTTTGTAGGCGTCCACAGCTTCTTCAGGTGATGAAAATCTCTGTCCACGCAATTTATTCTTTATTTTATGGAAAGTATAGAATGAAAAACAAAACCTGAACTAACCTTTCCAACAAAAACAAAAAAAAAACACATTCTCCTCCCCAAAAAAAACTTTTAAATAATTTTTTTTTTTTCTAACCCCACAACCGCCTTTTTTTTTTCCAAACAAATCACATCACAATCACTGAGCTTGACATGTCCACGTTGAAATTCAGCAAACCAGCGATAAATTGTGTTTTTGGATGGGGCTTCATCACCAAATGCAGAAATCATCCAGTCAACACACTGTTTTTGTGTTAAACCACTTCGAAGTCATAATAAATCATCGCTCTTGAATTTTCTCGAGTCAATTCCATTTTCTCAACGACTAAATAAGTTTGACAAAACCTTATGACAAGACCGATAATCTTTTTTAAAATAAATAAATGGTATTCGATTTTTAAAACCAAGGAGTTTCCAATTAAAAAGATTTTAATATGACAGGAACAGTGGAAATATTCCATTCCCGATACTTTTAGTGCAGCCTCTGTATCACTGACCTTTATATATACAGCGTACTTGTATATATAGAGGTCAGTGCTCTGTATGTATTAAAATCTGTCTGTCAACACAGAAAATCGGGTTTGTAGTAGTGATAATACGACGTTATTGCTTGTATGTGTGCTCCCGGCGACGCCTATCGTCGTACAAAATTAGGTTGACAGCCATTCTATTGTGTAATTTAGTATTCTATGAGAAGGAAGGTGTCATCGATTAGGTCTTTGAAAATTATATTTAGATTTTTCTAATCCTTTTTCATTTCGATAGACCATTTAGGATCTATTAGGATTTAAAGTTGTTTGGCGATCATTTTCGCCTAAATCTTCAAAACTTGTGATAAAGCTGTGATAAAGTTCAAAAATAATCCTACAATGGATATTATTAGTAATTTTTGATGCAATCTGTTTCTTAAAGCAGTAAAACATTGCTCGTTCCTTTCTTATAATATTGGAGAATATCCTAATGTGAGGATAACTTATTTTAAAAAAATACGAAAAAAGTAACAAAAATAAAAAGACGACCTTGTCGTGTTTTTTGGTTTGTAATGGAGTTAACAGTAAGTAAATGGCATTACGCCGAGACACGAGTGGTAACTAAACAATATCGATACTTGGGTTTCAGTAACGACTTCGTTGGTATTGTTTATTTACGTAAAGGCAACACGTGTTACTTAAGGGTTTCTCGGTAAAAATTATTATTAGGACTTTTTTCTACATCAAGTACCGCGTAATGTTTTATGCATATTGATCTTTATATTGACGCGACCACTATACAAATTGAATAAATTTTTATTAATATGGATTTTATCGCATTTAATTTGAACATATCTAATATGCTTAGATCCTTAGATTACATACGTATGCATGCACGTCAAACACCATGCTTGATATGAAGTAGAAGCTTGATCTAAATCTAAAAATAAATTAAACTTAAAGGTGATTACATAGGTAAAGTAAAAATCGATGACAAATAAAAAATACTTAAAGTTGCTCTTTCTCTCTCTCGCAGATAATTGATACTTGATAGCGAATAAGCGTCTAGTGAAGCGATAATCAATTATAAGAAAGCCCGATGTTTAAAGGGTGTCAGAGGGAATACCTACGTCATGTAATTTTTTCAAATGATAAATTTACACGCACGCGATTTTTAATTTTCTCAAAATAATGTTTTCATTTAAAAGTTCAAAAAATATAACAAACACGAGCTTTGCTTTAATATTTGGTAAGTCATTTTTGTGCGTTCAACATAGTTTGTAAGCATATGGGTACGCTTAGCATAGTTTACACACACAGTCTCAGACGAAATAAAAACTCAAGACAGAGCGCTGTCAACAATGAAGTGAGGTCGGTTTGGTAAACATGTGTGCACTAAGTGAGTGTTGCCGTGCCGTAAAAATTTATTACCCTTATATATTATTGTCTAAGTACTATCAGGATGAATGAATAAGTAAAAAGATAAGTTCGCAATTTTTTTAATTGTATATCTCACTTTAAGAAGTAGTATGTATGTTTATTTCGACTAAGTAGGGGAAAAATAAAACAAGAGTAATATGAAAGAAACATTGTTTTTATTTTAATAGCCTTTTTGTTGGGTCAATTTTTTGTACCAATCCGTTTCGTGCCACACGACGAAGTCCTTTATTTGTGTAATAGAAATCGTCATCTTCAAAATGTGTCGAACAAACTACGCTGCGCACCGTTGGATTCACGATGGCTCATTCCGGCTAACTCGAATCACTTCTATCCACTTTTCTTTAATGTATTTATTACGGATGGGAACCTTAAAAATATAGATTTTTCAAGTGATGATAAAATATGGAAAAACCAAAAAAATAACGCCTATTTACACTTACATTAATTTTATGAATATTAAAAGTAAAATAGAAATAGGTAAATGAACGTGTTACATTAAGTTTCGCGTCACATTAATAACTTACTGAATAAATGGGGACTACAGTGACGCTTACTAGTGGCAACACTTGTGAAGGTTTTATGTTCCAAGCTGTCATAATAAATAATAAAAATGGTTTATTAAAAATTTGGATTTTTATGTTGTGTGTACATGTGATTCCATCCTGTTTTTTATTTCTGGAAGATTGGTTTTTACACCCTTTTACAATACAACTCGGCATTTTTTCTTTAAAAACTGCAAATTATTATAGCGTGACACTCCGTGTGCTGGAATAGCTGGAATGACAAGGTAAGGCGTAGTTTCGTTTTATGTGTGTGCGTGAAACTGTGTATGTACAAGGCGAGGCGTAGTTTTACCTGTCTTGAGTTTTTATTTCGTCTGAGCACACAGTGTCTCAGCGGTGTAAAGTCTACCAACTTGGGTTGGGTTAGCTAGCGGACATGGTCTTGGATTAAGTAATATCATTCGATCGATCGATCGCCTGCCTCGTTGGTCTAGTGGTAGTAGTAGTGCGACTGCTGATTATGAGGTCCTGGGTTCGAATCCCGGGTCGGGCCAAAAAATTAATTATTGAGTTTTTCCGTCAAGAAACTCTCAGTAGTTGCCCGGAGTCTGGAAGTTGGCGGTGTCTCACTCCCGTGCCTCGGAAAGCACGTAAAGCCGTTGGTCTTGCGCCTGATCTCTCTCCGGTCGTGTCGGTTTACCGTCCCATCGGATTATGAGAGTGAGAGAATAGAGAGTGCACCTGTGTTTGCGCATACACTAGGGCACTATAATCCCGTCCTGCGCCGATGGCTAGCCTCCGTTGAGGTAGGCCGCCGTGGCCGAAATTCGGTCTGGAGGACATTATTATCATCATTCGATCTTAGAGCATACATACACATATATAAAAATTACGAAATGTTCTCTGATTATTATCAACCAAGATATTTAATAAGTCTATATTTTTCTAGTGTCGGACCGCAGCACCTTTCGCGCCTTCCGCATAACACTTACCATAACACTTGCGCGCGAGCTATGTGGCTGCCTTGCAGTACTACACTTCGCCTCGTTGATCTTCACCCAGGCCAGTTCCAGCTGGGTGTTAACTGCCAACCAGCAGGCCACTATGTTGGGTGTTGTGCAATTAATTGGTTCGTTCACCGCTTCCAGTTTGGTGGAGAGGATTGGTAGAAAGGTAAAGATTTAAGTTGGATTATCTGACAATTAATTACGACCTTGAATGAATAATTATTATAATAAATGAATAAAAATTTTGAAAACAGTAAAATAATTATTACATTTTTTGTAGTTACGGTGAAAGTTTTTGCAATAAAAAATTATATAAAGTTCTTTAAAATTTACCCTCTAGCTACAGTGGCGCTACCCTTATTTGGTGCTTTCCTACTGACACTGTTATACAGAGTATGGAGTGTAGAGGTAAGGAGTACAGACTCTGTATAAAAAAGTGTCCGTAGGAAAGCGTTAAATAAGGGTGGTGCCACTGTAGTTACAGTCTAAATTTTAAATAACTTTTTATAATTTTTTTTTATCGCACAGACTTTCACCATAATTCTTTTTACAATAATTATTTTATTGCTTTCAAAATTTTTATTTTCAAAATCACTCAACGTATTTTACGGCGATTTATCAGACTCTGTAGCTACTCGAGCGCTGTTGTCGAGAGTTTTTGAACTCTTATTTACTGCTTACAGGTGGACACATTTTCAACTATTCTCCTATGGGAGATTGCTCTCATTACCTCTATACTCCATGCTACAGAGTTTGTTCTCCTTATCTTTACACTCCATGATATGAGATAATCAAATGTCACCTTCGCCTCCACAGAGTATAGTAATATTTAGAGGGACCCCTCAGAACCAAAGAGTATATTAATCACTACGTTTACTCAGAACCATATAATAAGAGTGCTCATAACTATTCTTTTTGAAATGTTTATAAAAAACATAAAACAAAAGTTTTACTACAATTCATTTCGTTTCTAAATTACGCTTCTCTAAATTAAGAGAATTTATTTCAAATGACTATTTATATATACTTCTATCTATTTCCTTCGCCGCGTGAGTGCAAGAGGCCACCACTTTAATTAAAAAATAGTAGGTACAAAGTAAGTTTGTTGTTAGTTTTTATATATTTTATATATAAAAAATAAAAAATGTCTGTTTTTAAAAGTTATTTGCTTAATTATATTTTGTTTTGTAACAATTTATAAAAATCTTTTCTAATACTGTGTCGTTCACGTAAGAAATAAAGTAGTCAGAAGTAACTGAAAATGCAATGTAATGTGTTAGTTTTCACTATAAATCATATAAAAAACACAAATTTTTATATTCTACAAAGTCCAATGTGCGAAAATTACGTTTTGTGTTGTTTACAATAAAATATCATTGGTCAAAGACAGCGTAATAAAGACCTATGATTGACTTTTTATTCGCTTATTAGAGGCACCTACTGAGTGTATATATTACGATATCGATATAATTATATTGTACATTGTATGCCTTAGCGCAAAGCGCGGTATGTTATACTAACACCTAAAAATCAAGAATTCGACGTTTTGTCGCATGAAATCGTATGTAACAATCATATTGAACATATAAATAATATAAAAAGCACATTGTCAGAAAGATAAATGATTGATGAACTTATAATTTTTTTAAATCGATTATTTGGTATTTTTACATTAAAAAAGTGACTTTAGTGGCTTATGGTGTAGATTTATCAAGTCCGCATGGAGGGGTAAATACGAGTATGATAAGATAAGCTCGTATGATAAGCTTTTGAAAATTTAATTTGTTCAACTCAATCTATTTTTTAATGTCTTCATATATCGTGTGAGAAGCCTTGGAATGTAAATGGAAGTTTAATTTTGTTTTGTTTCGTTATGAGAGATTCTGAAATTTTCGGTGTCTTGAGCAGCCTTGTTAATAATATATTTTACTAAACACGCTTTGACTCATTTGTCATTCCGCAATTTTTTAAAAGAAAAAAAAAATGGAATCGAACTACGAAGAGAAGGTTATTAGTGAAAATTTGTGTGTATTTAAAATACTTAAAAAAATTAACGTATAACGTGAGCGCTGACGCACATTTGGATTAACCAAATTTACTTTTATTTTATTATTATAATATTTTGGTTTATGTTTATTTTTGTATCGGTTTCGGTATCTTTACCGTCATGGGCGTTGGACATCATTACAATTTTCAAAAATAATATTAGGTATTCATCTAACTTACACATACCTTGTAACTATATAATAAGGTACGGTACGGTGTACTGGAATGGTACACCAACTGATCGGTTAGGTCAGGTGAAATTCGTATATTTCAAAAATAATAATTAGAATGATATTTTTAACATAGCTACGTTCGTAACTTTGATAAGGAAGGTAATAAAAAATTACCTTCCAACCGACCGACTACTGAAATAAAACCTAATATTAAATCTAAAATGCATATTTAAAGCCACGTTATAATCACGAGTCATGTTTTTCTAATGTTCCAAGTAGTTATCCAACGTTATCAATGTGACAAATATTTTTTTAGCTTTGGATAAGAACATAGTAATGACTTTCAGATGTTTACCTTCATTAAAAAATATCCTTGGCCTGACCTACTTATATACTCTTTGGATTGGCCATAGGTCTGTCCAAGTTGGTCCAATACAATGTCGGGGCCTGAGAGGTTAAGCTCAAACTTCACAATGTTAATTTTTTTGTAGTAGTGTGGTCTGGACTCGAATTTTATCATTCCTCGACATTCTCAGCCAAGCATGGCGATTAACAAGAAGGGCCCATGGTCAGGTATGCACTTTTACGTACTGTTGATAATGATGATGATTGAGTTTCTGAATTTTTTTGCAAACACAACATATATAATGAGCCGTAGATGTGAGCAAGCCAGGCGCACTCCTTACATCACATTAGCGGGTCTGCCTTCGTGGGTCCATTTAGTGATTAGTAGGTTATCTCACGCCAATTTGAAATGTTCGTAAGTCTGCTACTCCCAGGCCTCATGAGGGTCTAGTATTTTATTTTTATTGTTCTTCACAAGAATAATTCGTCACAAGGAAACACCCTAAGTTGCACATGCTGCTCCATAAGAGATACGAAATAGAAAACAAATATTTTAACAGTGGTAGAGCCACGTGGCAGCTTCTGTTTTACACTAATGGGCTGGCTCGAACATGGGAAGTGCCACGATCTCACAGAATATCAACGAGAAATGTTTAACCTTTACTTCTGCGATTCGCCCAACATCCGAGAAAACATCTGTTCTCGGCGCCTTGACAGTCTTGTCGACAGTTCAGAATGAACATCCGTTGGCTGCGCGTAGACATGACGACCATCCCCACGTCTACAAGTGCCTTTATAGGTCCCAGAGCGGTAATGCTCACTCAAATCGATTGAAGACTCCGTGCTTCAAAAATTATATCTACAGAGATCGTGATCGTGATATTAACGCCCACAACGCTGAATAGCTTAGTTCACGATTAACCTATCACGGGAAGATGCAACTGACAAAAGACAACTGCTTTTTTCGCTTACGCAAATTCCAGATGTGGAGGATCACTAGTTTGCCTTCCTTCGGGAAGAACTAACTTGGCGAGAGACTAGAATGCATCCGTGCACACACAGGAAGGAAGACTCACTAGCCCATGCCGCAAAGAAGAAAGCCAAACTTTTAGGCTCTCGTTTTGCGACCAACT
The DNA here is from genome assembly GCA_907164705.1 of Parnassius apollo. NCBI lineage: Eukaryota > Metazoa > Arthropoda > Insecta > Lepidoptera > Papilionidae > Parnassius > Parnassius apollo. The sequence continues at coordinate 5,115,094 of CAJQZP010001576.1, forward strand.
GACTCTTAATGACGGGGGGAACACACCTCCAACCACTCCGCGGTGTGAGTGCTTCATACCGGAGGCGCGGTTCACACAGCGCTCAGTACGCAAAGCACTCTTACCCACGACTTCGAGTGGGTCAGATAGAGTCCCTCCTATTGCACTGAAATCGTGTGCTCCAGACTTGACACCGGTTCTAAGGCACTTTCCGGACTTCTACTCTATAGGCGTAGTCCCGAAGTTATGGAAGACAGCTTAAGTCACCTGATCTCAAAAGTGGCTACCGCGCAGACCCGTTCAACTATAGACCTAGGTAGAGGTAATGGTGGCTTGTTCTCCACTTTAATGGAAACCATTATAAACTGCCAGCTGATAAGGTACCACCAGCTTTAGATATTACCGAACGCCAATATGGTTTTCGTCAGGGTCACTTAGCTAGTGATCTTCTAGTTTACCTGAATCATAGATGGGTGGAGGCATTAGAGTCCAAGAGGGAGGTCAAAGTCGTATGAAATAAAGACCTAAACAGACGTGTAAGAGAGCGGGTTAATAAAAACCGTGGTAAAAAACTCGCCACTATAAAATACAAAATACCAAAATAAGGCCAATTAATAACACAAAAGAACATAACTTAAACGCCTGTCACCCAGAGGGGTAGGCTGAGACTACAGACTTCCATTTGGCACGTTCCTGACACAGCTCTCTTGCCTCCTCCACATCCATATACCTACGCATACATGCTCGTCGGTTGGGTACTCCTAATTTGGCCCATTTTCTATATATCGCCAATTTGGTCGATAAACTTTCACCTAGGATGTCCCGTTCCGACTCTGCCGTTCACTTCTGCAACATAAATCTGCTTTGTCACTTTTTCCTCATTCATTCTTTCCACATGACCAAACCACCGAAGCATTCCTTTCTTAATCCTGGTCACAAAATCATCTTGCAAACCATACTCTTCTCTTATCGCACAATTTCTCACCCTGTCACTCAGATTCCGCCCTAACATACTCCTAAACGACCGCAGTTCTACTGCGTTTATTCTACTCTCGTGCTTCTTCTGTCACACCCAACTTTCACTACCATGCGTTAAAGTGCGGACCAACACAGCATTGTGAATTACCATACGTGCCTTTTTTGACACATTTTGACTTTCCACAATAGTTCCATTTACTCTATTTCCTGCATTCACTCGTCCTTCTATATCCTTATCATATCTCCCATCCTTGCTAAATACGCATCCCAAATATACAAATCCATCTACTTGCTCTATCAACTCCCCTTCTATTCTTATTTCGCATATCGTTTTACTTTCTTCTCTTTTAAAAACCATAACTTTTGTCTTACTTGCGTTCACTTTAATACCCCTTTCTTTTAATGATCTCTTTAATAATGTAACCATCATTTGCAACTCGGCCGCCGACGACGCAAAAATATCTTGATCATCGGCGTACAAATAATATATTGGGACTATCACGGCTTGCACCAGTCTACTAGTACCTGCTTCAGTTCCCAGCATGAATTGAATAAGGTGTACAGCAGGCCTGTCACCACTTCCTCTCCAGCCCTTACCATTTCGAGTGAAACTGTATCATATCCGGCTGCCTTACCTGCTTTTATGCTTCTCATTGCTTTACGATACTTATCTCCCCATTTCTTTTCTCTTCTTTCGGAATTTCTATTTCATTTAGTTCATAAGTCGTCTCCTCTCTCATAACCACGCTTTCGAAATATTCCTTCCATTTCTTTTAACTTTATCATTCGGATATAGCCATTCTCGTATATTATAGCATTCATTATAGGCTGTTTGAATGTGTCCCTGGCAGTTCTTACGAGTTTTCAGGACATTTTAATATTTGCCTGGAAGTTATCCGATATTCTTCTATCACTCTTATCCATTCTTTATTGCTTTTTCCTTTCAACTACTTCTTTTAGTTTCTTATTTAGATGTCTAAAGACTGCCTTTTTTCTTTCAATGTCATCATTCATCACCAGCCTTTCTTGCTAGTAAACCTAGCCATGCTCTTTTCTTTGCTTCAACTTCCATACGTACCACATCATCCCACCATAACGTATTATTTTTCCTTTCATTCTTTCTCTTACTAACACCACATACTTCGGTAGCTGCATCCACTAAACCTTTCTTTACATTTTGCCATATATTCTCCAAGTCTAACTCATTTATGCGTAATTCATCTAAATCACTTATATTTTCTTTCAGTCCACATTTGTACTTGTTTTTCTCACCTTCATCTTGTAACCTATCTATTCTAATACGCTGTGACGCAGTAGTAGACACAGATGTTCGATGGTGCTAACGTCTGAATAGACCATTAAATAAACCTTTGTATCTACCACTGCGCTTCTCATTCTTTCATCCACAATTACGAAATCTATCATGCTTCTATCGTCACCTCTTTCCCAAGTATACATGTGAATCTTTTTGTGGCGAAAGAAAGTGTTCGTCGAAAAAGATTCTTTGCCAGACATACGGTGAGGAGGCTTTCACCATTCTCATTTATACTTTCATCACCAAACGTTCCCAATATCCTTTCATAACCAAGCCTCTTCACCCCAACCCTTCCATTAAAATCTCCTAGCATAACAATTTTTTCATTTCCCTTACATTTCATTAACACCATCCTCACCATTTCCCAAAAATGCTCCCGGATATATGTGGACTTAGACATGTCTGGGGCGTAAACCCTTAACACAAATTTCTTTAAGCCCACTTTCATTCGTATCCATAGCAGTCTCGGGCTTACACATTCATACTCTTTCACACATTGGCCCATTCTTTCTGAAAGGATGATGCCTATTCCCTGACATGCCCGCTCTGTCTCATCTACACCAGACTAGTGTGCGGTATAGATGCCATGTGTAGTGACATTTCCTTTCAGTTTCGTCTTATTTACACATAACGAGGAATTAATGACTATCATACATCATATCGAATACTTCACCCATCTTATCATTCATAGCTCCACATACATTCAGCGTAGCCAGACGGACTTCTGCAATCCACTTTTCGCCCATCGGGGAGACAGAACGAGATGGGTGACGAACCTCATCGCCGGTTTTCCTCCTGGAGATTCTTTGCAGCCCTGCCACATTAGAGGGGCGCCGGGAACTCGGTCATTTCTTTTCTCTGGTGTCTCATGGTGCGAAACTATGGGGTGGTATATTTTACGCCGCTACCACACGGCGAGTAGCCGAGTCTGTAGTTTCGGCTTGTCGGCTTGTCGCTCATTTAGCACCACGCGGGGGACACGTGTAAGGTGGGCCTAGAATTAGGTGATCGAAGCCTACGGACGCGAACGACTTATCCCCCTTAATAAGGTTCAGATAATCCGATTTGATGTAAATTTATCTTGTTGAAATCTATTGGTCTTCTGAATAATAAAATGACCTCGCAGCCACTGTTGGGCGCGACGTGCCTGGTGTCGGGCATGTCGCTGGGCGCTCTGAGCGCGTGGTTCTGGTTGCGCGGTGCAGGCGCGGCGCTGCCACTAGTCCCTGTTGCCGCGCTCTGCCTCTGCATCTACTGCGACGCCGCCGGCCTGCAGCCAGTGTCCTTCGTCATCATGACCGAGATGTTCTGTTTCCAAGTAAGCGTTAATCACAATTTATTTATCATTCCTTACAGCTGTCTGCCTCGAAAGATTAGAGACATCTACCTTTGCATCTACTGCAACACCGGCTTGCAGCAAGTGCCCTTCGTCATCATGACCGAGATGTTCTGTTTCCAGGTAAGCGTTAATAACAATTTATAATTCCTTACAGCTGTCTGCCTCGAAAGATTAGAGACATCTACATTTGCATCTACTACAACACCGGCTTGCAGCAAGTGCCCTTCGTCATCATGACCGAGATGTTCTGTTTCCAGGTAAGCGTTAATAATAATTTATTTATCATTCCTTACAGCTATCTGCCTCGAAAGATTAGAGACATCTACCTTTACATCTACTGCAACACCGGCTTGCAGCAAGTGCCCTTCGTTATCATGACCGAGATGTTCCCTTTCCAAGTAAGCGGTAGTAGTAGTTGATTCTCTATCTAATGCGACGCCGTCATCCTGCAGCCAGTACCCTGCGTCATCATGACAGAGATGTTTTCCTTCCTGGTAAGCACCAGTAGCGTTTTATTTTAGATTTTATTGAGCTGTCTGCTTCTAGAGACTAGAGACACCTATCTCTGTAGCTATTGCGACGCCAGCATGCAACCAGTGCCCTTCGTCATCTGACCGACCAAGTCTGTCTTTTCAGGTAAGTGCCAATAAAAAATTATTTAAGATTCCTTAAAGTTATCTGCCTTTGCAACTAATAATGTCCTGCAGAACAAATTTCGGACAAAGGCCAGTTTTCGTCGTAGACTACCCATTTCCGAAAGACTGGAGTTTACAAGAGTGTGTGCGCAAGTACTAAGGTGCTTTTTATATTCTCTCATGCCCATAGTCCGACGAAATGGCAATCCGACACGATCGAAGTGAGATCAGGCGCAAAAATAAATACTTTGCAAGGCGCGGTGGTAAAACATCGCCAATTTTCCGACTCTAAAATTCAAAAAAATTTAATACCTGATATTTGACTCGAATAGAGTACCATATAATCAGCAGTTGTACTTACCACCATTAGACCGATGAGGTAGTTAGATTCCGTTCCATAGCACAGGCTAAATACACATTTCTAATAACTCTTATATCTTCTAATTGAAATACAGAAGCGGAAGTAACACCGTCATTAATTTCATACCGTATGTAGCGTAAGTTTAATACCAGGGGAAATGTCTGTGTACGGGTTACCGCACATATTTCATGTAATTTTAATTCAATGACTCGTTTATTTAGGTCACGCAGAAACAATGCATTTGTCACTTGCGTAATCATGTAACTTCCGTACTTTTGCCTATACATCAATTTATAATTCTTTAAAATAAATTCAGTGTTAGATCGACTTTCATTGGGTTTGTTTCGTACACTAACTTTCCCTTGCATCCCATCTGCACTCATTCATCTTATATACTGTATACACCTTACAGTGTTTTTGGTCCTTCGAAAAGACAAGATCACATCTGTGGATTTCCATCGACATTTGGAAAATACAGGTACAGTGGTTCCTACGCTTACGTCACTTTATTTTCTTTGTGGATTTTGTGCGACTGCGAATCGGGTGACTGGCTTCCCAGAAGCGGGTACCCACCAGTTTAATTGAAAAGGCGCAAAAAAGGTCGTACTAGGTTCGCGAAGATATAGAGTGGCCTGGACCGCTGGACAAACATCTGCTACAGCTGCTATCAAAGTGGACAGTTGTCATCGACATTCGACACAGTGAACAGTGCTAAGACTCAGTGAGCAGTGAACTTGGAGTGTAGAGTTTTTCGTCATCGGAGTATCACACAGTGAACAAGCATAATGGAGAGTCTACTTCAGCGCCAACAGGAGATTGCTGAAGCGATCAAGAAGATAGAGAGAAATTTCAGCAAGGATTCCGCAACACGCAAGACTCGTAAGTACTTGAACGAGCGACTCGATGCCCTTGATAAACTGTGGGCCGAGTTCCAAGTAAACAACCATAAGTTATCCGACTATGAGAATGACACTGATCCTTACTTTACGGAAAATCAGTACCAACAAGCAAGAACGTACTTTGATACTGTGCGCATCAAGATATCGACCTGCCCCCCTGCACGTGAACCTGTTTCTCCGGCACCAGAAGCGCTGCCTAAGATCGTAGCAACCCCGGAGCCGACTCCATCTACGGCTCCACCTAAACTACAGCCGAGAGTCACTCTGCCATCGACGTCAAATGCAACAACGGTCTCGCCTACAGATCGTCGCCAGGCAGATGAATTGGTATCTCTGCAAAGAACCAACTTCAGAGCTTTCCATCGACAAGTGAATAGCTTGCGACTTGACGAGATACGCGACAAGTGGGAGCTGGAAGATGAATTGCGTAACATTCAGACGCGCTGGGCTGCAATCGACGCTTTGCATTTACAAATCGATCACATTCTCCAAGGTTCGGATACGCAGTATGACGATGAGTTTTATGCTTACGAAGACTCATACAAGAGCATCAAGAAGGCTTTGAATCTCAAGCTCGCGTCTACATTACATCTTCAGCAGTCGACACCACATATCGACATACCTACATTCACGGGCAAGTATACACAATGGCCTACATTCTATGATCTCTACGTAGAAAGCATCCATAACAATAACTTGCTCACGAAAACCCAGAAGATGCAGCACCTGAAAGGTAAACTACGAGGAGATGCTGAGCGACTTATTCAGCATCTAAACATCTCGGCAGACAACTACGATACAGCGTGGGAATTGCTGACACACAGATGTAACAACCCCCAGCTGTTATTTACAAAACAGATTGAGATTTTTCTCAATCAACCCGTCGCTCACAAGCAATCAGCGTACGAGATCAGACGCCTCTACGACACGTCCATGGAATGTATCCACGCCATACAGAACCTCGGTATCGATACAAGTACCTGGGATCCGTTGCTAGTACACCTCATAGCGAAGAAGCTAGATGCTGAAACATACAGAGACTACAAAGAGGCACGAAAATCGCCGCGAGACATACCATCGCTTTCTGAGCTAATGGACTTCCTAGAGAGCAAATTCGACGCCTTAGAGCCAATAGGTAAAAAGGAACGAGAGATCTCATCATCATCAAATAGATCTTATCCTCCGAAAATCATCAACAACAAACCATATAAGCCTCAGTTTCAACATGCTGGTGGTCATCGCTATGGAAAATTCCCGAACAGAGAATTTCAAGCTTTTCCGACATGCTCGTCAATTTGTCCGATTTGCAACAATAATCACTACCTATACAAATGCAGCAAATTCATCAAGTTTACACCGGACGAGCGGCTAATGGCCGTCAAGAAACACAATATTTGCCACAATTGTCTGTACGCACACACCGATAACATATGCACGTCGACGAAAAGATGCAAAGTCTGTCAAAAGGGTCATAACACAATGCTACATGACGCATACGCAAATATGAACCTTAATCAACAGACGGTAAACCGGGCGGCCGACGCGCCCGCCGGGTCGTTATCGCACGTGCCTACAGCTCCAGTTACGCAAAGACCTCAAGTTTCAACGCGATCCGAAAACATACAACATTGCGTGAATCACGTTGCTACAGATGACGAAGAGATCCTGTTGACAACATTATCTGTCAGGGTCAAAGCTTCTGACGGGACTTACATCACTTTGAGATGTCATTTAGAGCAAGGCTCTCAGATTTCACTCATTTCTGAGAACGCCGCTCAGATGCTGGGCTTGCCTCGACAACGGTACCACGCTTCTGTATCTGGCATTGGAAATGGATCAAAGTACGGCAAGGGAGTCGTCACGCTCGAATGTCAGTCTATCTACCAAGACTATGAGTTTACAACTCAAGCATTAGTCATCAATCACGTCATCAACAATCTGCCAAACATGTCGTTCAGTAAGGAGTCCTGGCCACACTTGCAGCACATACAGTTAGCTGATCCCGAGTACAACATCTCTAGGCCTCTTGATCTGCTACTAGACGCAAGCATATACTCCGAGATCATCATGAGCAGCCTGATCAAAGGTCCTAACATGGCTCCAATAGCTCAACAGACGAGATTGGGCTGGATCCTCTCGGGTAACGTGAAAACGTTTAAGTGTCACGTTGTGATAACCGACCTATCAGAAATTTCTCAATACTGGGAGCTCGAAGAAATCATTGACTTAGCTGCTGAATTGACACCTGATGAACAGTACTGTGAGCAATTCTATCAATCTACGACAAGACGCCTACCTGACGGAAGATACGAGGTTGCTCTTCCTATGAAGCCTGGATTCGAACAAGATCTAGGTGAATCAAAGTCAAAGGCGATCGCACAGGTCTATAATTTGGAAAATAAGATGTCCAAAAATGGAATCATGCAGAGGCCGATCTTAAAACTAACCGTTCTACCGGTGAGAGAAGAACTCACGGAACAACAAACAAGCAACGACGTTCAATCATCCACATGTGATGACGTCACAACAACTGACTCGCAAGCAAAACAACAACGACCAAGGCGCACGACGAGAAGGCCTCTCAGAACATTCTTTACGATGGTGGTGATGCTGTTCCTATGTCTGTTCACCCCTAACCAGTGTTCATACAACATATCAGCATTGGATAACAACCAAAACATTTATTTTGACAAAATGTATGACATAAATCTTATACGAGATGAATGGAAATTAATTGTGTACTATAATATGAGTACATACTGGTCAGCATTAAGTCACGTGAAAAGTTACGTCGGTCACTTGGAAGAGTACCTACACGGCATTACGCTTCCAGTACAATACAAGAGTATCATATATCAGCTGCAACATGAAATATCCGAAATTCAACATTACAACAAGATACTCAAGAGCGGTGTTCACAGAAGACAAAGAAGAGGACTGATCAATGGTGTGGGATATGTGGCCCATTCCTTATTCGGTGTCCTGGACGAGCGTTTCGCGAAGAAATATGAAAGGGACAAGGAAAAAATTTCTATGAACGAAAATCACGTACAAATTCTGCTTCGAAACCAAACAAGTGTCATAGAAGCACAGTACAATATTCTTCAAAGAAACGAAACCATCATGAACAAGCAGTTTGGATTGGTTCAGAAATACCTACAAAATATAACCTTCACTACCAACCGAATAGCGAAAATGAATAACGACGAGCTACATATCCTGTCAGCATCCATGTCAGCCATGATTATTATCACTAATGTTCGGCACTTGCAGGAAAGTGTTATTAACACCCTAACAGACCTTGCAAATGGTCATACGGACGCTCACTTATTGCCTCCAGAACAATTGGAAGAGCAGCTCAATATTATATACAGACACATACCAAATGACCTGACTTTGCCTGCCGATATGCACGACTTTAGGGAACTATACAAATTTATGAAGATAAGTGGTGACCTGAGCAACTCTTATCTGATTATCGAAATTAAGATTCCTCTGGTCAACAAGGAAACCTTTGAGCTGGATAAGGCTATAAGTCTTCCGCAGCAGAACTACATTGTGGAATTTATAACAACCTATATCGCATTCAATCTGCAAAAAGACCTGCTCCTCACGCTATCAGAATCCGACATTCAAAATTGTGTCCATACACAGACAAACAGATTGTTATGCTCTATAGATAAACCGATTTATGAGTTACAAATAAAACAAGCAATTTGTAACTTGAGCATACACGATAAAATAATGTGTCATACAAAGGAGGCGCCGTGTCGCGAGCGATGGATTAAGTTACAATGCGATAACAGGTGGCTATTCTCTTGCTGTGGGAAATGCACAGTGCGCATATTTTGCATTGACACTGGAATGATAATGAAGTCACTGACCAGGAATGGCTTACTACAAATCGGTCAAGGTTGTACCATCAAGAGTGACATCTTTTCTATTTTTGGTCACAACAACTACTTGAGCCAAGTTCAAGAGGACATACCGATCCCATCAGACACTTCCATATTGAATTCCACCCTAAATACTACTTCAGGCTTCGAGCAATTTACATCCGAAGACCATGGAGACGAGTGGCGTCGCATGAAGGCTCAGATTACAAACCTCAAAGAACAAGAAAGCGCACCACTCAGCGTACATGACATACATCAATATCCAGTTATGTACACAATACTGGGATTGATCATACTAGCGGCATCCATTTACATCATTATACGATGTCGCAGAACCAAGAGAGCACTGAAAATGACGGCAAACACTCCCGTAATCTCCATTCCTATGGCGACAGTCACGAGCGGAGACCAGGAACCTGCGCCAAGGACGAGACCGCGATCCGTGCGACTGGACATTCCATCACAAGTGTAGTGCAGTGATGAAATATTTAAGGAATTCGTTATATTATTTTTGTTTATATTATTTTACGATTTTATTTTTGTACTTTGAATTGTTATCATATTATTAATTTTTTTTACATTCTTAGTACCTTTGTGTTTATAGTTTTCCCTCTTTTGGGCCGGCAGAATGTACGGGTTACCGCACATATTTTATGTAATTTTAATTCAATGACTCGTTTATTTAGGTCACGCAGAAACAATGCATTTGTCACTTGCGAAATCATGTAAGTTCCGTACCTTTGCCTATACATCAATTTATAATTCTTTAAAATAAATTCAGTGTTAGATCGACTTTCATTGGGTTTGTTTCGTACACTACCTTTCCCTTGCATCCCATCTGCACTCATTCATCTTATATACTGTATACACCTTACAGTCTGGAAGATTTAGTAGCCACCCATAGACGGAAGGATAATCACCTTGCTTATAAAATTCTAGCTGACGGACCGTGTAGTTTGATACCCTACTGTGTTTCTTTACTCTTGCGCTACTGTCGTGCAACCTCACTAGTTCAACTGATCAGCTCAATCGTTGAAATAAAACTTTTTTCATAAATCATAATTTTGTGATCTGGGTAAAAGGCCCATGTTTTTTAGATAAAGTCTGAATAATTACATATTATGGAATGTCCGGGGCTTGAAGCGCTTAGCGTGGCCTAAAGACTTTGTACTCTTCACTGCTAAACACATTATGTCTCTTTTTAATATAATGGGATGTGTTTGAAATTCATCGAAAATATTGCACTTATTCGATTTTGTCCGATATATTTCAGTTACAAACATTAAGTTACAGTGCGTAGTACATATATATCGATGGTTACAAACGTTAAAATATATGGTCAAATTCACAATTTACTCCTTTTTTTAAATAAATTTTGTTAAATATTTGATTCTATTTTCAGCTCCGCGGTACTGTGACGTCTATTGTAATCGCCTTCGCTTGTGCCTTAGTGTCTATAGAGCTAAGGGTCTTTCAGCCGTTAGCAGCCTCTATAGGCTTGCATTTTGTCTTCGGTATATTCGCGACGGTCTGTCTCCTCAGTACCGTGTATATCGCTTTCTGCGTTCCTGAAACGAAGATGAGAACTACGGAGGAGATATACGCAGAGCTGGGGGGTAAGAGCAAAGGGAAGTGGACGGAGAACAAGAAACAAAAAGATTGTGAAGCGTCTGTGACTAGATTGTAAACTTTAAACGGCCTCGGGTTTAAAAAAGTCTTTGTCCGGAATGTAGTCTCTAAGCCGCGAAACAAAAGGATTCGTGAAATTTGACATTTGCAGTCAAATTCCATACTTTACATTTTCATCATCATCGCATATTTTCTACGGGAATGAAATGGACTGGCTTCATTTTCGTAGAAAATATGTGAAATGGACTGGCTTAAGCCATATAATATAAGGTATTAAGACGATAAAAGTTGCGAGATTATTTCAAATAGTGTTTTAGCGCTTTTTTAGCCTTCTTTATATATTCAATAGTCTATTGTTAAATGTTAAGCTTTACCAAATTTTTTAATGTAGTGACGTAGCGAATTTATATCATCGATTCTATTTCATAGGAAAGTGATTTTTTTTTTATAAAAATCTGCGTTTACTGGAGGTTGAAGTTACTCAATTTGAACATAAAATATTGTAATGTATTGAAATAATTATAATTATTTTTAAGGATAATTACTATAATAAGTAAGATATATATACTATGTGCAATACTGCGGTATAGTAATGAAAATGCATCAACGAAAATGTTTGTTTTAAAATAACCAAGGACACTAAATACTTAATATACCTATTATTAGCATAGAGTGAAACAGATATATGACATTTGTTAGGCACATATTATTTGATGTTAAAAATTATCTTTCATCTCAATATACCAATATCAAAAGAAAATAATTAATATAAAATTTGTATTATCGGCTAAAAGTAATTAGGGCCAATTAAAACCTCTCAGAAATGAAGGAGGCCTGTACTCAGCTGAGGGAAGTAAGGCTGTAACTTTAACTTCTTGTTTTATAACAAGGTCGCTTTAGTTTCCTTCATTTAATTACTGATAATGATGATGAAGTGGACTCACTACGGCGCGTCATTCATAAATAAACGCGATACGTAGCACAAACATCTAAAGTAAAAATAAAATATTCATTACATGTGATCAATCTGCTTCCAACTAAGTTAATTATATAATTTTGTTTTAAATTATGATATTAATGACAAGTCTAGTAACTGTTAATCTCTTATTGTATAAGACTGGCAGTAGGATGCACATCATAATTTTTTGGTTTAAACTGTATACACTTAAGTAATTTAAGTTTTATAATAACGTACCAAAAAGAAAAAGATATTGAAATAAATGTTTTTTTTTAATATTGGTAGTTTTATAATTTACTACATACTTATCAATTTTATGGAAGTGGTAATCGAGCATGCGGCTCACCTGATGGAAGTTGATTGGAAGTGTCTACAGCCGCCCATGAATAACTGCAATACCAGAGTAACGTTTACGGGTAAGTAGCAAACATATGGAGGATTCAGACATCGTGGAGTTTATAGCTGATTCAACATCAGTATACACTGTATTTGTATGTGTTTCAGCATCAATATTCCCATATCTGTATGTACTCGTACTTGAGTAACAGTACTTTACCCGCCATATTCGTATCTGCTTCAGAATCAATATTCTCTGTACCCGTGTGTGCTTCAACATCAATGAAATGAAATAAATGATTTTAATTCAATATAGATTATTGCATAATACTTTTTGAAAGTAATTTTTGTTTACCACTGGTTCGGAAATAAACTTCTGTCCTGGGAAGAACCAGGAAGAAACCCAGCGGAATTTTTTTTAAACATATTTCACTTTACAATAATTTATTTTGTACATTTTTCAAATGAATTTTTATAGTAATATGCTGGATTGGCGATCACCTCACTCCCAGGGATTAATTTCATTTATGTATTTTTTTGATATTATAATAACCCTTTTTGTACAATTTTTCGTTGATAACACATTTAAACTTTTTTATTTTATTTGAAATCATCCCAAATTGAATGTGATTTATGGGCAACAACGTTTTTGCCTACCAATCGACCCTTACAAATGTGTGCTTGGACAGTATAATCAGTTAAAATAATGCATTCTCACCATTGAAGTACTGCTGTTCTAGTACTTACGTACTAGAACAGCTATTTCAAACAAAAATGTGCGCTACTCTGTGTTCGCACGGTTGTTTTTTTTAAATCAACACAACACGTGACAACTCTACAAGCACCTAGCGAGTGACTGATTAAAGTGCGGTGTACGCACCGCAGTTGAATGGAACATAGTAGCTGAACGCAATGTCGCCTCTAGTACATAGTACATAATAGCTTAATGAATATCACGCATTTTGAATTTAAGATATAAGAAGGACAGAATGTTTGAAATTTTTGTAAATTAATTTTTATTCGCCATTTGCGAATATTAAACATCATCGTCAAGCGTACCTTATATTTGCGACGAATTGCTAACGGTTTGCTTACTGTACTTTCTTGTATTTTATGTCGTAACGCACGCATATTTTAGCCAAAGTATCTATTTTATATAATACATATTTTTCAATTCGAACATATTATATTACTTACCCATTTCTAGTCTTTACCTTGACGTTGTGACGTTTCTTAGTCTACTCAATAGGGTAAAAAAGAAAAGCTTTGAAAATATATTTTGCAGTAACAAGCTAACAAGTGGTTGACTTTTTAATTGGTTGAGAGAAATGCCTGAAAGCCAAGCTTATTTCAATTGACTAGCTTGAGTCTATGTGGGTGATTAATGAGCCTGTTAAATTATAGGTCGCTTACTTTTATTTTGGTTTTTTGACTATGTCGCCAGCCATACCGTAGCCGTAGCTCAAAGAGTGGGTCGGTACGCGTGTGGTGTTGATAAAGGTCTAGTTTAGTCGCCGTTGAGATGGGACGGGGATGACTGAACATTGAGAAAATAAAATGAAGTGTGGTATACATTTGTTGCGTAACGAACATTTAAAAAGGGTTATGGCTCTTGTACATTTTATTTTGTGATAATAAGTAAAGTTTTCCTTGAATTGATCTAGTTGAAGTAAAATTAAGCATTGAAGTTTTCCGGAAGTATTTCCAAGCGTTCATACTCTTAGTCACTTGTTATTACTATTTGGTCGCATTGAACGCATTGGTGCGTAATTGTAACTGTCATTTACTGGCGTCATTCAGGAGCGATGAACATCTGACGGTGAAAGGCCTTTGCCTCGTAGAGACTAATGTTGGTCGACTTGGAACGATCTGATAGTCGTTGCTGCTAGAAGATAGCCGCCGCCGAAGATATGGGTAACAGTTTGTTGCTGGTCAATGCGGCATTGTAATCACTGTATGTAATCAAATTGACAACTTAAGTAATTTCTGTGTCTTGACACACTATACATTATGATTTTTTCTGGAAAACTTGTCGGAAAGAGTGATCAAAAGAGTTATTACTCCGTATTTATTGTTATACAAAGTATGTAGTACGTAGTAGAGCCACGCTGGGGGAAGGAACACGTTCTCACAGAATACCAGCGTAAAATAGCAGCCTAATACTGCTGTGTCTCGTATGGTGAGTGTAGAGATTCGGAAACCCTTTTTTTTATGGAAATGAGGCATTCCATCTATGTCCTCAAGGGTGACAACGCATCTGCGTTTCGATTCTTAATAGAGGATAAATGTAGATGTCTATGGGCCACAGCATCCACTTACCATCAGGTAGACTGTGTGCTTTTTGTCACCCTTATTCTATAAAAATAATATTTTGTAAAGTACCCTTAACTGACGAGCATATTGCACGATACAAACATGGATTAAAAGGGATTGTGTAATGTAATAAAAATTATTGCACAAAATAAACGTTTAGATAGAAAATGATTTGATTTGTTAATGGCGTTAACAATCGCTTAAAATAACAATCAATCGCCAGAATTAAAGTTGCATTGAGTAGACATAGAGTTGAACTGGCACTGATTGACTTGATAGTAAACATGCTCAGTTCTTGCTGGCGAATCTCAAGCAGTCCAAATAAGGAAAGGTTGCCCGCAAAGTGGGGTTCTTTCACCTCTCCTGTGGAATATGGGTATATATATAAATAAACTAATCAGCAAATTAAATGTTTTCTACACAATTGCACTTCCATACAATTGGTTATGGATATGAGCTGGCAATACTTGTCTCGGGAAAAACAGCAAGTATAGAGGAGATTGGTGCAAGGAATACGATTTAACCGTTAACCCAAATAAAACGTTCTAGTAATGTTCAAACAAAAACGAATGCTGTGAGGCATGGTACGCGTGGGGAAAAGAAAGGATACGTCTTCACCGTATGTCTATCGTTTATTGAGAGACAAATACAATCATTTCTTATAAAATCTAACTTATGCTAAACGCGCTTGCGCAGCAGAGTCACACGGGACTCGCGCATGAAATATAAAACTTCTAGATAATGCACTACATCTCCTCCGAAAAGTAAGGGGTACCTCACTACCCTCTTTAGGAAAAAAAAGATGATTGCTTTTCAGATAAGTACCTATACATTCATTATGTTATTAGTCTTAGGGTAAGGTTGCGATGATTGGACCACTTTTGTTAAAATGCTTAAAAAACGAATGTATGCAATGTGGAATAAAAGTGATTTAGTTACTGAAGTGCTCTTGTATTCCTGTGTAAATACCTAAAGTTTCAGAATTCTAAAATAGTAAATAGAGTCAATAAATGGGTAAAATGGTTTTTGTTAAGGTTTCTTTGATTGGACCACTGGAACGTTCATTAGACCACTTTGTTGCCATCATTGGACTTAGGAAAATGAGTCGACCGGTCCATTGATGGCAACTCGGAAATTTCATGGTTTAAGGTGACAAAATAATAATACTACAATTTAATGAAATGAACATTTTAATCATTATTTTAACATTTATGTTCCTAATTAAGTCATTTTTCAATATAGGCATATGAAACAGTCTTCTTGGTTTTAATACCGTGAATGTATGTAACATTTTTTTAAATGTTTCCCAAAAAAAAATATAAAAATTATAAAACAACAACTTGAGGTACTTAAGTTTTTAACCACTATTTTAATATTAATTATTTTAACATTGGCTCACAATACAGTCTTCTTGGTTCTTATATTTAATACCATGTAATCACTTTTTTTAAAATGCTACATACTAAAATCTTCATAGAAAAAATATAGGAATAGCAGAGTACTTAGTGTTAAATTCTTAAAAACTAAAAATACTAATCTGAACAACAATAAACTTAAACAAAGTTTTTTTTAACAATACTCAAAAATAAACCTAATAATTTTTGAGTATTGTTAAAAAAACTTTGTTTAACTTTTTCTGTACTAATATCAATAACATAAAACTTAAACCCATCTTCAGATATATAAAAAATTCTCCGAACATTAATTAAAAATTTTCAATATCTAAAAGAAATCAACATTCAAACTTAAATTAATATTCAATAATTTCAGACATTTGAAATCCATTATTCAGTACATGATGGACAAATATATTTTTTGATCCCTTTTTTAACGCAAGCACACTCCTCGTGGACCCAACATTTACATGACAAACATTGTATCATGTCTTCAATAGCACAATGGAGACAAATTTTGCAGAACCATTTTTCTAACTCCCCAGCTGGCACTTTCTTTCTCTTCACGTCTTTCTTTATCTGTTTTTCTGGACCTCTATTAGATTTTACTGTTTTCTCCAAGTTTAATGCAGCAACTTTCTTTCTCTTTTCAGCATCAGATTTTGTTTTGGATGCTTTAGCTTTTGACTCTTCCAATTGTCTTTTATATGGGGAAGCAGTTAACTCTATTGCCGATTGTGGTTTACGACTTCCTTTTCTCAATTCTTGCATGACTTTCTTTGCAGTCGGACTTACACTACAAATTTGAAATTCTGAGCTAGTGCTTGGAAGTGGCTGCCATTGTTTTACTTCTTTTGTTGCTATGATTGGTGTTTCAGGTTGAATATTTATATTGTTGCAATTATCCGATAAATCATGGCTTGGTATAACAGGTGTTTTGGAAGCAGACGGTATTGTTTGCATCGTATTTACATCAGTAGATTCAACACTGGTGCACGAAAATGGTGGATCATCCGAGGTAACATCTTTTGGTATTCCATTGTCATCTACATCATTAAGCTCTGAAAACAAAGGATCTACAATCATGTTCTCATTCTCAATAGCCGGTAAGTTGTCGTTATCTTCAGGTAAAGTAACGAACTCATAATCCTGGAAAATATCCTTATTAAAAGGATATATGCCCGTACTTCGAAATCCACTTTCAGCGGTTGCAATAGATGCAGCACGGGCGTAGGCTTTACCGAAAAGCATTGAAATTTGAAATACTGTAACACGTCTTCCTGGATTTGTACGCAGCCACTTCTCTGTTTCATCTATATAATAGCAACTCAACGGTCTAAAAAACGAAGTATCTAGGGGCTGCAGTTTATTGGAAGTATGAGCAGGAAGTGACAGTAACACAACATTGTTTTCCTTGGCATATTTAATAGCATCCAAATTTTTTGTGTGACTAGTGTGTCCATCAAGTAACAGCAAAACTTTCTGCTTCGTGGTCGGCTTTACACATTCTACAAAGTGTTGCAACCAAACAAAAAATATTTCACTATTAATGTAGCCACTGTCGGGGTTAAAAGCAAAGATTGAACCAGGTGGAGCACCGTCGCGAAGTTCGTCTTTAGCGTTTTTTCGTTTAAAAATTACAAGAGGTGGTACAAAATGGCCAGCTGCACTTGCACAACACACAGCAGTAGTAGTGAATCCACGCTCACCACTTGTAATAGCACCAACTTGATGCTTTCCTTTTTTGGCCAATATCTTTCTTGGTTTTCGTTGCACTGTTGAGAGGCCTGTCTCATCTACATTATAAATGTATCGTGGGTCATGTATACCGTGCTCATCCATCACTTTTTCTAATTTTTCAAAAAAGTCTTTGACAGTGTGTTTGTTAAATGCTGTAGCTCTATTTAAAGATGTAGCTCTGGGTTGTCTTAAACTTAGACTGGGATGACGCTTTAAAAATGCATAGTACCACTTCTTCCCGGCCATTTTTTTTGTTTTATTAAATCTGTGTTTAATATTGTTTTTCTCAGCTATTTTAAAAGCAAGTGATCTCACATCTTTTGGTGTTAGACCGTACAAACAGGCTTCCATTTCTAGAATATGTTGGTACAACTTTTCTTCCAATTCAGGTGTGAGATCACCTGCAGAACCTGGCGTTTGTTTTTCTTCTTTGGCTGTTTGATTTGAGCCATCAAGTCGTCTCTTTAATGTAGCTTTTGGTACACCGTAAATTGTGCTTGCTTCATTTAAGCCAACTTCCCTATTACGTAATGCCTGTAATGCTAGTTTCATGCTTGTTTCACTCCACGTGTAATATTGCCCTCTTTTAGACATGCTGCAATAAAAATATTTTCTATTACCAATACAATAATATCAGCACACAAACATGGCAATCGAAATTAAATTAATTATTTTTATAAAAATTCATTATTTCACAGTTAAAAAAGTAAATTGACATAGGTATTCCAATGATATTTTAAACACACGCTGCCATTAAAAATTAAATCAATTTATTTAAAATATTTATCATTATTTCATTTCACATTTAAAAAAATAGGTAGATCTCTCCGAATGATATTTTAAAATCCAGGTTTTATATTAGTTGCCATGATTGGACCGGTCCAATCGAGGAGCTTCGAAGTGGTTCAATGATGGCAACTACGTATGGTTTTACAAGGTCAAATATTACCACTAAACTATAACTTTTGGACATTCCTTTCTATAAGAATCAATAACGTTGATAAACAAAGAACAGAACATTAAACAACACGCATGAATATCCTTAAGGAATATCTACTTACATGGTTTGGTTTAGCAGGCGAAAAAAATTTTTTGAGCGCGCTAAACGCAACGACAGACCTGCGTCCGCGACGGAGCCTGCGGCAGAACTGAGACTACGGGGGTGTGGCGGGGGGACGTATACCAAGCGTCCGACGCCTAGCAACAGTTTTAAAATCGAACCGTTTCGAAAATATCGAAGCGGTCCAATGAAAGTGCCGGTCCAATGATCGCAACCTTACCCTAAGTTATATGTACACTAATCATCTTTTTTTTTTCACCGTACAAGGTAAGTACAAGGGCGGGGCGATGGTGTTTGTGGATGTAACCATTTTTAGGGCGGCGCGAGCAAGCGGGAACAGCACTGCAAACAGGATGTGTGGCTGCATGAGGTCATCTTCTTGAAGCGGGCCGGGTATTACCCTGGACACCTCTTGAGATCTTCTAGTTAGTTGTAGGGCGGGCGATGTTTTCAAGCGAGATTGCGTTGAGTTCTCGCTTCAGAGTTTTCACGGCACTCTTCCTGCATTTTTTCATCAGGTAATAGATAACTGCTGCAGCCAGTATAACCACGGATAAAATCATGAGGGTTTGTATGATGTGGTTTGTGTGAGCGTCTTCTAGGCTTGTATTTGCGGATGCTGCACCATTTGCGTTTTGTGCTATGACTACTTCTTTTCGACTGCGATTTTCCCATTTCGTACCTTTATTTCTCTTTGGATTTCTGGCGTTTCTTCTTGTTTTTTTTTGTTTTCTTCAAAATAGGGCGCTTCTTTTTTCTTTCTTCAGAATTTGTGCTTCTTTCTTCTATGTGGTTTTCTTCATTCTTCTGTAAGGTTTTCTTCTTTCTTCTATAAGGTTTTCTTCTTTCTTCCGAATTTGTTTTTTTTTTTGCACTGGTTTTTCACTTAGTGGGTAATTTCTTTGTTAGCATCCTGGCATGGTCGCCATGAGGCATGGTACGCGTGGGGAAAAGAAAGTCGTCGTTTATTGAGTCCCAAATACAATCATTTCTTATAAAATCTAACTTATGCTAAACGCGCTTGCGCAGCAGTCACACGGGACTCGCGCATGAAATATAAAACTTCTAGGTAATGCACTACAGCTGAATAACTATCACCTGTCAAGTTTTTTCAACATGGAGTTGCGTTCAATATGGAGTTGCGGGGGACGGCGCCGTCGTAAAGTAACTAACAATCGCTTGGTGTATGTCTCGTATAGTGTATATTATGTGTATAGTTAGGTATGAATTAAAAAAAATGAGTGGCCTTTTTTTGTTCTAATAAGTTGATGAGTGTACCTAAAAGTTTGCTTTGAGTGTTATGTGGTCGACAAAATTGCTTGTTTGAATTGAATTAATGTGAGAGAAAAAATATTTATGTGAAGCTGGTCGACGGGACAATGTTGTACCGGGCCATGCCGCGCGGCAGATTGAAGGGACACATTCGTCCGGTCACAAGTTAAACTGATCTAAGGGACAGTGCTGTCCGGTCCATGCGTGGTCGAACTTACGCACCCGTCCGGTCCAGTCAGGTTGGTCGTTGATGTCGTCTTCATGTACCATGGTACATGGAGGTATCGGGCCTCGGGGTATACCCCATTACCCGGATATCCTCATACCCCATAACTATGGGGCAGTCAATTTTAGCCTATCTTGGCGTGCTGTTGCTACATTTGTAATGTAGCCGGATAAGAATATTTTCCCGTAGTTCACCAACTACGGGAAAGGGAGGTTATCTATGGAGGTAATCTATGAGTCTAAGTTGGCCTTTCTGCGGCATTGTGGGTTGTTACTCGACTCTCTAATCACATATAGAGAGGAGTTCTCTTGGAAGAGGTCGCCCGTCCGGTGGCCGGGTGTGCCACGGCGCAAAGCCGTTGAGGTGTTCATGTGGCCCGTTATCGGCACGGTCACGGTCACGGCACATGCCGCGCGCTAACCGGGCCACGAAGTCGGTGATGGTCTCGACTTTCAGATCGGCCGCTATGACGTCATTCCGGACGTAACGACCTGCTCCGACAATCGTCCTTAATGACAGGTTCTGCTGAGCCTATAGTCGCCGCCTCAGAGGGTCGCTCAGAATCGCGTACCAGGCCGGAGCAGCGTAGGTGGTAATAGTGCGGATATACATCTTGTATATCCGGAGCTTGGTTTTTATTGGCAGCTTGGATGCCAGGACCGGACGAAGCATCGCCCGCGCAAATCTGGCTTTGCGGACGACGAAGTCGACGTGCGCAGTCATGCGCAGCGCCCGGTCGATCCGGCACCCGAGGTATGTCACGGCCTTCTCGTACGCGATCTTCTGGCCGTCGAGAGTTAGTGGTGGTGGTAAATTTCTAAGGCGACGAGTGAGCAGAGCGGTCGTCTTACTAACGTTGACGACCATCCTCCACTCGTTCAGCCATGGTGGCAACAGGTCCAGCAGACGCTGCATTTTGGCAGTGGCTATATGGGCTCTTCTGGACGAGGTGAAATAGGCGCTATCGTCCGCGTATAGTCGTAGCTCCACGTCGTCCTCCCATTCTTGCAGCCTGCCTGCCAATGTTGGGATGTCATTCGTATATGCCGCGTACAGGACTGGAGACAGACAACTGCCCTGTGGGACGCCGGCACTGATGGTTCTTGTTGCGGACTCGGCGTCCTCTACGCAGACGTAGAACTTCTTGTCTTCCAGGAAAGACGCCATTAACCGCAACATAGCAGGGGGGGACACTGGTCTGCTCGTGTAATTTGTATAGTAATCCTGAGTGCCACACCCGGTCGAACGCCGTCTCGATATCGAGAAAGACGCCCAACGATATGCGGCCACGATTGTACTCTGCCGCAAGCAGGTGCAGCACTCTAGTCAGCTGTGTGACTGTAGAGTGACCCCTCCTGAATCCGTGCTGCTCCGCCCGAAGTTGGATGCACGGACGGAGACGTCTCAGCAGCAATCTTTCAAACAGTTTAGCTATGTGCGGTAATAGCGTAATCGGCCTGTAGCTGGCAGCTCTACGCCTGTCCTTCCCGGGTTTCGGCAAGACGATAATTTTGCCTTTTTTCCATTCCTCCGGGAAGTGGGATGTCCGCAGTATCCCATTGTAGAGTCGACCAATCTCTACTAGGACTTTATAGGGCAGTTGTCGGAGTGCAGCGTTGGTAATCCCGTCGTGTTCGGGCGCCTTCCTCGGTTGCAGGCAGGTTACTGTCCTCCGCAGTTCGGCGGGGGAAATGAACCACTCTCCTGCAAGAGGCGGCACAGGTGACGACAGGAACTCCTGTACGCGACTCTCCTTTATGGCATGAAGCTCCATGTACTCCGCACTTGCAGGAATCGGCATAAATTGCTCCTCGAAGTGCTCTCCTAGGATATCCGCTCTGCCCTTGGCATCGTAGCAGCGTTCGCCCGCACTGTTGGTCAGCGGGCAAACGGGAGGTCTGGTTTTGGTTAACTGTCGGTTCAGTTTATAGAGCGACGCATTTTGCTCATCCGCCTTCCATATGCGCCGCTCCCAGACCTCTCCTCTGTAGGCCCGGACTGCAACCGACAGTTCCTCCGATAAGATGTTAAGCTGTGATTTTAGTCTTGGGCAGCGAGTACGCGCCCAGAGCTTCCGGCCCTTCCGCGCCTTCCGCGGCAGATCGTCACGCCTTTCTGTGATCGGGACGATCGTAGAGGCCGCGTGGAGGGCCTCCTGGATGTTTTTGGTAATTCTAGTTGCAGCGGCCTCTACGTCGTCCGCTGTACTTATGGGTTGGTGGGCTGGAGGTCTCACCTCAGGTGTTGTGCATAGCGCCTCCAGTCGATGCGTGTCTTGAATGCTCTGGTCGGCGTAGTCACCGCCTTAGTGCCAAGGGTTATCAGAATCGGGAGGTGCTGTGAACTCAGGTCGTATAGCACCTCTATCACTACTGGGTAGTTGACGTTCCTAGAGAGCACGATGTCTAATACATCCGGATGTTGCCTCGGGTCTGTCGGAACGTTGGTTTGCTCTTCGGGACCTCAAACGTCATAGCTGTTTCTCTCAGCGTCTTCATATAGTGCATGACCCGGCGGGGTGATCACTCTGGACCCCCACGCCGGGTGTTTGGCGTTTAGGTCCCCGGCGATTATAGTGGGTGTGTCGCCTTCCATCACCGTCCGGATGTCTGAGGAGCAGAATGGAGTCCCTGGCGGGCGGTATGCTGCGTAGATCCTAAGTTCCTCGCCCGCCGCCTCCATTCTTATGCCGATAGAACGCATAGTCTGGTAAGGTGGTAGTTCCAGCTCTTGGTGGACGATGTCCCTCCTCACAAGAACCGCCGTCCCTCTGTATTTTATTTATTTATTTATTTATTTATTTAACACCAACAAGACATACGCTAACAAAAGCATAATATTTTTGCAAAAAATCATAAAAACTAAGCGTAGACTTAATTATAGGAGTTACACACATTTCATTACAAAAAAATAGACACAAGTAAAACATATGCAGTGAATTAAATTGAATACAAAAATTAAGAGATCAATAAATATATCAGAATTTAGTGTTATATAATTAATTAAATTAAATCATGCATATTCCACTATTGTTATTAACATTAGAAATTTTATGAACGTTAAACATAAAAAAATAAAATCATTAATAAATTATAATATACAATCATTTCCTAATCACAATTTAGCTTAAAGAAAAATAATATAATTTTACTGTGAATTACAATTATTTGAGGAATATAAATGTAATAAATCACGTTTAAATTTCCAAAAATTATCTGAAAATATGTCAATATCAACTTTTCTATCTTTATTTTTGTTATCATTAGTCATTATGGCACCAATACTATTCTTATGTGATAATTTATATATAGCATTAAAACTCAACATCAGTCTATTAATCGGAGAATAGCGCGCTTGACGAGAACGTGTGCTCTTTTCTACGAATGGTATATAAGACGACGGCCTTTTTGACTTCAATGCGGTACGAAAATTTAATTTGGCTACTAAGTAAGAACGTACGTGTAGGCGGCCCCTTGAGGGGTGACCTCGTCCCTTCTGTAAAGGTGGTAATTTGGCAGCTTAATATGCGTCCTGGGATTTAATTTTGTCCGCGCCCAGCAAAATGATGTGCAAGTCCTGTTGCTGGGCGACTGTGCGGAGTTCATGCAGCTTCTGCTGTATTCCGCCCGGGTTCCAATAGAGGAGGCGCAGATTACTCTCCTCCGTAATGCCGGGCTAATAGGTTTGCCAGCGCCTCCATGATCGCCGTGACTGCATCCGTCCCGGCTCTGATATCCGCCAGGACTTGTGTGCCGACCTCGATGGCAATACCAACTAAGCGTTGTATCGCGTCTGCTGTCTCGAGGCCGGTGGCGGGTGTTTTCTTGTATGAAGGCGTTGGCAATTGTCTCGGGTGTGGATGTTCCTGGTCCTGCCCTCTTGGCTTATGGGTAGAGCGCGCTCTAACTGTAGAGCGGGCTCTACGTTCTGGTAGGGCCCTTTCTGGCACTCTAGCCACGTTTTCGGTCGACTCCCGAGTAATCTGCGCCTGTGAGGCTACTGGTCCAGATGGTGTCGGGGTAGAGGTTACAGCCTGAGGAGGCTGCGACTTCTTTCTGCTCCTTTCCCGCCTCCTCTTCTTAGAGGGTTGCCGTTCTGTGGCAGGGTTGGCGGGAGGCTGTAGAGTCGCCCCGGTGGTTGCCCCTTATCTCTGTGGGTTCCACCGTATCTTTAGGTGTTACGGGTGGGTGGGGGGGGGGCTGGTTGCCTGCCCTTCCCTGTGATGGTAACCCACCCGTCTTGCTGGATGGTAACAGCTTTCGGGCGACTCTGGGGGATCCTTTTTGGGTCCTCCGGTAGTAGCCCCGGTAAGGTAATCCCCAGCCTCCTAGCAGTCCTCCTCAGGACTGGGCAGCGGCGGTCGTTTGCCGTGTGGTTCTTGCCACAATTGGCACATTTGGGTTCCTCCTCTCGAGGGCAAAGGCTTGCTATATGCTCCCCGGCACGGCGCACACACCTCACTGGCCTGAAGCAATTGGCGGAGGCATGCCCGAAGGCCTGGCATCGGTGACATTGAGCCGGTCCTGCTTTTCTCTGCCAGGCCTCGATGACGACCCCTCTCATAAAGAGAAGCTCGTCGACGTTATATTAATATCTATATCTTATAAATTCTGGAGTTGCTCCAGGCTCAGGTGATCTAATTGGGCAAAGTAGATGCAGCCAGGTCTGCCTCTACGTGGTGAGATTGCCTTCATGTATTTGATGGGGAAGCCTTTTGCCCTTATGGCCTCCTCTATTGCATTGGTATCCGTGCCCATAGGTAGACCCCGGATGCCCACTTTAGTGGGCTTGTCCTCCTCCGGGGTGTAGCAGTACCATGACAGCGTTGGTGTTTCCTTGGTTAGCTCCACCATATAACTGTTCGGAATTCATTGGCGCTTTGCGGCGTGAACTGTACGCCTTTCCCGAACGGACGGGCATTTAAAAGGGTGGCCCAACATTCTGTTGAGCTCCTTGAAATGCCTCGTCCAGTCCGGTGGGCATTCAGCCACTATTGGTGGGTATCTAGTTTTCTCCGGGTCGGCAGGCTTATCGGTAGGCACTGCCGCCGGTTGTGGGCGTGGTACTGCTGGTGCAGCTACCATATGGGCATAGCTGGTAGATGGTCGTTGACCATCATCCTGCGGGAGCCCGGACGGATTGGATGTTGCCACCGGCGATGATCGGCCGGCGGATGCTGCCAGGGTTGTGTAGGTAGTCGACCCCCAGCTGTAGGATTCCTCGCCCCCCTGCTCGTACTGAGCCGAATCGTGGCTTCGCCGATCCGGTGATATGGAGCGAGGGGGGAGTTGTGGTGGGGAAGGTGATTTCGGCGGAGATCTCAACACCTTCTTCGTCGTCACCACCTGGTGGTATCTTTCATCATCTGATGAGGATGGTGCTTCGTCTGATGTCAGCTGGGAGCCTATCCGTTGCCTCTTCTCAAATAGAGAGGCTTCGGTCTCTGGTGGCGTGTGGCGTCTGGCCGTTTTCTTGGCCCGCTGCTGTTGGGGCGACGGTTCCTGCCTGACCGTGTGCTCAGACACGGCCGGCGTGAGCGCGACGCCCGATGCGGCCTCCTTCCGCGGCGAGACGGGTTTGTATTTATATATACGATATGGGAGAACGCTGGCACCGTTCTGGTGCGCTCTGGGTTCGCCAGATCCCTGATCACAAGTGGTCTCTCCAACACTCCTTTCTTATCCGGTGGTATTTTAGACTTGGGGGGTGGTTCCCCCTTGTCCCTACCTGACACGCTAAGGTGCAACCTAACCTGTCAGTTGTACTCTAAAAGGCCCTATCTATATGTGATGGTGATACTAGTAAGCGACTTTCCTCACTATGGGCACTGCCTACCCCTTTTGTAACCAAAAGGGTTGGGGGAAGTGCGACAGTGGCACTTTAATGCGCGACTAGGCACAGGATGATCGGAGCGCATAAAGTGCCAAGAATCACCTAGGAGCCGGTGACCTCGACGTCTCACGGAATCACGGGACTCAACGTTCGGCGGAGTATGTCGTACCGGCGGTCACTTGCAGCCACTGCTAACTACAAACAACGCACACCTAGGAGATCCTTGATGGTAGAGGTCTAGTTTAGTCGCCGTTGAGATGGGACGGGGATGACTGAACATTGAGAAAATAAAATGAAGTGTGGTATACATTTGTTGCGTAACGAACATTTAAAAAGGGTTATGGCTCTTGTACATTTTATTTTGTGATAATAAGTAAAGTTTTCCTTGAATTGATCTAGTTGAAGTAAAATTAAGCATTGAAGTTTTCCGGAGGTATTTCCAAGCGTTCATACTCTTAGTCACTTGTTATTACTATTTGGTCGCATTGAACGCATTGGTGCGTAATTGTAACTGTCATTTACTGGCGTCATTCAGGAGCGATGAACATCTGACGGTGAAAGGCCTTTGCCTCGTAGAGACTAATGTTGGTCGACTTGGAACGATCTGATAGTCGTTGCTGCTAAAAGATAACCGCCGCCGAATATAGGGGAAACAGTTTGTTGCTGGTCAATGCGGCATTGTGTGTAATCAAATTGACAACTTAAGTAATTTCTGTGTCTTGACACACTATACATTATGATTTTTTCGGAAAAACTTATCGGAAAGAGTGACCAAAAGAGTTATTACTACGTAATTATTGTTATACAATGTATGTAATACGTAGTAGAGCCACGCTGGGGGGAAGGACCACGCTCTCACAGAATACAAGCGTAAAATAGCAGCCTAATACTGCTGTGTCTCGTATGGTGAGTGTAGAGATTCGGAAACCCTTTTTTTATGGAAATGAGGCATTCCATCTATGTGATGACGAATTTTAGTTGATATCTGGTCCACTCGTAGTACTTCATCACATCTTCATACGTAGTTAGTGTTCTTTTTAACATCTTGAATATCACCAAAAAAGGGACATTTGAATGCACAAAAGATTCTTTCCATGCTTCAAACAAACAAGAAATTTCATTAAATAGATTAAAGCGCGACCTTTCACATTGAAAAGCAATAGCATACTGACAGTGACACTATAAATGCTCGACAAATTACCACCCGCACGTGCGCCAAAATTACTTCCCGCGAGCGCCATCATGACTTCGATCTGAAGTAAGTTTACGTAAAAAATTGGTTTATAATGAAAATAAACTATATTTTAAATTAAAAAATAAAAGAAAATGTTACAATTTAGTTTAATAATAGCATATTTACATAGCGTCAATCCTATTTTCAATCATGGGTTGAAAATCATCTTTTTATAAAATTTCAATGACCTTGCGGAGGCAGTTACTCTGAATCAATCCAAATAATATTTTGCTTGAGTTAATTTGATTCCTAAAGGGACCTTTTGCGCACTATTAGATTATAATAAGGTGAAAAAAAAAATTCGCTCCACCCTAATACACGCCTTAGGAGGTTCGTATGTCAGGATTGGCCGTGTAGGCAAGTCTATAAAATAATGGTTAGGTCGAGATTAAAAAGGTTTTACTCGAGCAAAGCGTCGTTTCGTTGGTAACGTGGCAACCGTTGTTGTTTATAGGATTTTCGAGAAAAACTTCATCGGAAAGCGTAGGTACTATATAAATTTGCAACGAATTGCTACGATCACCTTATTGTATTTTCTTGTTTTTCATGTTTGCGCCATCCATTCTTTGTGAATCTGAAGATAATCTTTTTTCGCCTACATATATATTAAAGCATTATCAGGAACGAAAAAGCCTTTGCCCAACTTATACAAGCAATCTTGAAGGATTTGCCAATGATGATTACATAGGCTTGTAAGCTACCATCACACTTGAGTATCAATATCATATATTTAAAAGCGACAGTAATCTAATGGCCGGGCGCGGACCGCGAACTCAAAAAGTTCGTGGTTTCGAATCCACCATTCGACTATTGGCGTGAACCCCTCGTAACACAAGCAATTTAAGCTTACCTTGAGTGGTTAAGGGGAATATTAGTAGTGTTTATAGCATTGTTAATATTCTTAAAAAAAATATTCACTGTTTCTAAACATGCTTGTAGTGGGCATAAGACTAACTGCTGATAAATATAATTCTATGATTGTCATAAAAGGCAAGAGAGAAATAAAACAGTAGATGAATAGTTTTTTATTATTTAAAGTGGTTATCAGAAAAATAACTACTCAAAATAATAAAAAACTGCACTTGCCGCCAAGAGTGGCAACTATGGCAAATATCGCCCTAATGACGACGGCAATTTATAGGGGATATATTTGTTTGGCAGTGGACTTTGATGTTAATGCACATAGAGTACTATAATATACAGTAGAATGGCTGTCAACCTTATTTTGTACGGGGGTCGGCGTCGCCGGGAGCATTACGTCATATTATCACAACTACAAACCCGATTCGCTGTGTTGACAGCCTGAGTAAATTTAAACATTTTAGACTTTTGATTATTGTTCAAGACAAAAAAAAGAAATACATCATTAAAAAAATCGTTTAAATTTAAATACATATTTATTTGTAAATAGTGTGCAATTTGGCATTTTCTAAATAATTTGCATGCGAAATTTGGAAACGATTGTAGCTTTAAAACACATCTCGTGTTGTCAACACGTTATACGTGTGGTTTGACATGTTAGTGACCACACGAGCTCCGCCCACTCCCCCGTTCTATTATGTATGTATTATAGTATTCTATGTTTACGTATCTACTTCGATACGTTTGGCTAGCATTACCATGCTTTTTGTTTTGGATAATCTTTTAGGGTTTACCAAATAAAAGACGAGATCACAAGCAATGGAATGTATACAATTGCAAAGACAGAGTCCTTACAATATTTTAGATTGTGATTATAACACTCGTTCGGAAACGCGGCTTTGCCTACTGTATCCAATAAAGAATTATAACTCTCTTCGATGGATAAACTCTCTAGGATCCATCCTTTCGTTGCTTATCACAACCTTACTCGTCGCTATCAATACAAAAAACGACGCTACCCAATTTTAATCAAAACATTTTGTTTAGAAGTCAAATTCATGTTTACAATTTTATATTATTTGTTGTTGTTTTAATAGAAATTTATTACTATTAATCAGTAGAGTAGAATTGCTTGAGCAAATAAAATGACTTTATAAAACAATTTTAATTATTATATAACATTCGCACAATATTAACTCCACACTGACACCGATATAGCCGACTTGTTCCGTCAACACAACAAGAAGCAAAGCAGCGTTTCCGTTTTATTCTAGCGTTTTTTTACACAAATACAAAACACCGCATAAAATACATGATTATAAGATACAATATACATACATTACGTACGTAACCGTATACAACACTGATAAAAAATTGTAGTTTATATAAAAACGACAAGACGTTACAATAGAAACGGAGTTTTGTGCTTTCCCATACTATATTATAGTTATATAGTTTATATATCTTAAGAACATTATACATATATCTATGTAGCTAGTCTAAGAAACCTATGTTTTATATGAATGGTATAAAATATTAATATACTCGTAATTACATGTTATTTTTAACATTATATATATGCATGTGATTTATGAAATATGGTATTTGGATTCGTTTGAACAATTATATCTACTTAAAAAAATGATTTAAGTCGGTGTAAAATTAAGTCTATGGTGACAAAAATAAGTACAAATGATCTTAAAACTAATAACAATATGACTAAACGCTTTGGATTGAAAACTGAGTTCTCATTTTCACTTTACATTTTTCAGAGCATTCCAAATAATATAGTATTAAATAAAGAAAAATTTCATTCATCACAATGTGCTGGCAAGAAGATGTTAAACCAATCGCATTTTGATATTGCACATAAAATCCTAAAAATAACTGATATGCAATCGCTTTCTTAAAACTAACTTCTAAAAACGTAACAAAATAACAAAAAAAAAATCACATAGTCATAGTATGCTTCTAATCAAACTTCTATCAAAAAAAAAAAACGTTTTCCCGGCTAAGTCTAATAAAAAAAAAATCCTGCACGACCCATCCCTTATACTTAAACAGATCATTCTTACAATAAATAAAACGGGTTTAACCTTATTTGATTAAAGGTGTACAATATTTCAAAACAAGCAAATGCTACTTGGTCAACAATTCCTGGATCAGACGGTCAATTAATTCATTTTTTTGAATGTGTATATGAGCAAAATGGTGCAAAGGAAAATATAATGCCTACAACGACAATTAAGACTAAGTCAGGGGTATGTTACAAAATAGAACCCAGTATACTGTCCAATGCATATGATGTCATGAATCGACGCCATACTGGTGATTCGTTCCAAAACATAGGTCAGTGTATGACGTCATACATTTGCGCCATATTGGAAAAGTGTTGGCGATTATTTTGTCATTTTGTGCTCCAAAAATCATTATATCCTCCTAATGGAGATACCAGCAATTATTCTACAATTTTTTGTATTTGAATAAATAAAAACAAATTCTGGCATGCTTCATTTAGCTTACACACAATTAAAAATTGTTTTAATATGGCCAGATATCCGACACAATATGGCGGCGGCACGCCAGTACAATACGGCGTCAATTGATAACGTCATTTGTATTCGGCAGTATACTGGAAACATTTCGGAGCATACCCCAGAATTCAAACTCAGTAGCTGCGTCAAAATGAACACAAGGTCATGCAAAAGCTAACACAATCTTTTGGTTTGGAATTTGGTATTTCCGCAAAATCGGTGGCGTTACTGCTTCCGTTATGTCAGTCTTCAATAAGCTTTGCTAAATATGATTTGCTAGTAAAATATCTTTTGAAAAAAAATGACAATTCGCTCAACAATGGTCACAAAGCTACTTGCGTTTTGGTATTTTCAAAGAAAAAGCATAATAGAAATACAAATCACGCCTAAATGAAATATTGGCAGCATTGAATCAACAATGATTGGAAATCTCTTAATATGTCCAAAAAGTTGGTGCCATGAATCAAAAGAAGAAAAAAATTATGCAAATATTTTGGCTATTATTTGTGTTAAGGTAGTTGAACAGTTAAAATGATATGGGAAGTATCAATTGACATATTTGTACATTTTGGAAGAAATTGACGAATGGAAGACAGGAAAGGAATAGTTTATGAAAAAGAAGTGGGTAGTGAATACATCTGCATAATAGTACATATTATTTTGTCTGTAGCAATGAAATTCATACGCAATTTATTTTTAAATATTGAATAAATAAACTATGTATATCCTGGACTAGAAATAGTAAGCATGTTCAATCTTATTTCGTATATAACATTTTAATCCGTATAATTATTAAACATTAGAGCTATTAAAAAATATTAACAGAAAACTAGAAACTAGAACACCTTTATCCATTTTCATTTTTTATTTCAGATAATAATTTATGTGAATGTACGAGTATGTAACATATTTGAATGGTAATGTTGGAACGAATCCAAACGGTTTGAAAATATTAACTAAATTCAAATTTATTTATCGAAATATTTTTGTAACGTGGAAACTCGATCCTTTCTACCTATTCCATAAACATTATCTATGTATACAGGTGAAGTTACTTAAGTAGTTTGAAATATTAAAACAGTTTGTATCATAATGTAAGTATAGCCATGTATAATGTCACAACATTTTAGTGTTGCCCACATAAAGTAATGTAATTTAATAAACCTTTTTCTTTCCTTATATTTTCCTTATGCATGTAGTATACATAACCTATTTCATCACACGCGAAACTAGCGGGTGTTTATTTATTCATTATAAAAAGTACAACATTAAAATATTTTAACTATGTGTTATTCAATGTATATTATATAAGGTACAAACTATAATGGTTGATCCGTTTAATTTATAGAAAAATAACATTGGGAATGATATTTATACGTATCTCCAATTTTATTCAACTGAGTACTTAGATAATCACCTATTATGTAGAAAGAAAACCATTTACAGTGGCCATACCATGATTTGAATATCAATATACACGCAGAAACGCTTATAATCATTATTCATTGGTTCTAGAGGGAGTAATCAAAACAGTAAGGTTAAAGTTGACGTTGAAAATATGTAAACCGCTTTACAAGGCTATATTCTAACAAACACTTCAAAACCTGTTTCATATATAGTTACCATTTAGTAAATAGATAATGTATGAATAAAATGAAATAGAATTTTGTCGACAAATAAGTAATATAAATTCGAAGACAACGTGACTTAAGGAGCTATGTACGAGGATAGTAATGACCGGTACGGGCTGGAAGCGGTGGTGGAGTATCCTGGAAGAATATAAACATATTATATATTAATAAATAAATTGATAGACTAGTAATATAAAAGGTTAAATGGTTCTTAAAGTTACAGCATATATACGTATTACAGGCCTGGCTGGGCGCAGGCCTTTTTTTTCGGAGAGGGTTATGCACTAGATTTTTTATGAGACATAAAAATTCGCTGGCGATAATCTTTTGACTTACAGTTGGTAAGAGTGGTGAAACTAATTATAGTAATATAAAAGAAACCTTCTCTCCATATATATGTCTTAAGAGTGAACTAAGGGAAATTATATTTTTACGTGGTTGTGCCACGCTGCAGCTATATTATGGTTGTAGCACGAATAGGTCGACTCGACTGGGGCAGGACCACGCTCTCACAGAACACCGGTGTAAAATAGCAGCTTAATGCTGCTGTGTTTCGCATGGTGACTGTAGA
This sequence comes from Parnassius apollo, assembly GCA_907164705.1. Lineage (NCBI taxonomy): Eukaryota > Metazoa > Arthropoda > Insecta > Lepidoptera > Papilionidae > Parnassius > Parnassius apollo. The sequence goes on from CAJQZP010001576.1 coordinate 5,148,087, forward strand.
GAACCAGTGACCCTTTTTACTGGAAACAAGGCATTCCATCTCAGTCCTCGAGGGTGACAACGCGTCTGCATTTTGGTTCTTAAATGAAGATAAAGTAGATATCTATGGGTCACAGTATCCATTTAGCATCAAGTGAACTGCGTGCTCGTTTGTCACTCCCATGCTAAAAAATTGATTTCGATAGACGTGATAATAAACTATCGTCTCGTATGACAGATGTGAAATAACCAAATTGGCGAAGAAGTGTTAAAGATACGAGACGTCAGTTTGCTTGCAAAGCGCAGCTTATATCCTAGTTGACACGATCGCAATACTGCTAAGAGTGAAGCCACACGTTTGTTGCGTAGTAGTACCGATATGATTTCGAAAAATATTATTATTGAAATAAAATCTTCTTTAGAATCTTTGTGATTTCAAAACTCCGATGAAACAAAAAGAAACGACACTAAAAAGAAACAAATATATACATCTATTGGATTTAGCCTGCGAGAGAATGAGATAGAATACAGTATATAGTGTTGCCTATTATCTCGGTCTCTTTTTCAGGCATGCAGGGTGGGTGTCTTATGATATTTACCTACACCGATTAACACGTAAATTAATAATATAAATTGCAATTTACAATTTCACAAATGACGATGGGGACAGAACTCGAATTGTTACCGTGGTTTTATAAAAATATAAATCAAATCAAATTTAAAGTAAAAAAAAAATAAAAAAATAAAGCGCACACAGAAATAAAATGAACAAATAAAATAAACTAAAATAAAACAAACCTCAAACAAAACTTGCAAGCAACTTAAGACTGTGTAATAACACTAGGCGTAACGTTCTGAAAACAAAATAAAATATTGGATAATAGAGCATGCAATATGAAAAAGAAATCAACAAATTCAAAATTGAAAAAAATTTATATTACTTTGTCTGTATAATATTTTCTCATTTAATAAAAATATTGTTACGAACTTTATCGCATAATTTATTATACTGTGAATCTCTGGCATATTCCATGTTTACGAGGAGGTAGATACGTTCATCAGACATTAAGTTTTTAAAGAATATATAAATATATATATATATATATATATATATATATATATATATATATATATATATGTTTATGTATATATGTTATATAAATAAATAAATATATATATATATATATATATATATATATATATATATATATGTTTTAATGATGTGCTGATACACCGCAATTGCATCCAAAGCAAAAAATGAATGTATTTTTAGATAAAAAGCAATAAAATTAGTAAAAAGTATTTGTATGTAGTATTTGTGTAAATCCCATATCCACAGCAGCCTTTGAAGTCAATTATTGAAAATAGATCTCCAGGCAACCGAAGTGTTTTTATAGTTTTTGAAGTGAAAACTTCTTTAGCGGCGTTGTACACTTTTTTGTAATGGGTAAAAAATGTTAAACTCGCGTCAGGACACGTGACCCTGATCGAAAATTCGTAAGACGGATGGAGAGAGAGACAGCCGGCGCGGCGTAGGAGAGGAAGTATCTCTTTCTCTTTCTACGGCGCGGCGAAAATGTATGCCTGCGCCTGCTGCTTCGTTTAGGCGGCGCAGGGCGCTTGCGCGAATGTTCGTGTGTGATAATTAAAGCAATTCGTGCAAAATTATTCCCTAATCATTCAAAAATATTAAAAATGCACTACAGGTTAATATTCAAGTTTTCACTTCCGCCGGCACTCCCGGAGTGCAACCCGTCGTTTTTTTATTAAGAACATGCTGCTGTCCACCTCCTGTGTCAGCTTCCCTATGTCATCTCTTACAACATCACGCGACAATAAAGGAAGCGGCGGTGTAAGAACGTGCACCACCCCCACTAAGTGAACATGCTAGCAACACCACTACACGGTGGACTCATGTAAATATAACAACGCAATACTGTTAAAAACTTCGACAGTCAGTACATGAAACCAGTGGAGAGTAACTTGGTAGATTTTATAAAACCACTTTCCTTGATATACTATACACGCGAGAAAATATGAGGGTCAAACTGATAATTTGATTTGCATTGCTTATTCAATTCAAGTACACGATCTGTAGTATGCAAAAAAAATACAACTAAAATACATTTAAAAGTTTTGTTGCAAACCTATCTTATCCTAAGCGAATAATATCAGGATTTATTCTATGGGAGTAGTAATGAAAAAGTAATCGGTAAAAGTAGGTTTAAACCACTTTATAAATAATTCGTACAATGAAAAAAAAACTCATCGTAATAAGGTGAAATGAATTTGCAAATTCTCAAATTTACCTGCACATTATTGTCGTGAATATAATGGCGGGGCGGTTGCGGACGCGGCATTGGTTCGTCGCTATCTTCATCCTCTTCGAAATCTGAAGCAATAACATTATTACTTTTATATGTTTTATTTGGTATGTTGTCGAAATTAATTGTCATCCAAATTAGCTGCTGATGATTAGCTGTTTGCCTTAGGCTACAGATGCCTTACCACTGAGGATTAAGATAAAATGCCTCTGAGCACGTAATTATACATCAGTGCACGCACTACTGCTTAGTACGAACACGCAGAAATAGGTAAAAGGATGTGGTAAGTATCCAGGCGGACCCCGAGACAGAAAAGGGTGGTTCTTTAAGGGTGGTTATTTAGGTGGTACGGTAGGCCTATAAAAATAACTGACTGCGATATCACGCGCCCTTGGTTTGAATATATATATAAATATATATATATATATATATATATATATATATAAATATATATATTATCATAAGTTCAGTCAAACTGGTAACTTTTTACTTATTTTTAAAAGCTTTGAAAAATTAATAAAATTAATGCACAACATACTACATGGAAAAATAAAACCACGCCAAAAGATGATTTCAATTGCGAAGTTAGGCCTGTTTCATTAAACGTGACTTTTTATAGTTAGAATAAAAGTTACGAAATACATACAATATCGTAGTCATGCGTATTCATGCAAAACAAGTAAAATTACTAAAACCGTAGTATCTGTGCTATGCTATAAAGAAGTTATCGATATTTCTGTAACTGATAAAATATTAAATAAAACACATTCAAAATCAATGAATATAGACTACATTGTAAGACGAACATGTAAAAAAAACCTTGGTATGAATCGGATACTGTATATTTTTATAATAACTTTTTTCTGGACATTAGAATATCTATAAAAACTAACCTCTTTGTTTTCTAGCCTCCAAACCTCCTTTGACCGTGTCCTCCGTCTCACTCTCTGCAAAACATTTATGCACATAAAACAACTAAACACTCCAGTTTACATTAAAATGTAATAAAAAATAAATATAAGCTGTATGGAACAAAATTTCATACAACTTTGTAGGAGAATTAGAAATAATTTTAAATTTAAATAATTATATTTTATACAATATGTAAAATAAATTTTATGGCGTACGTTTAAAAATAAAATAAAATAAAATTACATTTCAATGTAAGGAACATGCAGCCCTAGCGTGTCAGTTATGATATAATTACTTTTTTTAATTTAATAGCATGCATCAACATATATTTCATACTAAATAAAATTATGAAAGAAAAATTCTAGAATATTCGTCTAAACTATTGAAAACACTTAAAATGTGATCTCTGTGTGATAAAGTTGCATACAGACCAGAGTTAAGTTCACGAACAAGTGTGGACATAGCGTTAGTGACAGAATCCGCGGCGTACAGCAGGTCACTGCGGAGAGCGCGATTGTCTATGCCCACTGTAACAATTTCAGATTTTAAGTTTTGCAAATTATTTTACAATACATATAAAAATACGTTTAGAATTTTATTTTGAACATTTTATTTTAAAATTAGATAAAGGATTTACAGAAAAAAAAACATAATTAAATGTAAGAGAAAAGACCTTTGCTTGTTATAATACAAAACATTTCACATCAGACAGAAAATCAACTGCCTTTTTGAGTTGGTTCAATATAAGTAAACATAATTTAATTAAAAAATACGCCTATTGGCGTAAATTTTTGAAAAGTAAGCAATACAATTATGTGATATAAATTCAATACTTATATCTTTTCGACAAAATTTTATGCAAAATCAAAAAATAAAATTATAAAAGAAGTTGAGGTTATATTTTTCATAATATTCAACATTTATGGTAATAATTTAATAAATAAATAGTAATTAAAATACTTTAATAAACAAAAGCCTATGATGATTGTTTGGGGAACAATTAAAACTTAACTGGCTGCACTGTATACCGTTATACCTACATTTCGTTGCAGCCTACAAAAAATTCACTGCTGAACATAGGCCTCCAACATAGACCCCATAGAGGGAATAGTTCTTATAAAAAATGTCCTCCAGATCGAATTTCGGTCACGGCGGCCAGCCATTTGTGCAGGTTAGACTAGATCATGTTGCATGAGTGTGTGCGCAAGCACAGGTGCACTCAATATTCCCTCACTCGCATAGTCCAATGGGACGGTAATTTGACATGGCCGGGGAAAGATCAGGTGCAAGACTAACATCAAAAACTTCTTAAGTCTGACCTGCTACTGACAATTTCTTGGGCAGATAAAACCAGTAACTACTTTTGGCACGACCCGGGAGTTAAGTCGGGGACCGGGACGAGCAGTCGCGCTTACGGCCACTAGACCAAAAAGGCAGTACCTACGAAGTATATGTATATATGACAGCACGATATAAGGACGATGAATTAAAAAGTCAACTTCAACCTTCGTGTATTAAACGTAACTTCACCCTTTTTGTATTAAACGTAACGTGCGCATATCTATTAAATTATTGTTTAATTTCGTTTCTCTCTAATATGTCCTTACATGAGGTAGATTATTTTTAAAGATACCCTATGAAATATAGATTACCCATAAAATATGGATTGCACATGATTGTTGAAACACTGTTATGGAAACATTATACTAACTTGTAGTCGGCCGTTGGTTTTGATGAAAACTTCTTCCATCGTTTCCCATGCTGTCCATTCCACCTAAGCACAAAATTCAATAATTAAGTAATAGTATATTACGCCACTGGGGAGGAAAGTTTGACATCGCAAACCGGATCGTATTGTCACCCGAGCCGAAGGCGAGGGTGATAAGAACTTGGGTTGCGATGTCTTGTGATGTCGATGTTATCACGTGTGCGTGTACTATTTTTTATCAGACCAGGATCGAAAGTTCGACTTAAATTGAAGTAATATAATTTATTCTCAAAGTACTATAGAGCTAGAAATTTGACGCATGCGTACTAAATTAATAAGACATTGAATTGGGAGACAATGTGGCACTTTCATCCCTGAAAATAGGGTCGAAATACGAACTTTCGATCACGGTATGATAAAAAAAACATTTTAATTAAAAATAAAAATTATTATATATACATCTATCCTCAATTAAAAATCAAAATGTGTTGGTTACCCCTGAGGTTTAAGATGTAATGCCTTGTTTCCAGTAAAAAAGGTCTCCGGTTCTCTACACTCACCATACGAAACACAGCAGCATGGAGCTGCTATTTACGATAGTATTCTGTGACAGTGTGGTGCTTCTCTAGTCGAGGCCACGCAATTTGGGTCATCATTCATCATTACAGCCCTTCACAAGTCCACTGCTGAACATAGGCCTCCCCCAAGTAATGCCACAAAGCACGGTCCTGAGCCACCTGCATCCATCGACTTCCTGCATGTCTTACCAGGTCGTCACTCCATCTAGTGGGGGGTCGCCCTACACTACGCCTACCGGTACGAGGCTGCCACTCGAGAACCTTTCTTCCCCATCGGTTATCGGTTCTTCGAGCTATATGGCCGGCCCATTGCCACTTCAGCTTACTAATCCGTTGGGCTATGTCGGTCACTCTGGTTTTACTGCGGATATCCTCATTTCTGAGTCTATCACGCAGAGAAACTCCGAGCATAGCCCTCTCCATAGCTCGCTGAGCGACCTTAAGCGTCCTCATACGGCCAGCAGTGAAGGACCACGTCTCAGATCCGTAAGTCATCACTGGCAACACGCACTGGTTGTACAATCTAGTTTTTAGAGATTGAGGTATACCTGACGAAAAGATATGCCGTAATTTCCCGAACGCTGCCCAGCCGAGTTGAATCCGTCGATTGACCTCTCGGTCGAAGTTGGACTTACCTAGTCGGACTATTTGTCCCAGGTAAACGTATTCGTCAACAACTTCGAGCATAGTGCTCCCAACAACTACCGGCATAGGTGTGACATGGACATTGAACATGATCTTTGTTTTGTCCATGTTCATCTTAAGACCTATCCGTTGGGAGGCACTATTGAGGTCATTGAGCATAGTGCTTAAGTCCTCCAGCGATTCTGCCATAAGGACTATATCGTCGGCAAATCGAAGGTGAGTGATGTACTCGCCATTGATGTCAATACCGTATCCTTTCCAGTCCAGTAGCTTGAAAACGTCTTCCAATGCAGCGGTGAAGAGTTTCGGGGATATAACGTCACCCTGTCTTACACCTCTCTGCAGTTGGATAGGTTTCGAGCTCTGGTTCTGTACTCGGATAGCCATCGTAGCCCTACTGTACAAACACTTCAGCACTTCGATATACCGACAGTCAACTTGGCACCGCTGAAGGGACTGTAGCACCGCCCAAATTTCGACGGAATCAAAGGCTTTCTCATAGTCCACATACGCCAGGCAAAGTGGCAGATTGTACTCTTCAGTCTTCTGTACAATCTGCCGCAGGGTATGTATGTGGTCTATGGTACTGAAGCCTTTTCGGAAACCGGCTTGTTCGGGAGGCTGGAAGTCGTCAAGTCTGCGTGCGAGACGATTCGTAATGACTCTCGAAAACAGCACGTAGACGCGGCTCAGAAGGGAAATCGGTCTGTAGTTCTTTAAGAGAGCGTTGTCGCCTTTCTTAAAGAACAAGACCACCGCACTTCTGCTCCACGCCTCTGGAGTAGTGCCACCATGGAGGACGGAATTGAAGAGCTTCTGAAGGACTTCAAGTACCGGTGTTCCACCCGCTTTCAGAAGCTCCGCTGTAATTCCATCCTCGCCTGGGGCCCTGCCGTTTTTAAGGTGCTGGAGAGCCATTCTAATCTCGCTTAGACTGACGTCCGGGATATCATCGGAATAGTGTCGGATAAGACTTGCTCTTGGATCGTTACTCACACTTGCGTGTGGCTCCAACGATGATGTGTACAGCTGCCCATAAAACCTCTCAATCTCACTCAAAATCTCAGGTGTCCCGGAAACGATGTTGCCACACTCAGTCTTCAGCCTTGACAGTTTGGGTATATAATTAGAAAAGCCTTTACAATAAAAACGTTATTAAGCCATGTAAGACCATGTCAGAGGCTCATGTAAAACCATAATACACTTTAACTTTAGCCATTTGATAGCAATCATAGAATAACCGATTGTCATCATCTATTACTGACAAATTGACTGAATACGGTATAAATTTCGTGTGATTTAAAATATTCCTTTTTCAATGGTCTGTGGGATGTCTGTAAAGGCATTAATTTTATATTTTGTATATTAGATATCTGTGTATATTAATGTGTAGTTGAAAGTGAAATACAGTTTGTTTAATATACAAACTTAATGAATTACGGTCTAATTACGACCATTAGCCACTAGAGTAGTACTACGCTCTCTCAACATATCAGCTTAAAATTATTGTAATGCTGCAATGTATGTCTATAGACCACAGCATCCACTTACCATCAGATGAACTGTGGGCTTGTTTTTGTAAAGATATTAAGATTTTTTCCCTTGTAATATAAGCAAAGGTGACAAACGAGTACATCGTCCACCTGGAGGTAAGTGGACGCCTATAGACACTTACATCTATACGCGATTAAGAATCAAAATGCCGATGCGGAACTAATGAGAATTGAAATGGGATCATATATCGTTGTTACCAGTAAAAAGGGTTTCTATTCCTAACCCCCTCATCATGCGAAACACAGACGCGTTATGCTTCCATCCTGTACAATGGTTCTTCATCGGCCGAGCCAACCTTAGTAGCTGTTTCACGTAAATAAATAAGTCTTTGCCTAAGCAATTGCCGTTTTGCAGTACTGTCCATTTTAATTTAAAATAATGTTTGTTTGGTTAGGAATTCTATTTTCAAATTCATTTTATTTTAAGAACATGCAATTATTTTTCAAAATCACTCATTTATTTATTGATTAGCATTGGGTGCGTTTGGCAGAAAAAAGCGCTAGCAAGCGCTTATAAGCGCTAAAATAGTTTTCGGCCAGGACACGATTGCTACTTCAGTAGCGCTGACACAATCCGCCATTTTGCTTATTTAATTTGTTTGTTTTGAAGTAGAGTTTATAAGTTGTTTTGTGCAATATTAGTTTTAAGTAATATAATGACATGAATAAACATATACATGCTATTAAAAACTCATGATTGGTAAGTTTTTAATATGAATACTTTACAAACATATATTTAAATTAGGTTAGATTCCCCGGTTAAAACTAACATCGTGTCCTGGAGGAAAATAGCTACTTACGATTTGACAGCGCTTACCGCTTACGATCGCCATTTTGCTTACAAGCGCTTGCTAGCGCTTTTTTCTGCCAAACGCACCCATTGTTTTCATAGCATGTGAATCTTTTTCGTCATCATGGATACGTTAAATTATGAAATATGAGTACCGTCGTACAAAAGAACGCACCTCGTGTTATTGGTTTGCCCGCTTCCGTTGTAAATTTCGACCTGAAAAATGAACCCCGTGGTCGTCCGAAAACTTTGGTCGACAATAACGAAATAAAGGGGATTGTGAAAGCTGATGATTGTCAATCTACGGTTGAATTAGCAGCAACTTTCGAGGTTAGCATCAAAACAATAATGGACCATTTGCGTCAAATTGGCAAGATAAACAACTTGAAAAATGAGTGAAAGCAAGCTTGACAAATGGGTGCCCCACGAACTCAATGAAACACAGAAACAAAGGAATTTTGAACCACATTGTTACTGATACGTGCTATGACGCGTATGGCGCTAATAATCAACCACCATATACCGAGCACTAATTATAGCGCGCAAATTACCTACGACGAATAATATAGGTTTCTGTTTGTTTCTATTTGAATCGCAAGTGTTCAGGGAGTTGGTTGGATCCTGGTGCAGTACCTAATCAATGCCCTAAACGAAGACTTACCACTAGAAAAGTGAAGGTCACCGTTTGGTGTTCAAGCGCCGGTGGGATTCATCACAGCTTTTTAACTAATGGGATGAGTATCACTGCAGATGTGTACTCTGAAGAACTGAACATCCGTTGTAGTCAACAGACGTGGCACCTAATTACTTCTACTTTTTCCAGAATTTGGATAACTTTTTGGAGGGAAAAACATTCAATACCCGAGAGGCAGTACAAGATGCCTTTGAAGAATTTGTGGCGGCGCTGTCGTCGCGCCGCAGGCAAAACACACCGAAGCCTAAATCACGCTATCAAAATTCCGAATCATAAACAGTATATATAGAACATCTCCGAACTATCACTCGGAGAGTTGGCCGCTCCCGGGGCAGAACACATTGCCCGGAACACAACATCTCCCCTTTTCCTACCACCGCTAAAAATTTGTTACCTCCCATCCAGCCGATTTCTTCAAGAAGGGCATCAATTATCTGCCACTGCGTTGGCAAAGATGCATCGATTGCATGGGTGATTACTTTGATTAATAGAAATAAAAATATAGAAAAAAATTACGTTAACTTATTTTATAAAAACGGCAATTTCACCGGTAAAGAGCTAATATAACATGATGTACGCCTAAGTGATTGTATTCGCTTAATCTTACCGAGGCTGTGCGTCATGTCAATTCGCTCCCGTTCACCAAGAGATGGTGTTTGCGGCGCACTACGCACACGTCCACTCGATTCTCTGTAACAAATTACTATTTAAACAAACATAAATAAATTATAGTTGGAAAAGGGTAATTTACACTTATCACATGATCTTGTTATTTATACATTTTAAGAGATTATAATAATGTATTCTTTACGCGAACTCTAATACATGATTAAAACTACTTTTACGGATTTTGTACCCCGTGACCATGGGTGCTGGAAAGCGCCCGAAACGTCGGGAATTAAAAATAAAAGTAAATAAAAAGTAAAAATAAACGCGATAAAATCCGTAAAAGTAGTTTTAATCAGATTATAATAATTAAAGGAGATGTATAAAATTAGGTGCTAGACATCGCTCGTAACAGTTATACAAAAATATGTAGGTAATAAAACGATAAATTATAAGCATTATTAAATGGTTTTTATTTCTGTAACATATGGGACAATCATAAAAACATTTTTTAAAGCTGAAAAAAGAAAGTTAACGCTTTTACTATAGCAGAAACAACACTTTCAAATATTTTTCTGTATTTTGTCTATGGCAATAGATAATAAAGGCTATTTTTATGATAAAATTGCTTATATAAAATGGTCATTAATCATTTCCTGTTCCGAAGGAGCCTTATATTGGTAACTCCGAGTTTCAACTAATCATGCACATTCGGCATTGTGGATATATTTCGTGTTTTTACTTTCGTAGATTAATTTAACTTGACGCTTGGCTTTTCTTTCGGATTACATTTACAGGACAGTAGGTTGTTGCGCCCACATAATGACAATAATGTAGTACTTAAATTTTAAGAGGAATAAAAAAGACAATGTACAGCCTCTGGCTGCTTTTCTAGACATTTTATTAATAAACGCAAAAAGTAATTAAGCAATTAAATAAAGCTGAGTTTTTTAATACTTTATTTAATAATAACCACGGAATAAATAATAGTACTACGTACAGAAGTTGCACTCCTATGAAGTGGACTGCGTACCGACGTTTAATAGCCTACATTATTATTATTAATCAGATAAATCACACGCAAATTAAATAAAACTTTATCGCTGCGCACTAGTGTCCATATTACTTTGCATCTTTTTTGTCACAGCGGACTTTCCGTGGTTATTAAGGGATGTCAACAGAAAGTAAAAAAATACATTGCGAAATGTTAATTATGTTACTTAGGTGAAGTACTAACTAATATTCTGACTATGATTGAACCATACTTTCGCCCACATGTGAGTTCTGCGATGCCTAACGCATGCAAATTGCAAGGTCATTCGTCGGGAATCGTAACGCTTGGGAGAAATAGGTAGATAGTGTAAACAACAAATAAACCTGAAATACAATTTCTAACAGAAATGTGTGATCTATTCTATTTGGTTAAAAATCTTGTTAGTATACAAAGTTTTAATTTCAGTATTTTGTGATATTATAACTCAAAATATTTTAATTACAAAAGACAAGTACAGGTATGTAAGTAAATACTTGGATAGTGAAGTAAATTTTAACTAATTGTTGTAATGAAGTACTTAGGTATTTCTTCTGTAGACCAAATTATTACTTAATTCTTTTTTGCTGTGAGTACCTATCTAACAAAAAAAAATTAAATAAATTTTTTAACCTTTCATAACTTCCTTCTAAAATTCTTCGGTAACTTAAAGAATGATATGAAGCCTTTTGTTGGTCATTTCATTTAGTATCCATCTAAGCAACAGTTATAGTAGGAACGACGTTTTGCTATTATAATTTATCAAATAGGTAATATACATAATACCTATGTAATTTTTAAAATACATTAAAACTTTTACCACTATTTTTACCTACAATCAAATATACTAAACACTAAACAAAAACTATTTCAACAACTATTTGCATAAAACTATTTACGTAAACAGCGGCAAAAAACTTTAACATTCGATCGCCACCAACGCGCCAGCCCTGACTGCGTTATTTCGCCCGGGCGCGTCGTGATTTTAGGTAATTATTTCACGCAGGTAGCAAGAGTGATAGAGGCCTATAATAACTAACAAGCATTCTTTTGTGTCCTTTTGAATCTATTGAAACAACTTAATATAAGAACGCATGATTTTACTACATAACCTACAAATAATAAAACATAAAATAAAAAATCCCAGGTTCTAAAAAAATATGATTTATTTACATAAATAGCAAATGTTTAGATCATCAAAATAAGGTATTTTTGAACTATATTCACGTCGGGTCCAAGCTTGTATGGAACCAAGTTTATGTCTTTAAATCCAAAACATATAAACCAACCAAGTTTTGAGACAAAAAAAATTCAAAAATAACATGGTGTAGTAATTATAATAATAGTATAAATACGTGATAGAGCCATGCAATATGTGGTAGAGCTATGCTGCAGTTATATTAGTAGTATAGTTGTAGCACGAATGGGTCGGCTCGACCGGGGAAGGACCACGCTCTCACAGAATACCAGCGTGAAATAGTAGCTTAATGCTGCTGTGTTTCGTATGGTGAGTGTAGAGAACCAGAGACCCTTTTACTGGAAACGAGGCATTCCATCTTAGTCCTCACGGGTGACAACGCATCTGCATTTTGATTCTTAATCGAGGATAGATGTAGATGTCTGTGGGCCACAGCAACCACTTACCATCAGGTGGACTGTGTGCTCGTTTGTCACTCCATCCTATAAAAAAAAAAATAATGACGATGTAAGCCACCCAATTTTTATATGTATTTTATTAAAATTAGTTTTAATGACGGATATTATTAATATCTTTCCAGTGTTTTCAATACAAGTAAGGGATAGAATGTGAGGAGACATGTTAACTTTTTCTCCAAATGGCAAATATGCATGGATGCTATGGAACCTGCTACTTAATCAGCGGGGCTTTGTCAACAGACTGCGATGACAGAAAATTTGCCCTAGATAAACATACAAGGAAACAACTACGAGAGTAGTTCTCCAAACTATGGACATAGGTATGACATGGACATTAAACAACGATCGTTTTCTCATCCATGTTCATCTTAAGACCTATCCGTTGGGTGACACTACTGAGGTCGTTGAGCATATTGCTAAGGTCCTGCATCGATTCTGCCACAATGACTGTATTTTTGCCAAACAGAGTTAATTATAGACATTTTTTACTTGCCTTTCAGGCGCAGAGGGTTGAGGTTGTGAACCTGGTAACGGAGGACTCTTCGTGGAGCGCGGCGATGAGTTCGGCGTTGAACGGGGTGATGATTGCTGCGTCTACATTATAAAATAAAGAAAATTCACACATTACTCTCTCGTGAGTTTTATTTAAAAAAGAAGTAGAACGAGTAGTATAGAGACACCTCGATACTTTCACAGTGGTCTCATTCTCAAATATATTTCAACTAGACTATGTATAATCCCCGGCACGAGTCGTGAGCATTTTTATTGGTCGATATGACGTTGACCACGCTGACGCTTAACGTGATTGGTTCGTCAGCCGATTCTCGTCGTCTATTGGGTACGTCTCATTCGCCGCGTCGCACTTATCATTCGACTACCGTACACTTGAGAGCAATTTTAGTGACAACTTTTTAATTCGTTTATTTTTGTTAATTGTTTTCATTACCTCTTGTTGTTAATTGTTTTGTTATTCCTTGTTTTATTTGTTTTTGTTGTTTATCGTTGTTAATTTTTTTCGTTGTTATAATTTGAGTGTTCAGATTTTGATCTAAATATGCAGATAAGAAAAAATTCAATGTTACATAGACAATCCTGACAAATGGTTTATTCAGTGTTTTGTTATATGAAAAAAAAATAGGCATTGCAAAAACCATGATAGACGTTTATAAACAGACTGCTGAGGCTACTAATGTCTAAGTAGCTACTGTACGGCGTATAGTTAAAGAAGTTAACGACTCAGAATTTCTGATCGTATTTTACCAAATAACGAAGAAGTTTATCATTTAAGTGGGTAATGATGACTCTGAGTCTAGTTCGGAGGATGAGGATGACGACGAAGATTATGGTGATGATAGTCATAATACCCCAGAAGATGAAGGGGCCTCTACTAGCACCGCAACTTCAGATTTTGAAGGCATATCACCGCTTCCGCCAATTTTACGAATATGCAACCTGGCCTTAGAAACCGGTGTATTTCCTAGTGCATTTAAGATAGCCCTTATCACACCCATCTTCAAGGGAGGTGATAGGAACTCGGTCGTTAATTATCGGCCGATCTCTATTTTACCAACCTTATCAAAAATTTTGGAGCGACTAGTCAATCAAAGGTTGGTTAGCTTTTTGGAGTCAAATAACTTTATTTCACCCAGTCAATTTGGTTTCCGACGCGGTAAGACTACTAATGATGCTGTTCATGATCTTATTAATACGACTATACTTAATTTAGATAGAAAAAACAAGTGTTTAACAGTGTTCCTTGACTTGTCTAAAGCTTTTGACACAGTCTCTATCCCTCACCTCGTAAAAAAACTAGAAAGGGCTGGTGTAAGGGGTATTCCATTAAAACTGATAGAAGATTATTTGACCGATAGAAGACAGCGGGTCCGTTTAGATCATTATACATTAAGTGATGAGTTACCTATCAAATTTGGTGTGCCACAAGGCAGTGTTCTCGGTCCGACACTTTTTTTGGTATATATCAATGATCTATGCCAACTTCAGCTCTCTAAAGGAAAAATAATCACCTATGCTGATGATACTGCCCTTTTCTTTGCTGATGATTCCTGGCATAATGTTTTTGAGAACGCTCAGATGGGATTAAATAAGGTCTGTGAATGGCTTAGTTACAATGTCTTAACACTGAATTTTGATAAAACAAAGTACATTACATTTGGTCATAGAGCTAACCTTCTTCCACCTCTATCTTTGACAATCACAGCCCACACCTGTGGTCTTAGACTTCCCGGATGTCACTGTCCCTTAGTTGAAAGAACCGATAAAATCAAATATCTTGGTATTTTGATTGATCAGACTTTAACGTTCAAACCCCACTTTGAAGCTTTAGTATCCCGTCTGCGAAAACTCATATTTATATTCAGAACCTTAAAACATATAGCAACGCCGTGTTATAATGTTAGTTTACTTCGCTTTATGTCAATCTCTGATTGAATATTGTATAACATCATGGAGAGGAGGTGCCAAAACATATCTTATAGAAGTAGAGAGAGCACAGCGTGCAATTCTCAAAGCAGGTGCTGGTCTCCCTTTCCATTTTCCTACAGACGAGCTGTATAAAAATGGGATGTACTAACGGTTAGACAAACTTTCATCCTGCATATCGTACTTAGACAACATTCTCATCTACATTATAACCCGGATTTTCTGAAGGATAAGCGCCGCAAAGATATAATTTGCAAAACTCAAACTTTCAACTCAGCTCTTTCACGTAAGTTTTTCTGCTTCATGGGACCCTTTCTTTATAACAAACTAAATAAAATTTTAAACATATATCCCAAAACCAAATCTAGTTGTAAAATAACATTGACAAAATTCTTAAAAACCCTTAATTACCAAGATACTGAGAATCTTCTTTTAACCCAACATTAATAATTTTAATTTCCTCAAACGAGTAAATTACTCATATAACAATTTTTAAATCCGTTAATAACGATACTCCAGCATCAGGATTGCTTCATTAGCACACAGTCACACACACACATACACACACACACACACACACACACACACACACACACACACACACACACACACACGAGCGCGCGCGCGCGCACACACATGCACACACACACGCACACACAAACACAGGCACACACACACACACACACACACACACACACACACACACACACACACACACACACACACACACACACACACACACACACACACAAACATCCATTATATGAATTTTACAATTCAATGTAACTTTTTATAACTCTTATATGATGTATTTCTTTTCTGTATTGTACTTTGTAGTATATGTAACCTATCCGCGAGGGGGGGCCTGGTGACCTGTAACTCAGGTTTTATTATAAAACCTATCATAGGCACCAGTCTCTCACAACGTTAGGTCCTTACTACATTGTTATTGTTAACTAGCCAGTAAGAAGTTGTGAAGAGATCAATAAATAAATAAATAAATAAAATAAATATATATAACTCTCTCTTCCTTCCTCTTATTAAAATACATAATTTTAACCACATGTAAATTGTTCTATTGAGTGTACAGACGACATTAAATACTATATAGTAGATAATAAAAAACGGTCACGAATGTCCGTAAGATTACTGTATCAAAGTAAAAGTTTATGTATTCAAGTAAACATTTTCATAAAAGTCGGCGAAAATATTCAATTGCCAATTAAAATAATAAAGGAACCCAATAATTTTGGCCGACAGTGTACCTACGCTGGCTCAACCTCCACCACAGTACATCTGTGCTCACGACTCGTGCCGGTTACTATATACGTTATAAATTTATGCATGTATATAATTACAAATAATAGTACTATTGATCATTACTGTATATATGTTGTGGCACATTAGGTAATAAAAGCCTAAATCACTGTCAGTGGGCCCGAGAGATGAACAATGTATAAACGACTGCAAGTAACTTAAGATTACCCATTTAATTACACTTAAATGAATAAATGGACTATAGTATATAGGAATTGAAAGGAAAGATCTAATTGCGTTTTGCATATGCACATACATCTACTCAAAAGTGTATCCAAGCAGGTGGCCGTTACTCTGCTCATCAATGCCAAATGTCAGTCAGTAACCATTTCGGTATGTCTGTTTGAGCAATCGTTAGATAATTTCTTTACCTTTATTTAAATGTTCACACTGACTATAGCTTATGATTTTTGTATAGAAGAGGGATCTATAGAAAGTGTTTACCGCCACACTTGAACACCTGTAACACCAGTGGAATTGTAGGTGCGTTACCGGCCTTTTAATTACTTAAATTTAAAATAAACCGGAAACAAGAAAAGCTGATGATCTTCAAATGGCTGAACAGGTTTTATTTTTGAAATATAGCTGAATGAAGAATAACACTTTCGATTAAAACACCTTGCAAAATGAAAAAAATATCATAATCGCTTCATGCGTTCAGGAGCTAGGATGCCACAGACAGATACATAGATAAACACTACAAACTTATAACAACCCTATGTTTTCGTCGGGGGTTAAAAAAGAGTAGTAAGCTCGTTTCATGAAGGTTCTTAAGTCGTATCTGGTGGCGCTAGGTTTTGTTAAGAAGTGTGTGTACCTTGAGCATGCGCATGAGCCCCTCGAGCTGCTGCATGAGGTGCTTGCGCGACTCCTGCAGCGAGGAGAGGTGTCCCTCCAGCTCGTCCTTGCGCTGGCGCAGCGCGCGCAGCTCCGACACGAGCGGCGGCGCGCAGCCCGGGCCCGCCCCGCCACCCGCGCCTGCGCTCGCCCCCGCGCTCGCCTCCGCCTCCTGCTGTCTTCTGGACGAAACACATTCTTACACATATTTGCTTATTACCAGGTTAGAATTGACACTTCTTAAATTGTGTTATATGCTCGGAGAAAAACATGAAATACTTAATTAAATCCTATACCTTTAAACGAGCAATTATGCAATTCTATTTTTTTAATGTATATATATATAATCGGAATCTGGGAAACGGCTCCAACGATCTCATAAAATTTAGTGTCCAGGGAGTAATGATCTGAGGATTTATTTTTAGAAATTGTCTTTTTGTCCGTGTTTTCAGGCAATGAAAAACTGCTACAATATAAGAAGGTAAATTTTGACACTGTGTTAATAGCTCAAGTGGATATCGAGCGGTCGCGGAATCGTAACGCCTTGGTTCGGGTCTTGTCTTCGGTCCGAATTTTTTTCCTTTTTTTTTTAAGTTGCTTTCTTTTGTGAGAACATCTATTATTTCGAGACCTTTTTTTAAGTATTTTTTAATAATACGAAAATTTTAATTAAAATTTCACTCACGATTTTTTATTCAAATAACCAGTTCAGTTCAATAAAAAACCATTCGGTCATCCGGGTACTTCTTAATTTATTTGAGTAGATTTTAAAATATTTCACATTAATCAAGATAAAAAATTGCCAGGAAAAAACTAACGTTCGTGTACCCGTTATTTAAGGCGATAACCATATATTTTTCGATAGTATGAAAGGCAATGAATGAGATCTTTTTTTGTTTACATTTTTATTTATATCCTATATTTCCAGATAATAGACAAAAACATTTCAAATAAATTAACTTTTCATACACCAAATGTCGCACGCCTACTTCGTGCTGGACAAACATAACGCATGCAGCCGAAAATGGAGTGGTTAAAGGCAAAAATCTTCGCCTTAACATTAGATGGCGCCGGTAAAATAATTTGTCGATAATGCCCGCTTCCCATATTACTACCAAACGATCTCTATTATTAATTGTAAACTAATTAATTTTGTAACGTAAAGCACGATTGTATACTGCACTTTTTATCTGGTTCTAGTTCTTTCCAAGACAGAGGTATTTTCCGAACCAGGCGTACAATAACACAGACTTTCAATTATTGTTGTTTATAATCTATATTGAACTTAAAAAAATCTATTTTTATTCTTATTTCAAGGAGCGTCATTAGTCATTGTTGTTTTTACAGGTTGTCGATACCTGTGTTGATAATGATAACATGCCAAACAACAAATCAAATAAAAATTATATGTGTAATTGTGTGTACACATGTGAGAAGTGAAACTTCTTTTCGACATCATTCTTCCGATAATTAATAAAATCAGGTGTTACTTTGCAGAACCCTTAGCATTATATTAAACACGCAATTTAGGTAGGGCGATAAATGCTCTTCAAACTAGGTAAGACATAACATATTATTTTATTAAGCAGATGATAGGAAATTAATTTTTAAAATCTTATTTTATATGTAGCCCAGGTGGTGAAGCGTTAAAGGAAACGTGAAGTTGATGATTTTTTAAACCGTACCAACTTTCTTCATAAAGTAGATAAAGAAGTTTCACTTCAATATATATATATATATATATATATATATATATATATATATATATATTTAATGATAATGTAACAAATCAATGAGAAAATTAAAATCGGATAAAAAAAGAACTTGAGTATCGGTTCAATTTTGTTTCAATTCAATCGGTGGTCCCCAAACCCAACAAGCACCAAGCATTAAAAAAAAATCAAGAGGAATAAATATACCTAAGTCTCGCAATTTCCCTCATAATCTCTCTATTCTTAGCTTCCAACTGAGATATAAGCTCGCGTTGCTGTCTGGCCGCATCTACCTCCGATCCTTCTGAAGACGATCGACCCTGCAATAATAATGTGTTTACATGAACATAGACCTCATCCAGAGATTGCCTCAAAGGTGGGATATTTATATAGTGGCCATGCTTGCCAACAAGCTTGCATTGTTGGTAACCGCTGCTTTATATTGATTTGTTATCAGGAAAATGCTGCTGTTTATGTCTTATTTCACGCGCTTCTAATGCAAAAGAAAGGAAAATATTATCGACGTAAAATAGCAGAATAGTGTTGCTATGTTTTTATGGTGAGCGTAGAGAAAAAGGGATTTTCAGAAATGGAGACCCATTTTACTGATAACGAGGCATTTTTAGTCCAGAGATGAAAACACATCTACATTTTGATTCTTAATTGAGGATTGATATAGATCTCAATGGGCCACAGCACCTTCTTACCATAGGGTGGATTGTGTGCTAGTTTGAAACTTTTACTTCTAGAAAAAAAACCCAGTTAAAAGCCAACTTACCAATTCAGGTGTGAGGGATGCGGATCTACCGGCACGAGGCTGTGGAAATATTTTTTTTTTTTACTGACATGCAATTTACTATCTTATCATTAACATTGAATGTATGCAACCTCTAACCTCTCCTCTGGCGACTAAGGGCCACACTTTGTATATACCAGAGGCATGTTGTTGTCATAATTATTCCACACATTATTGAGGTATTGCTAGACTAAAAAGTAAGAAATTTCTATAATATAAATTGTGTAACATAATCGTGAAATAAAAAAAGTGAACCAAAAACTTCATAATTTTAATATTTTATATGTGGAGCCTGTAGTTATATTAGTAGTATAGTTGTAGCACGAATGGGTCGGCTCGAACGGGGAAGGACCACGCTCTCACAGAATACCAGCGTGAAATAGTAGCTTAATGCTGCTGTGTTTCGTATGGTGAATGTAGAAAACCGGATACCCTTTTTACTGGAAACGAGGCATTCCATCTTAGTCCTCACGGGTGCCAACGGATCTGCATTTTGATTCATAATCGAGGATAGATGTAGATGTCTATGGGCCGCAGCAACCACTTACCATCATGTGTACTGTGTGCTCATTTGACACCCTATCCTATAAAAAACATATATATGTATACTCTTACGTCTATCACACAAAGACTTCCATCTTGTTTTCTAGATTACTGAGTTCCATTTGATACTATCCTCACACCTCACCCTCTCTCTCTCTCTCTCTCTCTCTCTCTCTCTCGCTTTTTTGCATCCATACTTATATCTACACATACACATCAAAAAAAATTTTTGTGATCACTAGCAAAATCTGATATATTTTTAAAATTTAACTTTATCAAAAAAAAGTGTTTACGTTTTTTTTTAAATAGAAATACACTATTTAAAATTAAAAAAATTAAACTTTATATTTTTTAATAACAAAAATTGAGTAATTCAATCCTAATGTAATTGTAACAGAAATTTGATGGAAATAAAAAGGTTGTTTAATCAAAGTTATGCAAGAATTTATTAATAGGTTTTTACTTAATACAATACAGCTCCTTCTTTGGCTTGAATACATGCAGAGATCCTCCTGGGCTTGCTGAGGATCAAGTTATTTAGCATTTCTTGCAGTAACCTGTTCCATTCTTAAATAACGGCTTCTCTGATCTCTGGCACTGTCTGGGGAGGTGGCTGACGGTTCCAAACAGCTCACTGTTCAGCATGAGCATCCCAAGCATGCCATATTGGGTTTAAGCCAGGCTAGCCGGCAAGCCAGTCTAACCTTGTGATGTCGTATTCTCGGAGAGCAGCATTGACTCATTGAACTCGACGTGCGGGCGCATTATCATTGACTAGTACGAATTTGTGCCCATGGTTTACTCGAAATGATCTGACAATTTCATCAATTGCGACTGTTATGTACCTATCTGCTCTCATGGAGCCTCGATACAGGATCAAAGGCGTTCTAGCTCCACTCATAAAACCACCCAAAAGGACACCGACTTCCTGCCTTGCAGAACGGTTCCAATGGCAGTTCTTTGCCTTTCAGTCTCTATGTTTTCTCCAGACACGGACACGTTGGTTATCTGGATAAGTACCGAATCGCAATTCGTCAACGAAAAGACAGTTTTGACAAATGTTTTTCTCCTCATTTTCTATTTTGCCGGAGTGTAAGGAATTCAGAATGGTCTGAGTGGTAACTTCAAGTCCAAAGGCGGCCCGCAGTTCTGCTTTTATTATAGTAGCGTTGATTGTTTGGTCATGTGCTGCCACTAGTCTGATATAGCGCACCGACGACTGCCTTGTTGGTCTACTGGTTGGAGTAGTGCAACTGCTGATCATGAGGTCCTGGGTTCAAATACTGGGTCGGGCCAAAAATATCAATTATTGATTTTTTCTGTCAAGAAATTCTCCGTAGCTGCCCGGAGTCAGGAAGTTGGCGGTGTCTTATCCCCGTGCCTCGGAAAGCAAGTAAAGCCGTTGGTCCTGCACCTGATCTCTCTCCGGTCGTGTCGGATTACCGTCCCATTGGATTATGAGAGTGAGGGAAAAGAGAGTGCACCTGTGCTTGCGCATACACTTGGGCACTATAATCCTGCCCTGCGGCGATGGTTAGCGCCGTGGCCGAAATTCGGTCTGGAGGACATTATTATTATTATTATTATTATTATTATAGCGCACCTGAGCAGCAGTAATAATAGTTGGGCGACCACTAAATTATCCATGCCATAGTACCTCTGCAACGTGGCAATGATAAAGGATATACATATATACAGCAACTCTGCGTGTTATTTCTCTCGTGGAATATTCTTTTTTCCTCAAAGTAATAATTCTAGCTATTTTGTCAATCATAAGTTTCCTCGAAAAAATATTTTAAATCCATTAAAATTGACTAAGCGCGATTTCTAAATGAGCGTAAGCTTGAATTGAATTTCTTTTTATATGGGAAAACAATTAAATTTGTTTTATTATTTTATTTTCGATGTCCGTATATGTGATTCGTGGGTCTTCTCGCACCAAAATTTTCATCAGTAGTCATATATTTGCACACATACATTTTCTGTCGTTACTGCTGTTTGCGGGGCCCCGGTTCATTGGTCATCTTTAAGGTTAATTTTACCCTTTTTGAATTCAGCGAACCACTTAAAAATTGTTGCGCGTGAAGCTATCCCCTAATGATGATTGTAACCGTTGTAAACTTAATTGTTCAGTTAAACCAAATTTTACTGTTTTCGTTCATCGTTTTAAATGAAAAGCGCGGGAAGAGCAATTGGCTTGTGGAGTTCTATTTTTAAATAAATTTGCTTTTTAGAAACATATAACATGGGTGCATTCCATTTTTAAATTTCGAGCATCTCAAGACTTATTGAGTGACCTACGTATTTTTGCACATTTTTGTTAAGTTTTTGTTTCGTTATTGAACTTTTTGTTTTGTTGTGGACTCAGTTATTGTGTTTTAGTCGATAAAACCTAACTAAAATGGTGCCCGTTGCACAAACCATAGACGAAATGGATCAGCCACGGCCTAGCTTGAATAATGGACATCCTTCATTTTATTTAAAAAAAATTCAAAGCAATTTTTAAGGTAAGAATGGTAAGAAGGATTACAGTATTGGCAACCACTTGAGCTTAGTACGAAAATGAGACATAGTCATGTTTACCTAATACAAATATATATAAACCTTAAACGAAAATGCTTAATTCGTTAAAGTTTCTTAAGGTGAGCTTCGGTAAGATCTTGATAACTGACGTCCGTATATTAAAAAATAGGGAAGATAAGAGAATTGGCAAGCACACTTTTGGTGGAAATTGGAAGAGAGTTACGTAATCTACGCAAACAGGCTGCAGTCATAAACTACTATGAATCTCTTTGATGTGATGTCGTCACGACAGATTCTTATCTATATGGATTCCCAAGTACTTTACTCAACTTCTGTAAGGGATAATAGTTTAGGCAAATACTATTTGAGTAATGTAATTAAGGCCTGTAACTGCCTTGCCATGCCCTGCGATATTACAGGGTTAACGTGAAAATCGTATGCCACACCGCTCAAGTATACGTTCAAGATCTGCATTTAATGCATTGGGGAAATCGTTAGGACGAGCTTTAGTATATATTTGTAGATCATCTGCATAAAGGTGGTAGGAAGAAGTTAAATAATTGGATATTGAGATTATAAAACTGCAAAAAGTAAAAGATATAAAACACATACATATGTTACAGCAAAATTATAATGTATTGCTGATGCATATTAGTTGCTGGCGACCAGACAGGTAACTTCGAAACCAACCAATCGCTATAGGAGATACGTTAAGAAAGCGCATTATAACGAGTAGGACATCATGGCCAACAGTACACTGCCATCTGACATCTTATAACAGTCATTTCCATTCGTAATCGGATATCATCGGTAATGTTCACCTATGCTGTGGTAGTATAGTAACCAGGTCGAAAGCCTGATTGTAAAAGATTAAGGAGAGAATTTGCATAACGAAGTGAACTGGGTATAAATAAGACGTTGAAGGACTTTAGATAAGAACGGCAGTAAAAATAAAGGACGATACTTAGAAAAGCAAACAGGATTAGTTTTTTTCGGAATAGGAATAACTTCAGTATTTTTTAAAGATGATGGAAAACTACTTGCAGAAGTTAGGTATATGACAAATAATAGGAATAGTAATGTCAAGAATTAGAAGAATCATGTTACGACTGACACAGTCACTTCTCACTGCATTGGAAGTAATAGATAAAACACTTCTTAACCCTTAACCAAGATAAGGGAACATGCCTCCCACATAGCATTTTCGATGCCCTTAACAGGTTTTGGCGATAAAACGCCCACAAACTGTCAAAAACCCTGTAGAAATATATTACCTATGGTCACATCAAAAAAAAAAAAAAGAATCGGAATGCAAATGTCACTTTTATAGCTAGTTAATCTGTGACTGTCAGTTGGTTGAGTGTTTTTTGAACAAGTGCCGCGTTTTTTTTTTTAATAATGGCGAAACAACGAAAAGTAAGTCGTACAATTTTTTGATATGTTGTAGTTTTTGAGTTATTCTATTGATTTATGCATAAATTTTAACCAAATACTTAACAAAATTACAGATATAACTAATTTAAAATGTGGGGAACATATGCCCTTAGCCTGATAGTACTGTTGATTATGTGGGAGCTATATGTTCATAGCCTGATGAATTAGAATTGTTTATTTCTTCACTAGCTATTACCCGGTTTTCATTTTTAATTTTTATTATATTCTAACCAATATGCTAACATGGTAGTGGGTATGTTTTTGTCATCTATTAACTAGTCATTCATTATGTGTGTAATTACTTTATTTTACAGAAAAAGTAATAATTTTTAAAAAGTAGTAAAAATGCAGGCATGCTCCAACTTAGGCCACATCATCAGGTGACCACCAACAGGTGAGATTGCGGTTAAACGCCTGTTTAGTCCGATATAAAAAAAACTCAACAGACAAACTCATTTTCATTTATATATATAGTCAATCTCAATCTCAAGGCGGGCAATGGGATTATGTTTTCCCACATGTTTTTTTTTTCATGTTTTTAGCATTTTTTTTCAGTTTCAGTGATGCAATATGAAACAGAGCCTTTATAAGTATACAAATCCATAAAAAGAAACAATGTTGCTACGACAGTTCTCTGGGGCCTGGTAAAGGGTTAATGTCACTAGTAGAGAATGGTTTAAAAATAAAAGAGGAGTAATTGGAAGTGGGAATAATTGAAGATATATTAGTGTATTAACTCTAGTAGTGCAATGTGTGGTGAAGTAACAAATTAAGGATGCCTTTTTAAAATATTTATATCTCCAACATTATTTTGGATTAGGTAGCTTATCCTAAAATGCGTACCATAGTCCTATTTTCATGCGCTAGCCTTGCGGCATATCTAGCAATGAGCCGATGCTCGTCGTCCACTCCACGCGATAGGTGATCAGCTATACCTGAAAAAAAATTAAAATTATTTAGAAGAAGGAGAAGGGTTTCTTGGTCGACTTAAAGTACGGCAACAATTTCTCTTCACAAAGAGTTGGCATTAATTTCATATATAAAGTCACCACAGTATAAAACAAATAGATGTTGATTTTTGAAGTGAACATTTCTTTACAATCGTTGTGATTTGATACTAAAAAGCGCACTAAAAAGAGACAAATATCTAAAGAATTTAGCCTGTGAGGCTATACAGACTGCTAGGGCATACAATGCAGTGTACAGTGTTTCTTCTTAAGTATGGAGATAATGCATGTGATCTATCAGAATATGGGGTTAATGACGAAATTTGTTGATTAGTCAATATTTAAGTACTTGCGATGATGAAATTGAAAACATGAAGTACCGGTATAATATGTTATGTAGAATAAATGTCGAATAAAATGTAAAATAATTTTTAAACTTGATAACAATATGATAATAAACAAACCCTACAATTATCCTAATCCTGACACTGCATGTGTCGCATTTGAACTGCCCACACATGTTTTTTTTTTAATAAAACTAAGTGACAGTTAAATGATGGAGTGAGTACTGCAGATGATGTTCACCGACGTCCAACTTCAAATAAAGTAGATGTGAAGTCACCTCTGACAACTAACACAAAATATCTTAAATCCAAAATTATTCTAAAGTGAAAGCTACTTACTGCGATGGGTTGATCTTGAAGACCTCGAATCTAGAGAGCCTGTATTGACATATCCGCTTACATACTCTGGAAAACCGTTATGGGCTGGCACAGGTGAAGGTGGCCTAGAATTAAAATTATAAATGCATATATTTAAAAAAAAATACTTGCTATAAATTTTAAACCACCTATCACATCAGTCAAAAATCTTCCAAATAAGTCTATATTTTTCAGGATAAATGTGTATGTATTAATAAAAAAGCACCCTTTGGAAATACAGGTGTGAAGCTAAGTATATAAATGGAACCCCGGCTTCTAAATTATTGGATTCTACTATAAGCAATACATAAATTAAATTTTTCTTATAATTTAATATTAATTGATTTTGAATAAATTACAAAATATCATTTGTCGTAAGCTATGGCGTCTGAAATAATTTTTACGCCATATAGGCGTATAGTAGACGTAACAGCAATATTATTGCATATTGGGACAGACTTGACGTACCACAAAGACGTATGCGCATACGACCGTCAATGTCCACATGATCCTGAGGACATTTAGTCATCATATTATTTCATATTATTTATTTATTGCATCCACAACGTTACAGTAAAGTTGTTGAGAACATTATAAGTTTTAACTTAAAACTATGAGATCATTATGGGCCCTGCAGGGCACGGCAAATAAGAGAGAGGAGGGTCATTACAATAAATAATCACAGCAGATGTATGTACGTACGTCTACATATTTTAGTATTGCTGAGTCAAGATTTCGTCAAAACGCGGTCGCATAGTCATGTAAACAACACACAATATATAGACTTAGATTCAGTATTAAAAACAACAAAGTTCCGGAAAATATACAAGGTGTCTATAACCAATTTAAAGAATAAAATAAAATAAATCTGTAAAAAAATGGTTATTATAATATAAATAAATACCTGGTCAAGAACCTGAATGTAGGTGCCTATAGCATTCAGCATACACTCACTATCAAGTGGACCGAATGCTCGTTTGTCATCCCTAGTTCTATAAAAGAGGATAGTATGCTCACGTATCCCTTCACTGTATACCGGCATGTAAGTACATAATTTCAGTTGCGATTGAACAAGAAGTTGAGTTTGGAGTGCCCGCGTATCCAGTACAGTTACATATAAAAAATCCTATAATAACTACTAGGTAGTAGGAACTCTTTTCCAGATAATAACCCCTGGGAATGAGGCGATCGCTTCTAAGCTGTTTGGCGAATAGGTTTTGTACAACATAAGTACAAATTATTGTATGATATAATTTGAAAAAAGATATCCCGCTGGGTACCTTGCTGGTTCCAACCAGGGCAGAAGTGTCTTATTTACTTGTAATCTATATTTTTTTTATAGGATAGGGTGACAAACGAGCACACAGTCCACCTGATGGTAAGTGGTGGCTGTGGCTCATAGACATCTACATCTATCCTCGATTACGAATCAAAATGCAGATGTGTTGTCACCCGTGAGGACTGAAATGTAATGCCTGGTTTCCCATAAAAGGGTCTCCGGTTCTCTGCACTCACCATACGAAATACAGCAGCATTAAGCTACTATTTCACGCTGGTATTCTGTGAGAGCGTGGTCCTTCCCCGGTCGAGCCGACCCATTCGTGCTACAACTATACTACTAATATAACTGCAGCATGGCTCTACCACGTAAAAAATATCTATATAGAATAAAATATTCTATTCTTATAGTACCAAAGATGTTTTATTAGCCTCACATTTGGCACCAATGTCAGTTTAAAATAACCAACTAATACCCCTTGAAGAGCTTCTGTATTTCAAAGTAGAGAACTTACACTACTTTCAACACTATTCCCCTATGTTCAGCCATTGTTAAGACCCAGCATATTAGAAACACAAACTTCCACATCCAATACAAATAATAAAACATTACCAGAAACAGTGAGAAATTCTGATGATGATAATTCTATGGCATATCCTAATTACATTCCTTCAGATGTCGAAAGTCAGTCTTCCCCAGTGTCACCAATTATCTTAAATTCAACACTCTCCACCAAACACAATGGACAACCCACAAGTCTTTTAAAAAGAAGTGACAGAATTAGTAAACTCCATTAGTCAAAGTCAATAAGAAGTGACTGATTCTATAAGTTATGTTAAAAACATTGGATGAAATATAGATTATCTCAAGCCGAGAGAAGACCAATGCTGATGTCATACATAAGTTTAAGTAGTTACCCGAAGAAGAACAGAAAGAGAATCAGGAAGAGTATGAAGAACATATAAAATTGAGGTTGATTATCATTTAGAATTAAAAGAATTTAAGGCAATGCGAGATATCTCTATTGGAAACACGCTAAAACTCACGGATAGCACGCTTTTAAAATGGGCAAACGTTAGATGGATACAAGTGAGGAAAGATGTTCTGATTCACTTTTCTTCAAATTCGACTACTGAAAAAAATTTAAGGGGGTAAGCTCTGGAAACAAATATGTACTCTGAACCAATTTCATTAAAACAAGTTAAAAAAAAGACCTTGATGGCTATGTGTAAGGATGGAACTATTCTAAAGAATTACCACAGACTTTACGAAATTTATTACGAAAATTTGCCTTTTGTAGGGAACAAAATTTGGAGACAGTAGCTAATAATAACGACGCTATTTTTGAAGGTCCCTAATTCGTATCGCTCCGGAAAAGTCGCCGATGGTAAACAATTCCACTGAGAAGTTGTACGAGGAAGAAAACATCAAGCAAAACGCACAGTGGTGGAACGCCAAGCATCCAGATGGTGAATATGGGTTACCACGTGAATTTTGACGCGATGTGCGTTCGTGAAATTTGGCGGCTGGAACTAATCTGAACAATTCCTCAGAACACTCCTCATGGTAGATGCGATAGAAAATGCAAAGGGATGCAACATCCCTACGCAGCGCCAGTGAATCGAGCCGATCCGAGCTGGCACTGGGGTGCCCCAGCCCAGAGATGAGAACAGTATTCCATATGAGGCCAAACTTGCGCTTTGTAAAGTTGTAAGCGGTGTGCCAGCATGAAATACTGTCTCGCTCTGCTGAGCACGCCAAGCTTTATAGAGGTCAATCTTGCCTTCTCCTCCAAGTGACCACAAAACTGCGCACTATTCTATATGTCGACGCCGAGGATTCCGATGCTGGCTGAGGCAGCAAGGGGAGTGCCTTCAAACTGAGGAGATACGAGAAAGGGGTTCTTTTTAGCGGTTAATGCGCAAACTTGTGCCTTTTGGGGATTGAATTGGACTAGATTTAGTCGCCCCCAATCCGAGACTTTGTTAAGCAAAGACTAAAGAAAGACAAGTTTGTCCCGGTACAGGGCGACGTTTCCCCGAGAAATATTGGCACGGGCGGGTTTTAAGGCATCACCAGTGCTGTCGTCTGCATAGAAATTAGTGTTACCAGTTTGCAACATATCATTGATATGCAGAAGAAACAGCGTTGGTGATAGCACGACATACCTGTGGTTGAGCATGCGCTCAGGTTGGTCGGGTAGCGCGGCAGCTGCGCGTGCGCGCTCCGGCTCGCAGTGGAACAAGTTACGACATATGTGTAGTGTGTACGTACACGATGTGGCTGAGGTTGAGCGTGCGCACGGGCTGGTCGGGTAGCGCGGCAGCCGCGCGCGCACGCTCCGGCACGCAGCGGAACAAGTTATGACATATGTGTAGTGTGTACGTATACGATGTGGCTGAGGTTGAGCGTGCGCTCGGGCTTGACGGGTAGCGCAGCAGCTGCGCGCGCATGCTCCGGCTCGCAGCGGAACAAGTTACGACATATGTGTAGTGTGTACGTACACGATGTGGCTGAGGTTGAGCGTGCGCTCGGGCTGGTCGGGTAGCGCAGCAGCTGCGCGTGCACGCTCCGGCTCGCAGTGGAACAAGTTACGACATATGTGTAGTGTGTACGTACACGGTGTGGCTGAGGTTAAGCGTGCGTACGGGCTGGTCGGGTAGCGCGGCAGCTACGCGCGCACGCTCCTGCACGCAGCGGAACAAGTTACGACATATGTGTAGTGTGTACGTACACGATGTGGCTGAGGTTGAGCGTACGCACGGGCTGGTCGGGTAGCGCGGCAGCTGCGCGCGCACGCTCCGGCACGCAGCGGAACAAGTTACGACATATGTGTAGTGTGTACGTACACGATGTGGCTGAGGTTGAGCGTGCGCTCGGGCTGGTCGGGTAGCGCGGCAGCTGCGCGCGCACGCTCCAGGACGCAGCGGAACAAGTTACGACATATGTGTAGTGTGTACGTACACGATGTGGCTGAGGTTGAGCGTGCGCACGGGCTGGTCGGGTGGCGCGGCAGCTGCGCGCGCACGTTCCGGCACGTAGTGGAACAAGTTACGACATATGTGTAGTGTGTAGGTACACGATGTGGCTGAGGTTGAGCGTGCGTTCGGGCTGGTCGGGTAGCGCGGCAGCTGCGCGCGCACGCTCCGGCACGCAGCGGAACAAATTACGACATATGTGTAGTGTGTACGTACACGATGTGGCTGAGGTTGAGCGTGCGCTCCGGCTGGTCGGGTAGCGCGGCAGCAGCGCGCGCGCGCTCCTGCACGCAGCGGAACAAGTTACTACATATGTGTAGTGTGTACGTACACGATGTGGCTGAGGTTGAGCGTGCGCTCGGGCTAGTCGGGTAGCGCGGCAGCATCGCGCGCGCGCTCCGGCACGCAGCGGAACAAGTTACGACATATGTGTAGTGTGTAGGTACACGATGTTGCTGAGGTTGAGCGTGCGCTCGGGCTGGTCGGGTAGCGCAGCAGCTGCGCGCGCGCGCTCCGGCACGCAGGGGAACAAGTTACGACATATGTGTAGTGTGTACGTACACGATGTGGCTGAGGTTGAGCGTGCGCTCGGGCTGGTCGGGTAGCGCGGCAGCTGCGCGCGCACGCTCCGGCACGCAGTGGAACACGTTACGACATATGTGTAGTGTGTACGTACACGATGTGGCTGAGGTTGAGCGTGCGCTCGGGCTGGTCGGGGTAGCGCGGCAGCTGCGCGCGCGCGCGCTCCGGCACGCAGCGGAACGACTTGCGCAGAGTCGCGCCGATCTGCTTCGACGGGGACTTCTGCACGTGCAATGTTTCTTACGTCAATCATCCATTTATATAATATTATGTATTGCTAAACAAATGTATATATATTCATATTTACTTGTATGTACTAATTATACCCCAATATATAAAAATTCCGTGTCATGATATTCGTTCACGCTATTCTCCGAATTAAACATTAATAAATAAATAAAAATCTTTTTGACTATGTTTGCAGTTTGTCAAACTGTTTTACTTTTTATTAATTAAAATTTTACTTTACATTAATTAATATTAAAGAAGTTGGTCTTCAAAAATACATTAATCATTACATAGTTCGAAAATATATTGATTAGAGAAAGTACTTAAAAAAACGAAATTGTTTCGTCAAGTATCTTTAATTCACACAAATATCACGCAACATGTTATACTAACATATGCAGCATACTCCTTGACTTCATGCTCATTGGTGTGAGGGGGAGAGACCCTTCCACGCCAAAAGCAGTCCTGGCACAGTGTGTAGCCAGCACAACGCGTGCAGCGGTAACGGAAGCCAGTCAGGGAACTTCGCCTACATACGCTGCATGCTAGTGGGTGGACAACTGAAAACAAAATTGTCTTCACATTTAATATCATCAGCCTATAAAAAATACAACACGGTCAGATGTGGGCATCTTAGCAATAGCTGCGGTAGTCATCCAACATTATAGGTGTTTCCTATTTTTGGTCTGGGTTTTTAATAACATTTAAGAAATGCTTGCATACTGTCATCTAGAGATGATTATAATTACATTAACAGATAATATAATGTATTGTTATTACACAATGTATAACTTATTATCAAACTACTAACTTAATGTTGTTATCCTGTAGCTATTGTGTGGACATGCAAGTATGCAATAGTATTATGAATAAGTATACATAGAGAGAGAACACTACTCAGATATCAGATATAACTACTATAATCATTTAGTGCAGAATATAAAGTTCAATTTTATTTTACATTTTAATCTTAACTTATTACCTTGCCATTGTAAGTTGCATATTTGAAACTATGATTTTAATCTTTAAGTAATTATAATAATATTATTATATTATTATATATTATATAATAATATTGATTCTAGAGTGACAAACGAACACACAGTCCTCCTGATGGTAAGTGGATGCTGTGGCTCAAAGACATCCACATTTATCCTCAATTAAGAATCAAACTGCAGATATGTTTTCACCCCTGAGGACTATGATAAAATGCATCGTTTCCAGTGTCTGGTTCTCTACACTCACCATACTAATCACAGCAGTATTAAGATGCTATTTTACGCTGGTATTCTGTGAGAGCATGGTCTTACACTATTCGAGCCGACCCACTCGTGCTACAACCATAATATAACTGCAGCGTGGCTCTACCACGTAGCTTTAACATAGAGTTTAAAATTTAATATGGAATTTGATAATCAATCAGTTATAATAATACAACAGGTGCCATTTGTTCTGGTTTTTAGGTACTACACTTCTTTACGTGGTAGAGCCATGCTGCAGTTATATTAGTAGTATAGTTGTAGCACGAATGGGTCGGCTCGACCGGGGAAGGACCACGCTCTCACAGAATACCAGCGTGAAATAGTAGCTTAATGCTGCTGTATTTCGTATGGTGAGTGTAGAGAACCGGAGACCCTTTTTACTGGAAACGAGGCATTCCATCTTAGTCCTCACGGGTGACAACGCATCTGCATTTTGATTCGTAATTGAGGATAGATGTAGATGTCTATGGGCCACAGCAACCACTTACCATCAGGTGGACTGTGTGCTCGTTTGTCACCCTATCCTATAAAAAAAAAAAAAAAAAAAAACATCAAAGTCGCTTATTTTATGAAATACAGAGTTATAAATTATTGTATTCCATGACTTAGGATGCAAACCGAAATTGCAATAATGCTTTACAGGCTTTCTACATTAACAGTAATGATAAACATTATTGATGCTATTTAATAAAATTGTTTTACTCAATGCTGTTGTAATACCATCTGAGGGTAAGTGACAATGCAACTCTAACTCTAGATTATAAAGCTGACTGGATTATCTTAACAAAATGATATCATCGTTTGATTCTGTAAAACTAAACAGTTATGTGAATATTACCATTTTCAACGCTCGCTAAGCGGTGCAGAAGCGGCAACCAGACAAGGCACGGGGGTCCCGGATCCGACATTAATGTGTCTAAGAAGTCATTTACTGTTATTTTGCCACTCTAGAAAAACAATAAAAATACAATTTATAGAAATATTAAACATTAGTTGGTGAAAAAATAGTAGTGATAGTCAATATATGTCAAAGGTTTCCTGTCATTTCCAAGAGGGTTAGTGAACAATTAGTCTACCGCACTGCTCCAATGCGAGTCCTTGTACTTCACGTGTCGTTAAAATACTATTTTTTATAGAATAAGGGTGAAAACAAGCACACACCCTGCCTGGTGGTACATATACATTTTATTCTCGATTAAGAATCAAAAAGTAGATGTGTTGCCAACCTCGAGGACTAAGATGAAATGCTTTGTTTCCAGCAAAACAGGTTTTCAGCTCTACACACTCGCAATACGAAACACAATAGCACTAAGCTGCTATTTCACGCTGGTATTCCGTGAGAGCGTGGTCTTACCCCGGAAGAGCCGATCAATTCCTACTACAATCACAATATAGCTACAGTGTGGCTCTGCCACGTACCAGGTATTTCACAGACAGCTACTATCTTACATATACAATCAAAAGTGTATATGTAAGATAGTAAAAAGTTCTTAAATCTTAACATATAAACAAAATGCTCCTGCTTGTGGTTGTAAGTGTTAGAGATGGGCCGAATATGGATTTTACCGAATACGAATATTCGGCCGAAAGTTTGTAAAAATTTTACCGAACCGAATATTCGGCAGGATCATCTCGGTACCTAACCAATTTATGTCGAAACTTGTTACCACAAAGCGCGCGTGATTAGCGCCGGACCATGCCCCTCGCTTCCCGGCCACACTGACATGTTATTGCATCAACTAGTACTGTGCAAATAACCGGCACGTG
Source organism: Parnassius apollo (assembly GCA_907164705.1). Classification (NCBI taxonomy): domain Eukaryota; kingdom Metazoa; phylum Arthropoda; class Insecta; order Lepidoptera; family Papilionidae; genus Parnassius; species Parnassius apollo. The sequence goes on from CAJQZP010001576.1 coordinate 5,181,906, forward strand.
CTTATGTTTTGACCATTTTTTGAAAAAAAGTATTTCATTTAGCCGAATATTCGGCCGAATACGAATATTCGTTAAAGATGCCGAATAGCCGAATATTCGGCCCATCCCTAGTAAGCGTGACTGCTGATTATGTGGTCCCGAGTATGATTCTCAGTTGGTGGCAAAAAAGCAGTTATTAGATTTTTTTGTTAAGTCCCTGCTCGTAATATTTTGAAAAAAAAAACATTATTGAGATAAGCTTTAAGCTTTGAACTCGAATTTTATGCGAAACCGCATGAGTCTCGTAGTTCAATATAAATAACATACCTGATTGAAAATTGAGAGTGCCAATGAGTCATTGTAACTAAAGGAGGGCGACTCGTACACCGCAGCCGGTAAAGCCAACACCTCGCGCAGGTAATCTGATAGCCTCTTCATTAGCAGGTGGCCATTGCCATCTGACAGCTGGGAGAATATATCTGTGTGAAACAAAATATCTGTGGTTACTTAAATGCACCACAGTACTGTTTAAGCATTAACGACTTGTAATAAAATTATTATATTGTACAAATTTTCGATAAAAAAAGATGTGTTCGAAAAAAAAAAAGGAGGAGCAAAAAGAAAAAGACAAAAAACAACATAAATACATTGTATGTAAGAGACTACTACTGGGTGGTGCGATTGTTTTTCGGTCTGGAATACCATCTGGGTAGGTACCTATTTCGGCTAAAGAGAAACGCGTGCGCTGCTTTTTTTAAGTTTCAAGTGTAGAGAGCCAGTGTAATTAAACGCTGTAAAGCGTTCCACCTTAGTCCCCGGAGGTGACAATGCATCTGTGGTCTTCTTTATTTAAAGTAAGCTGCAGGTGACGGGTGTCCATGGGCTTCAAGTGCCACACTTGTTTCACAATCAACCGAACTGTAAGTTCCGTAAGATTGTTTGTTATTTCATATAATTTTATTTAAAAAATAAAAAAGTAAACAACCTACATATATCATCAGAATATTTTAGATTTATCAGACATGCAGGTTTCCTTGAAGTGTTTACCTTCACCACAGCACATGTAGTAAATCAACACTGAAAATTGTAATTAGCATTGGCTTTTTACTTATTATAAACCGGTGCATTATCATTATCCCATCTGGTGATAAGTGGTAATAAAGTCCAAGATAGAAGCATGTGTTTGGTTGAAGTGCGGCAGGTTTGGATACCTCATGTGTCTGTGTCAATAACAATGAATAGTTCTATGTTTACATATTTGTCTATGTGCAATGAAAGAAATATAATTATGAAAAATGAAAAAAGACGACAAAATACAATGACATAAGACAAAATTCTAACATAGAAGTTACAATTTCTTTTACTGAAATAAACACAACACATTCAAATAATACAAAGTTATCATGATTCAGACTAGTGTATTATGTCACATTGTGAAATTATAGTACAAGGCAAGTACAAGTAAATATATCGAGATCACTGCCCAAGGTTGTTAGAAACATGAAGGATTAGCGGAAGTTCTTTTACGAGACTGGATGACGTGAAAAACTTCATTATTATATTCATGCCTATGTGCCAAAAGCCCTGCTTTGACGTGGCATTGTGAGAATATAGGGGTGTAAATTAACTACTGTCTTCTTCATCATCAGTCGGTAAAAGTACTTCATTGTTGGAAATGAGCATATTTCATATGTTGCACCAGTGCATATTGGCAGTCTTAAAATTTTCTCAAATATTTTATTCATTAAACATACAGGAGCATGTGGTAAATGAGCACTTAAATTTCATTTCATTGGTGCCAGTGGGAATCAAACCTCGATTTTTTCCATACTGTGAAAATTACAGCAAATTCTTTGCCTTTGAGCTATCACAGCTTTGTTGAGCATTATTAAATTAAGATAAATACTTAACTTACATCTTAATTTATCCATTAGTTTTCCTGCACACATAGTTGCTAAAGCTACTTTTATTGAGAAAACTCTGATCTTTCCCACATTATCACTGAAAAGGAAATTAATAAAATGAAATATTTTCATTAAAATAACTTCAGAGGTCGGTGCTATGATATTTGACCCAAATTTGGCTTGAAGTCGAATTAAAAAAAATTTAAAGTCAATTTTTTTTAATTTTTTGAGTGGTCTGAAGAATATATCAAATTTGAATGTCATCTGAATAGTTACATTAAAAACTTCATCGCCTATATTTCGACCCTTACGACCAGGTTCACTTTATAACAATCGATAAATAAATATATATACATACAAAATAATAAATATAATATACATACAAAAGAAAAGAACATAGAGTCAAATTGAGAACAGCATCATTAAACTGATATTTTATGTGATATTCTGTAGAATCATAGTACTTTCCAGTTGAGCTCATCTATTCACAGTAAACAAAATATAGATATAGCGTTGCTCTACGACAAATTCTTATAACAATTCAAGAGTTTACAAATAAGGCTATAAGACTTCAGTTAGCAAAGAAATCATCAGACAGTTGAAATTGACTATGAGGACATGAAATCCAACAAAAACTGCAATAACTGATAGTTGTTATAAGTAATATAGATACAAATTAATATTTATATAATTTGTATTGGTTTCTGTTTACAAGGACTAATTTGAAAGTGAAAAATTGTTTGTGCTTATATGGGGACTCAACTAGGACTTTTGCCATTTTGTTACAATAACTGCCATTCCGAGTCGAGTTAGTATATTCAATTACAACTGGATTCATAAAAATAAAAGGGATAACTAGTTAACAATTATTCTTTTCTTACCCAGTACTATAAGCCGATAAAAGCCAATTCAACAATAGGGCTGAGCATGCCTCTACAGATACCTGATGTGCTGGCGGTAACCTCTTATTTAAATTATGGTACAATGAAGACACTAAAGTTTCCAATCTCGTCACATTCACACATGCATTAGGTTCCAATGTGTTCAAGGCATTTTCACGGAATGCCTCTATCACATTCCAAATGTCTATTACATGTACTGAAAAGTAAATAAATTTCATTAGAAAATTGCTCTTCTAAAAATGAGAGATTGAGAACAATAGATCCTCTTTCCTGATAGCAAGGTGAAAATACGCATTATAATTTTTAATTGAGTATAAATGTGTCTATTGGTCTCAGCACCAACTTACAATTAGGAAGATTGTATTCACATTGGTCATTAGTACTTGCATAAAAAATTTCAAATTTATGTTTTTCTCATAAGTGACATACAAGGTTATAATTTATTTGATATAAAGATGATATTTGCAGAAAGATAGATTCAAATAGAAAAGTAAATTTCAGAGCAGTTCATTAATAATGACTTGGTCACGGCGGCCAGTTTCAATGGAGACTAGCCTTCTATACAGAAAAGAATTGTAGTACCAAGTGTACACACAAGAACAGGTGCACCATCACTTAATACTGTGAGAACGAGGAAATCCTTATTTGGATAGTATTAAAGGACGGTATTTTGACATAAGCGGACAGAGATCAGGCGCAAGTCCAACGGCTTTACATGCTTTCTGAAGCAGGGGGATCCACCCAGTTTTTAAAAAACTGCAACTTCCTGAATGTGGCCCGCTACTAAGAATTTCTTGACAGAAATAACCCAAAACCTGATTTCTTGGATATACCCGAAATTAGAACCTAAGAACCTCATGATCAGCAATCACATTTTCTATCACTAAACCAATGAGGTAGTCAACAGTTAATTAAAGGTACAGATTAAATGAGTAAGAATATATCATAGGTTTCACAGTTTTCATTTTGAGGAGAGAATGTTAGATTAGTTTACCTTGGGATTCGTTAACCATTATTTTTATTTTATGACATTTTATATGTACAGGGTTTTCGACTTATAGAGTTATAGCCCTTAATAAGTCAAGTTGATAATGACAATTATTACTTTTATTTAATTCCATTACTTTCATCATACCATACGGTGTGCATAGATGTGTTTTATTGTGTAATAAAGGCACCATGCTCAGCACACTTGTTACACACTGTATTTCTTAAAAGAAGGTGCGCCTTATTTACATTTTATATCAGTTAAAGTGTCCTTCACTATTCTTGTTAAGGTTTTTTTTTTTGGTTCATATATGATCATATCAAAAAACTAAGGTATAGATTAAATAAAGCTCCCATTAAAGAAGTATATCACTTACAATTACACTTTTTCTGTACATAACGAAGCTTGCAGGCAGTTCTATAAGATGCAAACCTAATTAAATCAAAGTTTTGCTCCCGCATCTCTTGTAATAATTGAGATCTTGGATCAACTGAAGCATTTCCCAGATTAAGTGGGGGTATAACCCCGACATTTTCTCTTTCTAAAGACATGGTTAAACCTGCAATTTTTAATATAAATAAAAATTAACAACTAGTCCTTAAAGATAAAAATATAATGATGTTACAAGAATCTTAATATTACTCAAACACTATCGGTATCAAATCAATAATATGATGTGTAGATCTCTTTAAACATAACATAATGATTGCCACCATTGCAGATTTGAAAATTAAAATGATTCACAAGTTACATAAAGTGACTCAATACTAACAGGAAATCCTTGTATTGTTGTTTGTATAGTAATTAGTAAATGCTTAGTTTCGTTTTACAACATTAACATAAAGATTCTAAACCAAAAGACTGTTAGTTGAAATTCTTTATTAAGGATATCATATGTTTACGCAAATATAATAATGATGCACGCCAAAAATAACTGTTAACAGTATTGAAATCTTCACCTGTATTTATCTCATAACTTTGTTGACATAACGATAATTAATTCACCGCAATTTACTAACGATACCTTGTCGTTAAATCGATTGTCGTTAAAGATAGTGTCCCCGTATTTTGTTGATAATGCGCTATATCTTAAGCTTGCGATGATTTACACACTTTGTAATACGTGAACACTATTATTAGGTTGTAGTAATTGTTTGTATTTCAAAAACCTTTAAAATTTTAAGTGTTTAATTTATTCTTGTTCTTGAATTATGTATGTTTATTGAACTGATTACTGAATTGAAATCTACATGACAATTCTGCCATTACAGTGATGTATATTATGTACCGATTATAAAAACCGGTGAACCGGTCTTACACAAATTAGTTCATTCATGTAGGAATCGATTGTACAGTATTTATTTCTAAAATACCTGCTGCTAGGAGTGGTCGTTACAAAACGTAATTAGTTACTGAAACTATCTATTCACACAATAGCGGGTAGCGGGTTATTGCAGTGCAACGAAACTATCTATTACATTTTAAACGTATACACGTTTCATGAATCACGAACGAGCGATCAGTAGTCGGCTGTTGAAGTAGAAGCACATGAGTAAAGAAACCGACTCTTTACGCTGTGGTAGAAGTACCACCGGTCGTCGAATGTCGAGTGAGCGCGGGTGCTTTTGCATTTGACCTTTGACTCTATTAAATAATACTAAACTTTATGTGATAGTTATCAAAAATATCTTGAAGGAATGCCAGTGTACTTTGGGACTTTTTTTTACAAAAGATACTACAACCATGAAGGCCAATATTCTATAAAAACATTAATACATGTATTCATTTGATTTATTACATAAAAATGTAGGCTTTAGATGTCTAAAAATAAGAATTGTAATAATTATTTGCTATAAAATCAAACTTATATCCAATATTTTATGCTGAACTTGTGGGTGAATTTATCATAATCATAATTATTAAATAAATTGTTTGTCGTTAAATCTTTTCTAGTGATATTTTTATCAAACCGTGCGAAATGATTAAACAAATAAATAAATTTAACCATTAACACCATGTCTAATTCCATACGAAACGGTAACAAACAATTTTCTCGTGAAACGGACATCGTTTCATTTGCAACGTTTTTCAATTAAACACGTCGTGAAACACTATTGAAGCCGCTATTAAAATAGAGTATTTCAAAAGCCGCTATTGATATTCGATAGATAGTTTCGTTTCGTTACTCAAAAAAGCCGCTAATACCCACCGCTACCTGCTGCAAAATATGTCAAGTAGCAACGACATCAAAAAACGATGACAGGTATTTTAAGTTCTATTACAGCTCATTAAAATTCAAGTAGAATAAGTATAATTTAGCAGCTAGAATTGATCCAATCAATTAATCAGAGCACTACCGCAATGAAAAAGGTAAAATATGCAACATCTCTTCACAAATTCATAGACACTGGTTAATAAATATATTTATTAACCAGTGTCTGTATTTTTGTGGCATCGTATTTCCCAAACGGATGTACGTTTTTTTTGCGGGAACTTGACCGTCGGCGGCTTATTGCTCTTGTTTTATCGTTTAAATAATAGTTTGAAGTGGATTTTGATACATAAAACTAATGCGATTTTGAGTATTAAGTGTTTGTAGCATCTGAACTATTAGATGTGCTGCGATATTGATATAAACCTCAAGTTATTTTGATCGCTTAGGCGCCTTAAGAACTTGGGTGTCTGTCGGCATCGACTGTCTACTACGTCATCGACTACTACTACTGGGTTAAGCTGTCATCAAATCTTCCGAAAACTTTGCAATGTAATGCATCAGCATATTGTGAAAAAAATCTATGAAAATAAAGATCCCTAAAGATGGCTTAAAGGACAAGCATCCAGGCCAAAAAGAAGCAAAATTAAAATATTTCTTCTCAGAATTAAAAGTGTGCTAAGATAAACATGTCTTAATAAAATTTTTAGTTTCGACAAATAGAAGAGATAAGTGTGTAGTATGAATACAGAAAACATACATTTTTATTGAATCTTTGTGATTAACAGTGCGAAATTCGATATCTGAATCCAATAGTGCCCGATACTCGAATCCGTTACCAATTTTTCTGCCGTATGAGTCTTGTACTCGAGACAATCTAAGAAGCCCGATTTGACAGCGATAAATTCTAACTTCAGTTAGTAATAAATCAATGGAAGGTAGAGAACAGGAGAACGATCGCTGTATAAAATAGTGTCCCAGAAATATGGACAAAATAAGTGAGGCGCAGCAATCGCTAAGTTACCTCAATAAAAGCGGGTTGTTGTGCGCTAGTTTAAAATGATTATAACATCATTCAAAAAAATAACGAAATTATTATTAATAACACTTTGCATGTTTTAATGTTTCTTTTTGTCAAAAATTACAAAATTACGTTTTACGTAAATTTATAGTGTATAGTCTGTAGCGTGCTATTGATTTATAGTCGTTTTGAAGACTTTAGTTCTTATACTCAAAGACGTAGCTTAGTGACGCGCCACGGGAACCACTGTTTAGCCTCGGACAAACTTTATACCTATTATAATTCATAACAAAACTGTCATAAATACACATACGGTATATATATAATGACCACATTATTTATTTTAATTTCGTTCATAAGTAAGTGTTTTGTTGGTAAGTTGTTCTCGAAATGTGAAGCGGACACGCCAGGAGTATCAGTATTTAGACCTTTCGGATTGTATTTCGACTACTTTATACCAAATTAGACACAAAAACTATTGTGCCTCTGTTAGATGATACAATAAAGTAGCACAAAATATTTTGGTTTCTAATTTTAATACCACGGGTACTTTTTTTCTCCGGATAACGTAAATAGAGCCTCTCAGGATTCACCCGAATCTCAGAATTCACCCTCATACAAGAAAACCGACAAACGGAAATTTTTGATGGAAAGGTATGACATTATCCTAAAAAAGAGTATGATTCTTAAGGGAAGTTAATAAAATGGAAACCAACTGGAACAAGATAATATTTATTTATGAGACATGGTTAAACCTAATCATTCTGTACCACAATCTTGAAGGGATGATACGCAAGCATCCAGCTCAAAAGTTCCAATGGGAAAGGGTGGACGCCCCACCAAAAACATTATTATTTGTCATGCTGGATCTGCCGGGAAAGGTTTTATAGAAAAGTAGAAAAAAGTACCACGAAGACATGAATTAGAGTGGTTTACGACCCTTATGCAAAACCTTCCAGAAGAGTGTACGATAATTATGGACAATGCTCCCTATCACTTTATCTAACTAGATAAAATTCCTAAACAAACTAACAAAAAGGTTGATCTGGTGGCATGGCTACAAAATCCATAGTGTGGATGCTGACATGAATTTATTGAAAGTAGAATTGTTAAAATTAGTAAAACAAAATAAACCTGTGAGGCAAAAATATGATAAGTGACACAGGAACATGGACATAAAAATAAAGGGGCCCCAACATACCACTGTCAAAACAATACTATAGAGATGATTTGGGCTTAAGTTAAAGGTTATTATTTAAATATTTTAATCTAAAAAATATTAAAAGAAGCAAGCATTGTGTATGTATTTACAGAAGAAAAAATCCAGGAAAATTTTAATATTAGTAGATATTTTTCATCTAATATAGCGGCTGACTGCTGTAGTATTGTCATAGTTAATTTAATGGCATATTTAATAGAACCCATCTAGCCGTTTGACTGCACAAGGGAATAAAGAATGTAGTCATTGTTACCTTACCTTTTTTTACGTGGTAGAGCCATGCTGCAGCTATATAGTGGTTGCAGCACGAATGAATCGGCTCGGACCGGGGTAGGGCCACGCTACTCACAGAATACCAGCGTAAAATAGCAACTTAATGGTGTTAATATGTTTCGTATGGTGAATGTAGACAACCGGAGACCATTTTTACTGGGAACGAGGCATTTCATCTCAGTCCTCAGGGCTGGCGACGCATCTGCATTTTGATTTTTAATTGAAGGTAAATGTAGATGTCTATGGGCCACAGCATCCACTTAACATAAGTTGGACTATGTGCTCGTTTGTCATCCTTATATTATTAAAAAAAAACCTCTTTTACAGGCTATGCTGCATGTCAAAATACAAAATCTCCATTCACCACAAAATTGAATCAGTATAGTAGAAAGGTCAAAAATTATAACGGAAGATAATTGATAGAATCAGGCGTTACTTTGTGGAAATCCATTATAATAAAAAATATAAAAAATATTTTTTATTATATTTTTTTTATTATAACGGATGAATTTAGAAGAGACGAACATTTTGACAATTTGATTGAAAATTAATTTATTATAAAGTTAACCGACGACGACAGTTCAACTGGTGACATTTTCTCTAGATCATCCAGTGATGAAAATGAATAAAAGTGTTACGAATTCGGTGAATTTATTTATTTACCTGACCCAACTTATATATTGTTAATTTTTATCCTGACTAACGACTAGGCTTGCTAACTCCAAAAAAGGCATTTACGGGATTACCCAGTTCGATACCAGGGACTTGGGTATATTACGCGGGACACAACACATCACATACAAATTGGTTAGAAAAAAGCACTATACATTTTTTAATCAATTAATAAAAAACAATACAAATGTTTGACAAACATTTAAAAATGTTCTATTTAATTTATATTTTTGTTTAAAACTGTACTTATTTTGCGATTTTATGCATTTTAACAAGTTTTGTTATGCAATACGTAGTTATAAAATTCACTGCATTTGTGAACAGAGAAATTTTAATAATGTGTAACAAATTAGTGTAGTAGTAGTGGAGTTGGTACGAGATAGATACTAATATCATATAATCACTGATTTCCGGAACGAAAGGCGTCCCGCAAGGGGACACGGCGGAACGGCCTAAAATTGACCCAGAAGCGAGAAATCTCGGATAATTCGGGACTGTTGGCAAGCCTACTAACGACCCGCCTCATCTTTATACGGGTGCATATCATTTGCACGCCTAGAGCTTTCCTCTGGGTACGCAACCAGTACATTATATACGATCTATTATTATACTTAAACCTTGCGGAAAAAATCAGTTTGTGGTGTTTTAGTTTATATTTTGGCTTTTAAGCTTGCCCAAATTTAAACTTAGATCGAAAATGCGATTGTTGATCATGAGGTCCCAAGTTCGAATTCCGGGTGGATTTATATATTTTGTATTTATGTAATAACCGTTAAATATTACAAACTCGTGGGTGTAATAAAACGATTTATGCCTCGAGAATCAATCATATACAATGTAAATAAATGGTCGATTACGAACTCTAAGTAATCGATATGTCTCGAGTATCGGTTTTTATAGCGACCGATTTTTTCTCATCACTACACAACGTAAACATATGTCAACAAAGTACTTTTATCATAGATTTCATGGGGGTTAGAGAACAGGAGAACGATCGCCGTAGAAAATAGTGTCCCAGAAATATGGACACCATAAGTGAGTCGCTGCGATCGCTAAGTTCGGCCAATAAAAGTCATTTTCAGTCTATTTTTCTAATCAGATGCTAAATCACTTGCATGTCCACGTACAATAAAATATTTCTCCAATTTTTTAATGTTTCTTTTTGTCAAAAATTAGAAAATTACGTTGCATGAAAATTTGCTTACCAATTCTGCGAAGAAAATTTGTACATTATTCAACTAACTTCATCTACTTGTACTCATAAACAGCTAACTTCTAGCAGCACTACTCACCGACGTCAGCACCGCTATAAATTCTAAAATTTTCAAGGACAGGCGGGCTATGCTTTAGTAAGTAGTAATCGTTCTCCTGTTCTCTAACCTCCATGAAATCTATGATAAAAGTGCTTTGTTGACATATGTTTACGTTGTGTAGTGATGAGAAAAAATCAGTCGCTATAAAAACCGATACTCGAGACATATCGATTACTTAGAGTTCGTAATCGACCATTTATTTATATTGTTTATGATTGATTCTCAAGGCATAAATCGTTTTATTACACGCACGAGTTTGTAATATTTAACGGTTATTACATAAATACAAAATATATAAATCCACCAGGAATTCGAACTTGGGACCTCATGATCAACAATCGCATTTTCGATCTAAGTTTAAATTTGGGCAAGCTTCAAAGCCAAAATATAAACTAAAACACCACAAACTGATTTTTTCCGCAAGGTTTAAGTATAATAATAGATCGTATATAATGTATCGGTTGCGTACCCAGAGGAAAGCTCTAGGAATGCAAATGATATGCATCCGTATAAAGATGAGGCGGGTCGTTAGTAGGCTTGCCAACAGTCCCGAATTATCCGAGATTTCTCGCTTCTGGGTCAATTTTAGGCCGTTCCGCCGTGTCCCCTTGCGGGACGCCTTTCGTTCCGGAAATCAGTGATTATATGATATTAGTATCTATCTCGTACCAACTCCACTACTACTACACTAATTTGTTACACATTATTAAAATTTCTCTGTTCACAAATGCAGTGAATTTTATAACTACGTATTGCATAACAAAACTTGTTAAAATGCATAAAATCGCAAAATAAGTACATGTTTTAAACAAAAATATAAATTAAATAGAAAAAATTTAAATGTTTGTCAAACATTTGTATTATTTTTTCTTAAATGATTAAAAAATATATGGTGCTTTTTTCTAACCAATTATGTGATGTGTTGTGTCCCGCGTAATATACCCAAGTCCCGGATATCGAACTGAGTAATCACGTAAATGCCTTTTTTGGAGCTAGCAAGCCTAGTCGTTAGTCAGGATAAAAATTAACAATATAAGTTGGGTCAAGTAAATAAATAAATTCACTGAATTCGTAACACTTTTATTCATTTTCATCACTGGATGATCTAGAGAAAATGTCACCAGTTGAACTGTCGTCGTCGGTTAACTTTATAATAAATTAATTTTCAATCAAATTGTCAAAATGTTCGTCTCTTCTAAATTCTTCCGTTATAATTTTTGACATTTTACTATACTGATTCAATTTTGTGGTGAATGGAGATTTTGTATTTTGACATGCAGCATAGCCTGTAAAAGAGGTTTTTTTTAAATAGTATAAGGATGACAAACGAGCACATAGACCACCTGATGTTAAGTGGATGCTGTGGCCCATAGACATCTTCATTTACCTTCAATTAAAAATCAAAATGCAGATGCGTCGCCAGCCCTGAGGACTGAGATGAAATGCCTCGTTTCCAGTAAAAATGGTCTCCGGTTCTCTACACTCACCATACGAAACGTATTAACACCATTAAGCTGCTATTTTACGCTGGTATTCGGTGAGAGCGTGGTCCTACCCCGGTCGAGCCGATCCATTCGTGTTGCAACCACTATATAGCTGCAGCATGGCTCTACCACGTAAAAAAGGTAAGGTAACAATGACTACATTCTTTATTCCCTTGTGCAGTCAAACGGCTAGATGGGTTCTATTAAATATGCCATTCAATTAACTATGACAATACTACAGCAGTCAGCCGCTATATTAGATGAAAAATATCTACTAATATTAAAATTTTCCTAGATTTTTTCTTCTGTAAATACGTACATAATGCTTGTTTCTTTTAATATTTTTTAGATTAAAATATTTAAATACTAACCTTTAACTTAAGCCCAAATCATCTCTATAGTATTGTATTGACAGTGGTATGGTGGGGCCCCTTTATTTTTATGTCCATATTCCTGTGTCAACTCATATCATATTTTTGCCTCACAGGTTTATTTTGTTTTACTAATTTTAACAATTCTACTTTCAATAAATTCATGTCAGCATCCACACTATGGATTTTGTAGTCATGCCACCAGAGCCGCCTTTTTGTTATTTTTTTAGGAGTTTTATCTACTTAGATTAAGTGATAGGGAGCATTGTCCATAATTATCGTACACTCTTCTGGAAGGTTTTGTATAAGGGTCGTAAACCACTCTCATTCATGTCTTCGTGGTATTTTTTTCTACTTTTCTATAAAACCTATCCCGGCAGATCCAGCATGACCAATAATGTGGGGCGTCCACCCTTTCCCATTGGAACTTTTGAGCTGGATGCTTGCGTATCATCCCTTCAAGATTGTGGTACAGAATGATTAGGTTTAACCATGTCTCATCAATAAATATTATCTTGTTCCAGTTGGTTTCCACTTTATTAACTTCTCAAATTTTCCGTTTGTCGGTTTTCTTGTATGAGGGTGAATTCTGTGATTCGGGTGAATCTTGAGAGGTTCTATTTACGTTATCCGGAGAAAAAAAGTACCCGTGGTATTAAAATTAGAAACCAAAATATTTTGTGCTACTTTAATGTATGATCTAACTGAGGCACAATAGTTCTTGTGTCTAATTTGGTACAAAGTAGTCGAAATAAAATCCGAAAGGTCTAAATACTGATACTCCTGGCGCGTCCGCTTCACATTTCGCGAACAACTTACCAACAAAACCTACTATGAACGAGAAACCATATATATATAAAAAAAATATATATATATATATATATATACCGTATGTGTATTTATGACAGTTTTGTTAAGAATTATAATATAAAGTTTGTCCGAGGCTAAACAGTGGTTCCCGTGGCGCGTCACTAAACTACGTCTTTGAGTATAAGACCTAAAGTTTTTTTAAACGACTATAAATCAATAGCACTCTACAGACTATACACTATAAATTTCTAGCGCGCTATTAAATACGCTATGTTATAGCGCGCTATTTATAATAAAGCGTGTAGGAGGACGGCAAGTGCGTTAAGTTTTGCAGCACGCTATATCTCGTAGGACGTTACATTACATGTCGTTCATTGGATAGACCGCGTGCTATATAAGAACATTATTTCGTAATGACTCGCATTTTAGACTAAAATAAAATAAAGCGGTAAAGAAAAACCAATGAACGCTTTTTCATACTTTTCAGGCTTACGACTTTCTATAATCCTAAAAATATTTTTAGGCATGTACTTTTGAAAACGAAATAAAATAAATTATTTTTGTTCTAATTGATGTAAACGTTATTTTAACCATAATATAAATTGTAAATCAAATAACTACGTATTTAAAAGTTTATTGATTGTATTTATAAAAATCAACTATTTACATACACTATTATATACATTTTTGTATCTATATTTTATTTACATTTTGAAAAATTAATCCCCCCGGAAAACCCCCCCCCTAAAAAAAGCAACAACCCCAAAAATATTAGTTAGGTTTTTTTATAGCAGACAACTGAAGTCACAACAGCTCATTTTGTAATTTTACAGGACAAAGCTTTTAAGATTTTTTTCGCATTTATTTCCTTATTACTGGATTACTATCTGTGGTACGTTTTAAATATTTATAAAATCAATTGTTTATTGTATTTGCTATAGTTTCATGTAAATTGTTTATTTTTAATTACTGAAAAATATCTTAATAACAGCTATAATAAAAAATGGCCTGAATTGTGACTTTGTTGCACCAGAAATAATTTTATATTTATGAAATAAGCATTATTATTTAAGATAATGTTTTAAATGAAATAAAGTTTATTTACAAATATTTCATATATTTTCTTCTCAAAAAATCAACCTATAACAAAAAGTCTTATAAAGTACTAAATAATATAGCATCTTTTTCATAGTTTTAATTTTAATCAAACTCTAGGAAAAGCAGACTTACATAATACTCAGTCTTATAATCTTTAAAATTAGGAAGTCTTATTATGAGTCTTATAAATGGTTAGAAAATGTTTACTTACTTACTTACTTACTTATCTTCACGCACAATCCCTAACGGGGTAGCCAGAGAGAACAGATCGCCAAGTGTCACGATCCTTACATACCTCTTTCGCTTCTTTCAGGTTCATTAACTTCTTCATACATGCACGTCTAGGTATCCGAGTACTCTTGACCCTCCCCTCTTCGAGCAATTTGCTCACATGGTCTTCGAAAGTTAGTCTCGGTCTACCTCGACACCTTTTAATATTTACTTTCGCTCTATATATTTTCTTCACCATTCGGTCTTCACTCATTCGTTCAACGTGCCCAAACCATTGGAGTACGCCCCTATCAATTTTTGTGATAAGGTCATCTTTCAATCCTGCCATATTGCGAATCTCTTCGTTTCGCTTTCGGTCGGCTAAGGTAACGCCACACATTTTACGAAGAGATCGCATCTCCACTGCATTCAACTTGCTTTTATGCTTCTTCTGGCATACCCAGGTTTCGCTGCCATACAACAAAATCGGTACCAACACTGCATTATGTATTGCAAGACGTGCACTCTTCACCACGCCTTGCCTTTTTACTAATGCATTCAGGGCACCATTGACTTTGTTTCCGGCAGCGACACGCCTGTCCACATCTAAATCAAATCTTCCATCCCGGCTGAAAGCACTCCCCAAGTATACAATTTCATTTACCTGTTCTAGACATTGATAGAAAATGTTTAATCTTATAAACAATAATATTCTTATGTAAATTCGAACTTATAGTCTGATAAACTTGAAAATAAATTGCAATTATTATCAAAAAACTAACGTCAATTAAATTGTATCAATCATCATACGAAACAAAATAAATTTAAAAATAGTAAAATTTTAGTTTTAGGATAAATTCAAATCAAACTTTTTACTTGTTTAAAAGCTTTAAAAATAACTATTCAAATAAACTGTTATATAAGTTTTCATAATACTTTGGAACAATATTACCAGTAATTAATTGACGAATGTCTTGTTTCTTATTGTTTGCAATTGGCAATTTAGAGCTATAAGCAGCACTCAAATTAATATCTGTGATATTTTTCTTGCCTGAACGACTAACTTTAATTTTAGCTTCTTTAATTGTTCAGTTTTATATGTAGTTTTGTACTTATATGTATAGGAATCTTTAATGAATTTCACTACTTTGATATCCGAAAGTCTGATTGTTTCGCCATCAATAGTTTTGATGGTGTTTAGGTTAATATCATTAGCAAGTATCTTTAAATCATAGAAACTATTGAAGCTCATTTCATTAACAATGAAACTATTACCAGCCTTTTTAGCATTACGAATTAAGTCAAATACTGATCTGGGGTGTAAATTAGTCCAGATTTTTTTTGCTCGACGAATATTTTTCTCTATTATCGAGTGGACAGCATCCGCTTCATTTTAAGTGTGCCAACGAATCAGGTACTTTTGTGTTATAGATCTAATTAGCAAGGTAGAAACGGCATAATAGCTTAGAATGAATTTGTTTTTTTGTTGACCGCAACAGTTATCGGAGAATTTTTTTTTATCTATATCTGGTTTAGTCGAAGAACATTCTTTTAAAAAATTGTACACACAAGAACCTATTTCATTGGCTCCTCGTTTACCCAGACCCTCGTGCCAAAAGAAAAAAAAAGTTTTATTATCCTTAATGTCGGTTACTGTAAAGTTATAACAATTTAGTTTACTTTTATAAAAAAAATGGCGACGATTGGCCTATAGGACAAGGCAATACTGCTTGCAGATCGAATATAGCCACAATGCTACTGTTACTATCTGGGTTTTTGCACTCGTCTAATCTTGTTTTTTTTTTCAATCCTGCTTACTCCTTTCCTCTTGATGTAGATTATAGCTGGACGTTAGCGATTCTTTATCTACAGCATTTTTATAGGTCTCACATATGTCACATTGGTCTTTACGTGGAAGAAAAAAGCTAATATTAAATTGGGTATTGAAAATCCGATGGTATGCGTCGTAATTTGCTGGTTCCTTGTTGTTAGATAGACGGTTTTGTTGATAATTACGGTGTAGTTCGGCTACAGTCAAACCTCCATCTATATATTCTCTAGAAGAATTGGCTCTGATGTAGTGACTTTCGATCCTAGGGATCGAATTTATGTGGTCACGTACGGATTGTATTACTTCAGCATCTAGCTTTGACTGCTTTCCGTGTTTACCGCGTTTATCTGTTGGTATTACACTTACGCTTGCAAATTTACTTTCAATTACAGTACGTAGTGGTTTATTACTTATGGCTAATGTATTCAATAGAAAAGTTTTACAAACCCTTATCTCTTTACCTCGATTAATAAGAAAGTAAGTTGTGTTTGGTTTTCTACATTTTCTATTAATGTCTCCACCTTTTCGAATCTTGAAAGTACGGATTTCATGTTCAACTTGCTTTACACAAGAAGCAAGGAAGTCACGCTGTCTTTGAAAAGAACGAAGCTCCCAGTACGTCTTAAATATATATATATATATATATTATATATATATATATATAAACACTCACGCCTGTCACCCAGAGGGGTAGGCAGAGACTACGGACTTCCATTTGGCACGATCCTGACATACCTCTTTCGCCTCCTTTACATCCATATATCTACGCATACATGCTCGTCGGTTAAGGGTACTTCTAACGTGGCCCATTTTCAAAATATCGCCAATTTGGTCGATAAACTTTTTCCTAGGGCGTCCCTTCCCGACTCGGCCATTCACATCTGCCATATAAATTTGCTTTGTCACTCTTTCCTCATTCATTCTTTCTACGTGACCAAACCACCGAAGCATTCCTTTCTTAATCCTGGTCACAACATCATCTTGCATACCACATTTATCTCTTATCACGCAATTTCTCACCCTGTCATTCAGATTACACCCTAGCATATTCCTTAAAGACCGCATTTCTACAGCATTTATTCTACTTTCGTGCTTCTTCTGCCACACCCATCTTTCACTACCATACATTAAAGTAGGGACTAACACAGCATTATGAATTACCATACGTGCCTGTTTTGACAAATTCTAGTCTTAAATATTATATTCCTATTGTTAATATCGACGAACTTTTGCACAGGAATGGCGGTACATTATAATAATAATAATAATAATACATGTATCCGTAGTGAACACTTCACTAATCTAGTATCATTTACATAGATTACACAATACACGTCTATGCGTTACGACTGTTGATCTACAAATGCCCCCTTCACTGTCTACCCTTGCAGCATTTATAGCAAAAATAAAATAGGGTTTGGATATGACTTCCGCAAAAGTCAAATCCATAGTCAATAACAAGGCAGAGTATTTGCCAACCGGATGTTACCGGAAAATGTACAAAATCTCACCAATAGCAAGAATGAAATAGGGTTTGGATTTGACTTCCGCAAAAGTCAAATCCATAGTCAATAACAAGGCAGAGTATTTGCCAACCGGATGTTACCGGAAAATGTACAAAATGTCACCAATAGCAAGAATGAAATAGGGTTTGGATTTGACTTCCGCAAAAGTCAAATCCATAGTCAATAACAAAACAGAGTATTCACCAACTGGATGTTATCGGAAAATATACAGAATGACAACAACTCGGCCATCCGTTTATCAACGAGTCCCTCGTTGCGATTATATGTCTGCATTAACAATTAAGAAGCTGAAATATACGGTAGTGAAGACAAAAAAATCATCAAATCACATTAATATTCAACCATATTTGGATCCTAATAATTAGTTTATTTAATACGCAAGTTACATTTTGTATTAAATCTTAAAATATAATTTATTGTAACAGAAAACCAGAAGTAATAGTTTCTAAGGCTCTTAAAAGATAAATACATTTCTTATAGTTAAGGATAGGTTAATTATAATTTAAATCAATTATGCAATTAACTTTTTTTTTGTTTACATTTCATCTTTCAACTTATATAAAATGTACGTTTAATAACGAGTGGGAGTGCATACCGACACATTACCTTAGTCAGGGGATAACGACCCCTCACACTTGAGCAGACAATCCATGTCATCGATTGCAGACCCAAGAGTGGGTATTGCTACTCCAGCCGAAGACCTTGGCTAGGGATTACGACCCTCACTCTTAACCTAAATCTAACATTCAGTATTTTTACAGATTCAAACGAGTGGGAGTGCATACCGACACATTATCTTAGTCAGGGGATAACGACCCCTCACACTTGAGCAGACAATGTATAACATCAATTGCAGACACAAGAGTGGGCATTGCAACTCCAGCCGAAGACCTTGGCTAGGAATTTCGACCCTCACTCAGAACCTAAAACTTATCTCATACAACAATCAGTCTTTTCTCTTTATTCATCATCACTATCGCTATTGTTATTACTTGAATTCTCATCACAATCAGTAGACGCATTATGATTAAACATGATCCAAGGAATTTTTTTATCAATAGTCACAACAGCCTCGTAACGCCTCCCCTTTCTTGATAGAGGAGTGTCCTCGATTATGAAACGGTCATTTGGTAATACTTTTTTTATCCTATAAGGCCCTTGACATTTCGGCTCAAGTTTTTTTGATTGCCCTTCTACACCAGTAACTGCTTTAACTACTCTTTACTAAATCTCCTTTATTAAATCTCACCCCGGTATTTCTATGTTTATCATATCTTTCTTTATCTTTATTTTGTTGATTTTTAATAAGTTCATTCTTCAAGCTTCAGCTCTAATTTCATTTAAATTATTTGCTGTGGTATCGGGTGTTACTTCTAAAATAACTTCGTTTAATATGCCTTGACTTGGATTCGTTACTTTATACCCAAATAGAAGTTCAGTTGGAGTCTTTTTTGTAGTTGCGTGTATGGTTGTGTTGAGCCCAAGCTGAATGTCGGGCAGATGTTCGTCCCAAATACCACTTGGTTTATTGTGGTTAATTGTTGCGAGAGCTGCTAGAATAGAACGATTATAGCGCTCAACTTGGCCGTTGGCACGTGGCGTTGCCACAGCATTATACACGTATTTTATTCCACAAGATTTTATATACGATTTAAATTTAATGCTAGTAAAACTAGTCCCTTGATCTGTAATAAGCCTAAACGGTGTTCCAAAATAGCAGATATGCTCGCGAAATACCCTAATCGAAGTGGTAGCTTTAGTGTTTCGAACTGGTGTGAGGTTTATATATTTTGTAAATGCATCTACGATTACAAGAATGTATGTATTTCCGAGTTTTGTTCTTATAAAAGGGCCAAATGGTCCGCATGGATCGTATGGAACAGTTTATCAATCTTTGGAATTGGATGGAATTCTCCCGCTTTCGCTCCACCAGGTACTTTATGATCAGCTTTGCCTGGCGTATGTGGACTATGAGAAAGCCTTTGATTCCGTCGAAATTTGGGCGGTGCTACAGTCTCTTCAGCGGTGCCTAGTTGAGTGTCGGTATATTGAAGTGCTGAAGTGTTTGTACAGTAGGGCTACGATGGCTATCCGAGTACAGAACCAGAGTACGAAACATTACAAGCTGCAACATACTTTTTTATAAACCGTCGCATTTTGGGAAAACAATATGATTCCTTGATACGAGAAAGTGTTTTGTCGTACCCAAAGTTACCAATATCGTCATGGTTGCTTTTAAGGTTTTGCCACCTAGCCCCTTTGGGTACCACCCATTTCAAAGTGTTATCATTCATAACTTTGTATACTCGCCCGTTTTTCAACTTAAAATTCTTAAAAATATCCGTTACTTCTTTCGTCACTGGACTTTGAAGGACATACGCAATACGTTTAATTTCATTGTCATTTTGCTGAATTTTAATTAACCAATCTTCTGTACCAACATTAAAAACGTCTAGGGCCCGCTCATTATTTCCAGTACTTTCTACTGCTCCCCTACTTAATGCGTCCACATGTGCCATCCTTTCCCCAGGCCGATACTCTATTTCACAATCGAACTCCATAAATTGGATCCACCATCTGGCGATCCGTGGTACTAGGTCTCTTTTTGTCAAAGTGCTTAGTAAAGCATTGCAGTCCGTTACAATTTTAAATTTTCGCCCTAATAAATAAACTCTAAATTTATTCAATGATGCTATTACTGCCAAGGTTTTTAGCTCATAAATATGAAGTTTTTGTTCATCTGCCGAAGTTTGTCAGCTATAATAAGCTATTGGTTTAAACAATCCTGAATCGTCTCTCTGCAACAGGATCCCAGCGATTCCGAATTTACATGAGTCTGTATGAAGTTGAGTTTCCAGACCCGGATTATAAAGAGATAAAATTGGCCTTTCCGTGAGTTTGTTTTAAGTATCTCAAAAGCTTGAATTTCGCTGTCACTCCATTTCCAATGAGCATCCTTTTTCAGCAATCCCGTCAAAGGTCTTGCTATTAGGGCGAAATCCCTAATGAACCGGTGAAAGAACAGAACCTCCGCACAAATTGTATTTTCCGGGGAATAGATAATATGCTTCACCATTGTTTAACCGCCTAATACTCCCATTGACATAAACTTTGCCATTATAATTTTTGTCTTTACCTTTCACACGAACTAACTTTGTTTCAGCAGTCTGTATTATTAAAAAAGTTGAACAAAATAAAGGGTACTTTTGCAAATCCGTATTGACTAATCTTCTAAATATAACGTCTGTATCTGTTTTTATTATTTGTAAATTAGGTCTCTGTAAAACTATGTCCGAGGAGAATAGGACAATTAATTAAGGCATCATCTATAATAAGGGCTTCCACATTATTTTCCTGGACACCCTGAACCTCTATAGTCACTAGGGCTTTACCTAATGGTCTATAGGGTACATTTCCTAATCCCCCGAGCACTGGGCCTTCAACTTGCCGCCAGTTTATTCCTAGGTTTTGAGCTGTACTAAGGTGGATCAAAGTACCCTCACTGCCGAGATCGACATGACAATTCGTAAGGTGGCCATTAATTTTCAATGGAATCTTATATTTACTACTCGTATTTGCCGTGTTATCTACTATAAGAACTGATTTTAGATTTCCTTCCTTGGTACCTCGATTCTCTCTAGGGCACTCAGAGGTTATATGTCCCAAAAAATTACAATTATTACATCTAATCTTAGGTTTATTACAACGAAAAAAATGGATGTCCTATATCTTTACAATTAAAGCATGACATTTGACTGTAAATAGGCCTGTGCGATGAGTTAGGTTTCGAAATAGGTTGTGTATTGTTAAGTATCGTAGTATTTGATCGACGTTCTCTGTTCTTTAATAAAAATTTATCATTGGAGTTTTTGTTTTGATCTAATAGATTTGAAAAATTTTAGCACTTGTTCAGGTTCGCCAAATTCTGCACATTGTGCCCCTAATCTAATACCCCTATCGTCAATGCCAGCAATTAATCGACGGCCCTTTTTCCAAATATCTCACAACGATTGAATAAGTTCATTTTTGAATAATAATAAAGTTCTAGCGAATCGCCAAAACGAACTCTCTTATTGAGCATCTCTGTTAATAATTCTGTATAGTTATCACGTGAAGGAAAAGACTCCTTTAGTTTGAACTTCCATTCAGACCAGGAAAAAAGTAAAGTAGGTAAGCCCTGATACCACGTTCTTGCTACCCCACTTAATTTAGGCAAGGAGTAATGTATAATTTGTCTTTCATCCCAATTATAAATTTGGGCACACTCTTCAATCTTATGGATCCATGCGTCTATTGATTGTTCTTTACAAAGCGGGTCGAATTCAGGAATAACGTTATTAAAGACAGAAAATTTATCACGATCAACTACGTTCTTGAAATCCTTCATAACGTCTATAAATTTTTCAAATAATTTTGTTTCATTGTACCTTGGTTCATCTATTGACGCGGGTGAACTGCTGCTTGAAGTCTTTCGTCGCCGCTGGTGGCGATGGTGCCGGGATTTATTCTCCTTGCGCTTGCTTAGCGACCGAGAACGCTCACGGCTGAACGTGCCACGATCGGCTCGACGCCGGGACCTTGATGATCTTGTCTCTCGTAGCTCATCTCGCGAACGAGATCTCAGCTCTCGGCAATGATTGCCGATCCGTTTAGACATGATGAGTCATGAAATAAAAAGAAATAATTGTTTCAATACAAAAAAATTATAACTTAATTTAGTGAAGCTAACTACTTATTAGTAAAACAATTAATGTTCATATTATAGTGAAAATGACGTTTGTGTTCTTTTCTTTGACATATTTCATTTAAAAATGTTCAGCTAAAGTTAAATACTAATAACATACCACATATTATGTAGACTGACAAGTCAATTATTTATTTGGGCGAACCATATATATTATGATCCTTTCCTAAGTTGAAAGCGTTATACTGGTATAATTTGTATATTTTCGTAATTTATTATATTTCAGTTTTACGAAAAATATTACTAAAATTCAGACTATTATTTCCTCAAAATCGAGAAAGAAAAGTTTCGTAGCCATGCTTAATAAATTAACTAAGAAAGGGTAAAAAGATATATTCTTTTAAAACTCTTTACTTACATTAGTTCCTTTTCAGCGGTATCCCACTTCTGAGATGTTAATATCGACGAACTTTTGCACAGCAATGGCGGTACAATACATGTATTCACTTATTATCACACACCGAAACACTATCACAACCGTAGTGAACACTTCACTAATCTAGTATCATTTACATAGATTACACAATACACGTCTATGCGTTACGACTGTTGATCTACGAATGCCCCCTTCACTGTCTACCCTTGCAGCATTTATAGCAAGAATGAAATAGGGTTTGGATTTGACTTCCGCAAAAGTCAAATCCATAGTCAATAACAAAACAGAGTATTTACCAACTGGATGTTATCGGAAAATATACAAAATGACAACACTATCATCTGCAGTAAATTTATTTGAACAAGACAATCGGCAAGTATTTACACAAGGTGGACGAATGTATTTTTGCGGCATGGCTTTACCTCTAGATGATGTGTATGCTTGACCTGTGTTTTTTAGATACTTTCTCAGTTGTTTTTTCCATTGACTAGGATTTATGGTTCTTTTTTTAGACTTTGGTACAGGACTAGCATGTTCAGTACTTCCTTGGATAGTCTCAGAGGCTGCATTATTATGTATAATTGACACATTAGAAACATTTTTGGAGCAAGACGTAGATCCAGAGTGGCTAGAACTATTGCCAGAGCTGGATTAACTACTACTTGAGCTCAAGGAACTACTGCCAGAGCTGGACGCTTTTTTTTCGTTGGTTCATATTCAGATCCATCAGTCGCGGAAAAATCTTCATTATTATCAGGGTCGGTTTCATTGGCATTCGAGAAGGTGTCTTGCATTAGCACTTCTTTTGGTAAACTGTTTTGTGGCTCTAAATCAATGTTAAATACACTGGAAGAAACCCCATCATTTGAATGATTACATTTTTTACTATCTGTAGTAAAAGCCACATTTAAATATCCTTTCTTGCCACATTACCCGTAACGATATTTTTTAACGTGGAATAAATTTTTACTTCGTCGATTAAAACTGTGTCCGAATTATTGGCATGATTATATTTTTTATAGTCGTTAGTATCTGAATGATCCATTTTTCTTGCATCTGAAGTAGTGGAGATATTATTTATTGAAGAATGAGAGGTTCCTAAATTGTAGTCATGATCATAGTCCTGATCTTCTGTATGAAAGCTCGCTAACCAGGTTTTAACTAATGCTTTGTTTTTTATGGAATTATTTTATTGAGTCTTAACCATAGACATAATTTTTTTACTGTGGGAACCCATTGTTCTCTGAAATAAAATTGATTTTATTAAAGATATTTGTAAGTCAGATTCATCTGAAATCGAATCGAAAACATCTGAAGTGAGAAATAAGAGTATACCACCACTTACAGACGTCGAGAAAAATAAGAAACTAAAAAAGACGTGTGGCACTCGGGGACAGCCGCGGTAAAACTATTGCATAGCATTTTGTATCAACTTATGCAATTATAATTATTAATATAAGGACTACGTAAATATTCAGTACAGCAAGATTGGAAGAAAAAATGACATCTAAATATTTTTTCGTATTTAGTAAACGAATAACTAGTTGGTAAATTAATCATGATATATATCTTTTTTTTTTGCCGGAGACTAAAATGATATTGCTTTTTTTCGTAACTGCAGATTCTGTGGATTTATTTCATTATTTTGAACAATATACGAAATTTAAGTGACTAAAATTAAATCTAATCTGAACCAGAATCATAAAAACTGTATTATTCGTGCTAAACGAATCTAATAAATATCTGTTATTTTTGTCTCCTGCGAAAAAAACAGACTATAGGAATCTATCGAATACCTACATAAACAAAATATCACCTATAAATAAAATATTACAAAGCGGAATAACTAATAAGAGTGGCAACGTCGCACTATATAAAGGAATTGCGTAGGTGGCACAAGTCGCGGGCTCGAACTCACTGGTGGGCGCGGCCAAAAAGCACGTTGTCTCACCTGGCATCGTGCCACTCGTACTAAATTATTAGGCGCTGCGTTATCGCTTTATACTATACCTCTATGGCTCTATAGATACCTAATATAGATTGCTTATTTTATTATGTTTAGTTTTCCCCGGGTGGTCATGCAGCGATCACTCAAGAGTTCACGACGCCGAAGTATGAACTGGAACAGTTATCGCAGTTTATATCCGTACTAGCTGTTGCCAGCGGCTTCAAACGCGTGAACTCGAAAATTATCCCACAGGAACGAAATACCTGAATAAACGGTATCAAATGTGTTATTCCAGACTAGGTATAACCTATCTCTGAGCTAAATATCATCCAGATCCCTTCAGCTGTTCTGGCGTGATTGAGTAACATACATCTATCCATCCAAACTTTCGCATTTATAATATTTAGATAATAATTGTAATTAGTTCTGCCTACCTATAAATTGTTTTCAAAAATACTTACCTGTCTTCTTACTTTTTTTTATATACACACAATATTACTAGATGTAAACACATGTTTTTATCAAGACAAGTGACCCGTCAAGACTTTTTCCTTAGTACCGACGTACTTAGGCAGGTAGGTACGCAGTTTACATTTTAGTGTCCACGACGCAGCGATAGTTTGTCAAATTTTGTTGTATAGTAGGTTATGGGTATTTAGGTAATAACAGTAGGTGGGTACCTATCCACCGAACCGTCAACGCCGCGCAAGTGATTCTCGTCCCACCTGTCCGCGCAGTAACTTTTTTTACGACCGCGCGAGACTGTCGCAACAAAAACGATTACTACTGAAAAACTAATATAGGTACCTACCTAACATTCAAATAAAAATATTCTCAAAAAGCTCAACGAATTCAGAATTTAATTTTGTTAAAAGAAAATAGGTCAAATAAAAAATAAAGGATGAAAATAAAGCATATTGGGATATAAAAATAAATCGTATTTATTTTTTATTTCGAGTTTTACAAGAAAAGTATAATATTTACTGGAGATAATTATTTTATTATTATAATAGTACATGATATTCCCTTTAAAATGACACCAATATGAATAATATCTTATATCTATATCTACAAATAAATAAAATTGAAGTGTCTGTTTGTAATGTTAAAACAACAGCTTTTTATTAAATGCATATGAAAGTACTAGTAACAAAAACACAATTTTTAAATTTTTTATCTGTCTGTCGGTCTGTCTGTCTGTCTGTTTGTTCCAGCTAATCTCCGAAACAGCTGGATCTATTTTGACGGGACTTTCACTAGCAGATAGCTGATGATATAAGGAATAACTTGAACTACTTTTGTTTTAGAAAAAGAATTAGGGTTCCGCGCAAAAAAATTAAAACCCATGAAATCCATATTCCACGCGGGCGAGATCGCGGGGAACAACTAGTACTCAATATAGATAAATGTATACTTATTTTTATTTATTTATTATTTTAATAAATAAATAAAAATAAGTATTAATAATTTCTAGACACATCTCAACAGATATTTCGTTAATAAATTGCTATCAATACTGAAGCATTCTTTTATAATTAGCATCCATTTAACACAAAAAACTGATAAGAATACTTTTTAAACAACATATAATGAATAAACGATAATCGCGTATAGTGAATTTCGAGGTAAATTATTATATGTAAACGTTTTTGAATCGTCGTAATGATACATATTTCCAAAAGAAAATATCTTCACAATTAATTTGATGTAAAATAACATTAGAAATAACGTATAAAAACGGAGAAATTATCAAATTTTTGATCGAGTTCCTAACCAGTACACAAACAAAAATGGCGAAATGTCATTTTCACATTTTTTTTCTATATAGTTAATTGTTACAGAGTACACAGATAAAATTCACTCTCATAGATGACAAATTTCAAACACCACAATCTCAAATTTTTTACTCTGCTATCTTCAGCGCTGTACACGAACGGAACGAACGAACGGGAGCAACCCGGGTTCGATCCCCACTGGCACCAATGAAATTGTTGCGTGCTGATTTAGCTATCAGTTGGAAAGTCTGTTTTTCTGGGCCGTTTTGTTTTGTTACACTGACATCTCGCCAGTCACCTAGGGACCTAGGAGGTTGTCGGTTGCTTATTTTTTTATTTTTCTTTAAAATCTTCGTCGGTAAAATAATATATTTATAAAAGTAAAAAAAGTAAAGTTACAGCCTATATACGTCCCACTGCTGGGCACAGGCCTCCTCTAATTTCTGAGAGGGTTTTAAGGCAAGGAAATGTCCGCCACGCTGCCTCAATGCGTGTTGACGAACTTCACATGCAGACCCGAGTTCGATCCCCGCCGGCACCAATGAAATTGTTAATTGCAATTGTGCTGATTTACCACGTGCTCGGCGGTGAAGGAAAACATATTGAGGAAACCTGCACGTCTGAGAATATAATTATAATCGAATGTAAATGAAATTGACATAGGCAAGTACAGATAAAATTAGCGGAACATTAATAAAATTTTGAGATCGTTTTTTTTTCAAAATTTTATTTATATTCCGCTATTTTTGTCTGTGCTTATATCAATTTGATTTACATTCGATCTCTATATATATATAAATTGTAGTTTGCGAGGGTAACGGGGATCTATCAGCTCCGGCAAAACACATTTCTGATAAAAGTTATCTAATTTTAAAATTTTGTCTGCCGTCCAAAACGCATCATCTCTTTCAATAATATCAATTTCTATGCCAAATAGAGTAGTATCGAAATCCAAAGTTCAAGCAGGGGTTAATGTAGCGTAGTAATTTAGAGCGCAGGTATAGCTATACGAACGAACGAATATATACGAACGTCACAAGCCGCAGCTGACTGAGTCGAATAAAACTAGAATAAGCGCGCGTCACCGCGCATGCATGTGTGTGTAAGTGTCGTCCTCCCGCACCGCACCGGGGTAAACATTATTCAGTGAGATGCACGATAATTCATATAAACACTCGCGCGTAAAATAATACGAAAAGGCCTTTGGAAGAAGGGGGTTTTATGAAAAAACCACTGCATAAATCAATTACAAATAAAATTTATTGAATTCTTCGATAATTGAGCTGTGTCGGTACCGACTTTGTCTTGGAAATTTTACACTGCTTTTATTACTAATTTACGCCCAAAGTTGTGTTAAAATTGGCAATAAAAACGAATCTTTGATAGCTCGTAACTTTTTAATGACTTTTTATTTTACTATTCTGTTTCCGTACAGACAAAATTAATAATGAGACAAAACGATATCATGTTTAACTGTCACTTGTATGTACTGTTGATGTACACTGTCAAACAGCGGAGTAAAACCCCTCCGAAATTTCTATGGAAATAATGTCGACTAGTGTCACCTTAAGCAGGAGAATGAATTAAAAACTATGTATATTACGGGGATTCTGGATAATTTGTAATATGGAAGGGAGTCCTGATTGGTTTCCCTCCGTCTGGCAATATACGAATATTTGTATATCGATATATGGTAAATTTTCAAAGAAATGAGTTAAACACTATCTTTGAAATTGTTTAATGGACCAATATTCGCAGTCATAATGTATTAAAATTGCTTACAAGTGGTGGACGCTACAATAATGCGAAATAAAAGGACGTAGAATCAATATTATGATATATATATATATTAGAGATGGGCCGAATGTGATTTGAACCGAATCCGAACTTCGGCCGAAGTTCGGTTCATTTCGAGAGCGACGCGTCGTGACTTGTTTACGCATTTACTTCAAATACCCCGCCCGCACACCGCAGGAAACATATACCTACGAAAAAAAAACGTAACAAACTTCTGCCAGATAAGGCAGATCTTTGGTGTTTTTGCACCATAACCTGACTCTGGTAAATTTTAAATATGACTAGATAGACAAGAAAAGTTGGTTTAATATGATTGTTGAAAACAAATACCCTTTAATTGTAATAAAAAATACTTGAGGTTAATGAATGTTGAATCAAAAACATTATTTTTTTATTTATCCAGATGTTTACTAGGAGAATACAAAGTTTATTTCATTTTTGTAATATGGCTAATTATTAATTAGGCGGGGATTTCTAAGATTAATAATTACTAATTAACTAAGATTAAGGTTAAGAACTAAGATTAAGGTTAAGAACTAAGATTAAGATTAATGATAAGATAGGAACTAATTTAATATGAGGTTTACATTTACAATGTTCCGAAATAAATAAATAAATAATTGACCATGAATGAGTAAAAATAATATCTTTTATTTTACAGTATCTAATGTTATTATATAAGGTGCTTCTAAAATATTTGCCACGGTTGTTTGTATGGAGACTTGGCCAATCAGCTGACCGATTTCCATACAAAGTGCAATTTTTTTGAGAATTGACTATGGGTTCCTTGGGGAAAGTGGTACAGTATCTATAATATATATGAGCCACCAGTTGCAGCCATGGCATATTGTAGTTTAGAAGCACCTTATATTTCAGTTAAAATAAGTGCAAGTAGGTATTATTTTTCTTGTACCGAATTTCGGCCCATCTCTAATATATATATATATATATATATATATATATATATATTGATAATCTAAATTGAGAATTTAAACTATACGCGTGTGTGTGTTTGTGTGTATATAAAGAGGGCTACTTTTATATCAAAAATTTAGGTTATCTTTATAGCAGTATTATATTTTCAATTCAAAATTAGTACTGCATTTGTGATAATAATAAAATGTATGTATATAGAGTACTCACTCATTTTCTTTCACTATTATTTCGTGACTTTCTTCATTAATAATAAATGCACTTTGTTCATTCATATTCAAAACACTTTATACACAAACACCGTGTCGAAGACTGCCGAAAAAAGAAACGACGTTAGACAATGCACGGCCTTCAAGCCACACTCCGTGCCCGTCGGAGTGGGGAGCGTGAGGTTTTTTTCGTTACGGCGGAATAAATTTCTGGATTCGGTCCCCACGCTCAAGGCCCGCGATAGAAGCTATGCAATAGCTTAATACTTAGTTTCATCACTAATTAAAGTCATCAAACAGCTTCCGTAAAGATAAATTAATAATATTAGTGGGGTGCCCCAAAGTGTGCTCGTCTTAAAATAATATTTAGGTAGTAATAAAAAGAATTTTTAAGTTTGAGTTGAGCCAAATTGGTCATAGGATTGCCGAAAACATTTGGAACTAAACAGTTCCAAGTCTTTTTTATTATCCTGTAATAAATAGTAATACTGGACCTACAAACATTTTTATTGTTTACAGATTTATAATTCCAAATTCTTCGTCTAAAGCGTAATATTAATGGACCTAAAAAAACACTTTTTGTTAACTTTGTAGTTCCAATTAGTATAGTCAAAAAAAATATCATTGGACCTACAAAAACACTTTTTAATTTAGGACTTTGTAGTGCCAATTAGTTTAGTTGAAAATTATAATGTTGGGCCAACAAAAACAATTTTATAATTAATGACTTTGTTGCTCCAAAATTTTTGTTTATAACAAGAAATAATTGTACTCTTACAAATAAAAAATTTGAAGTGAACTTTAAAATTTAAGTGACTGTAGTTCCAAGACATGTCAAACTCTTGCGAGAGCGGGAGCACTACTGACCAATCAGACTTTGTCGGCCCAAAAATCACGGAAAAAGCACCAATAACCACAAAGGCACTCGCGCCATCTAGTAGCATTTTGAGATACTTTCGCGGGTGTCTTTGTTTCCCCACACGAAGGCATGGTTTAAAGACAATTTGGCATACTTAACTCAATTTTGCAATTTTGGCTACTTGTGACTTTGTTGCACCGAAGGTGCGAACTGTGTCCTTCGATCACTTATAATATACAGTATACACTAACTAAACAACGTCTAACACTAAATTAGGTCGCGCGCTACTAGATCAAATTTGCGTCACACGTTCTATCCCAACAGCGCTGCTGCTAGAACTAGTTGCCGCTAGTTATTAATACTTAATAGCGCCAAAGCATAGAATAAATAATAGTACTGCGTACCTACAGAAGTTTCACTCTTTTGATATTGACTGCTTGCCGACGTTTAATAGCCTACATAATTATTATTAATAAGATAAATTGCGCACGCAAGCTAAATAAACCTTTATCGCTGCGCTCGAGTGTCCGTATTACTTTGCATCTTTTCCATTCCCACATCGCGGCTGTTTTTCCGTGGTTACTTAGGGTTGTCAAGAAAGTGTAAAAAATACAGTATGTATTGTATGTCTGTCTCTAAAATACCGGTTATTAAATTTAAGAGTTGAAAAAACTTTAAATCTTATATATAATTTTAGTAAATAATAGAAAGGAAAACATGGACATGAAGTATCGGAATATTCATCGATTTATTTTTAGTAAAAAATATGAAAAGATATTCAGTATACTAACTAGAAGTAATAAAAATAGTATTATTAATTTTAATTATAAATATTGTTGTATTAATATTTTTATTGTTTTATATTTCTTTATTTTACCTAAGAATTTTAATATATATTCCCCCCCGCTCCCTTTGTCACTAAAAGAAAGAAAACATTTAAAGCCCCGAGCCTGCTTACATAATACTAAAACGCTACCTTTCTCTTAAATTCTATCGTCAAATTGAAAAGGATTTGGCGCATTAAATCTATTTGGATATTATCGCTATGGTGAAATCCGTGTAATCCTGAGTTCGATTTCTGGCAGCGAAAATTTAGAAGTTTATATTTTTTTTAAACTATTTGTGTTTATTTTATTTATACGGTTTAATATTAAAAACTGCAATGTTAGCCCGCTTTCATCTATGACTGCTTCATCACCATTCACCAAACGCAATCGCAGTGAATACCATAAAGTTGCGAAATGGTAAGTAAAATAGGTAAGGTAAGGTACCTATTCTTACTGATCGAATGAACATATTTTTGCTACTATGCGAATTCTGTGCCTAACGCATGCAACTTGCAAGGTCACCCGTCGCGAATCGCGATTTAATAAATCGCTTGGAAGAAATAGATAGGTAGTGTAAACAACAATTGAACCTGAAATACGATTCCTAAATAAAATGTAGTTGTATTCTAATTAGTTAAAAATCTTGTAAACAGAGTTTTAATTTCAGTGATATGAAATGAATTATGAACTTAAAATAATATATTACGAACTTAAAATATTTTAATTACAAAAGACATGTAAGGTACCTACTTCAATTTACCTACGTAAATTTTGTAAGTTACGTACGTAAATTTCAACTAAGTTTTATAATAAAGAACTTAGGTATTACTTCTGTATTTAAATTATTACTTAATTCTTTTTGCTATAAGTATTTATTTTAAAAAAATTAAATAAATGTACCTTTCATTATCGAATCGTTAGGTAACTTAAAAAATTATATATCTGAATCCTTTTTTTAGGTAGGTTCGAAGTTTTACCATTATAATTTATCAAATAGATAGGTTATACACATATATCATTTTTAAATCACATTAAATTTTTCAGACTATTTTATCCTACAATATTAAACACTAAACAAAATTACAACAAGTGTTTACAAAAAACTATTTACGTAAACAGCGTTAAAAATACACCAATCGCCTACAATGCGCTAGCCCCGACTGTTAACACCCTGGGTGAATCGCGATTTTTAGGTAATTATTTCACGCAGGTAGCAAGAGTGACAGAGGCCTGGCCAAAGCGCCATAGTGGAAGGAAAAGGGGAGATCTCCCACCGGGCAAGGTGTTCTGCCCGGGGAGCGGCGAACACTCCGTGTGAGTTCGGAGATGTTCTATATATACTGTTTGTGATTCGGAATTTTGATAGCGTGATTTAGGCTTCGGTGTGTTTCGCTTGTGGCGCGACGACAGCGCCGCCACATCACCCCTGCTCAGTCCGAAGGTCGATAGTGCAGCCTCGTTGCCGACGAATGTGCAGGTGCCAGTGGATTGCCTTGTAGTCTGCGGTGAGTCGAGAAGAAGGCAAGTAATCTGCGAGAGTGCCAAGAAGCAGAGACGAGCAGTAAGGCTCAGAGCCGGGCCGAACACTGTATAGCGCAAAGAGTAGCTTGAAGGAACAGGAGGCATTATTATTCCAGTGCTGTGATGAACCTTGTGAAGCTAGATGGTTTGCAGGATATGAAGACTGCAGACGATATCTGCTCGGGAGCGAATGGGTGAGGTATTCTATGACGATGATGAAGCTTGAAGTTTCCAAAGGTTGTTTAGTTGCGTGTTCAGATCACGTCGGGGTCACCACTGTAATAGTGGTGATATAAGGTCCAATATTAACAGACTCCGAGTGGTTTAGTGGTGGAGAAATGAAACTACTATTTTATGTGCCGACGAGTGGTGTATGGAGTATAGAATATGGAATACGGAATATGGAATATGGAATGACTTTTATGTCGACCCAGCCTATATTTATATGTCCGGCTATGTCGTTAGTTAACCAATATTAACAATTTTTATTTGCCTAGCCAATTACAGTACATACATTATGATCAATAAAGATTATTAAAAATACAACTATTATGCACGTTCCATTTGCCGACGTGAGACTCGTGTTATCTTCTCGTATCTACGTCGCTGGACTCGGCTATAAAAGTTGTGCTACCGGCGCGGCGAGCGGCGGTGGCGTGGGACACAGCTCCGGAACAGCAAGAAGAAGCGAGCTGCGGCGTTGAAGAAACGGCTTCAAAATGGTCGACGGATACATAACGATAGCGGCGTGTGAAGACGATGTGGCGCTGAATGATATTTGCAGCTGTTTCTCGTTTCTTTATTAGAACGTTAAATATATACGTCAAATTATCTCGCATCAATATGCAGCGCGCAGTATCTCAGTAGCCGGGGATAGTTAGGAAATAAATGTTTTCTTCGCCTTCTGTGTTATGGTATCAGCAGGGTATATATTATTTATTGCCGATTAGCCTGGCTGCTACACATATTACATAGCACGCGCTACGTGTTATGGAGAAATAGCGCGCTATAATATGACGCTATACGCTATATTAACCGCATAAGAACTACGTACATCCCAAGTGAAATGTTCTAGAGGAGTGCATTCGCGTCGTCGCATGAGCGCTGCTAGTAGCGCTGCTAGTAGCGCTTCGAACGTAGTTGCGGAAGTTTGTGCCGTTCGTTAGTCCAGGACGAAATTACGAAGGTAAAGATATGATTCCCCTGTTTCGCAAGGTCGTTGATTACCCTGACCACTTTTATAAATGTAATTCGGATTTGTTGTCGGGTGTTAACGGAACAGCTTTTTTTCAGATTCATTTTCAGCTTTTTATCAGAATCGATAAAAACATCCTAATTTTTGATTAGACGTGCAGTTTCGTGGTCACTTGGAAGAGAAGGCCAAATTGGCAAATCAGCAGAGCGGGACAGCATTTCATGCCGGCACACCGCTTCGCCGTGTAGTGGCGGTTAAGAATATCCACTATCCCATATCTTCCCGTGGGTGGCGACAGAGGGAAACAGGCAAGAGATGGGCAGCACCATCTTCCTGATAACAGCAACTGTACAAAAAAAAACTGCGATTGCCAACCCGCTCGCCAAGCGTGGCAACTATGGCAATATAGGGGGTATATTGCCATAGTTGCCACGCTATGAGAAACGACGCAAATAGACGGTCTCCAGTCCCTGGCGGCCCGCTATTTCTGGCTACGGTGGCGACCATGGTAACGGCGGGGCAGGGGATGCTAAAAATCTTCGGTGGAAGTTCGGTTGCCACATACGACGACTCGACCTGGCAGCATATAACGCACTCACTCTGAGGACTGAGGAGAAGATCCTGGAGCTAGAAGAAGAGATAGTCAAGTTGCGCTGGAATATTATAGGATTATCCGAGGTCCGAAGAGAGGGGGAGGACGCGGTGATTCTCAAATCCGGCAACTTGTTCTATCACCGGAAGGGCGACCATCTGTCCCAAGGAGGTGTTGGATTTATCGTCCACAAGTCTCTCGTTAACAACGTTGTAAAGATTGGGAGTGTGTCGACGAGGGTTGCGTACCTTATACTCAGAATCACCAAACGGTATTCGCTGAAGGTCATACAGGTTTACGCACCAACGTCGGAACATCCCGATGAGGAGGTGGAGGAAATGTATGAGGATATTTCTAGAGCCATGCATTCTTCCAAAACTCACTATTCGGTGTTAATGGGAGACTTCAACGCAACACTAGGCACAAGAAAGAGCAGTGAGCTGAAGGTAGGGAAATTTGGGATAGGGCAACGGAACTCAAGGGACCAGCAGCTGGCCGACTTCATGGAGAAAGAGGGAGATTTTTTATGATGAACTCTTTTTCCAGAAGCGTCCCCACAGGAAGTGGACCTGGTCAAGCCCCGACGGTTCGACAAAAATGAGATTGACTTCATTATGACGACTAGACGGCAACTGTTCGGTGATGTCTCAATGATCGCAAGGGTGAAAACTGGCAGCGATCACCGAATGGTTAGAGGAACACTGAACCTAAACGTTAAGTTGGAGAGGTCTCGTCTAATAAAGTCAACGTTCCGTCCCCCCTCGTGCTCTAATCCAGAATCCCGAAACCTTTCAGCTCGAGTTACGTAACCGTTTCAGTGCCTAGAAGATTGCAATGCAGTTGACGATATGAATGACAAGCTCGTGAAAACTGTCCACGCGGTCGGAGCTAAGTTCTGCAAGGTCCGCCGCAGAAGAACACAAAAACTCTCCGATTACACTCTTAATCTCATGGCTGTTAGACGGGAGATGATGCTGCAGTGGTCAGCAGATTTGGCAGCATACAGACAACTGAACGGACAGATCTCCAAATGCACGCGGCAGTACTTACGAAACTTCAATACAGCTCGTATTGAAGAAGTGATTGAGCGGAACCAGGGCTCCAAAGTCTTTGCCAGAGATCTGTATGCCAGAAAGTGACAACTGTCAAAGCTGAAGACTGAGTGTGGGAACATCGTTTCCGGGACACCTGACAAATGAGATTGAGAGGTTCTACGGGCAGCTGTACACATCATCGTTGGAGCCACATGCAAGTGCGAGTAACGATCCAAGAGCAAGTCTTCTCCGACACTATTCCGATGATATCCCGGAAGTCAGTCTGACCGAAATTAGAATGGCTCTCCAGCACCTTAAAAACGGCAGGGCCCCAGGCGATGTAGGAATAACAGCGGAGCTTCTGAAAGCAGATTCAATATGAATATAGAAGTGCGGCGGTCTTGTTCTTCTAGAAAGGTGACAACGCTCTCTTGAAGAACTTCAGACCGATTTCCCTTCTGAGCCGCGTCTACGTGCTGTTTTCGTGAGTCATTACGAATCGTCTCGCACACAGACTCGACGACTACCAGCCTCCCGAACAAGCCGGTTTCCGAAAGGGCTTCAGTACCATAGACCACATACATACCCTGCGGCAGATTGTGCTACAGTCCCTTCAGCGGTGCCAAGTTGACTGTCGGTATATCGAAGAGCTGAAGTGTTTGTACAGTAGGGCTACGATGGCTATCCGAATACAGAACCAGAGTTCGAAACCTATCCAACTGCGGAGAGGTGTAAGACAGGGTGACGTTATATCCCCGAAATTCTTCACCGCTGCATTGGAAGACGTTTTCAAGCTACTGGACTGGAAAAGATAAGGTACATCTCTCACCTTCGATTTTCCGACGATATTGTCCTTATTGCAGAATCGCTGGAGGACCTAAGCACTATGCTCAATGACCTCACTGGTGTCTCCCAACGGATAGGTCTTAAAATAAACATGGACAAAATAAAGATCACGTTTAATATCCAAGTCACACCTATGCCGGTAGTTATTGGGAGTACTATGCTCGAAGTTGAGACTTATCTGGGACAAGTAGTCCGACTAGGTAAGTCCAACTTCGATCGAGAGGTCAATCGACAGATTCAATTCGGTTGGGCAGCGTTCGGGAAATTACGACACATCTTCTTGTCAGGTACACCTCAATCTCTGAAAACTAGATTGTACAACCAGTGCGTGTTGCCAGTGATGACTTACGGATCTGAGGCGTAGTTCTTTACTGCTGGCTGTATGAGGACGCGCAATATCGCTCAGCGAGCTATGGAGAGGGCTATGCTCGGGATTTCTCTACGTGATAAACTCAGAAATGAGGATATACGCAGTCGAACCTTAGTAACCGACATAGCCCAACGGATTAATAAGTTGAAGTGGCAATGGGCTGGCCATATAGCTTGAAGAACTGATAACCGATGGGGAAAAAGGTTTTGGAGTAGCAGCCTCGTACCGGTAGGCGTATTGTAGGGCGACCCCCCACTAAATGGAGTGACGACCTGGTAACACATGTAGGAAGTCGATGGATGCAGGTAGCTCAGGACCGCGCTTTGTGGCATTACTTGGGGGAGGTCTATGTTTAGCAGTGGACTTGTGAAAGGATGTAATGATGATGATGACACCGCTTGCAACTTTACAAGGTACAGGTTCAGCCGCACATGTAATACTGTTCCCATCTCTGGGCTTAGGCTCCCCACTGCCACCTCCTTCCATTTGATCGCATTCAGCGCAGAGCCGTTCGAATTGTCAGCGAACGAGCTCTTTCCGATCGACGTGACTCACTGGCACTGCGAAGAGATGTTGCATCTCTTTGCGTATTTTATCGCATTTACCACGGGGAGTAACTCTGAGGAATTCCCAGAAAATATACAGAAGTTCATTATTAAGAGGAAATAGTAACTCAGCTCAAATTCTAATTTCGCCCTCACTTCCCCGCGCGTCGTATGCTATGTACCGACATGTTTCTAATCACTAATACTGTAAGTAAATAGGTCGTTAGATACATATTTCATTAGCTTTATCATATTTATGCTTGTTTCTTTACGCCGACCCAGTCGCTTCTTATTTTTATTACGGTTATTTCCCATTTTAATTTTACGTCGTCCTGTTGCGTAATGTGTATCCTGATCGTAAATGACACATCTTCCCCCTTCAAAGGCCGAAGCGACACTGACCGGGCGGCAGGAAACAAACTTCAAGACGCCGATAGTTTAGGTAATTTCTTTTTACAGTGAAAATAATGGTAATTTAAAAAAAACATAAGCCCTGCTTTATAATAGTTCAGTCAGTATGCAAAGTTTCATGATCTAATAAAAAAAAAAAAAATTGTAAATAGCAGCGGTTTATTGTTCAGTTTGGAGGTAACTTTGGATTTTTTTTTGTATCGAGAAAATTTTACGGAATCGTGTTTTCGTCTAACATAGTACTTAACATTAATCCTCAACTTTACCATATATATTTATTTCAAAATTAATGCTGCAATATTTTCAGCATAACGGAGGATCTTGCTAAGCCATTTGAGGTAGTATTTTTAATATTTCCCCTTAAACTAAGTTTGTATAAAAAGGGTTAGTATAATATTAAGGAATTTATGGATGATAATAACCCCTTGGAAGGGTGATGTCTACCAAGCTATTTCTAATTTGTTTTGTCTTTATTTAATTAACAAATTGTAACATACATGATTGTAAGCTATTATTTGAAAAAAAAATTGTCCTGCTGGATTTCTTGCTAGTTCTTTCCAGGACAGAGGTTTTTTTTTGCAAACCAGTGGTAAATGAAAAAAGTGACTTTCAAAAAGTATTGTTTATAATAAATATCGAATAAAA
The DNA here is from genome assembly GCA_907164705.1 of Parnassius apollo. Lineage (NCBI taxonomy): Eukaryota > Metazoa > Arthropoda > Insecta > Lepidoptera > Papilionidae > Parnassius > Parnassius apollo. The sequence goes on from CAJQZP010001576.1 coordinate 5,220,346, forward strand.
AAGTTTCTGTTTCCAATTCTATTGTTCGAATTAACCCCAGTCCCGTCACATTTCATGAACGCACACCGCGGCAAGACTCTCGATATCATCCTCACCATCTGGATGACTTGCGGTCCACCACTCTGCGTTTTAAAAGAAGTTTTCTTCCTCGCACAGCTTTCTTGTAGAATCGACTACCACCAGAGATTTTTTCGGACGGTTACGACTTAGGAACCTTCAAGATAAGAGCCTACTCCTTTTTAAAAGGCCGGCAACGCATCTGCATCTCCCCTGGTATTGAAGTTGTTTATGAGCGGCGGTAATCACTTACCATCAGGTGAACCGTATGCTCGTTTTGTCCCCACTCCTATAAAAAAAAAAAAACTTTATCTGTCTTATCGATTAAAAATCATTTATTATTATTAGTTCGCGTGACTTACCTGCGGGCTATTTGAAAACTATAAATTTTGTCAATATGATAGTAAAAGGTCAACTGTACAGTGGTAGATATATTGTGTAATATATTTAATTTCTTTGAGGTTTAATTTCTATCAACGAGACGTGTAAGGTTTATCCTATTCTACACAATCAATTGAGCATAGAAAATAGTAGAAATCTATTTTGAAACTAGTTGAATGGTTGACACCCCATGTGTGAAAACGCAAACAAAAATTTTAAAATAACTTGCAAAAAAATATTTAAAAAAAATTGGGTTCTATTTACCATATACCCCCATGCACAGGAAACGAACGACGCCTTGTTCACGCGCTTGATCTCTTTGCGGTCGCGTTGGCAGACTTTGAGAGTGACGGAACTGAGAGTGAACCTGCGCTTACGCACGCACTGATGCGCTATAATTCTCTCCTGCGCAGCTGGCTCTTCCGTATTTCGAATGAACAACCTCAAGGGTGCATGGATACTCGGAAAGGATAATGTTATAAAAAAAAGTCACTTTTACAGTTCTCTAACACATTTATTTATGATAATAAATGAACACAGTTCACATTAATACCTTTTGCAAACAGCTCCAATAATTTTGACTGTACGCACACATTATTTACAGTCAACATGTCAATATAACACGATTCGTGCCATAGACTTATATTACTACTGCGTAATCCATGGTAATTACATGATATAAATTTTTACAATTTATTTTTAACTCGCCTGGAGCATTCCGTTACTAATAATCTTATTTATTTTTTTTACAAATAATCTTCGATTACGAATGAGACGTAAAATATTATTAAGCGATAGACAACATTATTAATAATATTGTTTTTATATTAAAAATAAGAAATACTTTTTTCTCTAAAAAGTACTTTATGAGTATTCAAAACAACTTTTACTTTACAAAAATTTAAAACAAAGAGATCGTTTTAATAACAAAAAGAAATTTTTGCTACATGTCGATTACTAATGATAAATACGACATTGATCAACACTTTACGTAACTATAGGTATCTACATCACATGAGTAAAGAAGTCCTTACTCATTACTCTGTGTCTACATTTCGAACCGTTGTTGCATAAAATATGACTAGATGTGGTTATTAAGTACAATATTGTTGAAAAATATTGATGAATTTCTTATCTAACGCCCGACTAAATAAGCTTTTCCTACAAAATATATCTCATACAGAGTTTTAATATTAAATATACAGACCTAAGTATTATATGTTAAACGTTTACACTATATACAAAATTATTGTGTGTGTCACAGATCTGTTTGCGAGTTTGGTCCAAATTAGGACGATTTATAAACTAACATACAGCACACTATATGAGAATTATGAGATTATATCAGCAATATAATATAGATTAATGTTTCAAGTTAATGTTTTAAATTGTTTTGATACATGTACAAACAATTAAATAAATTATTGTTAACTGGTATGAAAATATATAGAAATCACAATAATTTATTTTTATGCTTATTAAAATCGACGGGCAAGTATCTGAGATATATAGAATAGGTAGAGATATATAAGCGAAAAAGGTGCGTCAGGATCGTACCAAATCTCTGCCTGCCTATAATTTGGGTGACAAATGCGAGAGTGGTATGTATGTATATATTTATGTATTATGATTTATGACATATACTCGTTATTAAGATTTCTTGCTCGCTTGATATAAATGAATTTTCGAATTATCCAAATTATTGTTTTTATTTTATTTTAAGATTATGATAAGAATTATTTATGAGGAAGAAAATATTAAAGGCCTAATCGACGGGAAGTCATCAAGCATGCGGTTAAGATTATCTGCGGCAGTTTTAGTGGCGGCTCGTCGTTCTTTATACACTGGCGAGCCAAACACCCAACAGTTATAAGAGTTTGCTGAAACAACGTGTCAAATTTCATTCAACGCTAGTCATTTTTATTGGCCTGAGTTGCTAGCAAGACGCAAACTTAGCACGTCGTCTCACTAATTATAACTCGCGGCACGAAAGTCTAGCGGTTACCGTTATTGTGTATAATTGCCCGTATTACGCATTATTGCGTATGATTGGCTGTGCGTATCGTTCACCTGCGCTGTTTGATTCTCCAGTCGCATTCTGTCCCTCATATTGATACGATATTCGCAGCCATCATCTCCACGTTTCGTTCAGCTCTAGAGTTCGTCCGGTATATACCCGTGTTATCTATCCCGTGGGTGTCAGTAGTGGCAACAGAGAGAAACTGAAACAGGAGATGAGCAGTAGCATCTTTCTGATAGAAACCACCTCGTGGTTGCCACCCCGTCTGACAATTATCGCAACTATGGCACACATCATCTCTATACGGCAATCTATGGAAGAGGCTTATTTTCAGCAGTGGATTTTTGATGTGCTGAAATTAACAGATGTTAAAAATATTATAACACAAAAAAATTAGTTTCCTCAAAGAGCACCGTGCCGGTTCGGACCCTCCCTATGTTATATAAGTATCGGCAGATATCTACAAATTATATTCACGCCCTTAACCTACAAAGCTTTCGTTTTAGTTAAAATATACGCATGTCTAACTTCATTTTGGTTTTTTTTCGAGGAACTAGTCATAACTGCCATAGTACCATGAAATATTAAAAGGTACCCACTGGAAGATGCTATTTAGAAGTTAAAAGACACGTCAGGTATGACGTGTAGTATACCGTATATTCCGATAAGAAATTAACGACCGAAATATATTTTTCCATAACGCAGAAATACATATAGCTACCAACTATAACATTTACTTTACGACATAAAAGTAACAAAAATAAGTACATTTTTATCCAAACATTCTCTAAATTATATATTATATATATATATATATATATATATATATATATATATATAAATATATATATATATATATATATATATATATATATATTAAATTTTAATATAATAAGTTTAGCACCTACGAATACAGAATAAAAATTATCACTATAGGTATTTTAAACATTTACACTTAAAATTTTTGAAAGCAGTTTATTAAAAAAAATAGTTTTTGCCTATATATAACTTTGGTAGGAAAGTGTTGCAAACAAATATTGCACATTTTATTTAATATTTACTCAGTTATTTGTTATTATCATTATAAGCATTGTCAATAACATTAACTAAAGCTAATTAATTCTAATATATCGAAGCAAAATTTTACTTCTTCAAAACTATGCATACTCAAAACTTTTTAAATTATCTTTAAATGTGTAAAAATTGTTAAAAATTATTATATAACATTATATAATAATAATTAATAACATAAGTGAACAATCAAGCCAAAAGTTCACCTTATGGTCAATGAGGATGTATTCCATGGACAACTCCGACATCAGAAAAGACGTCTTTCTGTTTTCTATGACTCCAATCATCTTAAATCAAAGCCCACAGAAATATTTTCATCACTAACATGAAATGCCTCACGGCCTGTCATTATAACTGGCTGACATTTTATCGTATTTTTTACATAGGTTAATATAAATAACAAAATATACAAATGAAATTTAAATAGATCGTATTATGGATTATAATACAATTAATTTATTTTAAACACGTTGACATCAAATAAATTTATACAGGCTCATAGTTTTTAAATATGTTACAATATTAAATGTAATATCATACTATATATGTCGTTAGGTATTGATATTTCATTTGTTACCTTAGACTGTAGTCATATTATATACCTTCACTTTATATTAAGTTGTAGGTAGCCGAAATCATTAGGCCGGAAATATTACTTTTTAAATAATACTGCTTTAACTTAAAGCTTATCTTTAAAAACCGACAAGTTTCTTAAACATAAAGCCAATGTCGCCAAGTAAAACGGCTGACTGGAGCTCCGCCGCGGATCGTGTCATGTTCTGCTTCGGGCGATATACAACAAGCTACGCGCTGTGGGAATAAAAAAAATGTCATCATAGATAATACTGGATGATTTTTCTACCGTCTGGAACGTAGACAGAGAAACCTATAGACTAATGATTAGCGTGGCCTTGAGTGAGAAAGGACGATAACGTAGTTTTAGGTTATAAAATAATCTTTATGACTTTTAAACATATTTAGATAAAATTTTTAATTGTTCTAAGAACTGAATTGAACATGATTTACCAGTCTTAAGCTCACAAAATACTTTTTTCTCACTTAAACCGCTATATAAACTTCTTAGATCGCTAAGAACTGTCAAAGTTGTTTGCAAAGTGTAGTTTGCTAAACAAAATAACCGGCACGGAGAAAGGGACAAACAATCACACCGCTCTGCTCATTTCTATGCAAGAAGTAGGTATGCATAAATCTATCTTTTTCGTGTGCGAATGCGAAAGACGGCGTCAATTAGTCTATAGGTTTTCTGTCTACGGTCTGAAAAAAAACAGGGTGTAACAGATGAACAGAATAGAAAAGCCTATGGCACTGATGTTTTGCAATATTTTTTTTATTTTACATTAACATATTATGAAATTGATCTTTTAATAAATACTACTAATTGGGTACGTATTATATTAATTTCGATAGTTTTTAATTTTTGTACAAGTTTTTAATTTATTTAGTTCAAAAATGTTGTTATTATTATTTAGTACCGAAAGTTTATTTCAAATTACTAGTACTTATTGCTCGATATATTTCGTAATATTATGTTAATGTAAAATAAAAATAAAATATCCACGTCATAGGTAAAAAGATTTAAATATTTACTTCCACTTAAATATCTTTGGCCATAGGCTTCTATTCGTTTCACCTGTTACACCTTATTTTTGTCCAGACAGTATAGCAAAACAGTCTAATTTTTTAATAAGCACACATCAAAGTTTAACCGCTAGTTGAGTAATATAAATACGAGCTCACAAGAATAACCTAGGCTGCCATCGGGTAGATATAATAAGCGTTCTGGCGTCAGTGGCTATATTCAGTGCCACAAAGTTATTTATATAGTGAAAAAGTGATACTGAAGATAAGCTTTAACGTTAATAAAACATTTTGGGTTTCCGCCACATCTTCGTAAAATTAATTATTTTATGAAAAATTGGCAAGCATTTATACCGCAGATAAATTTATAGGATTATGAAGCATATTTTTTTTACCTATATTAAGCCAGTACTTCACTATAATCCTACATTTTGGTAAATGATGATGAAATCTTAGTGTAACGGAAGCCTTACTCTTGCCTTGAAGAGACCCATATTGTAATCGGACGGAAATATAGACGCCGGCAATTATTCCATTTCTTCACTAGGTATATGATTTTATGAGCGTATCACCTGTCGACAGGTGCCGGACGTAGTTATCAGCTTGTAAATCGCAACAATGGGTATCATGAGGATGGAGGAGCATGCGAGCCCCCAGCCAAGCACCACTGCCCACGGCGGGTACGTGTAATGCTGGTACTGTAGCGGCTGCTGGTACAGAAGCCCGAACACCACGACGCCCTGAAATACATCAGTGTAATTTTGGTCAAATTCAATTACGGAGGCAAACAACTTTTGAATACTGTAGATATCAACTACGCATACCCACTAATAAAAGGAAAAACCATATCCTCACCTATCCGTACCTAATGCAAAACTAATTCGAACAGCATAAAAAATTACAATGTTCAAGTAATTGTTTTTGTTGGGATGTAAAAAGGCCTTTATACATGCCAAGGATGGGCATCATCATCATCATTACAGCCCTTCACAAGTCCACTGCTGAACATAGGCCTCCCCCAAGTAAGCACGGTCCTGAGCCACCTGCATCCATCGACTTCCTGCATGTCTTACCAGGTCGTCACTCCATCTAGTAGGGGGTCGCCCTACACTACGCCTACCGGTACGAGGCTGCCACTCGAGAACCTTTCTTCCCCATCGGTTATCGGTTCTTCGAGCTATATGGCCGGCCCATTGCCACTTCAGCTTACTAATCCGTTGGGCTATGTCGGTCACTCTGGTTTTACTGCGGATATCCTCATTTGTGAGTCTATCACGCAGAGAAACTCCGAGCATAGCCCTCTCCATAGCTCACTGAGCGACCTTGAGCGTCCTCATACGGCCAGCAGTGAAGGACCACGTCTCAGATCCGTAAGTCATCACTGGCAACACGCACTGGTTGTACACTTTAGTTTTCAGATATTGAGGTATAACTGACGAGAAGATGTGTCGTAATTTCCCGAACGCTGCCCAGCCGAGTTGAATCCGTCGATTGACATCTCGGTCGAAGTTGGACTTACCTAGTCGGACTATTTGTCCCAGGTAAACGTACTCGTCAACAACTTCGAGCATAGTGCTCCCAACAACTACCGGCATAGGTGTGACATGGACATTAAACATGATCTTTGTTTTGTCCATGTTCATCTTAAGACCTATCCGTTGGGAGACACCATTGAGGTCATTGAGCATAGTGCTAAGGTCCTCCAGCGATTCTGCCATAAGGACTATATCGTCGGCAAATCGAAGGGGAGTGATGTAGTCGCCATTGATGTTAATACCGTATCCTTTCCAGTCCAGTAGCTTGAAAACGTCTTACAACGCAGCGGTGAAGAGTTTCGGGGATATAACGTCACCCTGTCTTACACCTCTCTGCAGTTGGATAGGTTTCGAACTCTGGTTTTGTACTCGGATAGCCATCGTAGCCCTACTGTACAAACACTTCAGCACTTCGATATACCGACATTCAACTTGGCACCGCTGAAGGGACTGTAGCACCGCCCAAAATTCGACGGAATCAAAGGCTTTCTCATAGTCCACATACGCCAGGCAAAGTGGCAGATTGTACTCTTCGGTCTTCTGTACAATCTGCCGCAGGATATGTATGTGGTCTATGGTATTGAAGCCTTTTCGAAAACCGGCTTGTTCGGGAGGCTGGAAGTCGTCGAGTCTGCGTGCGAGACAATTCGTAATGACTCTCGAAAACAGCACGTAGACGCGGCTCAGAAGGAAAATCGGTCTGTAGTTCTTCAAGAGAGCGTTGTCGCCTTTCTTAAAGAACAAGACCACCGCACTTCTGCTCCACGCCTCCGGAGTAGTGAATTGAAGAGCTTCTGAAGGACTTCAAGTACCGGTGTTCCACCCGCTTTCAGAAGCTCCGCTGTAATTCCATCCTCGCCTGGGGCCCTGCCGTTTTTAAGGTGCTGGAGAGCCATTCTAATCTCGCTCAGACTGACGTCCGGGATATCATCGGAATAGTGTCGGAGAAGACTTGCTCTTGGATCGTTACTCACACTTGCGTGTGGCTCCAACGATGATGTGTACAGCTGCCCATAGAACCTCTCAATCTCACTCAAAATCTCAGGTGTCCCGGAAACGATGCTGCCACACTCAGTCTTCAGCTTTGACAGTTGGCTCTTTCTGGCAGACAGATATCTGGCAAAGACTTTGGAGCCCTGGTTCCGCTCGATCGCTTCTTTAATACGAGCAGTATTAAAGTTGCGTAATTCTCGCCGCATGCATTTGGAGATCTGTCTGTTCAGTTGCCTGTATGCTGTCAAATCTGTTGACGATTGCAGCCTCATCTCCCGTCCAGACATGAGATTAAGAGTGTGATCGGAGAGTTTTTGTGTTCTTCTGCGGCGGGTCTTGCAGAACTTAGCTCCGACCGCATGGACAGTTTCCACGAGTTTGTCATTCATATCGTCCACTGCATTGCAATCTTCTAGGCACTGAAAGCGGTTACGTAACTCGAGCTGAAAAGTCAAGGGATTTTGGATTAGAGCACGAGGGGGACGGAGCGTTGACTTCATTAGACGAGACCTCTCCAACTTAACGTTTAGGTTCAGTGTGCCTCTAACCATTCGGTGATCGCTGCCAGTTTTCACTCTTGCGATCACTGAGACATCACTGAGCAGTTGGCGTCTGGTCGTCATAATGAAGTCAATCTCATTTTTTCTCGAACCGTCGGGGCTCGACCAGGTCCACTTCCTGTGAGGCCGCTTCTGGAAGAAAGAGTTCATCATAAAGAGTCCCTCTTTCTCCACAAAGTCAGGCAGCTGCTAGGCCCCTACGGTTCCGTTGCCCTACTCCAAATTTCCCTAACTTCAGCTCACCGGCTTTTTTTGTGCCTAGTTTTGTGTTGAAGTCTCCCATCAACACCGTGTAGTGGGTTTTGGAGGAATGCATGGCTCTAGAAATATCCTCATACATTTCCTCCATCTCCTCATCGGGATGTGCCGAGGTTGGTGCGTAGACCTGTATGACATTCAGCGAATACCGTTTGGTGATTCTGAGTATCAGGTACGCGACCCTCGTCGACACACTCCCAATCTTTACAACGTTGTTGACGAGAGACTTGTGGACGATAAGTCCGACACCTCCTTGAGACAGATGGTCGCCCTCCCGGTGATAGAACAATTTGCCGGATTCGAGGATTACCGTGTCCTCCCCCTCTCTTCGGACCTCAGATAATCCAATAATATGCCAGCGCAACTTGTCTACCTCTTCTTCCAGCTCCAGTATCTTCTCGTCCGTCCTCAGGGTACGTGCGTTATACGTTGCCAGGTCGAGTCGTCGTAGGTGGCAACCGAACCTCCACCGGAGATTCTTAGCACCCCCTGCCCAGCCGTTACCATGGTCGCCAGCCCACGTAGCCAGGAATAGCGGGGCCGCCGGGGACTGAGGGCCGTTTATTTGCGTCGTTGCTCATGGGGGGACATTTGCCATAATTGCCACGCTTGGCAAGCGGGTTGGCAACCGCAGTTTTTTATTATGTTATTGTTGTTATTAGGAAGATGCTGCTGTCCATATCCTTTCTGTGTCCCTCTGTCGCCTCTTACGACACCCACGGGAAGTTATGGGGTAGTGGATATTCTCAACCGCCACTACACGGCTAAGGATGGGCACAAGCATATTTTCATTTCTACGAGGGTTTATGGGATAAGGTTGAAAATACATACTAAGAATACATAAAAAGAAATTCTCTCTATTACATGCTAAACATATTGTTGCACGCCTAAGTTGACGTCTGGCACTAGTGCCATCTAGTGTCGGGTAACAAAGCCAGGAGAGCTTTCCAGAAAATGACATGACTAATCTTTCGATCAACAGCGCCATCTAGTATCGAACAGAAGAATTAAGCTTTTTGGAAGTCCCACACTCGAACTTTCTGCGCCTGGTCGGTTGGCGCGCGTATTTACTTGAATATTCTGGACGTTTCGGTGAAAAATGTGTATTTAAAGGCGCTGCAAGACGCGGCCGGGGCAGTATTGATTTTGGCGAGACAAGCGAAGCTTCGGAGCGAAATAAAGTGAATCAGTGTGATTAATTATTAGTGTTTTAAGTTTTAACTGTTGTAAAGAAAATTAAAGTGTAAATTTTGGTAATTCTATCGGCAATTCTTGTTGTCACGAACCCTAAGCTCGTAACAATTGGTATCAGAAGTGGGATAAAAATCATGCCGATTTTACCTAAGGACGAAATGGAGGGTGTCCGTAGCCGAAGTCAACGTCAGCAGGAGATGGACCAGAGACGATTTGGTGGTATAACGCCGCAGATTTCTGAGGGCCAGCCGCCGGCCACGGAAGCCGGCCCGTAAGCAGCCCCTACGTCTGTGGCACCTGACTTAGGTGCTCTGATGGTGATGCTGCAGCAGCTGCAGCGTGGACAGGAGGAACAGGCCCGCCGATTGGAAGAGCAGCTGTGGGGTGGACAGGAGGAACAGGCCCACCGAGTGGAAGAGCAGCTGCGGGGCGGACAGGAGGAACAGGCCCGCCGGCAGGAGGAACAGGTCCCGTCGTTTAGAAGAGCAACTCCAACGCGATAAGGAGGCATTGGCCGTTAGTTTGGACATTGCGAAGGCCTTCGATCGGGTTTGGCACAAAGCGCTTCTTTCGAAGCTCCCTTCCTATGGGCTTCCCGAGAAATTGTGCGATTGGATCACCAGTTTTCTTGCAGATCGGAGCATCAAGGTCGTTGTAGACGGTGCAAGCTCCGATTGCAAGCTTATTAATGCTGGTGTTCCACAGGGCTGCGTGCTATCGCCAACGCTGTTTCTTCTGCATATCAATGATATGTTGCAAACCCGTAGCATTCATTGCTATGCAGATGACAGCACTGGTGATGCTCTTTACACCGGCCGAGCAAATATTTCTCGGGAAAACGTCTCTGAGTGCCGGGACAAACTTGTGTCTGAAGTCGAGTCTCTGCTGGACAGAGTCTCGGATTGGGGGCGACTAAATCTAGTCCAGTTTAACCCCCAGAAGACACAAGTTTGCGCGTTAACCGCTAAAAAGAACCCCTTTGTCGTATCCCCTCAGTTTCAAGGCACTCCCCTTGTTGCCTCAGCCAGTATCGGAATCCTCGGCGTCGACATATCGAGTGACGTGCAGTTTCGTGGTCACTTGGAAGGGAAGGCCAAATTGGCCTCTAAAAAGCTTGGCGTGCTCAGCAGAGCGGGACAGTATTTCATGCCGGCACACCGCCTGCAACTTTACAAGGCGCAGGTTCGGCCGCTCATGGAATACTGTTCCCATCTCTGGGCTGGGGCTCCCCAGTACCAGCTCCTTCCACTTGACCGCATCCAGCGCAGAGCGGCTCGAATCGTCGACGACCGAGTGCTTTCCGATCGGCTCGATTCACTGGCGCTGCGAAGAGATGTTGCATCTCTTTGCGTATTTTATCGCATCTATCACGGGGGAGTGCTCTGAGGAATTGTTCGGATTAATCCCAGCCGCCAAATTTCGTGAACGCACTACACGGCAAACGTCCCGATACCATCCACACCATCTGGATGCTTGGCGGTCCACCACTGTACGTTTCAAAAGGAGTTTTCTTCCGCGTACAACCTTTCTGTGGAATAATTTACCACCGGTGATTTTTCCGGACCGATACGACCTGGGGACCTTCAAGAAAAGAGCTTACTCCTTTCTAAAGGGCCGGCAACGCACCTGCAATTCCCCCTGGTGTTGCGGTTGATCATGGGCGGCGGTAGTCACTTAACATCAGGTGAGCCACATGCTCGTTTGCCCCCTCTTCTATAAAAAAAAAAAAAAAAAAAAAAAAAAAAACCTTCGGAAAAGAGATAAGGGAGGTGAAAGATAAGGTTGCTCAACATGACAACCACCTGTCGGAAGCTGAAACCCAAATCAACCAAGTGAAGAAAGCGCTGGACGAACTCAAACTTGGGGATGGAAATACAGCTCCCGTAGTAGCTACTACACCTTCGCTACGTGGGTTCAAAGTGCCGCCGTTCGACGGGACTTCCTCCTGGTCAGCCTAAAAAATCCAGTTTGATGCTGTTATGAAGGCGAACGGCTGGAATAAAAGTCAGGCCATGACTGCTCTCACACTAGGCCTGCGCGACCAGCACTTAACTGTTCTGGAAGCTCTCGGTGAGAAGTGACTTATGGGCAACTCCTTGAGGCATTGGAGGCGAGATATGGCGACGCTCACCTGGAACATGTCTTTCGTGCGCAGCTTAAAGATCGCGTGCAGCGCATCAACGAAAACCTGCAGCAGTGGGCTCTAGAGGTGGAGAAGCAGGTGCGAAAAGCATACTGGTCTGTACCTGCGCTCATTGAAGGGAACCTGGTGCAGACATTCATCGACGGCATCCGCGACCTGGAAGTCAGAGCTGCTGTGAGGCTCGGGCACCATGAGACGCTTAAGGATGCCTTGGCCCATGCACTGGAGGTGGAAGCCGTGCGGCAGGATCATCGTTCCCATCGCGTCAGGGAGGTTGCAGCAGCTACAGTTCGCGACCGCAAAAAAGGATACAGCCCTAGGTGCTATGGCTGTGGAGAAAAGGGCCATCTTCGATCCAGCTGCCCTAAGCGAACCCTAGAAAGGGAAGGTTAACGATCTCAGGAGGGTAGTGCGGCCAGCAGCACCGCCCAGCAGCAGCAGGGAAACGAGTAAAAGCCAGAACTGCGGGGTGGGTGCTGGCTGATGTTAAAAGAGCCCCAAGGATCGCGAACTCACAAACCCATGATGGGAACAGTCTAATCATCAAGGGCAAGGTCAACGGAATGCAGTGTAAACTGATCATAGACACTGGAGCCTCTCGTCGTTTTTAGTTCCCAACTTATAAGTCAGTTCCTTGGGGACTCCGCATACAACCGAGAACGCATTAATTTGCTAACAGCCACCGGTCAGCGTATACCCGTCCGTGGAGAGAAGGAGATGGAGTTGAAGCTAGGCAACGTGATCTACCTGCATAATGTCATCGTGGCTGATATAATGGACGACTGCATCCTGGGCCTAGACTTTATGAGGGATAATTGTTGTGAGATCGACGTTAAGCAAGGTATTATGAAATGTGGACAGGAGGAACTTTTTATGGAAGGTAACGCACCTGCCAGCCAGGGAACGTGTACAGCATTAAGAAGATTGTTCTTCCGCAGAGATCGGAAACGATTGTGCCGGTTAGTCTTCCTCAAAACACTGGGTAAGCTCACCGTTGTGTACTTGTGGAAAGGGTAAACAATGACCTTCCATGGAAAGTAGCCCGAACCTTGGTCAGAACCACTGACATCTCAGGAGTACGCGTGCTGAACCTTTGTGACCGGGAACAGATTATAGAAAAAGGTACGCTGGTTGGTACTTGTGAGGAAGAGGACTGGTTACGTCGGTGCCAATATCTATCGAGTGAGACCTCTAGCAAGGATGCACAAACGAGATTGACCACACATTTGGAAGACTGTCGCAGCGTTCTCTCCCCGAACGAAATGGTCAAGGAGAAGAAGTTGTTACTCAATTATGCCGATGTATTCTCATCAAACGATGATGACATAGGAAAGACTGGCTTAGTTCAACACAAAATAAACACAGGAGAAGAATTGCATATCCGTCAGCGGCCAAGAAGTTTGCCGGTAGCACGTGAAAAGGAAGTGGAAACCATGATTGAAGGAATGGTGAAGGATGGTGTTATTGAACCTTCCTCTAGTCCATGGTGTTCACCCGTGGTGCTGGTAAAGAAGAAGGGTGGCAGCATGCGGTTTTGTGTTGACTACCGCCGTCTGAACGACGTTAAGAAGAAGGACAGCTATCCCTTGCCAAGAATTGATGACACGCTGGACATGCTTACAGGTGTAAAGTGGTTTAGCATGCTCTTCTACTTATATGGATCTTAAAAGTGGCTACTGGCAAGTTGAAATTGACCCTAAGGACAAAGAGAAAACTGCGTTCTCGACGGGAAAGGGTCTGTGGCAATTCAAAGTAATGCCGTTTGGGTTGTGCAATGCTCCAGCAACGTTTGAAAGGCTGATGGAACTTGTACTTACCGGGATAATTGGCGATGCTTGTCCGGTCTACTTGGATGTTGTCTCAACGGAATGGTGACCAAGAGGTCGTGATAGCGTACTTCAGCAAGTCGTTGTCAAAACCGGTAAGGAACTATTGTGTCAAGACAAGACGTGAATTGCTAGCTGTAGTAAAGTCGTTGCAGCATTTTAGCAAATATCTTCTGGGGCGAAAATTTCACTTACGAACTGACCATGCTGCACTAAAATGGCTATTGCAGTTTAAAAATTCAAAAGGACAAGTCGCGAGGTGGATTGAACTATTGCAGGAATACGACTTTGAGATCGAACATCGCAGCGGGAAATCTCATGGCAACGCAGATAGATGCATTGTCAAGAAGACCTTGTCCTGAAGATTGCAAATATTGTACTAGACAAGAGAGTAAGGAAGTAGTATCCGTGAGGATGCTCAGGATAGACCACCTCAGCAAAGAGTGGAAGGACAGCTTACAACATTCACAGCAGGAAGATCCGGACATAAAGCCGATTCTGGAATGGATGAAGGCCAGTGCTCCCAAGCCCAAGTGGAGCGACGTCTCAGCGATGAGTTCGACCACTAAAAGCTATTGGGCCCAATGGGACAGCTTGATGCTTCAGGATGGAGTTCTGTGCCGTAAGTGGGAAAATGTTCGGGGAGACAGCTGTCATTTGCAAATAGTTGTCCCTGAAGCTAAAGTACCGGATGTTCTACAGCTGTACCATAATGATTGTTTAGGAGGCCATCTGGGAGTTAAATGAACTCTACTGAAGATCCGAGAACGGTTTTACTGGGTCCACTGTCGAAACGATGTCGAGGACTGGTGTCGCAAATGTACAAGTTGTGCGGCTGTAAAGGGACCTCAGACTCGTAGAAGATGTGCATTGAAGTTGTATGATGTTGGTGCACCATGGGAGAGAATAGTCATTGACGTGGCGGGCCGTTTCCGGAGAGTGAAAGCGGTAACAAGTATTTCATGGTTGTGATGGATTACTTCACTAAGTGGCCAGAAGTCTTCGCCATTCCAAATCAAGAAGCTTCAACAATTGCAGATAAACTAGTTCATGAAGTCTTTTGTCGTTTTGGAGTACCTTTAGAGATTCACAGCGATCAAGGAAGGAATTTTGAGTCTCAAATATTCCAGGAAACTTGCCGAGTTATGGGTACTCACAAAACAAGAACTACTTCTTATCACCCGCAATCTGATGGAATGGTAGAACGATTTAATCAGACATTGGAGAGGTACCTAGCAAACGTTGTAGACGATCGGCAACGAGATTGGGACAAGCACATACAACCGTTTTTGTTGTCATATCGAAGCGGTGCTCACGAAAGTCCAGTACACCAGCTTTCGCAACCTTTGGAAGAGAATTACGGCTGCCTGCAGACCTGATCACCGGGATACCACCTGATGCTCCACGCAGTATAACCGATTATGCAAATGACTTGCGGAACAAAATCAATGACATTTATGAGCACGTCAGACAATCGGGGCAGCAAATTTCCGAAAAGATGAAAACCCGGTATGACCGCAAAATGAACATCAAAGGGTTCGACGAATGTTCACTAGTGTGGTTGCACAATCCAGTCCGCAGCAAAGGGAATACTCCCAAGCTTCAAGCTAAATGGGACGGCCCGTACCGGATTGTGACCAAGATCAACGATGTAACCTACTGGATACAGAAAGGCGCAAGAGAGACTCCTAAGATCGTCCATGTGGATCGCCTGGCGCGTTATTATGGGGCCGATAATGCTCGGGACGAGCATGTCTTAAGAGGGGCAGTGTTGCGCGCCTAAGTTGACGTCTGGCACTAGCGCCATCCGGTGTCGGGTAACAAAGCGAAGAGAGCTTTCCAAAAAATGACATGACTAATCTTTCGACCAACAGTGCCATCTAGTATCGAACAGAAGAATTAAGCTTTCTGGAAGCCCCACACTCGAACTTTCTGCGCCTGATCGGTTGGCACACGTATTTACTTGAATATTCTGAACGTTTCGGTGAAAAATGTGTATTTAAAGGCGCTGCAAGACGCGGTCGGGGCATTATTGAGTTTGGCGAGACAAGCGAAGCTTCGGAGCGAAATAAAGTGAATCAGTGTGATTAATTATTAGTGTTTTAAGTTTTAATTGGTGTAAAGAAAATTAAAGTGTAAATTTTGGTAATTCTATCGGCAATTTTTATTGTCACGAACCCTAAGCTCGTAACAATATCAACAACAGGAAAACTCTGTTATCTCGGCGAGATTTTATCATGTATAAGGAGATCAACTCATAGAGCTCTGGCTACGCACGACAACAATTATAAAACGTGACATTGAGGAGTGACATCAGGAGCATGATACAGGGTATTCTTGAAAATATAGAAGCCTCTGTTGATTCCGCATCGGTTGAGCAGAAAATATGTTACCTATGTACGTCGAAAGCCCGAAGAGTGATGAAATACGTGTTGCATTAAATGCGTGGTCCCCATACTGTTGACATATGTAATGACGGTGTATAATAATCAGAGAATTTTATACTTAGAATAGGAGTGAAAAAAACCACTTTCAATTCACTTTATGGTAAGTGTACGCTGCGGCCGATAGACACCTACATTTATTGGCGATTAGGAATCAAAAAGCAAATGCTATGTCATCTCTGAGGTCTAAGATGGAAGTTTACCAGTAATAATATTGCTTCTGTAAACTTTTTAAACAGTAACACAACAGTGAACGCACTACTGTTCGTCGAAAGAAATAGATTAGAAGATGGTACCTAACCAGATGAACTTCTAGGCAGAACGAGGTCTAACATCTAGATATAAGTACACTATAAACTGGTTGTGTTGTATACTTACAATAATGAATATAGGACTGATGAACTTCCAGCATATCCTCCAATATATTCCCGGTCTGAAGCCTAGCATCTCTTCAACATCGTCGGAGAACCTTTTTAAACCTGAAATCAGACAGATGGTGTTATATTAATATACTGTGACGCAGTTTTTTTTTTTTAAATGTTTGTCTTTTCATTCCATCTCTGAGACTGGTCAGAAACATTGCACTGTGAAGCATTTTAGGATATTTTTATTCCAGGTTTTTTCTGTTAGACGTGCTTAGTGCATACATTTGCATACACCGGTGAACCTGATGTACATATTGTTACACTATATTGAAACTACTTAACATATTTTCTTATAATTAATTACATTTTATCTATAGACTATTTAAGTACGTATTTTTTTCCTTCGTTTATTTTCTTTTTTCACTTTTTTACATTTTTTCTTTCTTTTGCAATATTCATTTTCAAGTAGTATATATGGAACATATATAATCTTACAAAATTTTCTTGTTCTATGTTCCTATATCTATCTTATTTCTACAACGTTAACTATACGATCTTATTTCTTGATATTTTTCTTTTGATCTATGTTCAAACTGCAGCATCTGATCTTATATCTTGTTGTTCTTTCATAGGCCTTTCTCAATACAATACACTCTTAAACAGTAGCAAGAACACTCTAGACTTAATCTTTTCAGCTTTCCCGATAAAAGTTCAAAAATCTGAATTTGTGCTTGTTATAGAAGATGTATATCATCCAGCTCTGTACATATCTGCGACGGACATCTTAGTACCTTCATGTAGGCCTTCTTTTAGGACTAAATATCAATTTAAGCGAGCAGACTACCGTAGTATGAATGATTTACTTTTGAAACAAGACTGGGCTTTTATCACAAGGGAAACAAGTTTAGATCGTGTTACTGATAAATTTTACAGTATAATAAATGAATTAATTGAAAAATTCGTTCCTAAAATCCGATGTAGTGGTAATTATTCTTATCCAATATGGTACAGCAGAGCACTAATTAACCTTATAAAAGAAAAGAGTAAATTGCACTCTAGTTGGAAGAAGCATAAAAATCCGATTGATTACGCAGACTTTTCGGAGCTGAGAAAACGACAAAAGATACTACAGCAACAATGTTATAAACTATACCTAGCACGCACTCAAGAGAATATTAAACATAACCCCAAAGCTTTCTGGAGTTATGTAAAGTCTAAGCGTAAAAACCATTCTGATTATCCTCAAGAAATGACATACGGAGACACTAAAGTGAATAACCCAATAGCAATCTGCTCGTCATTTAACGACTTTTTTAAAAGTAATTTTACTAAATCTATTGACAATAATTTGACTATACGATCTGATAATTTAAATTTAAATGTGATCCAAGATATTGAAATAAATCCAGAGAAAGTTAAGAATTTAATTTGTAAGCTTGACATTACGAAAGGTGCCGGTAGCGATAAATTGCCTCCTGTATTATTTGTAAAATGTGCAAAATCCTTATCTGTTCCTATAGCACTATTATTCAATAGGTGTCTTCGCGATGGCTACTTTCCAAGTATTTGGAAGGAAGCCCATGTTGTACCTATACACAAGAAAGGGCTGAAGACAATAATTGAGAATTACCGGCCAATATCAATACTCAATGTGTTAAGTAAATTGCTAGAAAGAATCGTTCATATGCACATATACCCCATCATATTACCTTCAATACCCCCAGAACAACACGGCTTTGTGAAAGGGCGCTCTACAGCAACTAACTTGGGCGCATTTATTGATTACACTACCTCAAATATGGATGGAGGGTCGCAAGTAGATGTCATTTACACTGACTTTGAGAAAGCCTTTGATCGCGTAGATCACATCATATTACTACGTAAGCTTTTTGAGCTGGGCATACGAGGTAACCTTTTCAGGTGGATGGAATCATATCTGTGGAAACGATCTCAGGCAGTAGTCTTAGGAGGGTTCCGTTCTGACTTCGTGGAAATAACATCCGGAGTTCCACAAGGTTCTATTTTGGGTCCTCTACTGTACGTGTGCTATCTATATGATGTGGGCAAGTGTTTTCATAATGCTAAGTTTTTGATGTACGCTGATGACACTAAAGTATATATGAAAATCACTGATTATGTAGATTGCATGAAACTTCAAGATGATCTTGTGCGACTTGGTAACTATTATGTAGTAAATCGTATAGGAGTTAATGTCAGCAAGTGTCTTTATGTTTCTTTCACAAGGAAAAGAGAACCTACAAATTTCAACTACCAAATAAATCACCTTAATATAACTAAGAAAGAATTAGTGAAGGATCTGGGGATATTACTGGATTGCAAGTTAAGCTTCTCAGAACATATTGAAACAATAACGCGCTCGGCCTACAAAAGCCTTGGCTTCATCCTACGTGTAAGCAGACCCTTTACTGATATTAACTGTATTAAATTACTTTACTTTTCATATGTTAGAAGCGTCCTTGAATATTGCAGTACTGTTTGGAACCCGCATTACACTGTTCATATAAATAACTTAGAACAAATTCAGCACAAATTCCTGAGACATTTAAGGTATAGAAATTTTATTTACACTAATAACTATGAAGAGTCTTGTAGATATTTCAATATAATAAGCCTTAAGGATAGACGTACTCTAATGGACATGACATTTTTGCATGGTCTATGTAATGGAAGTATTGACTGTGTAACTTTAGCTGATAGAGTTCTCTGCTTTTGTACTCCGAAACGTAGAACGAGACATACACCTTTGTTTGCGGTTGTTAAGACAAAGACAAACTATGCACAAAACTCTCTGGTGAATCGTTTACAAAAAGTTTATAATAAAAGATTCCACTCAGTTGATATTTTCCATTCCAGTAAGGATAAGTTTAAGAAGGATGTCTTGAAACTTCTGATGTAGTGAGTTTAGGTATTAGGTAACTCATTAACTCATACACACACACACACACACACACACACACACACACACACACACACACACACACACACACACACACACATGCCCGCGTGCGAGGGAGGCGCATACGAGCATTATGCATGTTGAAAATCTTTTAATTTTCTTGTAATGTTTTCTAGATGTTTAAAAATATGTATTTTTAGTCCCAACTACTTTGTCTTCAACATGTCCGTTATAAATTGAAAATACTATTTAAATAATGTAAATCCGTTTTTGGCTATAATTTAAGATCATAAGATGTATGTACGATGTAACAAAGAGCTGTGGATTTTGTTTGAAATAAATAAAAAAAATAAAAAATTGATATAGTTTCTTTGGTTATCTTACATAAATAGTTTATAAATATTTTTTTTATTAGACTTCATTATTCCCCACAAATTATCTTTCCGAACTCTTTATTTTATTTTTATTTTAATTTCATTTTTGGCTAAACCGTATTTTGGACAATCTACTATTAAATGGATTATCCCCTCTCTGACGTTAGGGTTACAAATGCATGCGGATTTATCTTTACAATTAAACCTAAGAACGAATCCACCGTGAACTGTCAGCACCTGTAAAAGCGCAGGGGTAAGTTTTTTTAAAAATCTGGTGCGCTTGTATTGCGGGAAGACGAGCTTCGTAACTTCCGCTGTACTGTGACACAGTTAGTATGGTTCTACAATTACAAATTAGGCCGAATGTTAGCTAACCTATTATTTCTACGACTTAGGCATCTTCAAGAAAAGAGCTAACTCCTTTCTTCTAAAAGGCCGGCAATGCACCTGTAAATTACCCTGGTGTTGCAGTTGCTCATGGCCGGCGACGGTCACCGTTAGATGAGCCAAATGCTCGTTTGCCCCCTCTTCTTTAAAAAAAATTCCTTACCTCTGTCGATTAAACGTGCTCAATCAATACAATTTTTCATGAAACTGGTTAAGAAACATATAATATAATTAATTTAATTCTCTAATTCTTTCTTTCTCTAACTACTCTCTCTTTTTCCTTTTTTATTTATGGTGACGACTATCGCCTGAAGTTTGGTATCTTTTAGTGCATTAGTTGTCATCGTTTATTTTTATAGTACACCCTACCTGGTAATATTTGTTCTTTTTTAACGAATTCAAAAAGGAGCAGGTATTCAATTCGGCTGTATGTTTTTTTTAAATGTTTGTAGCGATTTTAAAGATTCTTTTTTTATCTGAAAGTTTGTTCTTCTCGTGTGGTCCCATATAAATTTAATCAAGATCTGACAAGTAGATTTTGAGTTATCTTTAATAATGCGTACATCATTGACTTTTTAATTATATTGAAGTCGGTTGTACAAACATTTTAAATTTAAGCCTTGTTATTTTAACTCTTTTTCTACGGTGCCTGGAGGTAATTTTCGGGTAGATATAAAAGCGCCTGTTTTCTTCTATATAAATCTATATTTATCAAGTTGATCATTATTTTGGTGTTGGAATAAATTATTTTATTTATATAAAAATAAATATGCACATCATAATATGATCAATTAATGAAATAAGAATTTCTACATCTTACTAATTATAAATTTAAGCCTCAAATTGCTTGATTGTTTTTAACAGTGTCACACATATACGAGTACAGTCTATCACACAGTCAGTCAAATCAACTTGAACTTACCATAAAACCAGGAAACAGCTAGAGCCTCGAAGAGAGCGGAACACAGTAAGGATATTCCGGCTGCATAGGTGTCCAGCAAGTGGAACATGTAAATGCCCCCCTGAAAGCATAAAGACATTTTTAATGCATGTTTTTTTATAGAATAAGGGTGACAAACGAGCACACAGTCCACTGATGGTAAGTGGATGCTGTGGCACATAGACATTTATTTTCGATTAAGAATCAAAACGCAGATGCGTTGTCACCCCTGAAGGCTAAGATGGAATGCCTCGTTTTCATTAGAAAATGGTCTCCGGATCTCTACACCAACCATACGAAATCCAGCAGTATTACGCTGCTATTTTACGCTGGTATTCTGTGAGAGCGTGGTCCTTCCCCGGTCGAGCCAACCCATTCGCTATATTATGGTTGTAGCACAAATGGGTTGGCTCGACCGCGGAAGGATCACACTCTCACAGAAGACTAGCGTAAAATAACAGTTTAATGCTGCTGTGTTTCGTGTCGTTAAAAATATAAAAATATAACCCGTAGTCGGATAAAAAGCCTTTTCACTCTTGACTTGAAGACACATACTCTGACCTCTGGACCGTACGGTGGTCAGTTTGTGAAGACTCACCGGGGTGACATTGATGCAGGCGACGCAGAAGGAGATGGAGACGACCAGCAGCGTGAAGTGCTCGCGGCGCAGCCACTTGGCGCCGCACGCGCGCGCCTCGTCCAGCAGCCCGGTGATCACGCATTCCAAACCACCCATCTGACCACAACCGCGGTTAACTTTCTACAATCGTCAACGCTAATAATAAACTAAAAAAATTGGAATGACTATTGACAAATTTTTAGTCTTAGTTTTTCTATATTATAGTTTCTTTTTTATATTGTGTATAATTAGTATCAATTGTAAATATTATAATTTTAATTATTATTTTTATTTAATATTACGTATATAATAATTACTGTAATTTACTCTATTGATAACTGTATGTTTACTTTGTTTCAAATCAGTACCCTAGGAATAGATTGTCTTATTGTTACATTTCAGATTTTTGAAGTATACGTCCGCCATCTATATAAAAAAATAAAATTATATTGGAATACATAACCAATATATAAGAATACTGAAAGAAATTTGTAGTCAAACCACAGCAACAATAAGAATGGAGAGACCAGGACAGCCATTTAAAATCGAGAGAGGGGTGAGACAGGGGGACCCGATCTCACCTAATCTATTTACTTGTTTATTAGAGTACATTTTCTCAAAACTTGACTGGAGCAAACGACGCATTAATATTAACGGAGAAATTTTGAGTCATCTACGTTTTGCAGACGACATTATCATATTAAGCGAAAATCACGAAGACCTTATATATATGGTTCAGTCTTCAGACATAGAAAGCAGAAAATGTAGCCTACAAATGAATCCAGATAAAACTTGTATATTGACAAATAGCACAAAAATGCCTGTACACGTTCAAAACCAACAAATTAGATAATTTAATGAATATATTTATCTTGGGCAAAATATTTCATTTCACAACTTACAATGACGGAAGTTAATAGAAGAATTAAATTAGCATGGAGCAAATATTGGTCACTAAAACATATTTTCAAGGCAAAAATACCAATTAAATTAAAAAAGAAAGCGATGGATACTACTGTACTCCCCACTTTATTATATGGATGTCAAAACTGGGCTCTCACAAGGAAAATAATATGTAAGCTACAAGTTTTCCAACGAGCAACGGAACGCAGCATGCTTAACGTTAAACTAAGATATCGGCATAGAAACAGTGATATACGAAAAATAACAAATATCATAGACTCAGCCAAATTAGCGTGTCAACTGAAGTGGAGATGGGCAGGACACGTGGCAAGAGTCAGTGATGGGAGATGGACTGAACGGGTGCTACATTGGTACCCGCGTGATGCGACGCGCTCGCGCGGCCGCCCGCGGGCACGCTGGTGCAACGATATTGTAGAGGTGGCAGGAGCAACGTGGACGAGGCTAGCGGCAGACAGAACCTCATGGAAAAGGATGGAGGAGGCCTTCACCCGGAAATGGGTATCCCATGATTAATTAAAATTAATATAATAAATTATGATACTATTTTATGTGTACAGCCAAATTCAGTAGATTATTATTAACTTCAATTTTATTATTTTTAACTATATATTTTGTGACAAAAATCAAAATAGGTTGACAATTACTTAAAAATATAAATATAAATCATTGAGCTATTATGTACTACGTACTCTAGTACAGAGGCGACATTGCGTTCAGCTACTATGTTCCACTCAACTGCGGTGCATACACCGCACTTTAATCAGTCACTCGTTAGGCGCTTGTAGAGATGTCACGTGTTGTGTTGATTTAAAAAAAAATCTCTTGATAAAAATATGCCGTCGTGTGTATTTAGACATTGCACAAATAATTCAAGAAATGTCAGTAAAAACGAAGGAATTACTTTTCATAGGTTAATAAGATACTTAATCAATAAAAAAGTATTATAGATTAATAATAAAATAAATTATACCTAAGACGCCATCTCGTGTCATGGAATATAGATTATGAAATTAATATGTTCAGATGCGACATTTCTGTGGGTACTTAAGTATAGGACGAATATATTATTATACACATTTTTTTTGTAGAAACATATATAAGATTATAATCAGGCTAAATTTTTCATGTTTAAATCTGCTTTTCTTAATCTTTTATTTTATATTTAGGTTTCCACTTCAAAGTCAAAGTGGAATAAATTCGTCCATTTTTAACTCTCGCGTGCCCAGTATTTATGATCGACTCTTATTCTAATTTAAATAAATATATTTGTAATTTAAATGTTATGTTAATAAGTTTTCTTAAACATACATTTAGTATGTTTTTTTATATTTGACATAGATAGCTTTTAAAATATTCAGATAAAAATATCATTAAAATGTAATAGTGATATAATATTATGTAATATTATATCAAATAAGCAAATATAATATACAAAATAAATGACAAAAGTTAAAAATTGTTCTAGATATAATTTACCTATTTAACAAAACAATCTACTATTACCTACGGATCCTTCTACCTATGTTTATTCTATGATAAAAAACCAACCGCGCGAACACAGAGTAGCGCACATTTTTTGTTTGAGATAGCTGTTCTAGTACGTAAGTACATATTACTTCAATGATATAAATTGATTATTTACCCTAACATTATTTATAAATAATCAAAAATTAATTTTGTAAATTTAATTTAAACTTTTTATTTAAAATTGACACTGGCATTATCATGTCTTTTAATTAAAAAAAATTGCATGACTCATAATAATATTGTAATTGGTTTTAACTAATATCGACTGCTGTACGAAAATTGGGAATTAAATGGCTATTATTATTATTATTATCATTGGGGTATCTATATAATTTTCTCACCTGGTTGGGTTCTATAAATATATAATTATAAATTAAAATGAAAAGATAAATATACATAAATATCAATAAAATAAAATAAATACAAAAACTACATAAATAAATAAGATCCAACCAGATGGGAGCCCTCGGCAGGGGAGACCAAACGGCCGAGGGTTAAGGGGAAAGGGAAAGAAACCGGCGGACGATGCGGGCGGTATCGAGGAGCACCGCCTTCTGAATTTGAGCCCGGAGCGGTCCGTCACGGAGTCCCAGTCGCCTCAGATGACCCGAGAGGCTGACTGGGATTAGCCCATTCGCAGAGACAACTACAGGATTAATTTCGGTCGGCATACCATCCCACATGTCGGTCACCTCGTGAGCCAGATCCAGATATTTTGTTCGTTTCTCTGTTTCGGCTTTCACGAGGTTCTCGTCATACGGAATGGTAATGTCGATCAAAAATATCCGTGAATGTGCTCGGTGCATCAGCACAATATCAGGCTTATTCGCAAGTATAGTCCTGTCTGTGAATATGGCCCGGTCCCAGTAGAGCCTGGCACGGTCATTTTCGAGCACGGCTTCCGGCAAGTACTTGTAATACGGCAATTTTCGGTCCACGAGACCAAATTTCAGAGCGAGCTCCTGGTGTAGAATTCTGGCTACTAGGTTGTGCCTTTGCAAGTACTCATAGTTAGAAACCGCCGAACAACCGGAGATGACATGCCTAAGTGACTCCCCGGGATGGCGACAAGCTCGACAGACGTCGACAGTGCCATCCTTTAGGATGTATCTCCGATAGTTGTTGGTCTTAATAACCTGATCCTGTATTGCACAGACAAAACCCTCTGTTTCCCCGAAGAGGTCACCGAAACGTAGCCAGTTGAGGGAGGCAGCTGTATCTACGTGAGGCTCATGTAGAGCCCTGTAGTACCTCCCGTGGAGCTCCTTCTCCGCCGCCGGGTCTTGCCATTGCTCGTTGGCTAAGGATAGAGGGGTAAGTCCTTTATCACTAGAAATGACGTCATTATAGAATGGATCATCCGATCTCACCAGGAAGTAATGACGGAGGCTGCACCCCGAATGCAGGTATCTAGAAGCAGCCCAATCTTTCGCGGCAAGTACAGCCTCATTACCGACGATCTTGGATGATGCATCCTATGGGACGTCATTGTAGTGCGGACTTTTCTATCCAGGGCGTTAAGTTCAGTCTGACTCCACCTGAGTATGCCAAAGCTATACATGAGAACAGGCATGACCCAAACGTTATATGCATTTGTCTTATTCACACCGGACAAAAGGCTGTTAAGCACTTTGGTCAAGCGTGCATAAAACACGTCGCAAACTGACTGTTTACCATACCAGCCTCATCGATACCGATGTTCTGTGACATACCCAGGTATCGGTAGGTTTCAGCCTCGGAAAGGGCCCTTAAGTTGACAGGCATAGATAAGTCTATGCCCTCAGAGTTAGCAACCCTTCCCCTTTGAACATGGAGGACCGCACACTTATCCGTCCCCAGCTACATTCTAATAGAATTGCTAAATTCACAAGTGATGTTTTCTTATGGAATTATAAGATGGAAGCGACTGGAGGCGAATAATTTGAGGTCATCCATATAGAAAAGGTGGGTCACTTTTGTACCTCCTTTCCAAAGCTGAAATCCCCTCCCGGAGCCCTCCAGTAAAGTACTGAGAGGGTTCAAAGAGAGGCAGAACCAGATTGGACTCAGACAGTCGCCCTGGAATATACCCCTTCTTATCCTTATGCGGCTTTCCGCAGCCGTCATCCGCTCGCCTAGATGACAGAGGATCGTACTCCACTGCCCCATACACTTTACAGTCACGAACTGTACAGTCAATCTTGTACAGCTCGAGGACTCGAACTGTACAGTCAATCTTGTACAGCTCGAGGACCCTCTTTAGCCATGTATGGGGCACCGAGTCAAATGCCTTTCTGTAATCTATCCAGGCGGCGGAGAAGTTGCGACGGTTGCATTTCACCACTTTGCCAATGACCGCGTCAATGAGGAGTGGTTCTTTGGTTCCACGACCACCGCCACGACATCCATTTTGAGCGCGCGACATCACCTGATTTGAGTCCAGGTGACGAGCGATTCTCGCGCTCAAAATGGATGTTAGTGTCTTGTATATGGTCGGTAGACACGTGATGGGGCGGTATTTGCTCGGGTCTGTGGCACCCTGATCTTTAGGAACCAAATGAGTGATCCCAGTAGTGAAGAGGCTTGGGAGCGACTTCTGGTTGAGAGCCTCTTGAAACTGTCGGGCGAGCACAGCGTGACACACCTTGAACCCCTTCAGCCAGTAGTGATGCAGCCCGTCAAGCCCCGGACTTTTCCAGTTTGGGGCCCCACGGACCGCCTCAGCTACGTCATCCGGCGTTATGATGACGGGGTCCATGGGCGTAATACCCCCCGCACACTGACTCGCCACAACTTCCGTCCAAGGGCCCTCGTTGTGGTTTACGGGCTCTTACCACAGGCTGCGCCAGAATGCGACCGTGTCGGCCTGATTTGGTGCTGGGCCCGTTCCACTTACTATTGGTCGCTCCAATGATTTATAGAGCCTCTTCTGATCACTCTGGAAGAGACGATTCTGGTTGAACCGTGTCGACCTCTCGGTATATCGCCGAATCCGCTTTCCCCAAGCAGTGATTCTTTGCTTCAGGTCGTCTATGCGCTCCGTCAGTTTTTGCATTATATCCGGCTGGAACAAACTAACATTTGTCCCAGCAAACGCCATCCTGACGATGCGCACAATCCTTGGCCTGGTATTGTCTGACCTGAAGCATAACAGTCTGCCGATAAGGCCCTAGCCTTTGCGATACGTTCTTCAATTCTTATTCTCCAGGCTGGGATAGCACTACTTTGTCCAGTAGCGCGTCCATCCGTGGAAAGTTTGGCGCCTATAATACGGCAGACTGCCAGTGCGGCGCCAAAAAGAATTGAGTCCGTCTCGCAAAGGTCCCGGCTGGCTTCCAAATAGGTAACCAGCATTGGGTTCAGAGCCCTCACGACAGCCCGATCCGGCTAAGCGGGGGAGTCGCGGTCGATTTTCGAGAGGCGTACTGCGCGTTTCCACAATCGCCTCTTCCAATGTACTCCTCATTTGCTCTAGTTCCAGTTCCTAGGCGACTGTTCCATCATCGTCTGAATCAACCACAACTGGCGTGTTCACGGCGGCATCCACATTTGCCGTTTGCTCAGCAAGTTGTGGCGCCGCATCCTCAGCCGCAGCATTTTCACCCGATGCAGGAATTATTATTAATATTATTATTATCATTATTTTATATTGTGTATAATTAGTATCAATTATAAATATATTTTTATAAATATATTTTAATTATTATTTTTATTTAATGTTACGTATATAATAATTGCTGTAATTTACTCTATTGATAACTGTATGTTTACTTTGTTTCAAATCAGTACCCTAGGAATAGAATTTTGAAGTATACGTCCGCCATCTATATAAAAAAATAAAAATTATATTCTACGTTAAGCTAAAATTGTAATGTGTTCATTTAATTAAATATTGGTTTTCGATTTAAAAAAGTCTTCTGAGAAAGCTTTGACAATGTTTAATATAATTTGATTTATCTGCATAATGCATAAATAGTAGTTAAATGTAAATATTATTTTTTGTTGTAGTCATATTGCATTGTAATTTATTTTTAAAATTGCTACATTTACGACAAATTTTTATGGCTTCAGATGGCAATGCAATGTTTTATTTATAATATTATTTTTGATTTTTGAAGCTACTTGAGCTATACACAAACTTTAAAAAAAGACGATTTTTGATCGAATAACGTACGATTTTATATACCCGATTTCCGTGCGTCGGGTTTTAACGCTTTTTTAACTTATTGAATTTCGTATTGCCCTTTATATACATTAAACATGATACGTAAAACATGTAAGTAAATTGATAAAATAGGAAGTCCATGAGACAAATTCATAGGTTGCTCGAGTATCTATAGGTCGCCAATTGATGGTGCTTGCTCACAGGATATATGAAAGTCCTCAGTTCAGTTGAAAAGAATAGCTCAATGCAAGACTATAATACAACAAATAAGTTGCGTAATTTTCAGTTAGAGAGGACTATAGAATCCGGTTGTGTTCTGTAAATACCTCGTTTTACTTGCTCTCAAATTTTGTAATAAAGGATGTCATTTTAATCTATAGCCACACTATATAAACCACATCTTTCTACGTCGAATATAAAAAAAACGATTGTGTAGTAAAAAGGCAATATGCTAATAAAATAATAAATGTAATATGTTACCCCTGAGTCCAGTCCGAGCATAATCAGCATGAAGAAGAACAGCATCGCCCACAAGCTGGCGCCGGGGAGAGTTGCTACAGCTTCGGGATACACTTGGAACACCAAACCTGGTCCTAAATAATAAAGGGTAAAAATGAATTTTAGGAACATTTTGTTGGAATAGAGATATAGATTTTTTCAGGTATTTATCAGATATTAAAATATGGAATAGAAATATTTTATATAAAATCTTATGTGTTCGTTCGTTTGTCTTGAAATAAAAATATCTTATATATAAAAATAATGTTTGTTATCGTATACCGTCCACCAGATTGTGGTAAAACTTTGTCAAATTATTGCTTGCACTTGCGCGAAGGCTATAGGCATAGTACAATTAAATTACAGTAGTTGGCACGCGACAAATTTATTTGAATTATATAGTATACATTTTCAATGCATGCATGTATAATTCCTAATTGAAAAATATATCTTTTCCAAATTCAAAACGTTATTTTCAGAAATATTTCTTCTGCGGTAGCAACGTGACGGGAACCAGCCAGTAGAAACATAATAAAAACAATATATCACAACTAAAACTGAAATGTGGGTATGTTATATCGAAATAAAGAAAGAAAGAGAAATAATTATTTAACGTTTCGTTCAGCGCTAGACTTACGTGTCGCAAGTTGTAATGTTGAAACCACGCTCAACCTTTTATCGAGAGAGGCAAGCAAATTTACTTGCCATTAAAATATGAATAAGAAATGTGTAAATTTTTGTTTGTCTGTCTGTCAAGGCTAAACTTCGAAACGGATTGTGATGAAACCTCACTTACAGATGGAGAGCAATAACGGAAGTCACTTTAGCTAAGTGAGAAAAAAAACTAAGTATTTCGGATATTCGGCATCGACAGGAAGTCAATGGACGCAGGACTGTGGTTTGTGGCATTCCTTGAGGGAGGCCTATGTTCAGCAGTGGACTTGTGAAGAGTTGTAATGATGATATTTTTGGATAAAATTTAATTATCCGGAAAACTCAAAGATTATTTTATAAATGGAAAAATTGATGAATAAATGATCATTGATGATTATTTAAAAAAAAATCTGAATGGCACCACTCTAATAGATGTCACCCAGACGGAGGCGGGATGGGGCGAGAGTTTTTAATGTATTTGTATGTCTATTAATTAAAAGTAATTAAAGTATTTGATTTCAGCGCTAAATAATCTATCACCATTTTTCCACTTGTGGGTGTGGTAAGAGGCGACTATGGGAAATGCTAAAAAAATCTAATAAATGGTGGTTAATTTATCTTGTAAGCCAGATGTAAAATTCATATGTCTGGAGGACGGGGCACAAATAGACCAAAATTAAGATCTCGGCAGTAAGATCGAGGGAAAAGTCGGCGCTGCGTTATCTATCTGGAATGACGCAGCGGAGACGAGTAGCCGAAACTTAAAGTTGGGAAATTTCTGCACACCCAGACTGGTCTCAGATCAAAGGTGTTTCTGGTACTACGATCGTTAAACCCTCTGTCAAGCGATAAACGTGAATCTTTCTGAAATGACCGCAGCTGGAGAGGTCAATATCCAGCTGTAGACAGTTATGGGCTGATGCAAAAATATTTATGTTAAATAAAGAAAATAAAACTAACAATTTTGCTAGAATCGAATGTACCGAGTATTTGTGTGATGAATTAAAAGATCTTTTAGAAATATATCTCTAAGAAGTTATAGTTAATTCATATCGCTAAGTATTTCGATCAAATCAACATAGTTACAATGATAATACTACTAAAATTATATATATATATTACTAAGATTACCTTCAGTGGCAACAGAGGATATCGGTACTCCTTGCTTGTGTGACATGAAGCCCAAATACGTGAAGATTACGAAACCAGAGAAGAACGACGTAAAACAATTCACCAATGTCGTAACGAGGCAGTCTCTGTAACATTTAAATGCACAATGGTTCCTGTTCAGTCTTATAGTTAGTGCAAGCTAGGTAATTGAAACAATTTTTGATTGCTTTTTGTTTTATTTATCGTTGGCCAACGTATTATAATGTAAAAAAATCCGAGAACTATTGCAATATAACTTGTACAAATTGCATTAGAAAAAAATATCGATCTTCGTCGGTGAATATAATGTAGCAGGATTAATTTCTACATTATGCGACGACTATTCTTGCTTTGGTTTTATATTTGTAAGACTTGAGCATTTACCATTGTCAAATATTTGAAATTAATCAAATTCTTGTTATAAATTCAATATTAAGACCAAGACAAATTTTATCGTCACCTTCAAGTAGTGGTTATTCTTTATCAGAATTTTAAATGCGCAAAAATCTAATTAAATCATTAATTAGGAGTATTGCCATATTAATATATTCATTCATAACATTCCTATAGAGGATATTATCACCCAGCCAACCACACATGCAAGCACAACTAACTCAATCGTAAATTCACTTTACACGTTTTAAGCAGTAAAATGTTAAAGAAAAAATACCGAGACATCAATTTCTGTGTTTGGATGAAAATTTAAAATCCCCCAAATATTCGTTTGGCGTACTTTAAAATCGATTACATTACTTGAACTTTAATTGAGTATAAAAAGTCACAAAATAAGACCAACTATGTATACATATAATGTTACTTAATAAGATCTTTTTTTAATTTTTTTTTTATAGGATAGGGTGACAAACGAGCACACAGTCCACCTGATGGTAAGTGGTTGCTGCGGCCCATAGACATCTACATCTATCCTCGATTGCAAATCAAAATACAATATAAAAGCGACAGTAGCCTAATGGCAGGGCGCGGACCGCGAACTCCAATAGGTCGTGGGTTCGAATCCACCATTCGACTACTGACGTGAACCACTCGTAACACAAGCAATTTAAGCTTACCACGAGTGGTTAAGGGGAATATTAGTAATTAGTAATGTTTATAGCATTGTTAATATTCTTTATTTTAAAGAAAAAAAGTAAAGAAAAGAAAGCGTTGTCACCTGTAAGGACTAAGATAGAGTGCCTCGTTTCCAGTAAAAAGGGTCTCCGGTTCTCTACACTCACCATACGAAACACAGGAGCATTAAGCTACTATTATACGCTGGTATTCTGTGAGAGCGTGGTCCTTCCCCGGTCGAGCCGCCCCATTCGTGCTACGTATAAAATGTGTCCATTTTA
Organism: Parnassius apollo; assembly: GCA_907164705.1. Taxonomy (NCBI): domain Eukaryota; kingdom Metazoa; phylum Arthropoda; class Insecta; order Lepidoptera; family Papilionidae; genus Parnassius; species Parnassius apollo. The sequence continues at coordinate 5,252,274 of CAJQZP010001576.1, forward strand.
TGTGTAGAAGATCTTTAGCCATCAGAGCTACGACACAAAACTGATCAAGTGTGCGAAATGATAAGGTCGAATATACCTTGCAGTAGGACGCTTGAGTTATTGTTATATTTTGTATACCTGTAACAGTTGTTGTGGAATGTGTTATAACTGGCATAAGAGAGGTGGACCCCGAAGCCGGCACCGACCGAGTAAAATATTTGAACTGCAGCATCCACCCAGACCTGTAGACAAACATTAGGATTTTATAATACTCGCATTGAATATCAGAAAATAAAACGATTTGGTACTATAAATTAAATCGAGTATTCAATAAGTTTCATGTTTTCACGTTCAATCACGTTATGTCAATAAAGATTTATAATCATTTACCGAATTCCATAAAAATCCTGGAAAATCCTGTGCAATTTAATAAACAATTAAAAATATTTCTTATTAATAAATGTTAATTATAATTTAAATGAATTTTTTGACGATAAATAACGAGAAAGTAAAAATACTACTAGGTACATTGTATTTCAAATTTAAATTAATTTATATAAAATAATATTGAATGTAGCAACTACGTTTCCGTCAGGGTTGATATTATCCTTTTACCTATTTCTGATACTAAATTGCAGTAATTGCAGCTTCACTCCTGTGTGACGGTCTGAAGGGTACTGAGAGTATAATTACACGCAAATTAGTGAGGCGTTCGGAAACGACAACACTCTCTAGTCTTCTTTGTTTGAAGCTCGTTTCAGATGTCCGCGCACTGCAGGAGATACTTACATCAGATGGACTGTGAAATGGGGTTATGGATTCTCTTACGCTGGCGCCACACTAACTTTTTTTTTATAGATGGCCAGCCAAAATAACTTTTTTTTACAAATGTGTTAAACGTAAACGTGAAAACATCACTGATATATTTTATTATCTTTCAGCACTCAATAGCTGATTATTCTTACCTGCGTGTCCTTAAGTCTACTAAGTTCAGGTTGGAGGTAGTACGCGATACCGCGCGTCGCTCCGGGCAGTAATAACCCGCGAGCCAGTAGGATAGACAGCACCACGTATGGCATAGTAGCGGTCATCCACACCACCTTACCTGAGGTAATAGAATAACTTAAGTAAATACATATTTTTCTCTTTATTTATTTAGGGGCTTTAACCCCGTACAGATATTCAGTACCGTCATACCTTAATCTTTTTTACACACAGTTGAGAATTTTATTTTATTGAAAAGTACTAAAATTATTGTTGTTTCTTAATCGATGTAAAGTTCAACTGCGTTAGTAAAATTACCGTCGGATGCTGCAAATGTTTCGTTAATATGGTTATAAAATATAAATAAAGTTTGGTAGAACAACGGATTTTAAGCATTTAGTTACGGCACTGCGAGCCCCGGGTTTGAATCCTACACTCAGTAAATGTTCCAGGTGGGAATACCAGATTGGAAGACCAAAATATCTTGACAAAATTTGAAAATATTGGAAGTTTGGGACTGTTGTCAGGGGAAATAATTACTAAAAAATGTTAAATAAAAAGTTTATTTTATAAATGCACTTTATTTTATAAATGACTATAAAAACACATAACAAATTTAGGTGCACTTAATTTTTAGGCTGCATGTATTATTTTATTTATTGCTTATATTATAACATTTTGATGTTTTCGTTTTCATGTTTTAGCAACTTTCCAAAGTTCACCAATTTGGATTTTAATTCTAACACAGCTATTTATTAAATCAAAGGCAGCTGTGATGTTTACGTGGTAGAGCCATGCTGCAGTTATATTAGAAGTATAGTTGTAGCACGAATGGGTCGGCTCGACCGGGGAAGGACCACGCTCTCACAGAATACCAGCGTGAAATAGTAGCTTAATGCTGCTGTATTTCGTATGGTGAGTGTAGAGAACCGGAGACCCTTTTTGCTGGAAATGAGGCATTCCATCTTAGTCCTCACGGGTGACAACGCATCTGCATTTTGATTCGTAATCGATAGATGTGGATGTCTATGGGCCATAGCAACCACTTACCATCAGGTGGACTGTGTGCTCGTTTGTCACCCTATCCTATAAAAAAAAAATGTGAGGAGTAGCTGTTTGTCTCGAGATTTCGAGTTTTGTCGGGAATTTGGAGATCATTTAAAATGTCTGGAGAATCCAGACGAATCCCGACTTTCTGGAAACCCTAGTTCGAGGTCTGGACGTGAGCCCGTGTGCAGTTTATGTTTGTAATCTAATCCTAAAATTTAATTCGTTTTTAAAGACGTTACCCCCATAACGTCTTTAAAAACGAAATAAATATTATCCAAAAATATAGGTACTAACTAATTAACTTTTGTCAGCACTATTCAGACCGGTTTAAGGGTACCGAAAGCCGGGATATATGCAGGCTGCAAGGCATTCCTCTTTGGTCCATGGACGTGAAAACGCCTTTGAAGAATTCTTTGTTTGAGGTTGATTGCAGCTGGCACGTGCTGCAGTAGCCTCATACCATCAGATGGACTGTAACTTTGTTTGTCATTTTAATTTGATAAATAAAATATCTAAAAGAATCATCATCATCATCATCATCATTACAGCCCTTCACAAGTCCACTGCTGAACATAGGCCTCCCCCAAGTAATGCAACAAAGCACGGTCCTGAGCCACCTGCATCCATCGACTTCCTGCATATCTTACCAGGTCTTCACTCCATCTAGTGGGGGGTCACCCTACACTACGCCTACCGGTACGAGGCTGCCACTCGAGAACCTTTCTTCCCCATCGGTTATCGGTTCTTCGAGCTATATGGCCGGCCCATTGCCACTTCAGCTTACTAATCCGTTGGGCTATGTCGGTCACTCTGGTTTTACTGCGGATATCCTCATTTCTGATTCTATCACGCAGAGAAACTCCGAGCATAGCCCTCTCCATAGCTCGCTGAGCGACCTTGAGCGTCCTCATACGGCCAGCAGTAAAGGACCACGTCTCAGATCCGTAAGTCATCACTGGCAACACGCACTGGTTGTACAATTTAGTTTTTAGAGATAAAATCTAAAAGAATACTACGTTGAATTTTGATACCGAAACAAATTGGAATACGTAAAAACTATAAAAGCTTTAACGTAGTGTGTAAAATGAAAAATTACTAAAATGAAAAACCTAGAGCTAAGTAGATTGAGCCAGTTAACAGACGGTAACCGCATTTAGATATAAACATAATGTGGAACGCCCCCTCTCTCATCGTAGATTAGCATCGCTATCAGCCAGGTGTGGCTATTGGATGTGTGAAGCCGAAGAATGGGCTTAGTGGTGTGCCTTAGGAGAGGTATATGTCTATCATTAAACTGATGCAGGCTGGTAATGACGATTATGATGGTGATGTTTATAAAAATAAACAATTGTGTTAATTTAGCTTAAGTACTTACCCGAGCTTTTCACGCCTTTAAACAATGAAAGATATAGGGTAATATAGACAACACCCAAGCAAGCAACAAGCTGCCACTTAGGAAGACCCAGGTCGTTCAGCCCTTCCGAATACTGCATCTCTAGGACTGCCCGGCTATAATGAACAAATTTAAATTATAAACAACACTATTAGTATAGTTCGTTATAGTTTCAAACCGTATAGTAACTGCTAACTAACTAACCGTATAGTATCTTCACACAAAAATATTGGAATTAGGATTACCAGTACAAATAATTTTATTTAAAATACTATTGAACCTTCCGACCACAAGTGAGGTGGAATAAAGCAAAATATAGTGCCGTAATATCTTGATTTATACGTAGAAATGGAGGGAAAGGAGATTCCTTTTTCTCATAGAACAGGGGTGACAAGCCAGCACACAGTCCACCTGATGGTAAGCGGCTGCTGCGGCCTGTAGCCTTCTACATCTATCCTCGATTAAGAATCAAATGGAAATGCGTTGTCACCCCTGAGGACTAAGATAGAATGCCTCATTACCCGTAAAAAGTACTTCGGTTCTCTACACTCACTATACAAAACACAGCAGAATTCTGCTGTTTCACGCTGGTATTCTGTGAAATCGTGGTGCTACTCTGGTTGGACCGAATCATTCGGGTTGCAGCTAAAATATAGCTGCAGCATGACTCTATCACATATAAACCCTTAACCGATGAACGGATATGTGTTGGTATGTGAACGTGAAAGGGGCAAGCGAGGAGTGTCAGGATCTTGCCAAATGAAAGTCAGTCTCTGCTTAACGAATGTGACACTGGCAATAAACTAAAAAAATCTATCCTAAAATAAAACCATGAGTAAAGTTACAGCCTACATACTAGTCACAGGCACAGGTACAGGCTTCCACTCATTTTATGTAGAGATATGGAACAATTAGCTTACCGCACTGATCCATTGCTTGTAGACGGACCTCACGCCATTGAAATATGTAGGTTTATTCATTAGACATGCAGTTAACATTGCGATGCTTTCTTTCACCGGAGGGCACGTGGTATATCAGCATTTAATATTGTAATTAATAACTTAGTGGGTGCCGGTGGGGATAAAATTCAGGTTGATCGCGTAGTGTAAAATTTATGGCAAACGCTTAGGGCCAGTTCAGACAGAGATGCGATACAACGTGACGATGTTTGAAAAGGCCAGTGGTTTCGCAACGCACACCACGCAACCGCGCCGCTAGACGTATTGCGACGTCGCGAGGCGCATCCGCATCCGCGCACGGGCGGCACCTACTGACGAAGCACCGCTGTTATGCGTCGCGAGGCATCGACGTAGCATGGCATAGCGCGATTTTCATATTATCTCAATAAATTTTTGAGTAGTAAATAAAGTATATTTTTTATCTCTTTATTTTAAAAAGTACGCGTCACGTCTCAGTGTGAACAAACCCTTAGCCCCAAAATCTTCTTATTTTTTTTCCACAAAGTTTATTACTCACTGGAAAAACTCAGAAGCTGGCGTGAAATGTGAGAGTGGCCCCTGGTAGGGCGTGTCGGTGCGGTTGGTGGAATTAGTTCGGCCCGCGTCCCAGCACTGCTCCGTGTTCCAAACATTGTTACAGTGCAGCCAGGGCAGCTCAGAACGCGCAGACGACACCAGGAAGTAGAACGCCCAGCCTACATTCGCCAAAACCATTAAAAAATTTTCGTTTTATATTAGAGTTACAGCCTTTTAAAGCCCACTGCTGAACATAGGCCTCACCCATAGATTGCCTCATAGCCTATATATATATATATATATATATATATATAGGGGATATTGACACAGAATAAATAATAGTTCACTCTTTTGATGTTGACTGCTTGCCGACGTTTAATAACCTACATAATTATTAAGATAAATTGCGCACATAAGCTAAATAAACCTTTATCGCTGCGCACGAGTGTCTATAATACTTTGCATCTTTTCCCATTCCCACATCACGGCTATTTTTCCGTGGTTACTTAGGGCTGTCAAGAAAGAGTAAAAAGTACAGAATGTACAACATTAATAATTTATTTAATTTACTATTGTATTACTTTGATATGATGTTTTATATTTTTTTCCGTCTCTAACATACCGGTTATTAAATTTAAGAGTTGAAAAAACTTTAAATCTTATATATAATTTTAGTAAATAATAAAAAGGAAAATATGGACATGGAGTATCGGAAGAGTTAACGATTTATTTTTGGTAAAAAATATGAAAAGATATTCAGGATACTAACTAGAAATACTTAATGAAAATAGTATTATTAATTTTAATTATAAATATTGTTGAGTTGACATTTTTATTGTTTTATATTTCTTTATTTTACCTAAGATTTTTAATATATACTACCCCCCCGCTCCCTTTTTCAGCAAAAGAAAGAAAAAATTTAAAGCCCCGAGCCTGCTTACATAATACTAAAACGCTTCCTTTCTTTTAAATTCTGTCGTCAAATTGAAAAGGAATTGGTTCATTGAAGCCATTGATTGGTATATTAGTGCTGTGGTGGAATCCGGGAAATCCCGGGTTCGATTTCTGACAGCAACAATTTAGAAGTTTATGATTTCTTTAAAACTATTTGTGTTTATTTTTATTTATACGGTTTCGATCACGATTTAATAAATTGCTCGGAAGAAATAGGCAGGTAGTGTAAACATCAAATGAATCTGAAATACGATTCCTTAATAAAATGTGATTGTATTCTAATTATGTAGTTAAAAATCTTGTAAACAAACTTTTAATTTCAGTTCTTTGTGATAACTGATAACTTAAAACATTTTAATTACAAAACCTACTTCAATTTACCTACCTAAATTTCGTAAGTTACCTACGTAAATTTCCATTAAGTTTTGTAATAAAGTACTTAGGTATTACTTCTGTATTTAAATTATTACTTAATTCTTTTTTGCTATAACAATTTGTTTAACAAAAAAAATTTAAATAAATGTACCTTTAATTATCCTTAGGTAGCTTAAAAAATGATATATCTGAATCCACGCAACAATTATAGTGGGTTCGAAGTTTTGCCATTATAATTTATCAATTAGAAAGGTAATATAATATACACATATATTATTTTTAAATCACATTAAAAAATTTAACTATTTATCCTACACATCAAACAAAAATTACAAGTGTTTACAAAAAATTATTTACATAAACAGCGTTAAAAATACATCAATCGCCTAGAACGCGCTAGTCCCGACTGCGTATTACACCCTGGGTGAATCGTGATTTTAGGTAATTATTTCAGGCAGGTAGCAAGAGTGACAGAGGCCTGATATTGGCCATAGTTGCCACATTTGGCAAGCGGGTTGGCAACCGCAGCTTTTTTAATTTTTATTCGATATTAGGAGGACGCTACTGCCCATCTCCTGATTTGTTTCCCTTTGTCGCATCTAACGTCACCCACAGAATGATAGTGGGGTAGTGAAGATTCTTACACCGCCATTACATGGTATTACTTTAAAAAATTCTTTGTATATAAACAGAGAAGATAGTGGACTATGAAGCGCTTTTGTAAAGGCATACTCCCAAACTTTGATTAACATCATTATCATCACTATTACAGCCCTTCGCAAGTCAAATTCTAAAAATAGACCACTTTTAAGGCATCTGCAGTCATTAAATTCCTGCATGTTTTACCAAGCTGTCACTCCATCTGGTGAAAAGTCTCTCTACATTTCTCTAATCGGTGCCCTTTGAGAACCTTTCTTACCCATATTATACATAAACTGAACGATTTTTTTTACCGTCTGGAAAAACACAGGAGTAACACAGGTAAACGGAATAGAAGCCCATGGCACTGATATTTTACAATTTTAATTTTATTTTACATTAACATATTATGAAATTGATCTATCAATAAATACTAGTAATTGGGTACCTGCATATTATTTCAATTTCGATAGTCTTAAATTAATTTATTCATATTTAGTTTAAACATTTTGTCGTTATTTTTAGTACCGTAAATTTATTTCAAATTAGTCATATTTATTAAAAAAGTAAAAGCAAAAAAATTTGTTGACCTTGCAGGCCATCCCGGGAACCTTCTGCTAATTTCTAATGCGAAGCGCGTCACCAAAAACCAAATCAAATTTCACCAAATTATGACGTTAAATATGAAATATTGGTGTAATTTATAAAAAATTAATTTTTTCAAAATTTTTCGTTAACGATATATCACGAACGAATCAACCGATTTCGACCGGACCGGCGGCGTTCGATGTTGTTTTTCCAAAAAAACAGTTTTTAAAAATGTTTATTTTAAAATCTACTGGTCCGAAGTAGTTAAAATTCTTATAAAATCTAAGTTTGATGACAACACTTTGGAAATCCGCTTAGTTCATTTCAATCGGTCAAGCCGTTCAAAAGTTACACACACACACCCACACACACACATATACACACACACACACACACGCGCGCGTCAGACATACAGACACCTTTGGAAAATTGTCAGGGTGTCGTCCTATGACCTCAAAACGTCAAGATTTGATGAAAACTCAATTTTCGAAAAACGGGTAAAAACAATACGAGTATCTTCCCGAATTTTGAATATTTTCAATTTTCTTTGCGTGAAGTTCAAAATTGTAAAATAGCAGTGCTATAAGCTCCTATTCCTTTCCCCTGTTACACCCTATTTTTTTTCAGACGGTAAGAAAATCATAGAGTCGACTCATTGCCACTTTAGCTTGTTGATCTGTTGGGATTTGTCGGTAATTCCGTCCTCTTGTGATGTTTTGACAATACATTCCGACACAATTTGTTAACTTTATGGCAATTAACAAAAAATTGCTGTAGACATTTTTAAGTATTATAAGCTTATAAGTCAGTGCTTAAATACTATACCACCTGATGGTTAATGGTGATGCAGCCGACGATGGTTAAGCGTTCTGACTAACTGTTATAGCAATAGAGATGTTGCTGTAGACCGTAGATTTTTATCAATGAGGGCATCCACGACTTTATGTGCCGACATGACGCCGCCTTTTAAAAATGAGGTGTAATATTTGACAGAAATCATAGCGGGAAGTTTGTTCGAAAAATGTAAGGGCTAATGTTTCTTTCTATAGGTATTTTTAGTAATATTTTATATTAATTAGAATTAAAATAAATAAACCAAACCATAGATAATCATAAAAATAGCAAAATTAAAAAAATATTAAACATTTGCAAAAAATTAAAGGGCAAACTACTGAGACATTGTTTTGTATATTAATATAATACTCTAGAAACTGATAAACTTTTATTTAAAACTAACTTCTCAATTTAATGGCAAGGTTTAACAAAAACTTCATCTCAGCGTCATTTATTTATTTATTTTATTCGGTTCACCAACAAATGTTACACCGTATTCTTAATTCTAAGACAGTAATATAAACTAAGTGCACATTCAATAGTAGCTAAACACCGCATGCTTAGTTCTCACAGCATTTCTTACAAGCCTTTATACTCGTATAATATCTAAAAATATACAATACACAATTTTAAAAAAATTTATTCATACAAAAAAAAATTGTACTACAAAGAAATCAAAGAAATATTAATAGTTTGTTAAATTTTGTACCGAAAAACGTTGAAAGAGTCGTGGTGAATATCTACTACATTATTATAAGAATTTAAAAGTCTGGATATTGGGGAATTAGATCCTAGTACAGTTCTACGAAGGGGCGGCGAAAGAGGAGTAATGTACTTACGAGGATATATACTTGGGATACGTAAATTAAATTTACTTAGTAATAAAGGAAAATCTAACTTATTCCTAAATATTTTGTATAAAAGTTGCAAATCCAGAATATCCCGGCGTTTAGACAATGAGACCATTTTAAATGTCTTTAATCTGTCAACATATGATGCATTTTTATATGTTTTTTGTGTTGAAAAGGCAAGATGCCATAAAAATCTTTTTTGTATGCGCTCAACCGAAGGGTAGGGGTAGAATAATGGGGAGGCCAGACTGTTCTACAATATTCTAATATACTTCTAACAATTGAGAAGTATATAGTCGTCTGGTGAGCTGAAGATAATTAGCCCTCATTGATGTAGAACACGGCAATTTTACTTCATGTAATGCGTTGTTAGGTTTACGCTATCATATCGTAAGAACGTTTAGAACTAAAAGTATATATATATATATATATATATATATATATATATATATATATATATATATATATATATCCCCCCGTCTGCAAAACCTATAATATGGCGTCGAGTGATAGCAAACTATATGTAACATATAATTATATGATATATATAACATACATATATATCTGCATGATTGATTTTGTCTAAATTTGATTTAATAATGTTTTTTTTTTGTGAACCTCCTTATTTTTTGTCCCGATGTCGAGTAGAGCTAAGTGAGGCCTTTCTCGACCTTGTCGTAAACAAAAAATTTATGATTTTTTTTTTATAATTAAATATGTATATGTATGTATATAAGTGTATATCGACATACGAGTCGATATACACTTATACCCATATATATATATATATATATATATATATATATATATATATACACGATTGAGTCATTGGTCTAGTGGTTGGAGTAGTGCGACTGCTGATCATGAGGTCCTGGGTTCGCATCCCGGGTCGGGCCAAAAAAACAATTATTGAGTTTTTCTGTCAAGAAATTCTCAGTAGCTGCCCGGAGTTAGGAAGTTGGCGTTGTCTCATCCCCGTGTCTCGGAAAGCACGTAAAGCCGTTGGTCCTGCGCCTGATTGCGATGCTCTCTCCCGGTCGTGTCGGTTTACCTTCCCATCGGATTACGAGAGCGAGGGAATAGAGAGTGAATCTGTGCTTGCGCATACATTTCGGCACTATCATCTTGTCCTACGCCGATGGCTAGTCTCCGTTGAGGCTGGTCGCCATAACCGAAATTCGGTCTGGAGGATATTATTATATACACACATACATATATAGAACTTCCTACGATATTATAGCGTATAATATATGAGATGATCTTCGTTACCATCTGGAAGAAAATAGGGTGTAACAGGTGAACGGAATAGAAGCCTATGCCACCGATATTTTATAATTTTATTTATTTTACATTAAACTTTAATTACTAAAAAAGTTTATTGAACTAAATAAATCAATCAATTAAAACTATAGAAATTAAAATAGTACGTGTCCAATTAGAAGTATTTATTGATAGATCAATTTCATAATATGTTAATGTAAAATAAAACTAAAACATTTTACAATATCAGTGCCATAGGCTTTCGTTCACCTGTTACACCCTATTTTTTTCCAGACGGTAAAAGAGATCATTTAGTTTACATAATGAAAATTTCAAGCTATAATTAAGCTAAACGCAAAATTTTATAATTAAGTATTTTATCATTATTTATTTATTATTTATTGCATTCCTTATTGATATATAAGAATACAAGGGCGGACTTAATGCCTTGAGGCATTCTCTACCAGTCAACCCATGGTGTAGTGAGAATTTGACCTAGGTGTGGCAATATAGAAGAAAATAAAATAAAAATGAAAATCAACTATATATATATATATATATATATATATATATATATATATATATATATATATATATATATATATAATATATAAATATAAATCAATATTTTCTTAACTGGAACTAATAACACATATAGATAATTTTTTTTAATATAAAATTTAAACGCAGGATGATAAAAGTGAATTGAACTCAAGTGGGTGAGTGTAGGTGAGAATTTAAAAAAAAACTTACCTATGATAACGTTGTAATAGAAGGAAACGTAAAACGCAACCATTACTGCGCAAAATCCCACGCCTGAAAAATAAATTCAGTTAATTAGTCGTCATAATTTTATTTGCAACATCATCATCACATTACAGCCCCTCATATTTTTGTGATGTTAATATTGCTAGACAATTCTCAAAGACAAGGCCACTGCTGAATAAAGGCCTTTCCCAAAAATTGCCAGAAAACTTGAGAAGCTCCTGAGCCATCAGCATTCACCGATTTCCTCTTCCCGCATGTTTATCACGTCGTCACTCCATCTAGTGAGAGTAAATTTTTCTTAAAAGTAACTCTCACAAGTTAGTGAGTCTCAGGCTGTTGCCTAAATACGTCGATTTGCTGGGCACAGGCCTTCCCCTCATATTTGAAAGGTTTATTGAGCAGGAACACTGGTGCGCACCAGAACAGCGTGTTGGCAGACATAACATGTCCGTAAAATAGTTTATTTCTCAGACATACTACTACTAGGCTTGTCATGTTAAAGCACGTGATAAATCAGTACTAACAATTGCGATTAAAATTTTTATTAGTGCCGGCAGGAATCGAACTCGAGTTGTTCGCTAAGCCACTGAGCTACCACGGCTGCCAGTGTTTTTAAATGTTGCCTGAATTAAAACTTATGTTGGATATTTTCCTGATAATTATTTACTCTCGCAATAACCTACGATTACAATCCGAAGTATTTAACCGATACATAGTGTCGAAATACTAGCATAACCTTCATTTAATTAAATTCCACGTCAAGTATATATCCTTAACTCTCTATTTGATATCAGTCTTTTGCAATAAATAATATAGTGAATAATAATGGAATGCATATCCGTTGAACAGGGACAATCACAAATTGAAAATATTAATTACAATCTATAAACGTTCACCGCCTTCTCCATAGATTGCCTGAAAGGTGGGATTTTACCACGCTTGACGGGCGGGTTGATAATCACAATTTTTCATAACTTTATGTTGTTATCTGGAATATACCGCTGCCGATCTCCTGTTTCAGTTTCCCACTATTAAATCCTACCACAACCGCTGAACGATATGAAGTAGTGGATCCTTACACCGTCACTGTACGGTACTCTATTACCAAACCTAAAATTATAAATTGTATGTTTTACTAGCATAGACATTCTAAAATTTGAGCATAGCGCTACGATTTGACGGACAGTGTACATCGCCATATATTTAATTATAAAAACTATATGAGGTCTGTTATAAATCGCAATAAATTATTTTATACGTGGTACAGCCACGCTGCAGCTATATTATAGTTGTAGCACGAATGAGTCGGCTCGAACGGGGAAGGACAATGCTCTCACAGAGTATCAGTATAAAATAGCAGCTTAATACTGCTGTGTTTCGTATGTTGAGTGTAGAGATCCGGAGACCCTTTGTTACTGGAAACGAGGCATTCCATCTTAGTCCACAGGGGTGACAACGCATCTGCTTTTTAATTCATAATCGAGGATAAATGTAGATGTTTATGGGTCACAGCATCCACTTTCAATCAGGTGGACTGTGTGCTCGTTTGTCATTCTTATTCTATAAAAAAAATTCAATCACATTATCATAAAATAACAAAAAAATCTCGAAATGTTTAGCACAATTGAGAAATATTTTATTTATAGAAGCAGGGGTGACAAAAGAGTGCACAGTCTACCTGTCCATCGTGTTCCCTTTAAGCCTACATATTTATATCCTCGATTAAACATCGAAACGCAGATGTTTTACTTATCCTATCTTAATCATTTTATTAAGATAACGTGCTTCGTTACCAGTAACAAGGGTGTCCAACTCTCGTCGTGTGATGAGTACAAAGAAGTATGTTACTGTTATTTCCCGCTGGTATTCTCTGTGAATATGATCCTTCCCCGGTCGATCCGACACATAGTTGTTGCAGTTATAAAATACTGCAGTGTGGCTCTACTACTCATAGAATAAGACTTAAGAATAAAGTGTTCAAAACTTAAAAGCCCTTAGCACTATAAAGAAATACCTTTAAAAAGTGGACATATCTTCCATAGTGTGATAGGTCCTTGCCGATTGTATTGTCCAAGAATGAGTTCCATGTAAAACAATGGCACCGCTCCAAAAACCAACATCAGCATATAAGGAATCAAAAATGCACCTAAAAATCATAACATTTTTTGCATATTTGCCTCTAGGTTTGGTAAGCCTAAGCCTAACGACAAATTTGAGGCATCCGAACATTTAAATAAACTGAAGTAGATAACGAATTTCCGTCCTTATGGTTAGTGGCTACTCAAATCCATTGACTCCTGGCTGTGGCTGTCCACTAAACAGCCACCGCAGAGTCTACCTCACCTGAGGATGCCTCGTATGGAGGTGAAGCATGTCTCGTATTATCGTCAATAGTGTGTCTTTTCTAGTGTGGTGTTGTTAGGAGTAGTGGTGCTGGGATTAGTGGTGACGGGATAAGTGCACGCATGAGGGCGGGCGGGAGTTGCTCTTCAAGCTAAGTAAGACACATCATTTTTTTGATTGAGTGGGAATTAATTCTTATGTGTGCGATGTAAGTCAGGGGGGTTTTCATGCTGGTCTACCTTTCCGGTGATCCTGTTATGGAATACGGGTACGCGACCCCGGCTCCCCGAGCTACTGTTATTCTCATACCTTTCCTGCCGAGATAACAGTATCCTTACACCTGCGCTCCTACCCCCAACCTTCTTTTTCCTTTTCCCAAAATGGTAGCTTCCTCTACCAACAATAGCATACCCAAAGAGGGTTGGTGTCAGGCAGGCGGCCGACTGTAAAACTTTTGCCAAATCCCATGCAGTAAACCTATGAATATTACGAGTTGTGGGATATATGACAGGGCTAGGGCGTACCCCGCAGGCGACGCGCAGGGGCAGCACCCGGCTCCTGTGGGAAGTGGGCAAGGGTTGTCGCACCTTACGGAGCGGGTGCGACGTAAGAGGCGAGCCCGGAGAGAGAAGAATGTCAGAGTGAGGTTTGCAAGCTGGAATGTAGGTACGATGACTGGAAGAGAAAGAGAGTTAGCAGATGTTTTGAAACGACGAAGAGTGAATGTTGCCTGTTTGCAGGAAACAAAATGGAAGGCAATAAAGCAAGAGAGATTGGGGAATGATACAAGTTTTATTATTGTGGAAGTGATGGGAAGCGAAATGGAGTAGGAGTTGTGTTAGATAGTGGAATGAAAGAACGAGTGACAGATGTGAAAAGAGTAAATGACAGAATGATAGTTGTTAAATTAATGATTGAAAACAAAGTAGTGAATGTTGTAAGTGTGTATGCTCCGCAAACAGGCTGTGAAGAGAGTGTGAAAGAGAAGTTTTGGGAGGAATTTGATTGTATGATGATGGGAATACCTGAGAGTGAGGATGTTTATATGGGAGGAGATTTTAATGGACATGTAGGGAGAGTGAATGACGGGTATGAAAGAGTACACGGTGGATGGGGGGTACGGAGTGCGGAACCGTGAGAGGGAAGTTCTTCTGCAAGCAGCATGTGCTTTCGACCTGGGTGTAGTAAACACGTGGTTCCAAAAACGAGATCAGCATCTTGTTACTTATAAAAGTGGCCACCACGCGACACAGATCGACTATCTTCTGATAAGACGGAACCAAATCAAGAGTGTAAAAAACTGCAAAGTGCTTCCAGGTGAAGACTTAGTATCCCAGCACCGAATTCTGCTGGCTGACATCTGCTTAACTGTTCGCCTCAACAAACATAAGGATCGTCCCCCACCCAAAATAAAGTGGCATTTGTTGCATAAGGAGGAGTATGCAAGTGAATTTAGAGAGCTAGTTGTAAACAAGATGATAGAGATGGGTGATATGGAAGGAATGAATGTGAATGTGTGCTGGAAGGAAATGGCTGATTGTATCCGAAGTGTGGCAAGGAAGGTGTTAGGAGAAACAAAAAGGGAAGCGTATGATAGATAAGGATGGGTGGTGGTGGAGTGAAAGTATTAGAGAAGTTTTGAGAGAAAAGAAAAATGCCTTTAAAGAATGGCAGAGCGTAGAAGACCAGAATGATTCCATAAAAGAAAGTAAGAGAGGGGCGTATAAAGAATGTAAGAAGAGAGCAAAGAAGGAAGTTGCTATTTGTAGGGCAGAGGCGCAAGATAAATTATATCGGTCCCTTGAAAGCCCCGAAGGTCAAAAACGACTTTTTCAAATTGCAAAAGCGAGTGAAATGAATCGAAGAGATGTTTCACATGTAAAATGTATAAAAGATGATTCTGGAAGGATTTTGACTGACGATGAAAGTATAAAGAAGCGATGGAAGGAGTATTTTGAGAAATTGATGAATGAGGAGAATGAATGGAATGGTATGCTTGAAAACTCACCAGTGAATATGGGCTTAGTGAGAGAAATTAGTGTGGAAGAAGTAAAAATGGCTGTTAGGAATATGAAGAATGGGAAGGCGGTCGGCCCAGATGGAATACCAGTAGAAGTGTGGAAGTTGCTGAGTGCGGATGGATGGAAGTGGTTGAGTTTATTTTTCGGTAAATTGTTGCAGGAAGAACAAATACCTGAGGAATGGTGCAGTAGTATACTGGTCCCCATTTTTAAAAACAAAGGAGACGTTCAAAACTGCAGCAGTTACCGGAGAATAAAACTCATGTCACATACGATGAAAGTCTGGGAAAGAATAATAGAGAAAAGAATGAGAGAAGAGTGTGAGATAACACAAAACAAGTTCGGATTCATGACCGGTCGAGGTACGACAGATGCCATTTTCGCATTACGCCAATTGTGCGAAAAGTACAAGCGCGTGCATAAAAATCTGCACATGGTTTTTGTCGACCTTGAAAAGGCGTACGATCGGGTTCCCCGTGAGGTTTTGTGGTGGGCGTTAAAGATGAAAGGTATGCCTGGGAAGTATGTGAGGTTAGTCCGTGCTATGTACAGAGCATCCCGTACATCTGTACGATCTGCCGCGGGAACTACGGGCAGTATCGATGTGGCGGTAGGGCTGCACCAAAGGTCGGCATTGAGCCCTTACCTCTTCCTACTGATTATGGACGCTTTGACGTCGGACCTGCAGGATGAGGCACCCTGGTGCATGCTCTTTGCCGATGACATCGTGCTTGTCGGGGAAGAAGGCATCGAGGTACAGAGCAGACTGACGGGGTGGCAACAGAGGCTGGAAAGTGTTGGCTTGAAGATCAGCAGATCCAAAACCGAATATCTGTGCTGTGATTTCGGCGGTCTTTCCAGTCCTGTACCCATGTCGTTGGATGGCGCTATACTGCCTACCTGCTCAGATTTCAAGTACCTCGGTTCCCTCATTCAAGGCGACGGCGGAATAGATAGAGCTGTGCAGCATAGGATTAACGCAGGGTGGATGAAATGGCGACAGGTCACAGCCACAACGTGCGATCCCCGAATGCCAATAAGGCTGAAGGGGAAAATTTACAAATCGATCATCCGACCTGTCGTCATGTATGGAAGTGAATGCTGGGCCGTCAAGAAGAAGGATGAAAATAGACTGCATGCGAATGAAATGAGAATATTACGATGGATGTGTGGTGTGACAAGGATGGATAAGATAAGGAATGAGTATATAAGAGGAAGCCTGAAAGTAGCGCCAGTGGTAGAAAAGGTTAGAGGAAGCAGATTGGCATGGTTTGGGCATGTGATGCGGAGGGATGAAAGTCATGTCACAAAACGAGTGTTGAATATGAATGTGGAGGGACACACGGGCAGAGGAAGGCCGAATAAAAGATGGATCGATTGTGTGAAGAGTGATATGAGAATGAAAGGAGTAAGTATGGAAATGACGGCTGATAGAGAGGAATGGAACAAGAAGATTTACTGCGCCGACCCCAGATAATGGGAAATGGTTTAGAGAATGATGATGTGTGCGAAGTAATTCTTAACAATTTTAATATAATGGATTTCCGCAAAGTAACGCCTATGTACTACCTACCGGTAAATAGCAGTACCTCTAATGCTGTGTTGTGGGATATAATTACAAGCTATAGGGCATTCCATTTTATTCCCTAGAGGTGATATCGCATCTGTAGTCTATTGATACCATCAAAGAGACTACAGATGCGATATCACCTCTAGGGATTAAAATGGAATGCCCTATAGCTTGTAATTATATCCCACAACACAGCATTAGAGGTACTACTATTTACCGGTAGAAATAGGTAAGGTTGTGTCACCTATCCAGACGGAGACCTAGGACTAAAGGAGTCTCACCAGCTAGACATAACAATTTCTCTACAAACAATTTTATTTTCTGTATCACCTCATCATAGTACTACGACTGGATACATAGAACAGTATAATACACAATAGAATGACTGAAACCTTATTTTGTACGAGGATCGGCGTCGCTGGGAGCATACATACAAGTAATTATGTCGTATTATCACTAATATAATCGCGATTCGCTGACTGAGCGAATTTACACATTTTAGACTTTTGATTAATGTTTTTGACACATCAATATTTCTTTATTTTTTGTTTCTAATATTCACAAAATATAAATAGTTTCGACTTACTGGTTGTAGAATATGTCTCCTTTACTTAAATTCCATTTCCCGCTGTGCTTTTGACACGTAATTATTGCACAATTTACCATTTTTTAAATAATTTGCATGCAGCGACGCTTGACACGAAAGTTGGAAACGATTGATTGTGTTGACATTTATACGTGAGAATTCACGTGTTAGTGACATGTTAGTTGCTACACGGACTAAACCCACCCCTCCGTTCTATTTTGTATGTATTATAGTATTCTATGATTAATAACATCAAAGAGACTACAGATGCGATATCACTTGTAGGAATCAAAACTGAATGCCTTATAGCTTGTAATTATACCCCAGAACACAACATTAGAGGTACTGCTATTTACCGACAGAAATAGGTAAGGCTGCGTAGCCTATTCAGACGGAATCCCAGGCAGAAAGAAGTCGCACCAGCTAGACATGACAATTTATTTGCAAACATTTTTATTTTTTGTATCACCCCGTCATAGTACTACTACTGGACGTGAGCTTCTTTCTTAGTCAGAAATTTTTACCTTAATCGTCACGCTTTATAGACAGACAGACAGACAAACTGCCGTCCTCATCCGTGTCCAATGCGTCATCTCGCACCTGCTGTTGCCGATGCTGCTGCCCGCGTCTACGGTCTGAATATTGTCAAACTGCCCTTAGTACACATCTCTATGTATAAAAATCAGTTACTAAATAAATAAATGACTGGACCGCTTTTGATGACTTTTTTGTGTATGTTTAAGTGCGTCCCTAGATGGCTTAGATTCACAATTGGATCGTTAGATGACGCTGTTGTCGAGATCCAAAAATCACCCGTACGAAGACTGATCGCTATTTTTATAATACTACTGAAGTATTTTATTGTACCAACTCACCGCCTCCATTCCTATAGCAAAGGTAAGGGAAACGCCAAACATTGGCGAGGTCCACAGCAAACCCGATGATGGAGAGGAGAAAATCCGCTCCCGTACCCCAAGTCTCTCGACCATCGCTTGCCTCTGACGTAAAATATATAATTTTACTGGTATTTATTTGTTTAAAGTTTATATTTTGTATCTTATAGCTACAAAAGTCGGAACTAACAACTTTCGGAAAGCACGTGCATTATACTTGCTTAAAGTAATGATTGAAAAAGCGTAAAAATATATTTCTGACCGATGTAAAAGATACACCATACATATGTTATTTGATAGTTTATATATCCATGTACCACAGCGATCAACGTATCTTCTGCTAGTTTTAAAAATTTAATTCAAAGAGAGTTACAATCCATTTAGATCACTGACCTCCACTTGTATATATAGAGGTCAGTGATTTAGATAAATAATTATAAGTTATTAATGATACGAATATTATTAATATGTAAGTAGGTAAATCAGAAAGGGAAAATTATAAATTATAAATATAAAATGTTTTATAATAATATTATCCAATAAATTGATTCATTAAAATGTGATTACCCGCTTTAATACTGTTAGCCCTAATTCTCTTCGTTGCTTCAGTGTAATATCCTTCCTCTTCAATCTGGACTTTAGGCTCTTCTGAAAACAAACGCATTAATATCGCATTTTCACGTAAACGTGTATTGAATATAAAAATAAGTACGAAATGTAATGTTGAAATGAAAATTTTGATCATGAAATATTTAATTAAAATGTTAGATAATAATTTTTGTAATAATTTTTGTGATCAATATATTTAACTGATAAACTTCAAATAAATACCATCGTATGTTTAGTAAGTAGTAAGTTTGTAATCTAACAGTTTACTTTTTCAGAAACTGATTATTTACTGATTATTTGATTATCAAGAGTGATGTTGGTGAATGTTCGCATTTGAACTTTATTAAATCATTAGGATATACAGCGATCAAGTTTTTGTTCAAAAAACTAAAATGGGTAGGATGTGTAGCTACTATTTAAATGTGCAGATAATTATCCAGAACCTCTAAGGCATGCTGATTTTGATGACCATAAATAGATAACCTCGTTTGGAAGTGTTTTGAGAAGTGATTGTTTTAGATTCATCTCGACATGACCCCATTATATTAAATAGATGCAATTTGATTGCATGAGAAAAATATCGTCAGCGATACACTGTGATTTGTGACATAAAATTAACACTCGACTCCAAACGACAGTTGTGGCCTTGCAAAAGAAATTTGATATTTACGGAGTATTATCAAAATATGTTACTTTTTTTTCATCACAATTTATTTTCATATTCTTAACCAAGTTAGGTAAACAAATGAGGTAGCAGTTAACCTATGACACTGCAAACTATATATACTCGATGTAAACTTAAAAAAAACCAGGTTACAGATGCATTTCGCCCCAGAAGACTGACAGAATTCGTTTCAGCTTGTAATTAATAGTGTATCTCAACCTTTAAATTGAAACAGTAACAGGCGCATTGCTGTTTAGCCACATATAGAGCCCTGCCCTAGACCCATACCTCTCCCGTGCAGATGGTATACTTGCCCCTCCAGAACACTATTTACATGTAACACAATAACACTTTGTGTCAAAGCAAAAGATGTTCAGTGTATAGTGTACTATGTGTGTACGATGTGTAACTAAGTGGAATGCATAATCAATATATATTGAAATAAATGTGTTAAGCTATTTAGCAACATATCTTAGTGTTGTCGGTGTGTCACAATAAATTATTGATTATAATAAATATATATTAAAATAAATTACACACATTATAAAAACACCTAGAATAATAGTATTCACATATTCTAGACGTGATTGAATATTGGTAATTTAATTTTATTCGGTTCTAGAATAACTTATGACATCGCTTAAAAACAAAGCAAAAGAGTTTACATAACTATTGTGAAAAACGAGATATCTGATATATAAAAAATGGAAGTTCGTATAAACGTCAAGTATGAGAATATATAAATGGTAGTATTTTTAAGTGGTAGGTACTAGCTACTTTGATACAACTAATTTTTTTGCAATGCTTAAACTAGTGTCTATAATTTTATTCAGTAAACTGAATTATAGGCATTAATTGTTTGATACAGTATTTTACAAATAAAATTTTGGGAACAGAACAATAGTTAGATATTTTGTGACAAAACAACTGCAAAATAATAAAATATTAGTCGTAGTTCACTGTAATTGCGACATTTTGCGTATTAATTTATGTTATAACGCGACAATATGAGGTGAGACTGTATATGTAATAAATATACGAGGCAGTTTTAGAGTACGTGACGTGGCGGATAATATTTAGGAAAGTCGGTTAAGGTAGTATGGACATGTCATGATACGTACACAATAGAATAAATTGTAAGGAGATGCCTTGATAACGTTGAAGCAAGAGTAGCGCCACGCCGCACAGCCGAAAAGCACTGGCTGAACGTCATAAGGTCGGATATGAGGATCAATGGGCTCACTACCGAGGGCGTTTCAGACCGTTCATAATGGACACAAATTAGTTGGAAAGCAAACCCTGGCAGTAAACGAATATCGCGAAAAGATGAAGAAAGAAGAGAAATAACTTATTTTACTTATACTTACTTTTGTAACACGATAAGGTAACAACAGAGCCTTTTGTTGACTTGTGATCTGAAATGCAAACAATATTTTACTTCAAAAGTTTTGTAGGATTTACACAATATTCTTGTAAATAAAAGGCTTTTTGATTTTGATTGACAAATCGTTAATCCAAGATTCATTTATCATAGAAAATTACTTTACATCGGGATGTGAATATCAATAAGCACCTGACCGAGATGGCTCATTTCTCTGCGAAATACCGTTCATTCCCAAGCACGAAGTTCTTAATAATGCCCCGACATCGTTCGCCTTCGCATTAAGGTATAATGGGATGCCGATGCGAAAAAATTTCTCTATAATTCGCGCTGAGATACCGATTGTATTGGAATTCAAAAATGGAAGACGTTCCAGCGCGGAATCCACTTCTCAACCCACTGTGGTATTCATTGTGACTTAATTGATTCTTTGACTTTTTATTTAAATAGAGTTTTTAAAGAAACATCAAATTAGATTTACGTTATAAAAAACTTAAATAATTAGGTAAATAATTTAAGCCTCGTTATACAATTGTCAGATAAAAGGTATCGTTATAGTTATCGAAGGAAACAATTGTAAACTGAATATAAATTACTACTATTTTTTATACGTGGTATGCCACGTTGCAGTTATATTATGGTTGTAGCACGAATGAGTCGGCTCGACCGGGGAAGGACCACGCTCTCACAGAATACCGGCGTGAAATAGCAGCTTAATACTGCTGTGTTTCGTATGGTGGGTGTACAGATCCGGAGACCCTTTTTTGCTGGAAATTTGACCTTAATTATTCAGCCAAATAATTATAATTATTTATTAAGCCAATCGCTTCGCACGGGTTTAGCATATTTTTATAAACGTCACGTGAATTTATTTCAAATCAATAAAAACTTTCTTTATGCTTTAAAAAAGTAAAGTTATAGCCAATACGTCGCATAGCTGGAAACAGGTCTCATCTCATTTTCAAGAGGGTAACGGAGCAATCAGTCGCCGAGCTGCTCTAGTGCGATTTTTAATAGAATATCGTCTATTTTTGGGATGTTTTCGCTGTTAGTTCGTGCGACTCTTACAGCTATATCTGACTCAGGAGACGCTGTGGTCGAAAGACATTTACATTCTATCCTAGATTAAGAATTAAAAAACGAATGCGTTGTTACACTTAAAGATTAAGAGGGAATGCCACGTTTACAGTACAAAGGGTATCCGGTTCTCTACACTCACCATACAAAACACAGCAGTATTAAGCTGCTCTATTACGCCATTACGCTGGTATTTTGAAAGAGCGTGGTTTCTCCCCGTTCGACCCGACCCGTTCGTGCTACAACCATACTATAGTGCAGTGTAGCTCTTCTACGCTTGGGGTAAACGAGCAATTAAAATTGCAATTAACAATAGAGCGCGAGGTTGAATTAAATTTTATCGCGATAGGCGAGTGCTTAGCCCCAGAGCTGCAACAACTTGTCTCTTTAATAAGCAACATTATTTAGATTGGATTGTGCTGAATTTAAATAATTATTTTCACTTCTAGCAACACTTTATTATGATATAACAGTTATAGGCCAAAACGTATAAATATATACGCTTCCAACGCGTACACTCAAAATAACTATAAAGAATGCTTGTGAAATTAAATAATTAGTTATGATGCGAGTAAAGAAGTCAAGTATGGCAAATAATGTAAAATGTTCAGCAATAGATCTTTGATATGCTATAATGATGATGATTATAATGACTTATTAATGTATACTTCATCAATTTCCTTCATTGTATCCATGTATTTTTAGAGTGTGTATTTTTATAGAATAAGGGTGACTAACGAGCACACAGTTCACCTGATGGTAAGTGGATGCTGTGGCCCATAGACATCTAAATTCATCCTCCGATCCGATTAAGAATCAAAACGCAGATGCGTTGTTACACCTGAGGACTAAGATGGAATGCCTCGTTTCTAGTAAAAAGGGTCTCCGGATCTCGACACTCACCACACGAAACCCAGCGGCATTGAGCTGTAATTTTACGTTGGTATTCCGTGAAAGCGTGATCCTTCCCCGGTCGAGCCGACTCCTTCGTGCTACAGCTATTATATAATTGCAGCGTGGCTCTACCACGTAAAAACGTACACGTATGTAATATAAGAGTAATAAACGTCCTTCAACCAACTATGAACAGAGTAGGCTGCAAATATTTTTAACTCTGAGGACTAAGATAAAATGCTTAGTAATTACAACGTCTTAATATACCTACCTATATTATGCAATGACTATATAAAATAAATGTACTTAACGGCGCCAGTGCTATTGTAATAATGTGTATTTATTAATCGATTTTTCATGACACCTTCCCAGTCCTTGATTTTTTATTTAAAATCAAATTCAATTGCTTTATAAATTAGGATAAAATACAATAATGGAGAAGGTTTATAAAGGTCTTTTCACGGGATTTGTGTCGTTTAATGATTGATTACCTTTTGATGAGCGCAAGGAATAAATGTTTTTTGGATTTACTCATTTTGTAGAATTAACTTAGATATCGGCGTAAAAATTTACGCTAGCTTTGAATACGAAATGCAGAAAAAGTACTTTGCAAAATGATGGATGATGGGTTTATGCTTCAGCGGAGAGCAGTGTCAAATGTGTGACACTTCTGCTACTGCGACCGTCAATTTTTTTTTATAGGAGAAGGTGCAAATGAGCATACGACTCACCTCATGGTAAGTGATTACCGTCGCCCATGTACAGCTGCAACAACAGGGGGATTGCAGATGCGTTACCTGCCTTTTAAAAAGGAATAGGCTCTTTTCTTGAAGGTCTCTAAGTCGTATCGGTCCGGAAAAATCTCTGGTGGTAGTTGATTCCACAAGGAAGTTGTGCGAGGAAGAAAACTTCTTTTAAATCGCTTAGTGGTGGACCGCCAGTCATCCAGATGGTATGGATGGTATCGCGAGTTTTGTCGCGATGTGCGATGGTGAAACTGTGCGGCTGGAATTAGTCCGAACAATTCCTCAGAGCACTCCCCGTGGTAGATGCGATAAAATACACAAAGAGATGCAACATCTCTTCGCAGTGCCAGTGAGTCAAGCTGATCGGAAAGAGCTCGGTCGGTCCCAAAATTTAGATTTGGTAGACTTGCAAATGGTAAATCTAAAACCAGCGAGGCGAACAGCGAATTTGTCTGTCACATCATCATACTTCCTGTAAATCTATTTTATTTCATATAAAGATTAGAATAACAAATTAAAATTCATTCATAAAGACGATGGCACACGAGAGTCATAGTTTTTCATTTAAAATTCAATTTTATGTAAATGCCCTTACGGACACCTCTCGTTGAATGCATTGGATTCTCATTCCATTTTTTCTACGATTTAATTTTACTTGCTTTTGCACAGCACAAAATCAAAAGTAAGAACTTCACTTCACAAGTATTTTTAGCAATTCTGAATGAATCAATTAGTATTATATTATATTATTAGTAATAGACAAGTTAATGGTCCGTAGAACACACAATTATTTTAAAGATCATGAATAAGGTTTAATATCTAAGCTAGGCATCTGTGCATGGGTGTGCTCTCTATTCCCTCACTCTCATGGTCCGATGGGACGGAAATCCAACACGACCGGAGAGAGATCAGGTGCAGGACGAACGGCTTTAAGTGTTTTACGAGGTATGAGCAACTTGCAGACTCCAGGCGGCTACTGAGAGTATATATTGACAGAAAACCCAATAACTTTTTTTTTATTTTAACTGATTCGGATCGATTTAAAAAAAACTAAACACTTATTTAATATTTAAAGTGAAAAAAAAACTAAACATCTAATTCATATTTTATGCGAAAAATTCCATTTTCTTAGACACTAAGAGTAATAGCAAATTCCTCTACTTAAATTGAACAAGAAATGAAAATGAAAATTTGATGAAAATATTAATATTTGCCTTCAGGTGTAACGTTAAATACATAATAAGAAAGCGAAAGCGTATTAGAGCAGTAAAGTAGTTTTGTAGGGCTCTCTACCATCCCGCGGAGACTTATTGCCTCTTCACTTGTTTTGTTCCTTCCGTTTGTTTATGTTGTTCTTCGTTTACATTTAAATTATTGACCTTTTGTTATAAGATTTTCAATATTGTTAAATATATTTCAATTAACAAATGAACGATTATGTTATGGAGACATTTTGAGTCTATCATCATCATCATTATTATTACAGTCCTTCACAAGTCCACTGCTGAACATATCCCCCCCCCCCTTCAATGATTGTCATTAACTTCGTACATTTCGTACCAGGTCGTCAATCCACCACATCATAATGGGTGGATGCCACACAAGTTGTTTACCGATACGAGGCTGCGGCTCGAGCACCTCCCACCGGTTGTAATTTCTTCAAGTTAAATGGCCAGCCTTTGTGAATATAAGTGAATATATTTTGTTTATTTCTCGCATTAGTGTTGTAGAAAGTGAAACAAAAATATAAAACTACAGCATCACGAATGGATGGATTGATCCATTCGTGCCATCGTTCCATTCGTTCCATCGGGAAGGAACTATACCCACATAGACTACCTGACTCAAATAGCAGCATAGTGCTACTGTGTACTAATGACATATTTCAGTAACGAATGATATAAAAACGATTTGTCCCATGCTGGTCTGGGACTTATAGATCGTATGTTTATATGGGATGTATAACAGAAAAGCATGTTCCAGTGTTACTTGCCTAGCATGTCGAAAAGGCAAGAAATGGGATATTGGCTTTGTGATTGTGGAGGCGATGGATATAGCCATTGTTTCATGGGTAAACGTGGCCCAAGTAGCTTGCTGCTTTTTGGACTCTGCCTACTCGCGGGGGATTACTACTATGACGTGTATCACAACACTATATTTTATGTTAGGTAGCGATATAAAAAGCCCTTAATCCCATCTATTTTTTAAATCCTTCCCCGGTTGAAAAGACCCATTCGTACTACAACCGTAATATAGGTGCAGCGTGGCAGTTGCATGTAAGAATACATACTTATTCTTCACATTCAATATGCTTTCGTTTACTTTAATGATCTATTAATATTTATTTACTATTTTCGTATTTTGTATCTACGTATAAAGTTGTAACTAATAAACATAAAATATTTTATTATGAAAATCTTCCCGCCATGTTAATATCTATAAAAACGTTTTTTATATGAAATTTCCTCACCGTACTTAATATTTTAACACGTTTTTGGACATTTGTTTGCTGTATGTCCATTTCTAGATTTTTTGTTTTAATATTATTGTAATAATATGCGAATATTATTATCTTATGAAATATTATTATCTATATTTATATCTACTTTCCTTTAATTACTAACCAAAAGCT
This sequence comes from Parnassius apollo, assembly GCA_907164705.1. Classification (NCBI taxonomy): domain Eukaryota; kingdom Metazoa; phylum Arthropoda; class Insecta; order Lepidoptera; family Papilionidae; genus Parnassius; species Parnassius apollo. Next base: position 5,278,840 of record CAJQZP010001576.1, read on the forward strand.
CTTGGGGTGCTCCCAGCTGAGCAGTATCCATCATCGCGGACGGTGCTCCTTCCCCCGGGTGTGCTGGTGTTGCGGTTGAGTAAGGCGGGGCTGGCCCGCTGTTCCTCATATGAGGGTGCAGTGTGGGTTATCACCCCACCGCTGCTAAGTGATGCCTGTAGAAGTATGATGAATTAGTATGCCTACTATTAGTAACACATTTTCGTGCAAATCTCCTCTACGATCAAAACCCACCTTCGAGGTGTATGTAGCTCGCAATTAGTTCAATTAGAAAATAGAAATAAAAATAGAAATAAAATGTGGAAATAATAAGCCACCACAGAAAATATGGAAGAATAGAAATATAACAAAAGCTACGATGACTTTCCCATATTCGATAATATTTGTTTTCCCATATTTTTATAATCTGCGAACTTAGCGGCAAGCCGAGAAGATCTATTTGAGAATTATATATTTGGTAGATGTCGCGCAGTGAAATGGCTGTCGGACCATGATGATGATCCTAGTTATTTTCATAAGCCCATTACAATTCACACCCGATTATTGGCCTTTTGAGATATTTAACCTTAGTCCATAAAAGTACAATTGCTCCCATATCTTCATTTAAAAAAGGATACATAGACGTGTCAATGTACCTAACTGCATACCACTATCCACCACATAAGTTGTAGGCTTGTTTATCGTCCATCATTATCATCATCGCTATATCACATATCTATTATTAAACATAAGCCTATCCCATATATTGAATAAATACGGTCCTGATCTACGTGCATTGTCATGCATCTTTCCATAGGGAGGTTACCATAAGTTGTTTGTGTCGATATTGAAGTACCACTGGAAAACTTTTCTTTTTTAGCGCTTGTTTTCGGGCCGCCTTATTTTATCATTTAACAGTTCCTTGTCAGTTATTCAAATAAAACATATATAATAATAGCAATATTTCTTATAATCACGCGCATTCTACGGCATTGAAAAGAAACCTTAAATTTTATTTTATTCAAACTTAGAAATAGCTTATTAGTGACTATAAATTAACGGATATTAAACACACTACAAACCATGGTCGGCACTTTATTATTTTCTAGGTAGTCCCTTTCATAGCTGGTGGGGCGTGACCTGGTAGCCAATGTACTGTTTAAGTCTGGCCGATGACAGCATACATCAATTTCTTGTTCCTAAAACACATTGTGACCAGTTGAGACGCTCATTTTTTTTAAATATTTTGGTATAACTTAAATTGTTTGAATATTCACTGTTACCTGTTTTCTTACTTTATATTAGTTAGGTTCAGCCAAAAGAAGGTAAATTTGTGGGTTAAATATGGAAGACACGTCTTATATATAAAGTATCATAAAATCTAAATCAACGTGCCCTTTCTATTGTAGTTTTGTAGGTTTTATTATTTTTATTATATTTGACATCATGAAAGTGATAGGAGTGTACCGAAGACCCTTTCTACTGGTAACAAGGCATTCTGTCTTAGTCCTCAGGGAGACAACACGTCTACAATTTGATTCTTAGTGGAGGAAAGATGCAGGTGTCTTAGGCTGTAGCAACTAATTATCATCAGATTGAATAAAACTATTATTTACGGATTTTATATTTTATATACGCCCATGGTCACGGGGGGACCCCCCGTGAACCCCCCCCCCCCGTGGCGTTGTAAAGCACCCGAAACGTCGGGATAATAATAAAAATAAATTAAAGTAATTAAACGCGATAAAATACGTAAATAATAGTTTTATTCAATGTGGCGAAAAATCATTACTTATCATCATAATTATGTGCTCGTCTATCATATACCCATAAAAATGTTCAACATAATAACAAATATGACTGAGGATGTTTAGTTTATTATTTATTCTGTGGTTTAGTAAAGACTTCTTAGTTAAATCTTGTTCACATAACACAATTAATGCTTCTGTGACAAGTTCGTACATATTTCTTGACTTCAGGAACATCGGAAGATTCTTGACAGGAAACTTGTTATACTGATTTGATTATTTAATTGCAATTCAGTGGCAAGAGATATCAGATATTTAATTTAGTGCCGATATTACTATCAACAGATAAAATTTATTCATTTTATTAAATACAACATGAACTATTTTATTAAATTCAACTATAATTCTTAACTAGTTAAAGTGTTTCACATTTATATTATGTGCTAGGTTATATAATATTTATATAATTTATTAATAGATTCTACATTTATTTACCTACTATAAAAATTTACAATATTTATCATTTTAATTAAAAAACTAAAACACAAAACTTTAATTATCATAGACTCCTACTCCCCGCGGTACAGGCCCAAGAACGCTGCCTGCTTTTCCTTTTGAGGGAGTAAAGAAAGCGGCGAAGTTCCTATAGGAACTCCAGCGGACACTGTTCCTTTTCCTTTAAAAACTTCGTCGTACATGGACACCATGCCCTGATAGCTTCTACAGCAAATGGCACAAATATGCAACGTTAACATTAAAAAAACTAATAAAAAAAATAATTAAGGAATTATGATGATAGTAACCCCAATGATCGCTAAAAGCTATTTCTAATGTGTTGTTAATTGTAAACATGATTGTAAGATATTATTTAAAAAAAGCTTCCCCGACAGAGGTTTTTGCGACGTGGTAAATGAAAAAATTGCCTTTCAATAAATATTGCTTATAATCTACATTGAATAAAAAAGTTTCTGTTTCTGTTTCTATGTTATATCTCTCAGAGTCTCATACAGCCCGGCTCTAACTTTTTAATTTATTTGATAGAATAACTTTTACGCGATGATTAAGAAATAATAGAATACCTACACAACTTTCTAACAATAAAGCTATACTTGTATATAACATGTTGAACATTTTTAAGTTCAGTAGCTAAATTATAGATAAAAATACCTAGTAAATACCTACACTTACTTATTGTAATAGTTTCAACTAGTAAAGTATTTCCTTGTTTTTTAATATTTTGTACAAAAAATTAAGAACCCCTGTTATAATCACGTTGGTAATTTTAATAGAATTGATAACCAGACTTGCCAGGATTTGTCTTGAATTTTTCGAAACCTTATTACCGTCGGACGTTGTGACGACGACGGTGTGCATCTCACAATTTAAAATTTTCTCAAAGCTCCAAGCACTAAGCTTCAAGCAATAAAAACGTTGAAAGCAAACGCAAAGTACATGTTGCTTAAAAATTTAATTCATGGAGTTAATTTAACGGATTTTTTTTTAAATAAGAATTTGTACAATCTCATCACTGTTTACAATCAATAAATAGTATTAAGTATCATAGGTATGTAGTTAGTTTACATTTACAAATAAAAAAGCGAAATTATGATTCAAAAATTTAACAACAACTAACTAAATCGTCAGGATTTTCCTTTTCTTAAGAAATTATATAATGTAAATTATATATAATCTAACTACTATTTTCCATGGTATCCTGGGGGTGTTTTACAAACATAAATTGCATGAGAACAAAGAACCAGTCACGTAATAACTAAAGTTAAAAAAGTTAAAGTTACAGCCTTTTAAGATACAGGCCTCCTCCCACTTCTGAAAGAAGTTTAGGGCAAGGGAATCCGCCGCGCTGCCCCAATGCGTGTTGGCGAACTTCATATGTTTTCGAAATATTTTTTTTCTTATTTCTCATACATACAAGTTTCCTCACCATGTTTTCCTTCACCGCCGAGCACGTGGTAAGCAACCGTAATAGCTCAGATGGTTAGTGCTCGCTGTAAATTTCACAGTACGCGTGCAACTTGGGTTCGATCCCCGCCAGCACCAGTAAAATTGTCAATAGCACAGCTGATTTACCATGTGCACGTAACAATTATTTATTGATAATATTTATATGCTAATGCTTGTTCCGCGCGGGTTTTCAACCGCTGCCTCGCAGTTTCGCAGCCAAACGCTTAGCCACTGCGCTTCCGAGCCGTTATTTTAAAAACATCTTTACATATTTTGACTCGACTGATCTAGCAACCCTTATTTTAAAACTATCTTATACCAGATGATTGTAACACTATGTCGCACAATACGTAATAATACTAACATAACTCTACATCGCTTTTAACGTTATCTTCATGACTTTTGCTACTAAGTGATAGTTGACAATAACCTATAACCAAGAAAAGAGATAGGATAACTGGGTTATGAATTCTCTTGTACTCACAGTATGGCAAACGGAAGACTAATAACGCACTTTCTAGCTTTTTTTTAATGAACACCAACGAAAAAAAAACTACGCTTATGACGTCAGACATTTTATGAATAGTGGAAATTAGCGACTCCGGTGAAAGCTAAATTCTTCTTATTTCTCTGATTTGCATGTCTCTCACAAAACATCAGCAATTTGCTGAAATTGCCATAGCAATATAGTGTTGTTATGTTATTTATGGTGAGTATGAGAACCGAAGACCTTTTTACTGGTTACAAAACATTCCATCTCGGACCTCAGTGATGCCAATGCATTTGCATTTAGATTCCTAATTGAGAATTGAAGTCTACACCGACGCACGCACTTCCACTAGGTATAAATAAAGCTTCTTCTAATCAATGGTATTTGGGTTTGACACTTAAAATTTTTTAGGTATCAATAAGTCTTGGATGCTCATGTGTCAAACAGTATACCCTAAAGTAAGATTTACAACTATTAGCATTTAAAAAAAAACAGGTAATATTTCAGGTGATCTAGTGGTATACGTACGGTCATTCGAGAGGCTACTGGTACCTTAAAGAGCTTTAAACAAAGAAAAACAGTTTTGAAGTCACATTTTAGGGCTTAAATTAAATTTCTAACATCCTGTATATATAGTGATTCAATGCTAGGACACCTTTTCTATCCAGAAGTCTGTCTATGCACCACCTTCTAGAAATAGGTTTCTACAGCTAAGTTAATCACTGTGAGGCATTTCATTCTGCCCCTCAAATGTGACAACGCATCGTTAGCATTTTTTGTTGAAGTTGATTGCTGGTGGACTGCAAATTTGTTTTTCAATAAAATTTTATAAAAAATGAATAACAGGATTTGCACTGCCGCTTGGCGAGAAATCGGAAATCGGATAAGGTGTCAAACATTAAACAAACTCCCTTATTATTTAAATGTATATGTTACAGTCAAAACTCATAACCGGTCAAAACCACTTTTGACTGCGGAAATCAGGCCAAAATGATTTTGACCGATGCCCTTATTCAAAAACAGTTTTTACTGATTTTTGTAGCGAAAAGTGGTTTTTACCAATGTTCTCAGTTATGTGATTTGACTAACGTTCTAGTACAATTCTTTCAATATATGGTTAACGATTATGTCATTATAATGTAAGCGGTTTTAGGGTAGCTCAAGAGTCACCCCAGCCGCACCTTAGCCTACTGTCACTGATAATCCAAGATTTGTTTAATATTTTATAGACACAACTAGCTTTATCATTCTAGTAAATATGAGTACATAAAAACAATACCAGTAAAAAATAGTTTCGAACAACGTCCTTAGTCAAAACTACATTTGCCTGATTTCCGCAGTTAAAAGTGGGTTGGACCGATTATGAGTTTTGACTGTAACATATTATACAGTATTAAAAGCCATAATAAAAAATAACTCGTACCAAAGACCATATATATAGTGCCAAGAACGCTGGCTGTCTCTGAACCCCCGGAGAGTAGGACTGTATGATAAATTAAGCCTTTAATATGAGTTTTTCTTTAATTCAAATTATCTATATATATATATATATATATAATATCATCGTATTTAAATGTGTGGGTAAATTTTGTCAAAATGAAAAGAATCGAAAGAAGTACATTGTCTATATGTTGCATATTAAGAAAAGTAATTTTAATTTTACTTCTAAATATTAAAGCAAGTAGATATATTTTTCCATTTTATTTTACATATTTTATTACCTGTCCACGATGCGGCGATGAACCGCGACGGGAGCCGCTACTGGAGGACCTGTTGCTTGCGTCTGCAATAAACAAGTATAGTCAGTTACATGTTTAGTGATCGCATTATTCTGTATGTGCACTTGAGCTGTGCTACAGATATCTATTATGATGATTTCCTAGATAATGTTGATTATAGTGACTGTACCCCATCCACCACAGCCTATAAAAGTACACTGCTGAACATAGGCCTCCCCCATAGATCGCCTCATAGGAAGGATTTTGACATTGTTGACACGCATGGAGAGCAGAGTTACCAACCGCATTTTTTTTATTATTTTGAATTGTTATCAGGAAGATGCTGCTGCCCATCTCCTGTTTCAATTTCCCTCTGTCGCCTCTTACGACACTCACTGACCATGTTAGAGATGTTCTGGCGTCGCATGTGACTCTCATTTTGTAACTCTACCTACGATAATGAATCTGAATACGATTTTTGTTAAGAAATTATCAGTCAATATGATAGATTCGTAACTTTAAATATGTCTCAAAATTTCGTTCAGCTTATTTCGAATATTTAAAGGGAATGGAGTTATTGGTACCGTTATAGTATCGTATATAGTTAGAACCATAGAATACCATAACACACAATAGAATGGCTGTCAACCTTATTTTGTACGAGGCTTGGAGTCCCCAAACCCGATTCGCTGTGTTGACAGAATAAATAAATTTACACATTTTAGACTTTTGATTAATGTTTATGATCATCATAAAAAAATCGTTTAAATTTTAATACATACTAGCATACCAAGCAGACGTTATTCTGCCCTTTTCGACGACCCTTTGTCATGTCGTATTAAAAATACTTAAATTAGCAAAAAAACATGGGCAAAAAAACTATTCTATCTCTCAAGTTGGACCAAACTGCACACGGTGTGTAAATTTCATTAAATTCGGTTAAGTAGTTTAGGAGTCCATCGCGGACATACAACGTGACATTTAATTTATATATATTAGGATTAAGACTATATTTATTTATAAATAGCATTTTTTAAATAATTTGGAAACGATTGTAAAATTAAAACACATCTCGAGTTGACATTTATACGCGTGAATTGACGTGTTAGTGACATTTTAGTGGCTACGCGGGCTCCGCCCACTCCCCCGTTCTATTATGTATGTATTACAGTATTCTATGGTTAGAGCCGTCCATCTGACTTTAGATACAGGTCAAGGTCACAAATTGTGCAAAAACAACGTGAATAGTTTCAGAGTTTACAGCATTGCGTTAACAAAGTTTTGGGGGTCTTAGCATTCTGGTAGTAAGTACTTAAAAGGAGACACACTGTTTGAAATGTGCTAAAATAGATTAATATCATTGCCTTATCAAAATTAAAACAACCACTAAGTGGTAGAAACCCTTTTATGGCTAGGAGTCCATCTGCGTAGGTTCCACCATCATCTATTTCTGACGCTAAATAGAAGTCCTTGCATTGCCGTGTGCTGGTCTGAAGGAAGCAAAAGGTAAGCGCCAGCATACTTACTGTGAGGTATTCCATTTTAGTTCTCAGAGGTGACAATACGCCTAGATACCTTCTTCGTTTGAAGTTTATATATGGTAGAGCCACGCTGCAGCTATATTATGGTTGTAGCTCAAATGGGTTCGGTTCGACGGGGGAAGGACCACGCTCTCACGGAATACCAGCGTGAAATAGCAGCGTAATGCTGCTGTGTTTCGTGTGGTGAGTGTAGAGATCCAGAGACGCCTTTTACTGGAAACGAGGCATTCCATCTTAGTCCTCAGGGGTGACAGCGCATCTGTGTTTTGATTTTTAATCGAAGATGAGTGCTAATTTTTCAGCCTTATTCTATAAAAAAATGTTGATTGCAGTAGTCAACGACCATCAGGTTGTGACGGCCCATTATTATTATAAATAATTAATTTCTACATAAATCTGTCAAAAAATTTTATCTTAGAAAAAATATTTTAACCAATAAAAATACATGAAAAACATAAAGTTAAAATAAATACATTTCAGATATTAGGTAAGTATTATAGTAAATTAAAGGCTTAATGTTGCCTTTCAAAGTTATTAAATTTAAAAAAAAGCTTTGTTAAAATATTCAAAGTATGTTAAATAATAGAAATACAAGGTAAATAACATTTATAAAATAGTTGGAAAATTGGTCAAAAATTGTCAAAAGTCATGGAGGGAGTTCGTGTTGTGAAGTGCAAGTTGAAGTCCTATATATTAAAGACGTATAATAGTAAGGCATATGATACTAAAGCATTACTAAAGATGGTCTCTATGATGCATAAGCATTTCAATAGTAGAGTTGTGGATTGAAGTCCCATGTATTAAAGACATATAATAGTAAGGTCTATGATACAAAATCGTTATTATAGATCCCTATGATGCATAAGCATTATGATAGTAGAGTTGTGGACTGAAAAGTGCTATATATTAAAGACATATAATAGTAAGGTCTATGAAATAAAGGAAATGTTAGGAGGGAGTTAAGTTTGGCAACATATATGTTTAAATTGCTGCGTGGAAAAGTGTATAACGAGGCGTTATTGCGAATAGCTAACTTGTGTGTGCCGCACAGGTACGTGTGGCGCCGGAAGCGGGCTGTTCGCGGTACCGCGCGCACGCACCAACCTTCTAAAGGAGGCCCCACTGACCCGAGTGCTGCACACTCTAAATAAAGTAGCACAGGGTATAGATTTATTCTGCTGTTCCTTGGGTGAATTCACAAAAGTGACATTATATGTGTTGTATTATAATAGTTGATAAGTTGTATTCTGTACTTATTAAATTAGATAGTTTTATGTGCCTACACTGTCGTATTAGGAATGCCTGTAAAGACAGAGGTAGAAATAAATAAATAAATAAAAATATGTGGAGGGTCTAAAACATGTAAAAGCATTATATTAATAGAAATCACAAGCATTCGAGACCAAGATAAACTTGGACTCGCTAACCGATGTGTCCTAGACATATTATCTTAGTGTCGTTGGTAAGCGAGTTTGTTATAGCAATACGGCTTTCCCATGGACATCACAAATCCATACCGTTTATGGACAGCATCGTAGCGCCTTTCGGATTGGGATGAGTGTGTTTGGTAGCACTTTTAAGTGTAACAAGCGTACTCAACTTCACGCCTTAGTGCATTAGCGCTATGATATATAGAGTTTTGTCCACTGGCGTCTTAGTAGCGTGCTACTATGATACGTTGGTGTTGTTTTTGTTAACAACGGTACAAATTTTGTTACCAAAGTCAATAGGAATCATGTGGGTGTATTGTGAGGGGGCGCCATTCGTATGAAAGTTGCATTGATGCTTACTGCTACTTGCGGTATTGTGTCTTGTGATGGATCTGCGGGTGTACTGCGCCAGATTCGACGCATCTCGTATTTCTGGTTGATGGAGGTATGCGCGTGGTGATGTCTGCTTGGATTGTATAGGGGGCCTTGATATGGTGTAAGCCCGACGATAGTCGTATTAATGCTTCTTGCGTTCTGCAGCAGTGCGTCTCTGCGATGGTTGTTTGGCGGGACGCTATTCTCAATGGCGCTCTCTGAGTCTTGATTTGACTCACACCTAAGCTGCTTTGCCCACGTCGGATCCCTTCATTACGTGGCTGCAGACTGTCTGAACTCCATGGTGTTTTACATAACAACATAATAATATCTCTCCGTAACTTTACCACCTTTGAATGTTTGATTTTTATGACACATTATTACTATTATCTTATAACTGCCTTTTGGCTATATCAGTCGTTGTATTGGTTGGTGGAGCATATCTGTCGACCTTATGCGGGTGGTAGCTGGAGGGAGGATCTGAGGAGACTCTCAAGGCTGCGACCGAAACCCGCACAACGTGGGACCCCTTTCCCTTGAAGTGAGTGGTAGACTCATGACACGCACTGCAGCTAGTAATCGTGCTGATCATGCAATCGGTGGTGATGCCATACATTTAAATCACGTCTGCAGGAACGGCGGTCTGGTACATTCACTGTGGCTGGATTTAATTGTATTCTGTATGACGTTTACACGCATTTACATGCGCGACTTCGGTCGATGTTTGTGCTTACGCACTACCAAGGGGCCAAGCCCTTTTTTACTGGTTCGCCAGTTATTTTACTATGGACTACGGTCCAGTTCCCAACTTAACGTCCTCTTCGGAGGGAGCGCGTTAGTTGGTTGGCGCTCACCGTACACAACGTGTGTGGACCGTGTGCCTCCCCCACATTTTTTTTGAAAATGTGGGAGAGCGAAACCCTTGTATCGGATATTTTAATGTATATATATGTATATATTTATATATATATATATATATATATATATATATATATATATATATTTAAGCCTTTCCCAACGGGAAGGGATAATTAATAATATATTAATTATGTAAATCTGTGATGAAGGGGGGATAAGTCGCTCGCGTCCGTAGGCTTTGACCACCTGTTCCTAGGCCCACCCTACACGTGTCTCCCGGGTGGTGCTAAATGAGCGACAAGCCGATACCACAGACTCGGCTCCACGCCGTGGTAGCGGCGTTAAATATACCACCCCATTTCGCACCATGAGGAATCAAATTAAAGAAATGGCCCCGAGCCGGCGCCCCTTTAATGGGGCAGGGGTGCGAAGAATCTCCGGGAGGAAAACCGGCGACGAGGTTCGCCACCCGTCACGTTCGGTCTCTCGGAGAGGCGAAAAGTGGATTGCAGAGGCCCGTCTGGCTACGTTGAATGTATGTGGGGCAATGAATGATAAAATGGATGAAGTATGCGATATGAGGTATGATAGAGGAATAGATGTGTTATGCGTAAATGAGACGAAAAGGAAGGGGAAGAATGTCACTACACATGGCATGTATACCGCATACTGGTCTGGTGTAGACGAGATCGAGCGGGCATGCCAGGGAGTAGGTATCATCCTTTCAGAAAGAATGGGCCAATGTGTGAAAGAGTATGAATGTGTAAGCCCAAGACTGCTATGGATACGAATTAAAGTGGGCTTAAAGAAGCTACCGTGGGTAAATCTTTGTTTCAGAGAGCACGAGGGATCTGTGACAGAAAACATCTGGCCGCGGAGCTTCAGCACGTCAAGCAAGTATTGCAAGACAACAAGCTTCGGGTCCCGCGCCTACGTCACAGTGAACGAGTGAAGCCGGCAACAGTCGAGCGCGCACCTGCTCTACTACCATATGTTGGAGGAGTCACGGACAAGATTGGCTACATCTTGAAGCGAGCGTCCATTAAGACATACTACAAGCCGCTGAAGAAGATTAGTCAATTTTTACCATCCATCAAATGTAATATTCCTCTACAAGATGCAGGTGTGTACAAGCTAGATTGTGAATGTGGTCTCTCTTACATAGGTCAAACAAAGAGATCTATAAAAACCCGCGTGAAGGAACATATAGCTGATGTGAAGCACCGACGCTCCGGGAAGTCTGCAGTCTGCGAACATGTTCAAGATCGTCCCCACCATTACATTAGATTTGATAAACCACAAATTCTCGCAAAAGAACACCGATTCCTACCAAGGATGATACGCGAGGCTATTGAAATTAAAAAACATCCAAATTTCAATAGAGAAGATGGTTGGGTGCTACCATCTGCTTGGGATCCTATAATCAACAAAATTAAACCCAAACCCAAGCATACCACTGCAAGACTTCATGATACTATAAGCTCGTTTTGCGTAAATCGGACCAAAAATTAATATTAAAAAACTGAAGGTAGCCGGACTAACTATGACATTGGGACGTCAAACATCTCAGTCCCCCCCGTGACCATGGGCGCTGTAAAGCACCCGAAACGTCGGGATAATAATAAAAATAAATTAAAGTAATTAAACGCGATAAAATCCGTAAATAATAGTTTTATTCAAAGTTGTTTGTGTTAGGGGTCTACGCCCCAGACAGGTGTAAGCCCACTTATATCCGAGAGCAGTTTTGGGAAATGGTAAGGATGGTGTTAATGAAGTGTAAGGGAAATGAAAATATTGTTATGCTAGGAGATTTTAATGGAAGGGTTGGGGCCAGGAGGCTTAGTTACGAAAGGATATTGGGAACGTTTGGTGATGAAAGTATAAATGAGAATGGTGAAAGTCTCCACACCGTATGTATGGAAAAGAATCTTTTTGTGACGAACACTTGCTTTCGCCACAAGAGGATTCACATGTATACTTGGGAAAGAGGTGACGATAGAAGCATGATAGATTTCATAATTGTGGATGAAAGATTGAGGGGCGCAGTGGTAGATACGAGAGTTTACCGGGGTTCTAACGTAGGAACGGATCATTATTTAGTTTTATGCCGAATTAATGGTCTATTCAGGCGTTGGCGCCATCGATCGTCTGTGTCTACCACTGCGTTACAGCGTATTAGAACAGAAAGGTTACAATATGAAAGTGATAAAAACAAGTTCAAATGTAGACTGAAAGGAAATATAAGTGGTTTGGAAGAATTATGTATGAAGGAGTTGGACTTGGAGAATATATGGCAAAATGTAAAGAAAAGTTTAGTGGATGCAGCTACCGAAGTGTGTGGTGTTAGTAAGAGAAAGAATGAAAGGAAAAATAATACGTTATGGTGGGATGGTGAGATACGTATGGAAGAAGATACGTATGAAGCGAAGAAGAGAGCATGGCTAGATTTACTAGCAACAAAGGCTGCTAATTCTAGTGGTACGAATGGTGATATTGAAAGAAAAAAGGCAGTCTTTAGACATCTTAATAAGAGAGTAAAAGAAGTAGTTGAAAGAAAAAAGCAAGAAAGAACGGATAAGAATGATAGAAGAATGTCGGATAACTTCCAGGCAAATATTAAAATGTTCTGGAAACTTGTAAGAACTGCCAGGGGACATTCAAAACAGCCTATGATGAATGCTATAAGAGACGAGAATGGCTATATTCTGAATGATGAAGTTTTGAGTTTAAAGAGATGGAAGGAATATTTTGAAAGCGTGTTTATGAGTGAAGAGACAACGTGTGTACTAAGTGAAGTAGAAACACCGAAAGAAGAGGAAAGAGATAAAATAAGTTCAAAGAATATTTTCATTTGTGTTATGTTAACAAGAAAAAAAAGAGAATAATTTATATCCTATTTTTTATTATAATTATATCCTTTTAATCAAGGTTATTAAGTTATTATTAAATTAACGACGTCTCCGTGACGCAGTGGCTTAGCAATGAGTTGCTACGCTGGGACCCGCGGGTTCAAATCCCGCACGGAACAAGTATTTTATATGGCCTACAAATAACTGTTGCGGGTCTGGATATTTTTCCTTGTGCAATTTATGTTTGTAAACTGCCTCCACGATACAGGAGTAAATCCTACTGTGGGGGTAGCTTTTAATTTATATATGAATGTATAATATGTATAAATATATATACATATATAATATGTATAAATTAGAAATTCGATTTGGATAGATTTTGTATCAAGATCATCACTCAGCGGAATTATGTGTTCGGTGTTAGAAAATTATGACGGCAAGCCGTATAAACTTTCAGTGCGGATTACGGTAATTTTCTAAATCATAGGAACGAATCGCATATCGAGCCGCCAATAGTACTTTTTTACTATTTGTATTTTTTCCCTTATTTATCGGTGAACAATAAAGTATATTTCACTCATTCATTAATCGAAAAAAATATTTAAAAACATTATTTTAAACTGTTTATTGCAATTTTAAGTGCTTTACTACGTGCTCGAAAGTAAACGAAAACATCATAATGAAAGATTCAACGTTGATGAACAGGGAGCCTGTATCTCTGTGTCTGTCTATCAGTGAGTCAGTCTCAGTATGTCTATCTATCCGGACTAATCTTAGTAATGATTCAACTGACTGTAATAAAACTTGACGACTATCTATAGTAGGAGTAATCTAGGCTAATGTTTTATTCAAAAAAATTGGGGAATATTTTTGAGAAATCGAAAAATTTATAAACTAAATGATTTTTGATGATTATTATAAACCAAAATCTCTACTCGTGGTAGAGTCACACTGCATCTATATTATGGTTGTAGCACGTATGGGTCGGCTCGACCGGGGCAGGACCATGCTCTCACAGAATACCAGCGTAAAATAGTAGCTTAACGCTGCTGTGTTTCGTATAGTTAGTGTAGAGATCCGGAAACCCTTTTTACGGGAATCATTCCATTTTACTCCTCACGGGTGACAACGTATTTGCATTTTGATTCTTAACTGAGGGTAAATATGTTTATGGGCCACAGCATCCACTTACCATCAGGTGGACTATGTGCTCGTTTGTCACACTAAATCTCTTTTTTTTTATTAGAAATTTTTCCCGCCAAGGAATCGGTCTGGTTAGATGCCATCCTCTTACCTATTTGTCGCCAATTAGCTATGCCTGCACTGCTGTGTTCCCCTCTGAAGCTATAGAGAGCCAATATGTTTAGGCTGTAAGGCATTCCATCTTAATCATCAGAGATAAAACGCATCAGTAGCCTTCTTTGAAGCTCACTGGAAGCGGTTGACTCAAGATCTCCATGGACTCCAGTAGCCACTTCAATTATTATCAGATGCACGGTTTTTCATAGAATAAGGGTGACAAACGAGCACACAGTCTACCCGATCAAGAACCAAAATGCAGATGCATTGTCATCTAAGGACTGATGGCTTAGATTCAATCTTTCCAGTTTTCAGTTTCGTTTCCAGTAAAAAGTCTCCGGTTCTCTAAACTAACCAAACGAAACATAGCAGCATTAAGCTGCTATTTTACGCTGGTGTTCTGTGAGAGCGTGTCCTAACCAGGGTCAAGCCGACTCATTCGTGCTATAACTGTATTATATCTGAAGCGTAAGCTCTACTATACAAAACGTAAATGGACTAGTTTGCCACTTCAGAAATGAAGACGGCAAATTCTTATTGAAATACAAGTAGGATTCCTCACCACGGCTGGTGTCCGGCAGTTCACCGGCGCCGACGCTGTTGCCTAACACCGGCATGCCCGCCATACCGCTCGCTACGCTAGCCGCTTCTTCATTATGGCACAACTGCAACAATATTTTATTAAATATCAATCATATTATTTAATGTTAGATTAACATGACAAGAGGCCCGGTTCTATTTGGCTTATAAAGCCAATCAGCAGCCGCAGTCACCCTTCCTATGAGAACTTGTAGCACTTTACCTTGTGGAGGAGAACTTTATTTTAGTTTGAGTTCGCTGGCCACTGATAGACTGAGTCCCTTTGTCATTGTTTAGTTTAAAAAAATAATAAATAAACAATGAGAATTTAAGTTATTATTTTTTTATACGTGGTAAAGCCATGCTGCAATTATATTAGTAGTATAGTTGTAGCACGGATGGGTCGGCTAGACCGGAGCAGGACCACGCTCCCATAGAATAGCGTAAAATGGTAGCTTAATGCTGCTGTGTTTCGTATGGTGAGTGTAGAGAACCGGAGACACTTTTTACTGGAAACGAGGCATTCCATCTTAGTTCTCACGGGTGAAAACGCATATGCATTTTGATTTTTAATTTAAGATAGATGTTTAAGTCTATAGGCCACAGTAACCACTTACCATCAGGTGGACCGTGTGCTCGTATGTCACCCTATCCTATAAAAAAACCCAAGCATTACGAACGACATAATTGTGTTGACACACCATATATACGCAGGTAAAATATATACCATTTTACTTGCGTGTATGTTGTGTCAACTGCGGAAAGCCATAAATTTTTACGGGCGATACAGATGAAACTTGAGACGCAATGATTCACTTTATTATCAGATATAAGATCGGTGAAATAAAAACATATAATGTTATAAAAGTATCAGAATTCTATAAGCATCATCATCATCGCTAGCAGCTGCAGTAGCTTCTGAAGTTCATAACTGGAAAGCTTTCCCAAAATGCCTAGCCGCATTACTTAGACGTTCGTTCATACTCACGACGGTATACCCTTCCGTATTCAATCTATCAAAGCTATCCAATTAAGCACTTGATGAGCTCAAAGCTGATACTTTGGTCGTGGTAACGCTATTCTTTATCACCAGTCTCCGAAATTTGATTTCGACATTTCGGAATATTTGCTGGTCTTCAGAGACCAGCACTTTGGTTGGAAGGGCTCAAGTGAGGTTGGTATTTGATAAAGTTGTTACATGAAATGTAATAAAAAGTGTATATACAACCATTGAAGTATAATTAGTATAATAATAATAATTCTTTATTATCAACACCAATAAATCACAAAAGTTTTTTGAAGTCTCTGACTCCCAAACTAGTCTGTATCTTAGGAATCAGCGGCCTCTCCCAGAGTTATAATACAAGTAACACTAAAAGAATTATGCATGTTTTCATTATTGCAGTAGAAGCAAAAGAAAATTAAACAATTGAAAGTTAGAAAAGTTAAATTAAATACCAAAAAAAATTATAATATAATAAATTATTCTATATGTTGTGTTTTATTTAATACCAAACATCTATACTATACATATATATATATATATATATATATATATATATATATATATGTACACATACACAAGCTCATACGTATACATACATTCATACACACATAAACATATATATATATGTATATATATATATATATATATATATACATGAATATTAAAGTTCACATATAAATTATGCATTAACATAACCGAAACGTTAACATTAATTTTCACATAATAATCACTTCCCTGTTTTTTGTTTATTTATTTATTTTGGAACTATAAATTAAATTAAATTAATAAATTTTCCGTATTATTATAATCTAACGACAACAACCAATCTCGAACTCTAATTTTACACTCATGTTTTGAAAGGGGATAGAGATTTAGAGTAGAGTAAGTTTGTTCTAGAGAACTATAGAGAGATATGCGTATTGCCGTCTAGCAAAAGCAGTGCGACATCTGAACAGTGCCAGTCCGTTGGGTATTCTACGTTTGTTACGACAGATCTCAGGGTCGTGGGGAGTGCGATCGTGTTGCTTGGTGATTAAATTCTGAACGTATAATTGCCTGACTGACAGCAACTTGCATTCGCTGTATAATAATTTTGTTGAGTATCTATAAGGTGACAATGCAGTATAGTTCTTGCGGTCAGTCGCGAACGGACACCCGCCCGCCAGGCACGCACATTGTCACACTGTGCATGTACATGTAGTACCACATCCAAAGGTCGACCGCAGTCGTGAATTGCAAGAGCGATACATATAATTTCAATGTATAAAACCCGCCAAAGTTAACCTACGGCTCTCGCTATCGCAGCATCAGTACCAGAGTCTGTCAACGAATTCGAAATCGATAATACGCCTTTGTTTGTGATTTTATTTTTTGTTTAGTCGACTTCAACAAACGGATTTATTGAAATTAAGAGCCTCCTCTCAAGTTAACTGTGTGTTCTTCTTCTGTTTTGTATGTATGTTAAGCCATATCTACGGCATTTGTGAATTGACTTTAACTGTATATAATTGGAGAAAAAATTCTGCACTTGAAGAATAAAGTTTTTAATGTAATTATTCAGGCATCATTCTAATCGTTTGTTACCTAGCGCTTGTGATCGTGATTTGATTCCTTAGTTCACTCAAAAGGTACAAACTTTAAATAATAAGTTCTGGAAGAATTAAAGCCATCAGGAGTTGTTATGCGGACATTGTTTTATTTAAAGTGTAATATTATATTATTCTTTTGATGTGGCTGCTGTTTATTTAGTGATTTTACAGTGGCCGGTAGTGACAGATATATATATAGACGCACAGTGTGACCGAGTGTTTGCTTGGCGGAGCGGGCGTCTGTTCGCCGCAACTGACCGCAAGAAGCAAGAACTATACTAATTATACTTCAATCGTTGTATATACCCTTTTTATTTCATTTCATGTACAAAAGGGTATAATAATGAGTAATAATAATAATATAAGTAACAATATAATACGCAGAGAATAATAGCGTATGATGCATATGAGTAAAGAGTCGTTTTTTTTACTCATGTGGTAATAGTGTTATGTGGTAATGACAGTGACAACTGTGAATTATCTGGAGTACAACATTTTTAATGAAAAATAAAGATTTTTAACCGAGTTCATAAATATGAGAAGGTGACGTTTTTTTTAATGTAGTTCATCGATTTCTCGGTAACAGGTAAACTGATTCATTAATGATTTGGGGGCACGGCCATTTTCGACCCCCTATAACTTCGTTGTGGATAGAACTAGAAACCTGAATTTTCAGAAACCAAGCAGGCATTGTATAGACACAGTATATTTCAAATTTCATTCAATTTGAACCAGTAGTTTGGGAATTATAATTAGTCAAAGTTTCTTAATTTTGTCACTCACTGACTGACCGATCATCAGAACTCTAAGGCACTCAAGCAAACACAGGTGCTTCAAACTTAGAACACAATTAGTGTTTAGTTTATAAATCAAGGAAAAACTAAAATATTTTTCTATTGCGGTCCAGTTTTCTAGATGCATAAATAACTTTGTAATCCCATATAAATATATAGGATTACTAAGCTACATTTACAGTGAATAAATCAGTGTACCCGTATATGTATAATATAATGGAATAAAAGTTGTAGATAGGTACTTTGTTGGTAATGAAGAAGTAGAAGGTACCGAAAGGAAAAAAGTAGGACTATCTGCAAAAAGAAATTAGATGCCATCAAAAACATAACTTGTAAAAAAATTTAATTTTTTTTACAAAATTTGGCATTATTTGTTCATTAGATATGATCACAGAAATCTAAATAATAAGGCAATAGAAGTCGTAAAAGCGTGTGACCTAGTCGCCGCATATATGACTCGTAGGCCACAAGCGCGCAAGGAGCGTTTGTTTCGGTCACTAGTGTTGTAACGGACCACAGAAATCGTAATAATAGTGCCTTATTATTTAGATTTCTGTGGATAGGATATACATCAGGAAAGGTCCTAAATAACTTCAAAGAAAAAAAAACACCATTCCTAACATTGGAAAATAAAGAAATGAAGATTTTAATGTACCTATGTAAATATTTTGTAATGTCATATTACTTAGACCACTGAAAATGGTAAAATAATCAAACTATTTAAAAACAAAAGTAAAAACCATTTCAAAAAAACTTACATAAAACCTGCTCAAGGCATATGTCAGATTTTCTCGATTATCCTCATGCTGATTTCCTGGAGCATTCAGCCAATTTTCAACTTTGCCGTTCGAAGATTTTACAGCCGACTTGTGGGAATAGCGTGATCGAGATTCCAATTCTGCCATCTCAGCAGTTATTAATAGATTAATAGATTCTTGTGTCAAAAAATTAAAGTCGTAGTAGTCCGAGTGAGCTGGGCTAATAGTTAAGAGCTGGCTTAGAATAGTAAAAAAAAGAATTCAGAATATTTATGAATATTTTGTTTTTGAAGTCAGTTTTACATATTTGTTAACGTTTAATTATTATTTATTTATTTATTTATTTAAAAACTTACATGTTAAGCTAAGGGGTACATAGGGCGGACTTAACGCCATGTGGCATTCTCTGCCAGTCAACCCTGGTAGTATATATTGATATTATAATATATGTATAAATATTGACAATCGCGCATCCACGTGCAATCACTGTACAAATTATTGACGTAAACGGAGCGTTTAGCGCGTAGGTTTGCTGTAGCTGTCATGTACCTTTCCCCGAACAAAGTTATTTCTATGTTTAGAAATTTGTGACGCAAACACACTTTACCGTTAACTTTAGAACATAGACTCCTCGTCATGGATTACCTAGAACATTTTTATATTTGTTTTTATTTTTAGTTGATATTACGAAGACACTGCAGCTCATCTGCTGGCGTGTTTCTTTCTATTGCTTCTTACGACATCCATAGGATAACAAGAAGTATTGGATACACTATGATATGAATTAAATAAAGAAAAAAAAGGTCTGTCAAATTTGAGGAAAAGTCTTTCTAGTTTGTGTAAGTACTGATCACTTAAAATCAAGTTGATCAGGAAAGGTAACAAAATATGCAAAAAAAAGAAAGATAATATTATATATACAAATTCTTTCTTATTTAAAGTTAGAATAACATTTCGCTAAAATAAGTAAAATATTGTACTATCGAGTGAGCCGTGAAGCTAAGGCGCTAAGTGTTCAGTGGAAATCTCACAGGACGCGAGCAACCCGGTATCGAACC
This sequence comes from Parnassius apollo, assembly GCA_907164705.1. Classification (NCBI taxonomy): domain Eukaryota; kingdom Metazoa; phylum Arthropoda; class Insecta; order Lepidoptera; family Papilionidae; genus Parnassius; species Parnassius apollo. The sequence goes on from CAJQZP010001576.1 coordinate 5,298,873, forward strand.
CCACCGGCAGCAATTAAATTGTTTATTGAAAAAGCAGTGTTTTATCACCTGCATGCCTGAGAAATAAAATACTTCGAGAACATGTGAAATCCGCCAACACGCTCTAGTGAAGCGCGGCGAAGTAATCGCTCTATTAACTCGTATATTGTCAATTTTTATAACGAATTATCAACATCTAAAGATCTAAGTTGGAAATAGGCAGGAAAGAGGTTCTACCATGTACTAAATTTAAACTCCTGTACTGATTATACAAATTTCGTCGCGTTTAATTAACTTATTTTTAATTGCCGACGTTTCGGGTGCTTTACAGCACCTATGGTCACGGGGGAGACTGAGATATTTGACGTCTGAATGTCATAGTTTGCCCAGCTACCTTCAGTTTTTCGAGGTTCGTACCTCCTTCTGAGGGGCTCTTGAATCACATCGAGCCTCCCTACCCTAAAGCTCGCGGAGCCTCACTCTAAAAGCATGGACCGTGGTATCTCGCAATCACCCGCAGGATCGTTGCACTCGATAGCTCATAAGTTTTCGCATACGAGCCTATTTCGATGAATCTCCAAAGAGCTCAGACATAGATTACCTTATAAGGGAAATATTTGCCATAACTGCCACGCTTGTAAGGCAGGTGTAACCAAGGTCCAAGGTTTTAAATATTTAAGTTTAGTTAAATTCAAAAGTTCAGAAAATTCCACGCTACAGTGGTATACATATTTGAAACAAAAGTTTTCAATAAGTACTATTTTTAAATTTTTTGGTATTTTACTTGCATCATATAAAAATTTAAAGCGGGATGGTTACAGAAACTTCAGAAAATTCAGCGCTGCGCTCCTAGCTTCCTTTACCATTAGCGCGACTGTGAGCGATTGTTTCAATTTAGAACGATTTCTATTTTCACTAAAATCATTGCATTTATAAAGCACCTCTTAAAGTATTAAATTACTACTAATTGGGTACGTACGTGTACGGTATGTACGATACGTACGTTATAATACTACTAATTGGGTACGTATTATTTTAATTTAGATTTTTAATTGATTTATTTATTAAGTTCAAAAATTTTAATGTTAATTTTTAGTACCGAAAGCTTATTTCAAATTAATAGTATTTATTTATAGATCAATTTCATAATATGTTAATGTAAAATAAAATAAAAATTGTAAAATATCAGCCACATTTGCGTCCAAATATATTAATTTATTAAACGAACTAAAATAACGATCTACGTGTAAATAGTAGAATAATAATGTTGGTATTTTACATTCGGTGGTTAAGTATCATCCCATGGGTGTCGTAAAAGGCGAAAGAGAGAAACTAAAGGCGAACTCAGGAGATGGGCAGCATTATCTTCCTGATATACCAACACATGCACACACGCACACTCACACACAAACACGAGCTCGTATACACACACACACACACACACACACACATACACACACACACACACGCACGCACGCACGCACACACGCACACACGCACACACCAACACCACACATGCACGCACGCACGCACGCACGCACGCCCACACACACAACACACACACACACACACACACACACACACATGTACAGACGCACACAAACATATATACACACTCACGCACATTTTTAAACTAACATACATGCTTACATGAAATTAGTTAATCGCCACTAGAAACGCAATTTTAAATTTAAATTTAAATTTAATCAAAAATGTTAAATTTTAATGTAAAAAAAATGTTAACCATCCTAAACTTCTAGATATAATATGCCTACCTAGTTTATCTTATTTAGCAAACCGTAAGGGAAGTAGCGAGTTATTCCCAACACAAGTGTCTATGACTACTTATAGGGAGACTCGACAAATCTTTGTAATAGGTTTTTTTGGAAAAAAAGGAAATTTTATTATTATTTATTTTATTTTTATATAACAGCTAAATTAAAAAATCCACTTCGGTTGCCAACCCTCTTATTAAGTGTGGCAACTGTGGCAAATGTCCCTCCTATGAGGTGTACTATGGAGGAGGCCTATGTTCGGCAGTGGACTAAGATAGACTGTAATGATGATGATGATGATTGTAAATTGTAAAGGGTCTATTAGACTAAGATGGCCCTACAAGATATAACCTTTAATAAAAACCAGTGACTATTCGTCGCAAAGGATTCTTCATTAAAACGTTTTTTTTACATAGACAAAGAAAAGTCTTAAAACACAGGCTTAAAGTCCTGCGTAAATTAAAGTCGAACAGTTTTTGTTCGCGGTTAGTGACAAGTGATAAGTTATGTGAGAAATTTTAGAAAAACCGAACAAAAAAAAAAAAAAAAAAAGAGAAAAAATAGAAAAAAACATTTAACAAAAACAAACCCCCTTTTAAAAAAAAAAAATCAAGCCAAAAAAGAAGTTTTTTTTTTTTTAAAAAAAACAACCGCCGCCCACCTCTTAGGAAAAAACAAACGAAAAGAAAAAAAAAAGGCGTTTTAAAAAAAAAAAAAAACCAAACATTTCTTAATAGGTAAGGTACATAAAATAAATATATGGTTCGGTGACAAACAATCCCAAGTAAAATAGGAAACATTTTAACAAACGAATAACAAACTCTTATAGAACTTACGGTCCGTATAAACTCTTATATAGGTTTACCGAACATCCTGGCGCTTTATATTGTCATTTCAAAACCATTATAGTACTTTAAACTGTATAACGGTTGAAAAATAGCATATTAAAATGCTTTTGTAAAGCCTTTAGTTTTAGTATAGCAAACCACAACGCAACGGTACAGCTTTCAGCTGTTTTTAGTGGAGGTAAAAACAACAAACGGGTATGCACGTGTTTTGTTGATCATATATTTTAGCGTACCGTTCAAGTAATGTCATTATTTCAGTCTACATCAGGTCTACTAGTATACGGGTGAACCCATATTGAAATAGTTTATAGTCAATGGCGCTTTAGTGGTCCTCAAAAGTCTCTCAGGCCTCTTAATAATTGTTCACGTGTGAGTATTTATACTGCTGATGGCATTAATTGGTCTCTTTAAAGGATGTCTGGGCTGCTAAAGCCCGACACAATTTAGGAAATAACATTAACTTATTTAGTAAATAACTATTTAACAACGTATTGGGGTTGCTTAATAATATAATAAGTATATATGTTCAATAATATATAAGTATTATAATAACAATATAATAAATTCGAAAATGCACAAAATAAGCAAGGAAGGCACAAGGAAGGAAGTAAAAAGTCAACCGCTCAATGGGCGGGGGCTTCCCTGCCTATTGTGCGGTTGACTTTTTACTAACTTGTAAGTGGATAATGATGATAAATATCAAACTACATAAGTACTATAAAATGTAAAACTAGTCAATTAATTGCAGTATTTAACTTAAATAATTGAAATATTAATAAGAAATAATATTCAAATGTAAGTTATTTACGTTTTTATTCAATTAAATTGTCTTTCTGCATTTCTAATTAGGCAAACGACTGAAATTGAAACCGAAGTACCTCATTGAACATAAAGTAATCAGGTTGAGGAAGGTTAATTTGACAGAGTAGAATGGCGTGTCAACATCAGAAAAATGGCGAGTACTTGATGATGGATCCGGAGAGCACTTACGGTGTTCGGATTTTACGACTAAATAATATTATATCCACGTATATGAACGAAGATTTTGTTAAATATAACAATTTTATGACACATTTTATACACTATTTTGCCGACTTAAGAAAGTTTCCAATTCGACAGTACTTTTTTTTGTATGAAAGTAACATGATGCCTTCGTCAATCTTGAACCGATTTTGATGTTTATTTTTTTATTATTATAATTTAATTATTAATTTAATTAAATACTTTAAAGGTAGTCTCATATCACGAAACACGAAAAAATTACACGCCTACGAGTGGCAATATAGGTGATTTTTGTGATAGAACTATTTAGATGGCATTGAGGTTTTGAAATTCCAGTTTTGATAGTCCACTGAAAAGAGTACAAAAATATGTAATTTATAATAAAAAGTGAATAGAACTAAAGATAATAAAATAATTTCTCGTTCAGAAGTCTGGGTTTTAATTCTTGGGTAGGAGTATATAGGTACACTATGTCTTAGCACTGTACTTCAGAATGAAATGGTTTTTTAAAAGTTGCTATATGTTGTATTATTTCTTTTATAAATAATTTTTGCGTAGTGACATGATAAAAAAATAAATATAAATAAACACTTAACATTTATTTTTTTTATCTTGCTACTACGCAAAAATTTTGTAACTGCTGCTTCGAAAGCTTTCTTTTGACAATCAACATATTTATCTTTAAAAAAAAAGTTGCCTTTTTTCCTTCTAAAACCAAACATTTAAACGTTTCTTGATATAGAAACAGAAACTTTTTTATTTAATTCATATTATAAATAATACTTATTGAAAGTCACTGTTTTGTTTAATTTACCACTAGTTTGAAGAAAAACCTCTGTCCTGTTAAGAATCAGCAAGAAATGCACCATGTCTTTTTTTTTTTGAAAAATACCTCTTACATTGAATAGAATGTGAGAAATATGAGAAATCATTATTACAGTTTACAGTCAAATATGTTACAAATTAAAAACACAAAATAAATTAGAAACAGCTTGGTAGCGATCACCTAATTTCCATGTGTTATTATCAAATTGTTTAACTCATTAAGAGTTGGAACCATATAGTTAACCATAGTGTCGACGTAGTATTTTTATCTGTTATCCCTAATATTTCAACCGGTCCTACATTAAATGTTATCGCATACATCAGGATTAAATGAGGTCCGAAGATACTAAACTAGAATAGACGTAACCAACAGTCACTTAGATAGGTCAGCTGTCTCGCACAAGCCATAGTTTCATTAACAAAGGGAAGCGACGAAATATCTACTAAAATGAATATAGTGTTTAAGTTGAGAATTTCAACTTATGGTACATGAGAGTAATATGGTCATTTAAACTTTGCCGTCCTATAAAACCAAAACTAGCAGAATGACAGAGACAAAAACACAAAGTCATATATTATAACTAATATATTAAGAAAATAATAGCAAACAAGCTTTGGCAATAATTAGGGACGATTCGAGAATGCTATTTAAGAAAACTAACTACACTAAACCATACGAAAATCGACCAAAATATTTACTACTAGCTTGCCAGGCAGACGTTGTTCTGCCTTTTTCGACGACAATTTGTCACGTCCTATTAAAAATCCTTAAATTCGCAAAAAAAATTGTGATCACTCATGGGCAGAAAAACTATCCTATCTTTCAACTGCACACGGTGTGCAAATTTGATTAAAATCGGTTAAGTAGTTTAGCAGTCCATCGCGGACAAACAACGTGACACGTAATTTATATATATTAAGACAAAATAATGTCAAATGTCAAAATAGCGTCGCCGCTAAAGTTTTTTCCCTTTTGACCCTTAAGTATTTTATTGACCGATGAAGAGCTATGGTGTCACAAAGCCAACTATGCAAACAAGGCTGTAGTTTTTAGTTACAAGAAAGTGACCATATTAACCGGATGACCATATTACCCTCACGTACTATATATTGTTTGTTAAAATTCTTTAAATCACTTCCGCGTTCGCTTCCTTACTATTTCACTCACTTACATCCGTGCTTAATGTACCGTACATCCGATTTACAAACGTAGTTCTCGCCAGATAACTTGGCACTGTCGCCATATGAAGCGGCGACGGAACCCGCTTGATTACAATTCCTTGCGATAAGCTTTAGCAGTGCATTACGTAGGCTAGTTGCCTGTAATATGACTAAAAGATAAGGACTTTGCTTAGAAAAGTCGCCGAGCTTATTAAGTTCATATGACATCAGTGTCAAACGATCTAAAAAACCACCTACCATAATGGTAAATGGCTTCTGCAGCTGCAAAAGACTACACACAGTTTCTCATCTCTAAGCACAACTATCAAATGTCTTTGTGATGAATGTGTCAATAAACTTGAATTTTTTTTATAGAATAAGCGTGTTAAACGAGCACACAGTTTACCTGATGGTAAGTGAGTGCTGTAGCCCATAGACATCTACGTTTATCCTCGATTAAGAACAAAAACGCAGAAGTGTTGTAACCCCTGAGGACTAAAATGGAATCCCTCGTTTCTAGTAAAAAAGGGTCTCTGTATCTCTACACTCACCATACGAAATACAGCAATATTAAGCTGCTATTTGACGCTGGTATTCTGTGAGAGCGTGGTCCTTCCCCGGTCGAGCCGACCCATTCGTGCTACAACCATAATATAGCTGCGGCGTGGCTCTACCACTACGAAAATTTAATTAAAGAATTAAATTAAATATAATAACTTCAAAAAGACTGTTTATTGTACTCAAATTGAATACCTTGTCGTCTGTAAATATTTTACCCCTTAATCCTTAACCCTGAGCAATCACCGCTATTTTAAAACTCTAATCTAAATTAGATTAAAAAATCACCATTATAAAATACAAATTAGTATATTATATGTTTCGTCGAACAAATTTAGCAAGTAGAATAATTTTAAATTATCCCTTTTAATTAATTCCACTTAATTTAATACTCTAAATAATAAACAAGTACCTCATAATTTTCGCTATCAAGATTTTGTTGGAAGTTCACTGGAATCTTCTTTTGTTCTTAAGCGCGATCTATTCTAAAATTAACGAATAGCATTTAAATGTATAAGTGGTTGAAAACATTCTATCAGATTTAGCTTACCGTTGTTATTTATTTCTATAGCTAAACTTTATTCATGGCACGGTGTTAATAACTCCTACACGGGCATTAGCATTCGTAAATTCGTTAAAAAGCATTGTCCATAGACCACTCTTTATCCATTTTGTAAAAAAAAATATAATTATCATTACACTACTATACATACATAACATACATAAATTGCCATCCAGAGATAAGTATTTATTTATAGACTATACAAATACTTTTTAAGTGCGGGATTTGAAACCCGCGATCCTGAAGATCAGCGTCACGGAATCATCAAAATATTTATAGTTAGAATTATAAGTAGTAACAGCCTCAGTTCGAAGGCGCTCCTATTGCTGGTAGCGGACTTGTCAAGTTATAGAAATATTATACATAATTCTAAATTATGCAGGTGTCCTAACGTATACGTATTCCTCCACTCCTCAGCAAGCTCTAAATTGGACCACTCTGCCTAATAGTAAAAGACGCACACAAACGTGGTAGATTTTATACATTTTATACGTGGTAAAGCCACGCCGCAGCTATATTATGGTTGTAACACGAATGAGTCGGCTCGACCGACGAATGATTACGCTCTCACGAAATACAAGCATAAAATAGCAGCTTAATTGGCTTAATTATTATTATTGCTGTGTTTCGTATGGTGAGTATAGAGATCCGGAGACCCTTTTTTATTGGAAACAAGGCACTCCATCTTAGTCACCAGGGTCGGTAATCGCCCGCGGCCTCAGTGGTTCAAAATTTAAATCTAAAGGTTAGCTCGGATTAACTTTTACATCAGGAAAACACCTGGGTGCCTGAAAAACATTCAAAATGTCGGGAGCTAAAAATAAATTGAATTAAACGAATTAATATGTAATAATTTATTAGGGTTGGCCCACACGTACCATAACCACACCGCATCGCAGGGACGAAATGTGGGCACGTGTGAAGTGTCGCTGCAGCTTTTTGCAATGCGTTGTGGTTGCGTTGAAACCCTAGCCGTGGCGTCGACGCAATGTTGTGTTTGCGATGTGGCCGGCTACCAATTCAATGTGCTTCCTTAGTGGTTGTGTCGTGGTTGCGTTATGGTTGGTATCACTCACGCAGTCGATAATGACGTCACAATGTAGTACATGTAAATTGTACTATTCCAATACAAAATGCGCCCGCCCACGTGTTGTGGTTGTGGTGTTGTTGTGGTTGTGGTACGTGTGAGTAGACCCTAATGGTTGAAATCAGACATAAATTTTCGAATTCGCTGCGATAAAAATACATTTAAATAAATTATAACGGTGTGTTAATCTCCTTTTCTCTGAGACTATTCGAACCTATCACATCCTCCTCCAGACCTAATTCCGGTCACCGGTGACATATCAGCGCAGGGCAAAATTATAGTGCATGAGTGTGCACGCAAAAGTGCACTCTCTGTTCCCTGACTCTCATAGTGCGATGGGACGGAAATCCAACACGAGCGGAGGGAGATCAGACGCAGGAGAAATGGTTTGCATGTTTCTTAACAGAAAACTCTGATTTTTTAATTTATTTTTTACTTATCACTAACATTACGGGCTTTTATGAAATGTGCTAGTGTAAACATTTTACTACACTAACCATTATAATTATAGTAATATAGTACGTGAGGGTAATATAGACACTTTCTTATTACTCAAAAACTACAGACTTTTTTGCATATTCGGCTGTGTGTTACGATAGCTCTTTATCAGTCAATCAAATAATAAAGGTTCAAAAGGGGTCTGATTTATCAACGTTACTTTGACAGATAACATATAATGTTATATTCATATTATATTAAATATTTTAGTCGATTTTAGTATAGTGTAATGTGATTAGTTTTTTAAATTGATTTTTCGGAGTGTTCCTAAATATTGCCAAAACATGTGTGTCATTTTTTCTTAATATATTAGTTACAGTATACGACTTTATGTTTTTGTTTCTGTCGTTCTCCTAGTTTTGGTTTTATAGGGCGGCAAAGCTTAAGGTGACTTTCTTGACTGAAAAATCCAATAACTGATTTTAGGCCTGACTTGGGATTCGAACTCGGTACTTAAAGATCAGCAATCCCAACTAGACAAATGAGGCAGTCACATCATTAAAGCGTTAATTCATACATTATAAGACATAAATAAGTTGGGACGAGTGTCTATGTATTTGCGTGGTCAGGTTTAGATCATGGTTAAATCGTCTAAATAAGTGTGTAAAAAGTGATATATTAGTAGTTGATGAGTATGGATCGTAAAGCCCATATATATTTCAATTGATTCAAGATATGAATGATATCAAAAGCTTCTGCATCTAGACAAATTACAAACTTTACACGAAGGTTGTCGCGGGTGCAATACGTTCTTAATAAACCAGACGTCTAGCACATTCAAGAGCACTCAGACGTAATGCATTTTAATTTAGTCTCGTTGGAGGTGTCGTGATAAATTCTAATTGCTTATACTGCACCTTAACAGGTGGTTAAATGCAAATTACGTACATAGGTAATGTCTTGTTTTATCTCTAACCCTTTATGTAGAATCTATACATTAATAGATATACCTAAATAAACTGAAACGTTTGATAGTTATATTGAAATAACTGCATTATATTAAGTTGATTATTTACACGCCATTATGACATGAATGAGCGTTAACTCTGACTCTCATCGGGACGTCAATCACCTCAATTCCCCGTAGCCATGAGTGCTGGAAAGCACCCTATACGTTGGAAATTAAAAATATTTTTGTAGCATTGGGTCACAAACGAGCACACAGTCCTCCTGATGGTAAGTGGATGCTGTATCCCATAGACATCCATATTTATCTTCAGTTAAGAATCAAAGTGCAAATGCGTTGTCACGCCTAAGGACTAAGATGGAATGCCTAGAAAAAGGGTCTCCGGATCTCTACACTCACCATAAGAAACACAGCAGCATTCTGCTGCTATTTTACGCCGGTATTCTCTGAGAGCGTGGTCCTTCCCCGGTCGAACCAACCCATTCGTGCTACTACTATAACATAGCTGCAACGTAGCTCTACCACGTATAAAATACAATTAAACGCGATAAAATCCGTAAAAGTAGTTTAATTTATATAAGAAATAGAAAGATACAATATAAGATATAGTCTTCGTAATGGCTGAAACACTGACCTCTGTATATACAAGGGCTGAAGCGATTGTGACGAAACTTTAAAAACAAATGGAAAGCAATACCAAGAGGGTTTTAGGCTATATCTTATCCGAAAAACTTAAGCATTTAAAAAAAATGATGAAATGAATGATGATAAAATAATATAATGCCACATTAAACAATCCTATGCAGGCGAAGCCGGGGCGGTTCTCAAGTATAAATAAAGTTACAGACTTAGTATAATAATATTGTACGTAATTCTGCTAGGCAGAGGCATCTTGCCTTTTTTAAAAAGGGATTATGGTGCAAAGTTCACAGCTTAACAACATTGCTCCTAGTTAATGTAAATTGTGGATTAAAAAAAAACTGAAAAGGAATCGACGGATAACAAAAGGAAATATAGTGCATGGGCAAAATCATATTTCTCTTTTCCAAGTGAAAGGCGACAAATAAGCTCAGAAAACAAATTATCATGTTTTCAACCTATTATTATACAATTCCGTGCTTAACTATAATACCATCTGATGGTAAGTGTGTTAAGTTAGTTGTGTTAACTAAGTTCTAGATAGTAAATCGCACTGCTTAGCGTAACAAAAGCACAAGTCTCCTGCCTTGAATACATCCAGATTTTAATCGAACGGAAAGACAGACTGGGAAATTATTCCACTTCCTGCATAGATTATCGACGAAAAAGGAGTGAAGACCCGCCGACCGCCTAGTTGTCCGATGATTAAAAGGAGAAGTGACTTGAAAGACATGTGATTAATTAATCTATTGGGAATCAAAATGGACATACTTCGCCACTCCCGAGGACTAAGAAGAAATGCCTCGCTACCGATAAAAAGGGGCTCCGGTTTTCCTTGCTCACCACACAATATTCAGTTCAACATGTTGCTGTTTAACTCAATAGACGAATTCTTAGATACTGAACAGTAAATCCTTCTCTACATAGTATAAAACAAATTTGCTTCCCGCCGTATATACGCTTAGAGCTTTTAAATCACGCAACAGATTTTGATGCGGTTCAATAGACAGAATGATTCAGGAGGAAGGTTTATATATATATAATACATATGTTGTCGAAATCCAAAAATCACCCGTGTGAATTCCGGGCGGATCGCTAATACGTTAATAATTTTAATAATAAATACTGGGGAAGAACCACGCTCTCACAGAATATCAGCATTAAATAGCAGATCAACGCTGTTTTGTTTCGTATGGTTAGTGTAGAGATACGGAGACCCTTTTTTACTGGAAACGAGGCATTGAATCTTAAGCCTGGCGTCGACTACAGCAGCAACGCGTCCAATCGATGCAAGTTGCATTTATTCGTAGTGCGTCCATCTGTGAAGAATTGAATCGAGTCGCTCATACATCGCAAACTCTTCATCAAATTAGATTTTTGCGTCACGGACAGCTCGGATGAAGAGATGTTTTTATTTCAAATACTTTTTGTTGAAGCAGAGAAGAATAGAAAAAGGAAACGTCGTGCTCCCAAATACTGCATAAACGACATTTATATGAAAGGAAATAACTATGGCGAATTTCATCATTTATATCCAGATTTGAAAAGGGGTCCTGGTAAATTTTTCCAATACTGTCGTTTATCCTATAAAAAAGTTCTTCATTCATTTTTATTTAAACAAAAAGATTTATATAAAAATAAAATAGAAATTAATAAAGATACGTTGGCGCGTATCCACTTCTCCTTGTCGACCGAGGCGCGCCGAATTGAATCGAATATGAGATTCGATTCAATTCGGCGAAGAAATTCGCCTGTGTGAATTCCGGGCGGATCGCTAATACCATAATAATTTTAATAATAAATACCGGGGAAGAACCACGCTCTCACAGAATATCAGCATAGAATAGCAGATCAACGCTGTTTTGTTTCGTATGGTTAGTGTAGAGAACCGGAGACCCTTTTTACTGGAAGCGAGGCATTACATCTTAGTCCTCACGGGTGACAACGCATCTGCATTTTGATTCGCAATCGCGGATAATCCAACCACCCGCGGAATGTGCTCGTTTGTCACCCTTATTCTATAAATTAAATAATTTTAAAAATAAATAGATAATTTAATCCAATAGGCACAAATTTTATACTGGATTACCTTTTTTACTGAATGGAAAAAATGGGTGTAACATGTGAACGGAGTAGAAGCCTATGGCACTGATATTTTATAACAATAAATTTAGTAGACATCTTTGACCTTATCACTTCGCAGGCTCACAGGCTCAAGGGCAAAGGGAAAAGTAATTGTTAAAAAATTCAAACGTTTAATTTAAAACTTTTGTTTTTATTTTTTGTAAAATATCAGTGTCATAGGCTGCTACTCCGTTCACATGTTACACCCTATTTTTTTCATCATCCAGGCCATCCAGTATATCGAATGTTAGAAGTGTTGTACTAGGGTTTCGGAAATAGGTCCGCACACGTAAGCTAAAGATATGTTACGGGTAGGTTTACAGTGAGGGCTACTTGAACTACGGTCAGCAAATCATTTTTATCCATTTTGTTTCTTTTTTGTTAGATTTTGTAGAAGCCATTACCATTTTTTTTCATTAAATAAGTGTGAGGTGTTCCCCGTCTGTATTGTGAGAGTAGTATTGAGATAATATAAGTGTACAGTGAACATCCTGCATAAAATTAAAGATTGAGAAAAAATATTTTTGTAAAATACCTCTCTATATTTTGAAATATATTTTTGTTTTAAATAATTAATAATTTTAAATATACTAGTCTCTAAACTTAGCTAAACCTAGTCTAACATAACTTTTGATCAACTAAATATGTTATTGCCTTCCATTCAGTCAAAACGTGTTTTGTATTGTGTTTCGTTAATAGTCAAATACGTCTCTGCAGCAAATTTAAAAGCTCGCCATTGTGTCCAAACTACTACGATTAAATTAATAATTTATAACAATTAAACAAGTTTCTTAAACACTGTCACTGTCATTACAGCACAGCACAAGACCACTGCTGAAGATAGGCACTCCCTTTTTTGTGGTAATCTAACCACAAAAAACGGTCCCGAGCCACCTGTATTACGAGTATCAGTTTTTCATCAGTTTGTCACTCCATCTAAAACAGGGTCCTCAATCGTTGCGCTTGCTAGTAGGGGGCTGCAACCTTCCTTCCCCATCGGTTGTCTGTTCTTCAAGATACATAGCCGGCCAATGAGGGCATCCACGGTTTTGTTTTCCACCAGGGGGGTGCCACTTAAAAATGAGGTAGGTATTTGACAGATTTCAGAGCGGGGAAGTTACTTTGTTCGAAAACGTAAATGTTAATGTAATGGGTGCGTTTGGCGGAAAAAAGCGCTAGCAATCGCTTGTAAGCAAAATGGCGAAACTAAACAGATTTCGGCCAGGACACGGTTGCTAAATTCAGTAGCGCTAACACAATCCGCCATTTTGCTTATTTAATTTGTTTGTTTTGAAGTAGAGTTTATGAGTTGTTTTGTGCAGTATTAGTTTTAAGTAATATAATGACGTGAATAAACATAGGTATACAGGTTATTAAAAATGCATGATTGGTAAGTTTTTAATATGAACTTTACAAACATATATTTAAATTAGGTTAGGTTCCCCAGTTAAAACTAACTTCGTGTCCTAGAGGAAAATAGCTACTTACGATTTGACAGCGCTTACCGCTTACGATCGCCATTTTGCTTACAAGCGCTTGCTAGCGCTTTTTTTAGCCATACGCAGCCAATGTTAATGATATTTTATATTAATTAGATTTAAAATATAAAAAACCAAACTGTAGAAATTCTGAAAGTATGAAAATTTAAAAAAAAGGAGCTAAAATGTGCATAAATTAGAGAGCAGTCCACTGACGCATTGTTCTGTATATTAATATAATACTCTCTATAAAATTATATAATTTCATATAAAATTAACTTCTCAATTAAATGATATTGTGTAACAAAAATCTTCATCTCAGTGTCAACTAGTATTGCCAGGTCTAGCAAGTAAAATTTCGGGACGGAAGGTAAAAATAATCGGGAATTTGGTCTTCACATCAGGACAGCTACAATGGCTACAAAATACAGGTTTTGTAGCCCTTTTTGTGCTTTATAATTATCATTCGGGTCTGATCTCATGAACGAATAACTTTTCATCCAAACATTGTCGTAAAACTGCATTTTCTTCGTCTATGTTTTTTCTTTTTAGGCAAATCAAAACATTTTTGAACTATTTGTTTTTTCTTGCAGTCTCTGAATTTTTCAAATCACATTTTAATATACTAATTCTGTTCAAAACTTTTGTGTTTTTTTTTTCACGACTGGTGAGAAAATGTCGTAGTAAAAATATTTTAATCTAGTAGTAGCTAACAGATGTAATCATTTTTGCTGTAAAAATTTGTGGATGTGGACCAACTGCATTTGGATTCTTAATCGAGGATAAATGTAGATGTCTATGGGTCACAGCTTCCACTAACTATCAGGTGGACTGTGTGCTTGTTTGTGACCCCTATTCTATAAAAAAAGGTTCACAAGTTTAGAGAAATGACCAATTCACACATAATGTAAGTAAGGCACCACGTTTTATTATCACTATTCGTCCCTTTATAGTCGTATATATTTGGATGGGAAGCAGAGAATTCTACAAACTTACATACCATAGATGTTAGCCCGGTAAAATAAAGCGGCCTATTTCGAGATATCATGTACATAAAGCAAATAGTTACTGAAGTCGGATAATTTTAAAAACTACACTTTATTACATGCATTAGATCACTTTGAAATTCGAGGTCTTTTCTAAAGTTGGGTTTGCTACAATTAAGGATACATTTTGGGAAGTGTGAGCAAATATTGCATGATTAAATTTTTAGCTTATGAAAACTACAGTTTGCTCTCTCGTTCATAATGTGTACAACAATAAAGTGGAATAAACTGGTTGCATTTGTGTTTTCCATCCGATCATATTGTGATATAAATAAAATTATACGTGGTAGAGCCAAGCTGCAAATATATTATGGTTGTAGCACGAATGGGTCGGCTCGACCGGGAAGTACTACACTCTTACAGAATACCAGCGTAAAATAGCAGCTTAATACTGCTGTGTTTTGAATGGTGAGTGTAGAGATACGGAGACCCTTTTTTACTGGAAACGAGGCACTTCATCTTAAGCCTGGAGTCGACTACAGCAGCAACGCGTCCAATCGATGCAAGTTGCATTTATTCGTAGTGCGTCCATCTGTGAAGAATTGAATCGAGTCGATCATTAATCGCAAACTCTTCATCAAATTAGGTCGTTATTGCGTCATGGACAGCTCGGATGAAGAGATGTTTTTATTTCAAATACTTTTTGTTGAAGCAGAGAAGAATAGAAAAAGGAAACGGCGTGCTCCCAAATACCTGGATAAACGACATTTATATGAAAAGAAATAACTATGACAAATTTCATCATTTTTATCCAGATTTGAAAAGTCGTTTGTCTGCCGTTTACCCTATGAAAAAGTTCTTCAATCATATATGAAAATAAAATAGAAATTAATAAAAATACATCGGTGCGCATCCACTTCTCCACGTCGACTGAGTCGCGCCGAATTGAATCGAATCTCATCGGCGAAGAAATTCGCCTGCTAAAGCGCTTATTACACTATACAATTTTTAGGAAATCTAATTAGGAACCTAAATTGGAAGCTAGTCATCACACTACACTAAATTGAATTCTAAATCGTGACGAAGCGCATTCGTAAAGAAGTATCGACGGGGTTGCACGTTTGATCGATGGCGCCGTATTTATCAAAACAGCAGAAAATAGGACTTGCCTTAGCCATGGTGGGAACAATGGATATTAAAAAAAAGAGAAAAGAGTACTTGTCATTGAGAAAAAACTGTCCAATATGAATATAATTATATATTTTTAGATTCTAAGCAGTTTTTTTATAGGATAGGGTGACAAACTAGCACACAGTCCACCTGATGATAAGTGGTTGCTGCGGCCCATAGACATCTACATCTATCCCCGATTACAAATCAAAATGCAGATGCATTGTCACCTGTGACGACTAAGATGGAATGCCTCGTTTCCAGTAAAAAGGGTCTCCGGTTCTCTACACTCGCCATACGAAACACAGCAACATTAAGCTACTATTTTACGCTGATATTCTGTGGGAGCGTGGTGCTTACTCGGTCGAGCCGACACATTCGTGCTACAACTATACTACTAATATAACTGCAGCATGGCTCTACCACCTATAAAATTCGGCGCGCCGCGGCTTATTGCTAATGGACGCAGCTTCATAGTAAATATATAGGAGGCGACTTTCTGTGATTCGATTCAACTCGGCTCGGCGAGCCTAGTGGACGCGTACCCTCAGTCCTTAGGGGTGACAACGCATCTGCGTTTTGATTCGTGAAGTGCCGATACGCGACGCGAGTAGGTATTATCAAAAATGCTATCTGTTTCATATTGCTCGCTTTACTCTCACTCAAATATAACATACTATAAACAAATTCTCACACACACACTACAATAGCAGCAGTAAGCGACTCTCGGGCGTGATTCTGTGAATCGCTCGAACGTCGGCTATCTGCGGTTTACGTACATTTACAAGCAGAGATTTAAATTCTAATACCTTTAAACGAGCAATTCCTTGATATACATACACATATATATTGAAATGAGTAATCGGCGGTCCCGAATCCATGGTTCGAATCCGGCTTTTTTCAAGTTCCCTTCTTTTGTGAGAAAATCTATTATTGCGAACCCTTTTTTTAGTAATTTTTTTAAAAAACACGAAAAATTAAATTAAAACTAATTGAACTCATGATTTTTATTATAACCAGTTCAGTTTTTTCATTATGTTGGTGAGATCGAAAAATATTATTCATATTACATCAGTATGTAATTTGTATCTAAATATAATTTCCAAAAAACACAATTTCCAAAAAAAATGCGAGCAAAGCTTGGTCATCCAGGTACTACATACTTAAATGTCTTTGGCGAGAAGTGACATAATTATTCAATTCGTTTGTGTTTCTTTGCAATTTTATTGTACTTATTGCATAGTGTGTGTAGACACTTAGTAGGTACTAACTACATACCCTAAAGAAGTGAGCTGTTATTTTTATATGTAAGTATCTATATCTGCCAAAGGCAAATACCAGCTTTTACGATGAGTATTATATTCAATCAAATAAAATTAATTTATACCTTTTAGAATGGAAGATAAAGATTATAGACGAGGAAAAAAAGTCGACCGTGTTTATCAACAAAACGAAAAAAATTCACTTTCTTCGTAAATTGAAAGGATGGGTAACGCCAACTTCTATAATCAACAGGTATTATACCAGATAACACACTATTGCACATAGGTATCATTATCATACGTAATATTATTTATACTGTGATCATACTTTGATTGGTAGGTGATAAACCGAAATTTATTTTGCCAAAATATAAAATTATGGAATAGCTGATGCTAATTTTTCAGACTTCATAAAAGGACGAGGTTCTATGTTCGGCTGTATGTTTTTTCCTTTTATTTTATGTTTATGTATGTTCACTGATTTCTCCATCGTGGCCGATTTTGAATAACCATTCATTTTTTTTCGATAATGTATGTCTCACATTTGGCCCCATATAAATGTCATAGAAATAATTTTCAACCATGACATATGTTGTAATTGAGTTTTACTGAAGTCGGTTTTACAAAATTTTCAATTTTACCACTTGTCTAGTAATAATATTAGTCCGTTAGAAAATGTTGTTCGTATTACTAATTCAGATTACTAATTTACTAATCTAAATTGTAGCAATGAACCGAATTAAATGAATACTAGCTTTTGCCCGCGTTAGTTAGCCATAAAATATATTCTTAACTATTATCATTATATTTATTTTTCAGTGACTGAGCTTGACAAGGAATTACCGGACAGTAATATGCAGGGACGATGTACTCCTAATATTCGTCGAATGAATATTAGAGGTCTAACAGCGCTACATCAATGGAAGAAGGCATAATAGTGAAGGGTTTCCAAAAAATCGTTGAAAAACTTGACGTTAAATATCACATGCTGATTGGCGATGGCGACTCTGGTATCATAAATGGACTATTGATTACTATACCATGCGGTTCTAACCTCATGGTTAAAAAAGTAGAATGCAAAAATTTCTTTTCAGACATTTTTGTTCCGAATTGAAGCAGTTGGGGAAGAAAACTTAAACGAAATTTACTTACCAGTACCTACAAGAAAAAGAGTTGTAAGCAATGTTTTGAGTCGCTTGCTATGCTTCAGTTATATTAGTAGTATAGTTGTAGCACGAATGGTTCGGCTCGACCGGGGAAGGACCATGCTCTCACAGTATACCAGCGTCAAATAGCAGCCTATTGCTGCTGTGTTTCGTATGCTGAGTGTAGAGCTGGAGACTTTTTACTGTAAACGAGTCATTCCACCTAAGTCCTCACGGATGACAACGCATCTGCATTTTCATTAGCAACCACAAGAATTAGAATTGGCTACTAGAGGTCAAAGAGACAATGATTTGTGGCACACTGAACGAAGAAAAATGCTAACTGCACATAAACTGCGCCCTTAGTGTACACTCATTTCAAAGGAAATACGGCAACCGAATATGGAAACCAACACGAATCGGAGGCCATACGAGAATTTTCCACAACTACCAATCTAAAAGTTTCGGTGTGTGGAATGTTTATTGATTAAGATGATTATTATTTAGGGGCAAGTCCCGATGGACTTATCGGAGATGACTCTCGAATTGAAGTCTAATGTCCTATTTCTGCTTGTAATATTCCACCTGTGGAGGCCATAACTGAAAAAAGATCAAATTTTGTTTGATACTAGAAGGACAGATGATTTTAAAAAGAAATCATGGTTACTATTATCAGGTCCTGGGAAAATTACCATATCACTGGTGGGCAATTTTGTTTTTTCGTAGTGTAGACATTACATGTTTTGGCGTATGAAAAATTAAGTACGATGACTTCTTTTGGACGAAAAAATGCAGCTAAAACGTAACTCATTTTATTTTCGGTTTTTATTAGCAAAACTGATTGACCCTCGCGTACATAGAAATATGGCAGCTCGAGAAATAGTGTAATAAAGTAATATGTAGTAATAAAAGTAATTTCCACAAGTTGTTACTTTTTTATTTATTCACCTACATAATTAAGTGTAATCTCGAAATATTTTTAAGTTACAGTCCTTATTCAATAAAGACTCTAAAATAAAAATAAAACTAAATGCCTAATGAAGTTATTCACAGATACTATTTTTTCATAAGAAGTATTATTTGTGTAGGTTTTCGGTATTACTTTCTTCTCCCTAGGCTATAATAATATCTTTTTTAATTATTATTTTTTTACGTTAGTTTACTAGGACTTTCTCCTGTATCGTGGAGGCAGTTTTTACATACATAAATTGCACAAGGACAAATATCCAGACCCGAAACAATTACTTGTAGGCCATATAACTACTTGTGCCGTGCGGGATTCGAACCCGCGGCCCTCAGCGCTATAACTCATTGATGAGCTACTGCGCCACGTAGCCGTCAAATCTATACATATATGTATATCGATAAGATCTCCGACATCTAATAACAACAAACCACAACTACCGCAGTATGCGTATGCATGCCGTGCACTCTGCCTCCCGACCCGTATCGTGCCATAGAGAGAGTTGCAAGTCGTGGAAGCAATTGCCTACATTTCTTTATTGAAATATTGTTTCGGGCGATAAAATTTTTACCCCCTAAACCTTTACGAAATGAGATTTATTTTAATTTTGGTATCACTAGATTCAGTACACCTTAATCTAGGTCTGTACGTTTTACTTTTTTAGTAAATCAGTTTAGTTTAATTAAGAAAAATAAAAATGCTCGAGGAAGTTTTTAAGTCAAAAATATAGATATTTAGATGTTAATAGCTTATATCGTACGTAATGTTTCTTTAAAATTAAAACGTACGGACCTAGTTTTTTTTTTCATATCTACAACTTTTCCAAAAATATGAAAAATTTGTATGAAAATTTACAGCTTCACAATCCTCTTAAACGAGGATAAATATAATAGACATCTCTATAGGCCACGGCATCCACTTACCATCAGGTAGACTGTGTACACGTTTGTTACCCTTATTTTATTAAAAAATTAATTAGGTGACATTAGCATAGCATTCGGCTTTAAGCTAACTCTGAGTGCTTTACCACTTTCGGCTGCATCACAAATCACCATCTGGTGAGATAGTAGTCAAGCAATTGTGTATAAGCCAAATACCACTGATTGACTGACTCATCACTAGATTTCTAAAACTATACACCCGATTGATTTGAAATTTAGTACAGTTACTCATTTCGCAACGTGGACGCTCACTAAGAACGAATTTTACGATAGTCCTATCAAAAAAAAATCTTGATATTTTATATCTAGGTTCCGCAATAAAATATTATCGTTTGCACAGCGTAGCAAGCGTGTATGAATGGATGTCGTAGCAGGCATATGAAGGAAACGAACCACAAAATGAGCATCAGCGTCTACCTAATAACAGCTAGAAGATCAAAATCAAAAGCTGCGCGGCAAGTGTGGCAACTATGGCAAATATCCCCGTACTAGGATACCTATGGGGAGGCTTTTGATCAGCAGTGGACTTTGATAGGCTGTAATAAATAAATGAAAAAAATTTAAACAAAAAGTACCTACTCAAAATTTTAATTTAAGCTATCAACATCATCATCAGAACCCATTTATGCACCCAGTTACAGCATAAACTAAAATTCGAAAATTATACAAATTTTCAGTTTACACTACCTCATAATCATCATCATCATCATCATCATCATCATCACCAGAACCCATATGCGATAATTTAGCTTGAATTTAAGCTTAGTACATAAATGTTCGTTTTCTGTCCATAACTTCATTTATATTACACTTTTTTACGTTGGTCATCAAATATTTGATTGCATCATTAAAAGTTAGGTCCACAATATTATAGCAATTAGTTCAATCTCAAATTTAAATAAAAATTCAATAAAAATAGAGAGAGTCTATTTTTATTACATATTTTTTGTATTTATTTCAAAAAGGTGTAATGATGATGAGATGTGTGCCATAGATGTGCACAAAAAAGTAATGTATGTGTGAAATGTGTGTTGCCAGTAATGCAGTTAAAATTAAGTAATCATATACATATGATCTTTCCATCCCATAAAAAAAAAAAAAAAAAATGGAAAAATATTATTTGCAATTGCCAAGTATGAATATATATGTATAATATAAAAAAAAAAAAAAAAAAAAAAAAAATCTTTTTATATGCTTGAAACCCAAAAATTAATGAATAAGTAGAGCCCTTGTACAAACTTTTCATTATGATTTGTCCTCTCCCTTACTTGTGCGTACGTAAATTGTTAAACAAAATAAATAAATAATACAAAAATAAAGCTTTGTAAACAAACAAATATGTCGTTGCTAGATAAAAAGTTGAAAAAAATAAACAAAATCAAACTGTTCAAGCACTTGCGGCCGCCCCGATCGTTGCCCGCCGAGCTATCTTCAAGATTGGACGTACATGGTTTTTTTATGAAAAATTCTCCTCGCTTTGGTATTTTCCCGACGGTTGCGGGATGCGCCGTAATACTTTTTATCTACACACGGAACTACAAAAGGTAAAAATATAAAAAAATTACACTTATAATTTAATTTTAAAAATATACAGTAAGCTTGCTCGCTTTGATCCCAGCTGACACTAATATATGTACCACGTGCTGGATGGTGAAGGAAAACATCGCGAGGAAACCTGCATATCTGAGGAAGAGCAATAAAATATTTCAAAGACATGTGAAGTTCGAGAATATTGCAGCAAGTTGGTAGATTAGTTGTTCTATAACCCTCTCGGAAATGTGACGAGGCCTTTGCCAAGCTATGGGGCGTAATTGGCTACGTGGGACGTAAATTAACAAGATTTAATTTATATATTTAGCAATTATATATTAGTACCTGGATGACCGAGCTTTGCTCGGTATTTTTTTTGCAAATCGTGTGTTTTGGAAATTATGTTTACATACTGATGAAATATGAATAATATTTTTTGATCTTACCGACATGGTAGAAAAACTGATCTGGTTATTTGAATAAAAAATCATGAGTGTAATTAGCTTAATTTAAATTTTCGTGTTTTTAAAAAAATACTAAAAAAGGACTCGAAATAATAGATTTTCTCAAAAAGAAGGGAACTTGAAAAAAAAGGAAAGAAGTCCGACCGAAGACAGCACTCTAACCAGAGTACTACGATTTCGGGACCGCCCGATATCCCATTTGAGCAATTGTAATCATTAACATTGGTCAAAATTTACCTTCTTATTCTTATGATACTGTAGCAGTTTTTCATTGCCTAAAAACACGGATAAAACGACATTTTCTAAAAACAAATCCTAGCTTATTAACGATTTATTGCTCCCGAAACCCCCTGGACACTACATTTTATGAAAATCGTTGAAGCCGTTTCCGAGATACCTAGATATATATATAATTGCTCGTTTAAAGGTATTAGATTTCATGTATGACATATATCTTTAATAACAACTAACGAGTTTCGCCGTTGACGTGGACGATGAAATTCGGAATGTTGCAATGTTCATGTTAGTACTAGTCGTAAACTTACTAAGGGTTTCGTAGGCACTGGAACAAAATTTAACTTTCTTTAAACGCAACTCATCAAACATTACATTTACGTCATAGCATTTTGTAGGTATATTGTGTTACGTGCTACGGTCATCGTGCTGCCCACGCGTAGCAGCTACGAAACGATGTAGTGTCATTATAATTTAAAAACAAAATAAAAAAGACCCAGCGCGATGAAATATTTGAATTTTGAACAAATATTGATTGAGGACAATATTATTATTTTAAGTGGCCACATTCTTATTTTAAAAGTAACTGACTTAAAAAGTACTGAATTATATAGAGCCAGTAGATAGAATATGTACGAAAGAGATATATAGAGTAGCTAGTACTAAAGACAATATATAGACCTCAACCGCTGGCTTTTGTCTTTCCGCTGACCATGACGTTAAATGACATTGTCGTGTTCCGATATGATGCTTGGTGTGCATTACGGGACATAGAGTTGTTCCAAGCACTTACGCAGCCCAATTGGTAAACTACTCTCGAAAGACTGCCTCGCCAGCCAATAAATCCCAAGGTGCCTTCATCGTACCGGTTAGCGATCGGGTGAGGGTACTCGATGGCGATCTTTGGGTTCATGCGTCCCCGCAGTCTCCTGATTAAGCGCTCACTTGCGCAGTAGCTCTGGTTGTCGCTGGGTTATAAACTCAACATCTCGTTCAACTACCATTCTCCATCCCTATTCACCCTTATACGCAAAAGAAGAGCTAAAAAGAAATGTATGTTTAAACAGCGATTGCACGACCTCTCATTAAAAGTGCACCTCTAAAATATCCGAGAATTGCACTCTAATCTCAGCGCAGTACATAGCAATCTCAAAACTTAGAAGCACCTACCGACTTTTCTTGACTTAGACACAAATTGGATATACCTTTAATGTGGCGTTACTTAACTAACTAGAATTATTCGTTTAGTTAAAATTCCACCCATATGCATCAGCTAGTGACTTATAATAGTTAAAAAAGTACACTAGGCATGGATTACCAGATTTGTGATTGCAATAACTAACGATTTTGACAATGTTATCTATGTATTTTATTCCATATACTATTTTTATAAAAGTAGAGGCGACAATAGAGCACACAGATCACAGTGAATGCTCGTGTCATATGCATATATTCTCGATTAAGTATGAAATCGCAGATCAGTTTAACACCTCTGAGGACTAGGACCCTTTTTTACTGGAAACAAGGCATTCCATCTAAGTCCTCAGGGGTGACAACGCATTTGCGTTTTGATTCTTAATCGAGGACAAATGTCTATGGGCCTCAGCATCCACTTACCATCAGCTGTACTGTGTGCTCGTTTGTCACCCATATTCCTTAAAAAGAAACTAGGACGGTATGTCTTGATACAAGTAAAGTGGTTCAGGTTATTCGTAATTAGTATAAGAGACGAAATATAGCAACATTATGCTTCTACTTCGAAATGGTATTTTGTACAAGTGTGTTTCTTCCATGGTATAATCGGTAGATCATATACGCACTGCAGCATTAATACACTGAAACTTGGTGCTACAACGTAAAATTTAATTAATGGAAAAGTTAGTAAATGTTTTCCTGCTACAACTTTTCCTTTATTCAATTTACAAAAATATACCAACATATAAACTAAACACGCATTGCCGTGTGTATAGTCGTGGTGTGTACATCAAGAATTACGGACATGTAGTGTCAAGGGCACTGCATAAACCATTAGTAACGGATACCGAACGCAACCACAAAGGTAGTAAGTGCCTCCATTGATGTTCCATTGGGGCCATTATATCGGCGCCGGGAAAGCATTAATTAAAGTTGACTTCCGCTATAGTAGACATTAATACTTTGAATTTACGGACGCTACAGTTAAGGGTATTACGACAAATTTTTCACCTTTTAAATTTACTGGTTGTATTTACTTAAGGCAGCCAATTAAAACCCGTTTAGTACGCGCACACTAACGAAGTAAGTTTACACCTAAAGTTTGCCGCCAAAGATTTCGTTGCGTTTTTAATAAGAAATAGACGTTATTTTAAGTCTTAATTAGAAGTTTTATTTTCTCTTAAAATTTTGTAGTTATTTTCAAGCTGAATTCCTTTAACATTTTGACTTAAAGAACAATATTATTTAAAAAAAATGGAAACACGTTTTGATTATTAACTGTGCGATCCTAGGTTGGAAGGAATTTGTGGAAATTCTAATATACTAATTTATACATACATACACATTTTTATATGTATACAAGAAGAAACGTACGAGCGTGTGGCTCATCTGATGGTAAGTGACTCCCGCCGCCCATGAACAACTGCAAAACCAGGGGAATTGCAGGTGCGATGCCGGCCTTTAAAAAAAGAGTGAGCTCTTTTTTACAGTTCCCTAAGTGGTATCGGTCCGGAAAAATTGCTGGTGGTAGTCGATTCCACTGTCGAAAACTTCTTGTGGACTGCCAATGGTATGGATGGTATTGCGAATTTGAAGTAGATACTAAATTATACCATTAAGTACATATTAAATTATACCACACTAACTTATAATGATACCGAAAACTTAATATTAAAGCAAAAATAATACCAAATTATATCTACGTTTTGCACTAAAATTATTGTATTCGTATTTTTTTCTAGGAATAAAAAAAATAATGTAAGCGACAAATAGTTAAAAACTATCTTCCTAAATTAAGAAATAATTTGTTGTTTTGTATAATTTGGGTATTAACTACGTAAGTAAAACTGATACTGTACTCCTGGTCCCCAAGATACAGGCTATGCCCAGTTTGGGGCCCACCAGTAACTTTTTTTATATGTAATAAGAATTTAATTTATAAATCCTCTCTCTTTCCCATTATCTGGGGTCGGCTCTTCCTTCCTCTCATCACCGTTTTCCATACTTACTCCTTTCATTCTCATTCACTCTTCACACAATCATCCATCTTTTTCCCTCCTCTGCCCTTCCCATCATCACCCTCATGCCCAAACATGCTCTCTTCCTCTCACCTTTTCTACCACTGGCGCTACTTTCACTTCCTCTTATATACTCATTCCTTATCTTATCCATCCTTGTCACACCACACATCAATTTAATTTAATAATATAAGTTAAAATTAATTTAATATAAGTTACTATTTGTTTTCCAATGTTCAGGTCTGTAGCTCAATTTCTAGGAATAAATGATTTTTTATTTTATTTTTTTTTTTAAGTGCAAAGGTGAAATTGAGCAATTGAAATCAGTCCGAACGATTCCTCTGAGCACTCCCCGTGATAGATGCGAAATCGCTTCGCAGCGCTAATGAGCCAAGCCGATCAGAAAGAGCTAGTTCGCGGACGATTCGAACCGCTCTGCGCTGGATGCGCTCAAGTGAAAGGAGCTGGCACTGGGGTGCCCCAGCCCAGAGATAAAAACAGTATTCTACAGGAACGTCTTTTAATATCTTAAGCGTGCAAGTTCCCTCACGATCTTTTCCTTCACCACCGAGCACATAAAAGTCGGGATAGGAAATTTAAAATTCAGCGAGTCCGATGGAAATAAAATCAGGTTCCTAACTTATAAAATTGCATGTCCCGACTTCTGAGCTATCTTGGTTAAAAATGTTTATATTTTTCAGGTATGAAAATGACGTTTGGTATGGGAAAATATAAATATATATGAATTTAAAAAAAAAACTATACTCAAAATAAAGACCGAAATATTAACATATTCTCACCATTTGATGGCAAGAAAAACGATAAACTCTTTAAAGGCGTTCTTTGTTACTTCATATGAAACGAAATTTTTGCCTACTAAAAAGTTGTCATTAAGACGAAGTGGCAAAAAATACTCATTTAACCCAGATTGAAATGATTTAATATCGTTTTAATATTTACATCAAAAGCTGACGCTACCTTAGACGTTGTTTGAGAAGAATCCACTTCCTTATCATCATTATTAACCTTTTTCTCCGGATGGCCACTATCAAGAACTTCATTTCGAACGAAATTTACCGCACAAAAGCAAATATTCTATTTGCGGTCATTATTTAATGAAAAATTTGTATTTTTTCATTATACCATATCTGATTCCTGTCGTTATCTGTCCTTCTATGCATATAACTTAAACAAAATAATTTCGATGTTTCGCATCTACCAGGCGTCCCTTTTTGTAATTTTGTACATAGTTTGTTTGTATTTTGTTCATGCTTTTCTTTTATTCATGTATTGTATTGTATGCAAATATTTTTGTTTTCGCTCAAGCAAACCCAAACAACTCTTTTCAAAGCCACCGAAGGTATGCAATTGCTGATATGTCAAACAATCTATCTAGCGGTAGTATGCCTTCTGCGTGCTTTGTTAAACACGTCCTTGACAGCACTGAATATGAAACTGTAGAGTGGAGACTGATCAAGATCGGTGTATTTTTATAAAACTGCTAAAACAAAAAAACCATATCTTGGACTTGCCCTAATTTGGAGCCCTAGCTTCGTCACTGTATTCGACCTCTTTGACTAGCATAAGTCACCGTACTAGCATAAGTCACCGGGCCGTGTAGTGGCGGTTAAGAATATCCACTACCCCATATCTTCCCGTGGGTGTCGTAAAAGGCGACAGAGGGAAATAGGCAGGAGATGGGCAGCAGCATCTTCCTGATAACAACAACTATACAAAAAAAAACTGCGGTTGCCAACCCGTTCGCCAAGCGTGGCAACTATGGCAATATACCCCCCATGATAGTAACGAAGAAAGGGCCCCCAGTCCCCGGCGACCCCGCTATTCCCGGCTACGGTGTCGACCGTGGTAACGGCGGGGCAGGGGGTACTAAGAATCTCAGGTGGAGGTTCGGTTGCCACCTACGACGACTCGACCTGGCAACATATAACGCACGAACCTTGAGGACTTACGAGAAGATCCTGGAGCTGGAAGAAGAGATAGACAAGTTACGCTGGAATATTATAGGATTATCCGAGGTCCGAAGAGATGGGGAGGACGCGGTGATTCTCGAATCCGACAACTTGTTGTTCTATCACCGGGAGATCGACCATCTGCCCCAAGGAGGTGTTGGATTTATCATCCACAAGTCTCTCATTAACAAAGTTGTATAGATTGGAAGTGTATCGACGAGGGTTACGTACCTTATACTCAGAATCACCAAATGGTATTCGCTGAAGGTCACACAGGTTTACGCGCCAACGTCGAAACATCCCTATGAGGAGGTGGAGGAAATGTATGAGGATATTTCTAGAGCCATGCATGCATTCCTCCAAAACTCACTATACGGTGTTAATGGGAGACTTCAACGCAAAACTGGGCACAAGAAAGAACGGTGAGCTGGAGGTAGGGAAATTTGGGATAGGGCAACAAAACCTAAGGGGCTAGCAGCTGGCTGACTTCATGGAAAAAGAGGCATGAACTCTTTTTTCCAGAAGCGGCCCCACAGAAAGTGGACCTGGTCGAGCCACGATGATTCGACAAAAAATAAGATTGACTTCATTATGACTACCAGAGGTCAACTGTTCAGTGATGTCTCAATGATCGCGAGTGTGAAAACTGGCAGCGATCACCGAATGATTAGAGGCATACTGAACCTAAACGTTAAGTTGGAGAGGTCTCGAATAATGAAGTCAACGCTCCGTCCCCCTCGTGCTCTAATCTAGAATTCCGAAACCTTTCAGCTCGAGTTACGTAACCGCTTTCAGTGCCTAGAAGACTGCAATGTAGTGGAAGATATGAATGACAAGCTCGTGGAAACTGTCCATGCGGTAGGAGCTAAGTTCTGCAAGACCCGCCCCAGAAGAACACTAAAACTCTCCGATCACACTCTTAATCTCATGGCTGTTAGACGGGAGATGAGGCTGCAATCCTCAACAGATTTGACAACATACGGGCAACTCAACAGACAGATCTCCAAATGCATTTTTTTTTGCGGATGGAAAATCATCTAATGACGCCTTTCGCTCTGGGTGGAGCGTAAGGGAGTGTCAGACTTTTACTGACTAAAAACCATCCGTGTTCCGGAGCCGCGGTATCTCTTTCGAACAGCCCGCAGCCCCGGCAGGCGTCGGCCCTTACGGGCCCCTTCACGCTGCTGACAGCTCTTTGAGGCGCGCGTGGAACAAAACGCGCCGTCGACACGGCCTGTCGTCGTTAGACGGACGGACGGCGAGCTACCCATTGCTCGCCGTCCACAGGCCCGCGCCTACGGTGGCCGGGGGCCACGAAGTAGCCCCCGACGCCCGGGGCGTCTCTCGCGGCGGCCGGGAAGGAAAGCTGCTGCTCTCTCCTTCTCCTTCCTTAGCATCACTGCTTCGCAGAAGGTGGTGACGGCATCCCATTCCGTCTCGCTCCGGACCATGGCTTCGACCAGGGCCGGACGCGAGAGGTCGCCGCCGCCTATCGCCGCTACGAGGACACGGCGGTGCTCCGCCCAAGCAGGGCACACCCCCACGGTGTGTTCCACCGTGTCCTCCGGTCCATCCTCGCAGTGGGAGCACCCGGGCGTTTCCTCCCGCCCGATTCGGTGCAGGAACCTCCCGAACACACCGTGTCCGGTGAGGACCTGCGTCAGGCGGAAGGTGAGGATGCCGTGGCGTCTCTCAAGCCACTCCTCAAAGAGGGGTCTTATCGCCGCTATAGTGGCGTGCCCAGCACGGGGTTGTGACAATCGCTCTCTCCATGTCGCCATGGGATCGTGCCGGAAGTCTGTCCGCTGCGCGACAACTTGCCACGGCAGCGGGGTTTGCCCCCGGCATAGTGCCTCCGCGCGCCATTCGTGCAGGCGTGCGAGGACTACCGCCTCCAGATCCCATGGCGGCAATCCGGCAAGGAGGCTCGCCGCCTCGCGGGAGATCGTGCGGTAGCCGCGAACCATTTTCACGGCAACCACCCTTTGGGGCGCGTTCAGGTGGTGGACGGCAAGCCGCGCCAAACCACGCGCCCCCACCGGGGCCCCGTAAAGGCCCATGGATCGCACGATCCCCGCGTAGAGCCTCCGGCAGGAGGCGTTTGGCCCCCCCAGGTTCGGCAGGAGCCGCCTGAAGGCAGCCCTGGTCCGTTCCAATGAGGATCCCGGTGGTGTCCTGTTCCGAGGACCATGGAAGTGCATGGCCTCGGACTTGTGCAGAGCCACCTCGAGACCCAGTTGCCGAATCCTCTCAACGACTATCGCAACCCCGCGTGTCATAGTTTCCGCCGCCGCCTCGTACGAACCCCCCTTGTGCCAGTACCAGCGTGTCGTAAGCGTAGCAAACTACGCTGACGCCGTTAGGGAGGTCGGCGCGCAGCACCCAGTCGTAACCGATGTTCCACAGAGGTGGCCCCAGAACCGAACCCTGTGGAACACCGCACGACATCTCTCGCCGGTTCCACTCACCGTTGCGACCGGGGTAGATGACGGCCCTGTCCGTCAGATAGTCCCCGACTATACGACGGAGATAGGTCGGCACCCGGTGATACCGGAGTGCCTCCCTAATGCAGCTCCAGGGCATGGAGTTGAAGGCGTTGGCGATGTCGAGAGACACCACCAAGACAACCCCCCCTTCTGGCCACTGCATCCCCCCTCGTGAGGGCTCTCACGCGCATGATGGCGTCCACCGTAGAGCGCCTCTTGCGGAAACCAAACTGGTGTTCCGCAAGATCCGGCCCCGTCCCCGCAAGGTGCTCGGCGAGGCGGTTTGCAATGACTCTTTCAAAGAGCTTGCCCACCTCGTCGAGCAGCACCACGGGCCGGTATGCGGACGGAGAGTCCGCAGGGCGCCCCGGCTTCCGAATGAGGACCAGCTTCCCCGTCTTCCAACGAAGCGGGAATTGGCCTCTCTCCAAGCATGCGCTTAGGAGCCCCTCCAGTCGGGGCCCGAGAGCCTCGAGGCCAGGACCCAGGCAAGCCATCGGGTCCTGGGGCGGTATTCCTGGCCTTGAGCCTACGTGCCGCCCCTCTCAGGTCTACCCGGTCCCTTCCGGGATGTCGTTGTCGTCGTCCAGGTGGTCCGCTTCCGGCACCGCAGGTGGCGGAGCCATAGGCGGTGGCGGATGTTCTCCTCGCGCAGGGAACAGAGCGCTCACCACGTCCTCCACGAGCTGGGGCCTGAGACTCTGCGTCAGCGGGGGGGCCCAGGTGCGGAGTTTATCCCGCACCATCTTGTAAGGGCGCCCCCACGGATCTCTGTCGAGAGTCTCCAGCATCTCCTCACGGGCCCGATCCCGGGCCCGCAGGACAGCCTCCCGGAGGGCGGTCTTCGCCGCTCTGTATCCCTCGTACAGCTCCGCCTCAATGGCTGCCGTGTTGCCGTGTGCCAATGTGCCGTGCCGTGACCACAGCGATGTTAATCGACCACTGCGCCATGCTCTGGAGCAACAGATCCTGAGCGCAGGCGCAGTGGTTGATATTCGCCTGGAGGAAGCTTAATGGGGCCGTTATAGGCATTCCATTTCAGCTTCCTCCACGGGGGCCCCTCTGCGGGCGTCGGTGTCGCGGCGGCGGCGGCGGCGACAGTGACAGCGGTGGCGGCGGCA
Source organism: Parnassius apollo (assembly GCA_907164705.1). NCBI lineage: Eukaryota > Metazoa > Arthropoda > Insecta > Lepidoptera > Papilionidae > Parnassius > Parnassius apollo. The sequence continues at coordinate 5,329,801 of CAJQZP010001576.1, forward strand.
ATTGCGTCTGCGGCGGAGGCCACAGAGGCGGTGGCGGTGGGGCGCCCTCCCCTCCCTGCGGCCTTGGCTTTACTCTTATACTGGAAAAGATCTCCAAAGGCATGCAGTGAGACTTACGCAACTTTAGTACTGCTCGTATTGAAGAAGCGATCAAGCGCAACCAGGTCTCCAAAGACTTTGCCAGAGATCTGTCTCCCAGAAAGAGCCAACTGTCAAAGCTGAATACTGAGTGTGGCAGCATCGTTTCCGGGACACCTGAGATCCTGAGTGAGATTGAGAGGTTCTATCAGTAGCTGTACACATCATCCTTGGAGCCACACGTAAATGTAAGTAACGATCCAAGAGCAAGTCTTATCTGACACTATTCCGATGACATCCCGGACTTCAGTCTGAGCGAGATTAGAATGGCTTTCCAGCACCTTAAAAATGGCATGGGCCTAGGCGAGGATGGAATTACAGCGGAGCTTCTAAAAGCGGGTGGAACACCGGTACTTACAGTCCTTCAGAAGCTCTTCAATTCCGTCCTTCACGATGGCTACTCTGGAGGCGTGGAGCCGAAGTGCGGTGGTCTTGTTCTTCAAGAAAGGCGATAACGCTCTCTTGAAGAATTACAGACCGATTTCCCTTCTGAGCCGCTTCTACGTGCTGTTTTCGAAAGTTATTACGAATCGTCTCGAACTCGACAACTTCCAGCCTCCCGAACGAGTCAGTTCCCGAAAAGGCTTCAGTACCAAAGACCACATACATACCTTGCGGTAGCTTGTACAGAAGATCGAAGAGTACAATCTGCCACTTCGTCTGGCATGTGTGGACTATGAGAAAGCCTTTGATTTCGTGGAAATTTGGGTGGTGCTACAGTCTCTTCAGCGATGCCAAGTTGACTGTCGGTAGATCGAAGTGCTGAAGTATTTGTATAGTAGGGCTACGATGGCTATCCGAGTACAGAACCAGAGTTCGAAACCTATCCAACTGCGGAGAGGTGTAAGACAGGGTGACGTTATATCCCCGAAATTCTTCACCGCTGCATTGGAAGACATTTTCAAGCTACTGGACTGGAATGGATACGGTATTAACATCAATGGCGGGTACATCACTCACGTTCGATTTGCCGACGATATAGTCCTTATGGCGGAATCGCTGGAGGACCTAAGCACTATGCTTAATGACCGCAATGGTGTCTCCCAACGGATAGGTCTTAAGACCAACACAAAATTGAACATGGACAAAACAAAGGTCATGTTTAATGTCCATGTCGTACCTATGACGGTACTTGTTGGGAGCACTATGCTCGAAGTTGTAAACGTACTCGACGTTTACCTGGGACAAATAGTCCAACTAGGTAAGTCCAACTTCGACTGAGGGTTCAATAGACGGATTCAACTCGGCTGGGCAGTGTTCGGGAAATTACGACACATCTTCTCGTCAGGCATACCTCAAACTCTGAAAACTAGATTGTACTACCAGTGCGTGTTGCCAGTGATGACTTACGGATCTGAGTCGTGGTCCTTCACTGTTGGCAGTATAAGGACGCTCAAGGTCGCTCAGCAAGCTATGGAGAGGGCTATGCTCGGGGTTTCTCTGCGTGATAAACTCAGAAATGAATATATCCGCAGTCGAATTAGAGTGACCGACATAGCCCAACGGATTAGTAAGCTGAAGTGGCAATGGGCCGACCATATAGCTCGAAAAACCGATAACCGATGGGGCAGAAAGATTCTCGAGTGGCAGCTTCGTACCGGTAGGCATAGTGTAGGGTGACCCCCCACTAGATGGAGTGACGTCCTGGTAAGACGCGCAGGAAGTCGATGGATGCAGGTGGCTCAGGACCGTGCTTTGTGGCATTACTTGGAGGAGACCTATGTTCAGCAGTGGACTTATGTAGGGCTGTAATGATGATGATGATGATGAAGTCACCATAGAGTATTCATTGCATACAGAAAATGAAATAATTTATAGGAATTAACAAAAAATACAATGTATCCTATACCTTTAAACGAGCAATTCTTGTATATACAACGTGTCCCAAAATTCAACGATAAGCCAACACTTTAGGATATACCTGCCCCGGACTAATCGGGGAAAATAAGAAAAAAAATATATCCCAATTATATTTTAAGTTATATAAAAAAATGAAATTCGTCAGAAATTGAGACCGTTTATGATATTTTTCACTACCATGACCACAATTTTTTTATATTTGTTTCTTTTTTTTATAGGCAACCTGAATAGCACTGCTATCTACCACAATTCTTAAAAAATTTAGAATAATTCTTGTTTTATCACGAAAATTTAATGAAACTTATTTTATTCCCCAAATTTTTTGAAGACTTTTACTTTTAACCAAATTTAACTTATCGTGGTGTAGAAAAAAAAGTATGAACACTAGTATGGCAAGTTTTTTTTAAAAATTGACGCAACTAACCAACATTCCAAAATGGTATAATACTCTAGGAAAACAAGTTATAAAAAAAATATGCGTCTATTATTTCTTAACAGGGGCCAAATTTCTTAAATTGTAATTGTCAGTAATCACTTTTATTACATGCCCAAAATAGGTTCTTGTTACAATTTCTAGGAATTTTAATGGGGCAATACATACCTTAGACGTTAGAGAGAGATAGATAGATAGAGATATTTACGTTAAAAAGAGACAACAACAGGTCAGGTAGAGAAGCTGTTATTATTCTCAGCAAGTCAGTTCACAATGCCAGGCCACTTAAGTTTGCAGGTCGATTCCAGTCCAAAAAGCCAAGCCAAAAGTCGATAGTATGTACGAGAGCCACGTAAGTTGAATTGGGAACGGTGCGCAGTAAACAAAGGAGCAGAGCGTACTGAACTGACTTGCTGAGAATAATAACAGCTTCTCTACCTGTCCCATTGTTTGTCTCTTTTTAACGTAAATGTCTCTATCTATCTATCTCTCTCTAACATCTAAGGTATGTATGCCCCATTAAAATTCCTAGAAATTGTAACAAGAACCCATTTTGGGCATGTAGTAAAAGTGATTACTGACAATTACAATTTAAGGAATCTGGCCCCTGTCAAGAAATAATAGACCCATATTTTTTATAACTTGTTTTCCTAGAGTATTATACCATTTTGGAATGTTGGTTAGTTGCGTCAATTTTTAAAAAACTTGCCATACTATTGTTCGTACTTTTTTTACACCACGATAAGTTAAATTAAGTTAAAAGTAAAAATCTACAAAAAATTTAGGGAATAAAATAAGTTTCATTAATTTTCGTGATAAAACAAGAGTTATTCTGGAGTTTTTAAGAATTGAGGTAGATAGCAGTGCTATTCAGGTTGCCTATAATAAACGGTCTCAATTTCTGAAGAATTTCATTTTTTTATATAACTTAAAATATAATTGGGATATATTTTTTTCCTTTTTTTCTCCCGATTAGTCCGTGGCAGGTCTATCCTCCGGTGTTGGCTTATCGTTGAATTTTGGGACACGTTGTATATATAATCGGAATCTCGGGCTCCAACGATTTTAATAAAATTTAGTGTCCGTGGAGTTTCGGGGGCAATAAATCGATCTAGCTAGGATTTATTTCTAGAAAATGTTTTTGTCCGTCTTTTCAGGCAATGAAAAACTGCTACAATATAAGAAGATAAATTTTGATACTATATTAATGATCGTAATAGCTTAAGTAGATATCGAGTGGCGGCGAAATCTTAAAGCCTTGGTTCGCGTCCCGTCTTCGGTCTGATTTTTTTCCTTTTTTTTTTTTAAGTTACCTTTTTTTGTGAGAAAATCTATTATTTTGAGCCCTTAACGAAAATTTTAATTAAACTAATTGCACTCATGATTTTGTATTCAAATAACCAGTTCAGTTTTTTTCTATTATGTCAATAAGATCAAAAAATATTATTCATCAGTATATAATTTGTATCTAAATGTAATTTCAAAATAAAAACCGAGCAAAGCTCGGTCATCCGTGTACTAAAGCAATCATTATAGCAATCATATCATTTAAAAAACTATAATATTACACATATAAAAAACATTAATATTTTTAATGCATTCACCCGTTGACATGTACAGGAATCGTGTGCAACTGACACTGTTGGACGAGGTCGACCCAACCTTTTGTATGAATGTACCTGTTTGAGATGTACTTCAAAAGATCCAGGTGAGTACACAAAGGTTTTAATATTTGAAAATAATTTTCCGCACGAAAGGTAATTATAATTTGGATCCTTGAAAATTGAAAAGGATCTCTTACTGTCCGTCCTAATCGCAATTTGGTGATACGTCCGACAATCAATGTCATAACAAATAATGTACAGGGTTATTTTTCAAGGAGTAACTAAATTTTAAAACTTAAATTCAAATATATAAATAATGATATATCGTTATTGCAGTATCTGGAAATACAATCTTCTAATGTTATTCGAAATTATCCCAAACTGAATGTGATTTACCTTTATGTCTACCGATGGACCCTTACGAATATGTGCGTGCGCACTTAAAAGGATAAAATAATGTATTACCATGTATTTTGAAATTAAAAGATAAAAACTGGCCAAGTGTGTAGCGAGCCATGCACAATGTCTTCTACATTACATTAGGGTTCCGTAGTTGCCCGTCACAATACGTGCGCTTTCTTGATAATGAGCAAAATAAGTGAGTACTCGGTTTGACAGCTATAACGACTAAAAATGGTTTTAAATAGGAAAATAGTAACTGAAGAACATATTTTAATCAATCTTGAGTGGTTTTCAATAAAGATTAAAAAAAGCTTTTCGATATTTAAAAAATAATACAGGTTAACAATAAATAATAATCGTTCACATACCAAATCCGTACAAAGATGGTCATAGTTGACTATCTATATATTCCCGGAAATGCAATTCTAAGATATATATGACCGTAACGCACCTTCCCATAAACCACCACTGTCCTAAATTATCCTGCGAATCATAAACTAAGAGTATGACGAATGAAACTATATGAGGCCTATGATAACTGCCAACTAAAAAATAAGTGAAAGTAGTAATTAAGTAAGAAAGGTCCTCCCTGTCTGTACCGCAATTAAAATAATAAAGCTACAGTAGTAATGTATATAAGTCGTTTTCTTCATAAAATGTTTATTTCTTACAGTTCACAATAACATTGCAATGTTAAAAATTAATCATCATTTATTTCCTATCTTAAACGAAACGCGAGTATGAACTATATCTACGAGAACGCAATATAAAGACCTATTGTAGAAGATTTCAAACAGCCTTATAAAAAAAGTATTATGGACATGGCACCTGTTATTTATAACAAAATCCCAAATAATGTAAAAAATCAATCCATAAGAATATTTAAAAGAGTCTTACTTCTTTACTATTGGAGAATTGCTATTAGTCAATATCTGACGTTTTAAATGATACCCATACTTAAATAAAGTTAAGTTAATTAATTGTTTGTATTATGCTATTTCTTTAACAATACAATACTTTCAATTACAATACTTCTTATTATGATAATGTAATAACTATTCACACTCATAATTATCATATTAAATCTATTCATAATTAATTACTAGTGTTATTAAGAAATAAATATTTAATATGTGCATGCCAAAATGGTAGAATGTACGGATCTTTTAGGTAATCTGTTAACATCTTATTGTAAATACCTACGCTAGTTTTATGTCATTTTCTATCGAGTTGTAATGAAATTTTATAAGTATGACATATGACTCTAATGAATAAAACGACTTCAAGCTTAATATTTTGCAAACAAACCACTGAATCGAAAAAATGTTCATACATACCTGAAATGATTTTTGAAAGACGTATCCACCGATACCCCACACGATAGATTAGACGGGTAAAAAAAACCATCCTATATTTACCTGTATGAGCGGTAGCAGAATGAAAATGTTTTTTAAGTTTTTTAGGCGTAATTAATACCTATAACTTTGCCAAATTACAGATTTTTGGCACCTAGGTTCTCCGAGTAAAACCTTGGATGGACGGACGGACGTGGCGACACTATAAGGGTTCCTTGTTGAAAAAACTCCTAAAAAGGACAGAATATTTGAGATTTTTTAATTAAGTTTTCTTCGCCATTTGATTATATTACTTATTCTAAACTTTCTCTGCAAATTTGGCCGGTTCTTGCAAATTAAACCTATATAGGCTTTGAAATAATACTAATTTTTACGGAATTTATCGCGTATATTTAACTTTTTTACCCGACGTTTCGAGAGCTTTACAGCACCCATGGTCACGGGAAGGACTGAGATGTTCAACGTCCAGCTGTCATAGTTAATCGCGGTTACCATAGATTAAAATTTAACTTTTGTTCCGATCTACACAGTATGAACTTATGGTATCATGGAGTCTTGCAGTTGTATGCTTGGGTTGGGATTTAATTTTATTTATTATAGGATCCCAAGCAGATGGTAGCACCCAGCCATCTTCTCTATTGAAATTAGGATGTTTTTTGATTTCAATAGCCTCGCGAATCATCCTTGGAAGGAATCGGTGTTCTTTAGCGAGGATTTGTGGTCTATCAAATCTGATGTAGTGACGGGGGTCTCTCCTACATAGGACAAACTAAAAGATCAATTAAAACCCGCGTCAAAGAACATATAGCTGATGTGAAGAATCGACGCTCCGGGAAGTTGCAGTCTGTGAACATGTACAGGATCGCCCCCGTCACTACATCAGATTTGATAGACCACAAATCCTCGCTAAAGAACACCAATTCCTTCCAAGGATGATTCGCGAGGCTATTGAAATCAAAAAACATCCTAATTTCAATAGAGAAGATGGCTGGGTGCTACCATCTGCTTGGGATCCTATAATAAATAAAATTAAATCCCAACCCAAGCATACAACTGCAAGACTCCATGATACCATAAGTTCATACTGTGTAGATCGGAACAAAAGTTAAATTTTAATCTATGGTAACCGCGATTAACTATGACAGCTGGACGTTGAACATCTCAGTCCTTCCCGTGACCATGGGTGCTGTAAAGCTCTCGAAACGTCGGGTAAAAAAGTTAAATATACGCGATAAATTCCGTAAAAATTAGTATTATTTCAATGTGTAGTGTTCGCGTAAATATAAGAAATCACTATATAGGCTTGTACTTAAATGGTCATTGTAAACCAGTTTTAAAAAAAAGTGCAAACGAGTTGACTTCCTTCCATCTGGAATACAGCCAGATGGAAGACATGGCTGTAATCCTGGCTACCGCGGACCACGGATACAAAATTATTAAAAAAGACTACTGCTGCATTATCACATTTTTATAACATTGGTGACAAACGAGCACACAGTCCACCGTCCACAGGTAAGTGGATGTTCTGGCCCATAGACATCCACATTTATCCTCAATTAAGAATCAAATGAGTTGTCAATCCTCAGGACTAAGGTGGAATGCCTCGAGTCCAGTAAAAAGGGTCTCCGGTTCTCTACACCCACCATACGAAACACAGCAGCACTAAGCTGTTGTGAGAGCGTGGTCCTGCCCCGGTCGAGCCGGCCATTCGTGCTACAATCCGATACCGCCAGCACCAATGAAATTGTTATAAATTGTTTAATTATGTCTATTAAAATTTTTCCGTTTTAGATACATTTTCAATGAATATTTTTATGTAAAAAGCTGTATTCAATACTTATCTACGGAATTTTTTTTAAATACTTACTGTATCTTAATTTTTTTTGTAAAATAAAACTACTACTACCTCTTGTATTTCTTTTAGAAATTAACCAATATTACAAACTCTTTTTAAATAAATGCATATGTAGTGTATAATAATTAGGTCGGGTATTTTTCATATAACATAGGCACACATTTATAAACATGACATATTGTATTTAGTTGATTTCGGGACTTCGTTTAGAACAAACCTGTTCGTATTTCTTTTAACCATACGGTTAAGGTGAGCGAATTCACAAAATATTACAAGCATAGAGTTTCAAACATAGCGCCACAGAGACACAAAATGCATACGTATGTACGTAATTACTCTAAGCAAAAACAAAGGTAATTTTAATAAAGCTCCCAAAGGTAATAAATAACGAGAAAGTTTGTATAAGATGCTTTAGCCACATACTGTTAGATAAATTTAAAATACTGTACTCAAACATTACAGGTTATGGTGATGGAGAACAATATTGCAAGTACTCAGAGTGATAAGTACAGATATTTTTATAAAAAAAAGCTACATTTGGTATATCCATGACGAGCATAACTACAAAATTAGATTTATGTAAATACAAATGATATTAACATAAATGTAATTTTTAATTTTTTAATGAACATAAATGTAATTATTTATTTTCTAGTTTATGATAATACAAATGTTGACTAAGACAATAATTAATTAAATCATCATTTCTGGTAATGGACGAATTAATAAATTATTTTCTTTATAGTAGAGTCGAAATATTTCAAAGCGACTTTCTTTGTTTTTCTCTTTCTTTTTAAGGAGGCAAACTAGCATGTAGCCCATGAACATCTGCAGCACCAGGGCAATCACAAGTGCGTAGCCGGCCTTTTAGAAAACAGTAGCCTCTATTCTTAAATGTCCCCAAGTCGTATCGGTCTGAAAACAGCTGGTGAAATTAAATTCCAGTGTGATCGTGCGAGGCATAAAATTAACACACTTACACTAATACCAAATCATCCTCTGTTAAAACTTGATATCAATCTTTTCCATTAGCCCATAAAAGTTCTCAGGTGGACGTAGCCTATTCCCGTTGAACAGAAAATTTGGAATTGCCTTACTTGGCAGTTAGATGAGCGATCGCATTACCGTCTTTACACAACAAACAGTTCTAATAAAAACTTCCCCGTTGCTGTTCCCCGCGAGTTCGCACGCGTTTTATTTAGGGTTTTATTCTTTTGTGCGGAACTATAATTCTTTTTCTAAAATTAAAGTAGCCTAAGTTACTCCTTATAACATCAGCTATGAAAATATGAAAATCCCGTCAAAATCGGTCCAGCTATTTCTGAAATTAGCCGCAACAAACAGACAGACAGACAAAATAATTAATAAAATTGTGTTTTCGTTATTAGTGTCCTTTCTTTCATATGCATTTAGTAAAATTTTATACGTGGTAGAGCCATGCTGCAGTTATATTAGTAGTATAGTTGTAGTACGAATGGGTCGGCTCGACCGGGGAAGGACCACGCTCTCACGGAATACCAGCGTAAAATAGTAGATTAATGCTGCTGTGTTTCGTATGGTGAGTGTAGAGAACCGGAGATTCTTTTTACTGGAAACGAGGCATTTCATCTTAGTCTTTAGGGGTGACAACGCATCTGCATTTTGATTCGTAATCGAAGATAGATGTAGATGTCTATGGGCCGCAGCAACCACTTACCATCAGGTGGACTGTGTGCTCGTTTGTCATCCTATCCTATAAAAAAAAACGTTATTTTGACATTACAAACAGACACTTCAATTTTATTTATTTGTATAAATAGTAGTTCTCCACACTCACCATACGAAACACAGTAGCGTTGGGCTGTTATTTTACGCTGATATTTAAATAATTAAGTTTTTTTTTTGTTGTTTGACATTTGTTTTAAGAGAATAATTAAACTTTTAAAAAAAGACGACTTCCATGACTTGAAAATAATAAAACAACACCCACATAGAAAGCTATGTGGGTGTTGTTGACTCCAAAAGTGAAGTCGGTACTTTAATTTTGTTTATTTTTTTTATGCAGGGCCAAGACCCAGCACCGAGTATACGAGTAGAAGTTATTATGCAAAAATTAATTTAATCTTTTTAGTTCTTTGAAGACGGTGTTTACTTTTTTATTAAATGTTTAATTTATCTCACTAATCAAACGTCTAACAACAAAAGAACTACTTGGAATTAATTTTTAGACAGGATTAATTAGAATGAGTAATTTCCCAAGCTATACACCTAGAATATATAAAAATATTCTAGGTGTATATCTAAACATTTTACCCCCTATTTTTCTCTAATTGGGGCTGGAATATTTCATTAAAAATTTTATGTACCGCGTCTCTAACTTTTTAAAATATAATAATTTACAATCGGTGCACAATTGACGAAGATATCGCGTAAAGCGTAAACTTTTTATTTACCGTCCGCGTTTAAACTATAACTTATAAGAGTCTTTTACCACGTTATTTGCCACGTTTTTTTATTAACTCGTTCTTGTTTATGTTTATTCGGGTCGAATTCCCAACTGCCGGATGAACTAGGCTTGACATTTTGAACGTAGCTCACAATAGAATGTCAATGTAGGAATATAAAAAACGCGTTATATTAAAAAAAACAAGTTTTTAAAAATTTCACTTGTTCTCAAATAACAGTCCCTTAGCGGCGGCGCTACAGTCTTCACGAAATTTGACATTGGTTGTTAAATTCTATACTTTCATCTGGATTCATCGGTATATTTTCATTACTTGTTTGTATATAACAAAAAAACATACAGTCGAATTATAAACCCCTATTTTTTTTGAAATCGGCTAAAAACGGGGGTAAATACGTGTAGATATATTTTGGCAACTTGCAAGATGACATCTATTGGTTGAGAAGAAGGTTCTGTTTTTATCATGCTACAAGTTTAGTTTCACTGATTAGCAATATATATCTGGAGTAATGAAGATGTAAGGATATCCACTACCGTATATCGACCCGTGAATGTGTTAAGAGGAGATAGAAAGAGTCCAACCAGGATATAAGCAGCAATGTCTTGCTAATAACTTTCTATAAAGTTAAAAAAGTTAAAGTTACAGCTTATATACGTCCAACTGCTGGGCACAGGCCTTATCTCATTTCTAAGAGCGTTTTAGAGCAAGTAAATATTCGCCGCGCTACCCCCATGCGTGTTGGCGCACTTCACATATCTTCGAAATAATTTTATCTTATTTATCAAACATGCAGGTTACGTCACGATGTTTTCCTACACTGCCTAACACGAAGTAAATCAGCACTTAAAATTGCTATTAACAATTTCATTGGTGCCGGCGAAGATCGAACCCGGGTTGCTTGCCGGGTGAGATTCACAGCGATCGCTTAGCCCCTGAGCTACCACGGCTCTAACATAACATTTTTTTTAGGATAGGATGACAAACGAGCACACAGCCCACGTGATGGTAAGTGGTTGCTGTGGCCCATAGACATCTACAACTATCCTCGACTACGAATCAAAATGCAGATGCGTTGTTATCCGTGAGGACTTAGGTGGAATGCCTCGTTTCCAGCAAAAAAGTTCTCTACACTCACCATACGAAACACAGCAGCATTAAACTACCATTTTACGCTGGTGTTCTGTGAGAGCATGGTCCTTCCCCGGTCGAGCCGAACCTTTCGAGCTACAAACCATAATATAGCTGCAGCGTGGTTTCTATGAGGCAGACTGTGGTGGACGGTGTGGTGGTTCAGTACTGGGCTTCAATGGGCTGTGGCTGTGTTAAATTAATGATGTATTTTACAACTTTATCAAAACATCACCGTTATTATCAACAACTTTTTAAATCCACTGTTTAGTTTTAGAAGGAAAAAAATAAAGACAACTTTTTTTTAAAGATACGTATGTTGATTGTCAAAAGAAAGCTTTCTGAAACAGCTTTTATAAAATTTTTGCATAGTAGCAAGATAAAAAAATAAATGTTAAATGTGTATTCATATTAATTTTTTTATCCTGTCACTACACAAAAATGATTTATAAAAGAAATAATACATATAGTAACTTTAAAAACTATACTACTAATATAACTGCAGCATGGATATACCACGTAAATTTTAAAATTTAAAAATAAACTGCGTTTGATAACCCGTCAAGTGTGGCAACTATAGAAAATAAAGGAACCTATGAGGAGGGGGAGGCCTTAGAAATCTATGCTCAGCTCAGTGGATTGTTATCAGGCTGTAACGGTAAAAAGATATGCGTTTATTAAGCCTTGGGAGGTTGTTAAATGGAAGGTTTCTCCTTTATGTTCTCCTTAAGTAAAAGCTAATTTAAAAAAATACACAATTGTGTCATATAAAAATCAGTTAAAGTCCGACCTCGTGTTTGAGACCGTCGCAAAATGTTCTCGTAAAAAATAATAATTAGAGGTCGCGGAAATTAAGCTCACTTGCCGGAAATCGAGTGAAGAACATAAATTGTTTATTGCCGCTTGAAAGTAAGCGTTACGACATTAATTTTGAGAGTTTTCTTTGATGATATCGCGTCATTAGAAGAATTTAATAAATTCTTCCCTCATTTATTGCTATGAAAATATTGTCATCAAAGTCAGTCACTATTTGCCGCTAAACAAAGGTCGTTGCAAAATTGTAAATACGTTAAATTCAAATTTAGTTACTCCTTCGATTGAAACCAGTAGCAGAGCATTACAAAGGCTGTGTTGCTTGTTCAAGAATAAAAGTGCCAAAGTAGAAATAGACCATAAATCATTCCATATGATCCTCAGGTGTAAAGTCGTAACTGTTGACTTCCTTTTCAAAATTTTCAAAAACCAACAGGTTAACTTTGAAAAATCCACACTATATTATCATTATTAACAACAACTCAACATAAACATTCCCCGACTCCATAAAACACGGTATTTGAGTTGCCTGCATTCATCTACTTCCTGCATGTCTTACCAGAGAGTCTTAACTTTGACCCTTTTAACCGACCCATTGCCATTTCAGCTCCAAATGGATCAGCAAGCTGAATCGGTTACTCTGGTTCTACTGCGGATATCATCGTTACAGATTCTCATCATACAAAGAAATTCCAAGCATAGCTTTCGACCATACATCTGAGATAATACCTAACCCGCTCACATTATATTACGCTCAGGATCTAGAATTATTGTTTGCCTGAATGCTAGGGATATTGGATTATCTGCGATAATAAAATAGAAGCGCTCAAATCTCTAAACTCAAATGCGGACATATTTATTTTATTAACTAGTTTTCTTTTTATTTTCCCGTTATCATACAAAACCGTAATTATTGATCGCCAGAACCAGATGTAGTATATATCAGGTTATTTTTTTTTTGTAATATTAAGGAGAGAGTCATAGTAGCTTAGAGGCTAAGCGGTCGTAGCAAATTTCACAGTATGCGAGCAACCCGGGTTTGATTCTCGGTAACACCAATAAAATTGTTAATTGCAATTTTAAGTGCTGATTTACTACAAGCTTGGCTGTGAAGGAAAACATTGTGAGTAAACCTGTATGTCTAAGAAATAAAAAATATTCGCGGACATCAACATCAGGAAGCCGCCAACACGCAAAATTGTTTACATTAGTTTTAAGCGTATTCTTCCTTTCCACAATTATTCTAATCATCTGTGATACATGGTTAATATAAATGATGTTCGATGGATATAATATTGTTTTAGTTGAATCTTTTATTTATTTACCCTTTTATATTATTCACTTCTATCATTGCATCTTGAACGCAATCGGTAAACTGTAAAACAAGGCAGTAAAATGCATAGTTAACTTTCTTCTTTTTTAAAGTGGTTATAGAATAGAATAAAATATAACATACACAATAGATTAAAATAAGAGTCTTATAGTGGTAATGTAAAATATATATACATATTTATTAACATTTATTTTAATCTATTGTGTATGTAAATCTGAATATCATTTACAGATATTTGACTTGTAATTTAATGTGTTAATAAATTAAATTTTTAGGAACTCGATCCCTGCTCGACACTCGACTGCGTGGAGAGGCGGTGGATACTAAGGCTTTCTGTCGTAACGCTTGGGAGAACTAACTTCCATGATTAAGCGTCACTTGCTCGCCAACTGCACACGCTCAATCAGTAAGCTGATGGGACTGATATTTTTACTTGTTACCTATATAGTTACAGCCTATCAAAAGTCCACTGCTCAAAATACGCACCTCTAATATGACGCCTAATTTGTTGTCACGGTTGCCAGCCATAGCTTTTTATTTTGTTACAGTTATCTTATGTTTATACGTGGTAGAGCCTCGCTGCAGCTATATTTGTAGCACGAATGGGTCGGCTCGACCGGGGCAGGACCACGCTCTCACAGAATACCAGCGTAAAATAGCAGCTTAATACTGCTGTGTTTTGTATGGTGTGTGTAGAGATCCGGAGAACCTTTTTTTATTGGAAACCAAGCATTCCATCTTACGGCCTGGCCACGGGGATCGGCGGCGCGAACGGCGAAGCGATAGGCGGGGCGACAATTCGCGCGGCGCGATTTGAGGGCCACGGGAAGTCACATTTGCCGCCGCGACCAGATAGGCCGAGAGGAAATGTCTTTATCAAAGTTATCTCGATATTGCTTAGAAAGTAATTGTTGTTTGATTCAAGACATAATATTTAGAAGAGATTGCGGAGTATCTACATGATTTGAATAGGAATCGGGAATGAAGAATTCCACAACAAATAGAATGCATCTAGAAAAAAAAATCTAGTAAATACCAGAATGAGTGTCGAAACCTGCGATTATATTATTCTTAATATTCAACCAGAATTGGAGATAAAAGTTAATGCGGATAGAATTTTAAGTTGTTTTTGTCGGCCCAGCATTTTTAGCGGCGAAAACAACTAAAATATTTTGTTCCTACTATTCGCCGCGTCTGCCGCCCGACTCCGTTGCTAGCACCGTACTGATTCATTCATACATTTGTTTCAGGTAAATTTCGCCGGCCGCGTTGCCACTCGCCGCTACGCGTGGCGTGATACATACATTTCGAATTTTCGCTACGGGAATGTCCCGTGGCCAGGCTGTTAGTCCTCAGGGGTGACAACGTAACTGCGTTTTGATTCTTATGGATCTCACCGATCAAAACCTTGCGATAGTGCGGTTTTCAGAGACTATTATCTTATTAGTTATGAGAAATAAACTACATCTAAAAGAATATTATTAATGTTCGATAACCTATCATCACATCCCACGTTCTAGTTTGTTTTTATGTGTTATAAATGTATTTAAAATCTACTTTTAAAAAATTACTAAAATTATTGATTACATGCATCTGTTGCAAAAGATCTAATCATTTGAGGATTACACTAATGGATAGATAATTTTAAAAATCTATATTATTCACGTTTTATTTAATTTCTTAAGTTCGCTTTTCTTTTTTAATTACAATAATTCCAAAAATTTGGGCGTATATCTTACGCAATCTGTTGTAGCGATAGCGCGTGGATTGTATAGGACAAAATGCTCATGATAGTTCGCTAGGAGTAGCGCCTTAATCAAGGATAAATGTAGATGTCTACGGGCCAGAGCATTCACATACCACAGGTAGACTGTGTGCACATTTGTCACATTTGTTCTATAAAAAAAAAAAAAAAAAAGATGCCGCTGCCCTATTTTGTTTCCTATGTTACCTTTCACGACACGTCTCAACATTTATACTTGTAGTCTAAGTGAATTCCATAAGGTCGCTTCATATGTGTTGTTTTATTTATGTAAGTATGTGTCGGGGTATTCCCAGTAGACTTTCCAAGTAGTTTTACTAGTAAGTCTATTAGGAATTTTCTACTGGGAATCTTCGTGGGAATCTTCATGGTGTATTGTATATCCAGTAGTCTTATCAAATAATCTTATTAGTATACTGGGAATTTTTTACCAAGTAGACTTACACCACGAACGAATATTCTCAGTAGTGCTTGCTACTCTATGAAATACGTGGTTTTTGTTTTAATTATCATAAGTTACTTATTACTCTACTTCGATAGGTAGCCCTGTAATAGTAACTGTATGTACGAAATAAATAAGTCACATTGTTAAACATTCTTTTCAAACCACAAAATATTCTGTTTCGAAAATAAAAGCGATACTGCTAACAGCTATAATACTTCTGCGAATATACTAATCGAGTTCGTTTACCATTTGTCAATGTCGTGTATAAGTGGTTCGGTCAATGGCTTCCTTCCAAAGAGTTGAATAGCTAAGTCATTTTGCTGCATGTACCTTTTACCTTAACTTAAAATCTTACGGCACTTAACATTAGCATGTTTACTTTATTACGATGACAAGAAACCGTTTTTTTTTAAAAGAATAAGGGTGACAAAACACATTCCACCTGATGGTAAGTGGCTGCTGTGGCCCATAGACATGTACATCTATCCTCGGTAAAGAATCAAAATGCAAGATGGAATGCCTCCAGTTTCAGTTTCCAGTAAAAGGGTCTCCGGTTCTCTACACTCTCCATACGAAACTCATATTTTACGCTGGTATTCTGTAAGAGCGTAGTCCATCTGTGCTCTTAAAATACCCATTCGTGCCACAATATAGCTACAGCGGCGCTCTACCGCTTTATAATTATTAAGAATTACTCATGATATAGACGGTTTAAAAGCAAATTTCATTCAGATTTCTTTAAGCAAACTATTTTTTATATCTCGGAACTTAATGGATAACCTTGCAGGCTTTTTTGAAGCTTGAGAATCTAAACTTCTTATTTTTGATATAATATATACAAAGTGTTTTTAAATGTCGTTTTTAATGGTCACGTAGAAAGAATGAATGAAGAAAGAGTGACAAAGCAAATTTATATGGCAGATGTGAATGGCCGAGTCGGGAAGGGACGCCCTAGGAAAAAGTTTATCGACCAAATTGGCGATATTTTGAAAATGGGCCACGTTAGAAGTACCCTTAACCGACGAGCATGTATGCGTAGATATATGGATGTAAAGGAGGCGAAAGAGGTATGTCAGGATCGTGCCAAATGGAAGTCCGTAGTCTCTGCCTACCCCTCTGGGTGACAGGCGTGAGTGTTTATATATATATATATGTTTTTAAATGTAACCAAGAATCTAAAATTTAACTTCTACCGAATAGTTTTGATTGAATAATGATTTCTTATATTTACGCGAACACTACACATTGATTAAAATTACTTTTACGGATTTTATCGCCGTTTCGGGTGCTTTCCAGCACCCACGGTCACGAGGGACTGAGTACCTTCAGCATTCTAATTGTTATTTATGGTCCGATCTACGCAGAATGAACTTACTATGTCTTGAAGTTTTGCACTGGTATGCTTGGGTTTAGGTTTAATTTTATTAATTACAGGATCCCAAGCAGGCGGTAGTACCCATCCACCTTCTCTAATGAAATTAGGATGTTTTTAATTTAAATAGTGACCGACCCCCGTTACCATGTGCTGGAAAGCACCCGAAACGTCAAGAATTAAAAATCAAGTAGATTAAGCTTGATAAAATCGGTAAAGGTAGTTTTAATCATTTTTCATTGAAATTATTAATTCTACTAATATTATCAAAATTTAGAAAATATTAGAGGTCATCTCCACTAGGAAACATTGCCTTACGCGTATTTATCTAATGTTATCAAATAAAAAGTTACTTGTGTAATTTGCTTTATTCTACGTGCCATGTAAGTTGCGGGTCACATTTCCATTTTATAACTAGCGCGTTGACAAAAAAGATGAAATTTTTATTT
Organism: Parnassius apollo; assembly: GCA_907164705.1. Taxonomy (NCBI): domain Eukaryota; kingdom Metazoa; phylum Arthropoda; class Insecta; order Lepidoptera; family Papilionidae; genus Parnassius; species Parnassius apollo. The sequence continues at coordinate 5,347,194 of CAJQZP010001576.1, forward strand.
CAATGGAACTGCCCAAAATTTTACAAACCGCGAAAAGTTTACAAGCACCTGAAAAAACGCTTTGTTCTCAAGACTATAAACAGCTAAAACTTTATAAGAGTTTTAACTTTTACCTCTTTTGTGCCTGTATTTCTAATTCAACTACAATATTTAGATAATTATAAGAGTACAAAAAATTAAAACAAAAGATCTAACGTTTTAATGCAGAGGTGACATCATGGTATAGATGGTGATGTGCTTTTTATCGATATAAAATTATTTAAAAAAACAAGTGAAATTTTTAAAAATTATTTTTTTGAATAACACGTTTCGTATTCTTACATTGTCCTCAGATTCTGAGCTGTGTTCAAAGTTTTAATTATCTAGCTAATCGGGAAGTTAGTTTAAATTCAATTACTAAATTCCATCCGAACAGATATGAAAACAGGGTGATTTTTTCTTTTTTTTCCGTCATTCTTTTTTCCTTATATTTCAAATAAGTATGAAAAAAGTTAAATAATAATTAAGTAAAGGAGGTATTTATGCGGGAATAGCCTTATGGCAGGTAGGTTGCGGACCGTGAACTCTAGCTCGTAGGTTCGAATCCGCCATTCGACTACTGTTGTGAACGAATCTTAACACAAGTAATTACTTATAAGCAATGTTAATAAGATTAGTAATTTTTTAAATAATGTCTTACCAAGTTAAGATATGCGGTAAGTCGATGGATGCAGCTACGACCTATGCTTGAGGGTGGCTTCTTCAGCATTGGACTTGTGTAGGGCTAAAATTATAATGATGGTGATGATGAAGAAAGGATAAACTATAAATTTTAACCTAACCAAGTACCACCTTACTTAACTTACGAACAAGGCTCTGGTGTTTTTATAACAAAGGCTGTTTACGAACTAAAGTAAAAGTGATCCATATTGAAATAAATTTATTCTATTTTATTACAAATGTTTTAATAGTAATTTATATAATAATTTACATTGCAATTATATTTCACTAATAATTCAACAGTTAATTGAAAAAGCAAATAATAGGGAGGCCTGTTGTTAAAAAAATAACCTAATATTATTTTAATTTCAAAATAAAGCTAAGGGTTGCTTAAAAATGATATGTCTTTTTTTCCACAACGCTGAACGATGTTCAATACAATTTTTGAGAGGAATACGAAGACATTAATTTGACTTCTGGACTTTTTCGTTAATTATTATAATACTGTTTTACTTTTATTTTGCCTGGTGTTATAGTAAAAGATTACATCACCACATTTTTTTTATAGGATAGGGTGACAAACGAGCACACAATCCACCTGATGGTAAGTGGTTGCTGCGGCCCATAGACATCTACATCCATCTTCCATTACAAATCAAAATGCAGATGCGTTGTCACCCGTGAGGACTGAGATGGAATGCCTCATTTCCAGTAAAAAGGGTCTCCGGTTCTCTACACTCACCATACGAAATACAGCAGCATTAAGCTACTATTTCACGCTGGTATTCTGTGAGAGCGTGGTCCTTCCCCGGTCGAGCCGACCCATTCGTGCTACAACTATACTACTAATATAATTGCAGCATGGCTCTACAAACTCCCGTGTGTTGTGAGATGACTATGGAAAATTCCAGCAAGATATCATGGGCTACGATCTATTGGCAGAACTATCTAGAATCTACCAGATGTATCAAACTCACACCAGTGATGGGAAGTAGCACCAAAGGTGTGAGAGTACTTTACTACAATTACAGATCTGCCAACCAAGCATCTACTAACGACGGGAGGATCCAGGTTCAGGGGTGGACTACTAGAAGTTACGGTATAGTATAAGTTACTATATACGTTTTACAGCACAGGAATCCTATCACTTCTGAGTGGATTATGGAATTATTAGTTCGCTGCGTTTCTCCTTGACAGTTGTTCCTATTTGCAGCACCATATAGTCAGCAGTGAATTTCACGGTGCAGGTTTCCTCACGATATTTTCCTTTATCACATGTGGTTAATCAGACTTCAAAATTACAATTTCATTGGTGCCGGCGGATAGCATATCGCGCTCGCGTACTGTGGAGATCCACAGCGAAATCTTAGCACACGAGCAACGGCTCTTGGTGAGGATTACTACAGGGTAATAAAAAGTTCTAGACTATCCTGCAGAATCCGTTGATTTCCAACCAGTCTTTAACTTTCCCATCTTTTTATAACTTTCTAAGAAAAAACCTCTTTTATTTTAGTGTCACTGGATTTCACTTCTTATTTATTTCCCTTCCCTTGTTCTATTATAGAGACTATAATTTTTAATTTACTAACACGTTTGTATTTATTATTTCAATTTTTTTAGTTAAGTTAAAAATAATTTAAAAAATCTGATATATTACTATATTACCTACCTTCTGTTAACAAAAATTCCGCTGTTCGTTTACTAAAACGTCCCTCCGATCACTAATATGATTTGAAAAAAAAAATATTAAGACTTATTTAAAGTTCGACGCTACGCCAAAGTTTTCAGTTGACAAGCGTAAGGGGCGAGCTTTCACGACGACGTATCGCAAGCTACTGACGCCGTATGGTTTAACGTAAGACGCACGGGAGAGCTTTCCGCTTGCGTACAAATGCTCACCTTGAAAAATCGTCACTCATAAATAACAAAATAATTAAAATTGAACGTGTAGTGGCATCGCACGTGGATGTCGTAGCGGGCATATGCAGGAAACGAACCACAAAATGAGCATCAGCGTCTTTCTAGTAAAAACTAGAATATCAAAATCAAAAGCTGCCTGGCAAGTGTGGCAACTATGGCAAATATCCCCGTACTAGGATATCTATGGGGAGGCTTTTGATCAGCAGTGGACTTTGATAGGCTGTAGTAAATAAATAAATAAAATGTTAAAAGAAATTACTCAAACTTAACCTTAAACCATCATCTTCATCAGAACCCAATGTGCTATTCGATGAGAATTTCGCTTGAAACTTACCGCATAAACGTAAATTCGAACATTTGCGAAACAAAACTATACAAATTTTCAGTTTACACTACCATCATCATCCTCATCATCATCATTATTACCAGAACCCATATGCAATATGCAATGAGCTTGAATGAATTTAGCTTGAATTTAAGCTTAGTACATAAATGTTCGTTCCCTGTACATAACTTCCTACATATTACTCATTTTTACGTTTGTTATCAAATATTTGATTGTAACATTGAAAGCAAGTTCCATTAAAGCAATTAGTTCAATCTCAAATTTAAATAGAAATTCCATAAAAATAGAGAGGGTTTTGGTTTTTTATTAGTTAAATTTTATACAAGAGAGATAACATTATACTATGTTAGACTAATTCTATAGAAACATTATATTTACTTTAAGTAATGTTATATTTACCTTAAGTTATTATACGTACTTTAATTTAATGGTAAACAAAGTTGGCCATTATATTAAAGTACGTATTTTTTTAATTTCAATAAGGTGTGATGATGAAATGTGTGCCATAGATGTGAACAAAAAAGAAATTCATGTGTGTATGGGTATATTGCCGATAATGCAGTAAAAATAAAGTGATCATATACACATGATTTTTCCATACAAAATGCTTTAAGCCAATTAAATGAAAGCATTTTCAAGATCATCGCTGCATGAGCTGAAAGTTTTCTACAAGAGAAAATATTAAAAAATGAAATCTTTGTAAGCAAACAAATATTTGCTGTAAATTTCAAGGCCGAAGCCTGCAGGCTCTACTCCAGGCACTTAGCAAACCTTGGTCGCACTGTAATTGCACTTGCTGTTTAATCGTGTACCTTGCAGATATTCGCTTATGCAACCATGTACAACATATATCTAATGTAAAGGCTCATTATTTTTAAGTAGTGTTGAGAACACATAATAGAAATTCCTTTTTATTTTTATCATAAGAGGAAAAGTAAACAAAATCGAAGTGTTCAAGTACTTGAGTCCGCCCCGATCGTTACCTGCCAAGCCATCTTCAAGATTGGACGTACATGGTTTTTTTATGAAAAATTCTCCTCGCTTTGTTATTTGCCTGACAATTGCGGGGAGCGCTGTAACATTTTTTTACCTTAAAACGGAACTACAAAATGGCCTGAAGTAAAAATACGACAAAATGAAACTTAATTTCATTTTAAACAAATACTGGCCACACTTTTATATGTACCACGTGCTAGGTGGTGAAGGAAAACATCGTTAGGAAACTTGTATGTCTGAGGAAGAGCAATAAAATATTTCAAAGACATGTAAAGCTCGAGAATATTGGAGCAAGTTGGTGGATTCATTGTTCTATAAGCCTCTCGGAAATGAGACGAGGCCCGTGCCAAGCTATGGGACGTAATTGGCTATAAAATAACAAGATTTAATTTATAATATATTAAGCTATTATTTATTATTTTATGTTTGGTGAACAGAAGGCGAAAAAAAGAACTAACGAGTTTCACCGTTGATGTGAACAGTGAAATTCGGTATGTTCGTACTAGTTGTAAACTTATTAAAGGTTTCGTAGGCACTGGAACAAAATTTAACTTTGTTTAAACGCAATTCATCAAACATTACATTTACATTATATCATTTCGTAGGTACCTTGTGCTACGTGCTACGGTCATCGTGATGCCTACGCGTAGCAGCTACGAACCGATGTAGTGTGATTATTTAAAAACCAAATAAAAAAAAGTACCCAGCGCGATGAAATGTTTGGGTTTCAAACAAATATTGATTGAGAACAATATTATTATTATAAGTGGCCATATTTTTATTTTAAAAATACTGAATTATAGAGAGCCTGTATAATAACAATCTGTGAAGCATTCCGTCTTTGGATAACGCAACTGCAGCCTCGTTTGTTTGAAGTCAGCTGCAGGTGACCATGGAATGCAGTACCCACTTACCATCAGCTGCCACTATCACCACTGAAATAAGCATAAGCCACGAAAAATCATTACATAGTTTACTGATGTTCATGAGCCACTCCAGTTTAAGGAAGGATTTGCCTTTTCAGTACGCTTTTCAAGCGAATTGACGATCCCAGTACCAAACGTCTTGCAATTTTGACACTGATTACCGTCGCGAAACTGGGTATTTAACGTTGGGCGTAAAAGGGATCATCCCTTTTTACCTTCCGTCTTCTATCATCCCTTGTTACCTTCTGTCGGAAGCCATATGATTTTTCTGGTAGGTACTTGAATAGTCGCCTCTGACAATTTTAAAACGTTTATTGTCAAACTAAGTTTGTACCTTTCTTGCACTGCTTTCAGTCTAAAGGATATAAAAAGCCAGTATATTACACTCTGTAATGCATTTCATCTTAATCCACAACGCTGACAACGTATCTGTACCCTTCATTGTTTGGAGTTAGTTGCAGATGTCCATAGGCTACTGGAGCCACTTACTATCAGATCGACTGTAAGTTCTTGTTTCACTTCAGTTTAATCAAAATATTGGAATGATAGATAGAATATGTACGAAAGATATATGTAGAGTAGCTAGTACGAAAGAGATATGTAGGCTTCGGCCGCTGGCTTTTGTCTTTCCGATGGCCATGTCACCAAAAGACATTGTCGAGTTCCGATATGATGCTTGATGAAGCCTTCATGTGGGAAATGGGTCTGTAGCATTACATGTATGAACGGGGTGTGAAGCGTCACTTGTTGATGTGTCGGGTGCTTGATTTCGGAGGGTAGCGGATTCCAAAGCACAGTGTTATTCGACCGCAGGTAGTAGGGAGCCCAATTAGTAAGCTATTCGCGAAAGACTGCCTCGCCAGCCAATAAATCCCAGGGCGCTTTCATCGTACCGGTTAGCGATCGGGTGAGGGTACACGATGTCGATCTTAGGCATGGTTCATGCGTCCCCGCAGTCTCCAGATTAAGCGCTCACTTGCGCAGTAGCTATTGTTGTCGCTGTGTTATAAACTCAACGTCTCGTTCAAATACCATTCTCCATCCCTATTCATCTTATTCGTATAAGAAGATCTAAAAAGAAAAGTATGTTTAAACAGCGATTGCACGAAGATTAAAAGTGTACCTTTAAAATATTCGAGAACTGCACTCTAATCTCAGCGCACTCCAATGCCGTCTCGAAACTGAGAAGCCTCACCTACTTTTCTTGACGGAAATTCAAATCGGATACCTGTTTAATGTGGCGTTCCTAGACTATCCTGAATTCTTCCTTTAGTTTAAATTCCACCCATGAGCCGAGTCTGTATGTACGTCCGCAATGAAGTCATTTTTATATACAATAGGGTGTGACAAAAGAACACACCGTCCACTTGATGGTAGGTAAGTGGATGCTCTAGCCCAGAGTCATCTACATTTATCTTCGATTAAGAATAAAAATGCAGATGCGTTGTCACCTTTGAGGACTACGATGAAATGCCTCGTTTCCAGCAAAAATTTGTAGAGAACCTTTTTTGCAAAAAGGAGTTCCCTACAATCAGCATAGGAAACACAGCAGCATCAAACTGCTATTTGACGCTGGTATTCTGTGAGAGCGTGGTCCTTTCCCGGTTGAACCGACCCATTCGTGCTGCACCCATAATATAGCTACAGCGTGGCTCTACCACGTAAAAAAGGAAATTCGCATCACTAACAAAGAGGCTGTTAAAACTTAGCTAGGGGACCAAAAGCCTATGCTTTTCCACCGGAGTTGTCTCCAATGTTGACATGCTTGTTCCTTCTCATTAAGGAATAGTGTCTAAAATCCTCGAAAATAGCCAATATGCAACCTGTTAAAAAAAGCAGCCCTGCTGATCTTCCCAATTGTTAGCCAACCTCAATGATCGCCATGCTTGCAAGGTTATGGAGCGTATATTGAACGCCCACTTTATGGTATACCTAGAGCAGAACAAGCCCGTCAGCGACAGACAGCTACGGTTCCGCCATAATCAGTCAGCTGAAGACCTTCTAGCGTATGCCAGATCATATTGGGCAAGGCTATAGAGAAGAAAGGGGAAGCTAGCCTCTGGCGTTCTAGCCTTTTCTGACGTAAAATAGCTGTGAGTGAGCGTACTTTTAGCAAGTTTTATTTGAAATTGGAGGTACTCACGAAGTGCAGCATTTAATTACAATGAAGTGGACTGACTACTTTCATTTTTAACTTTATAGCACTTTATAGCACAATAATTTTTGTTTAAACTATCTAACGAGTAGATGATGTGAAACTTTCAGTTTCCGGTTTCGATCGATTACGCTTTTATAGCAATTTGCATCTTGTCATATCTGGTTTTGTATCAGTATGTTTATCTATATTAAATAATAATATTTTTTGTATTTTACTTAACTTTATGATTTTATATGATAATTTAAAAAATAACTTTTAGTAAAAAATAAGTCTTTTTTCATTAATTCACTTAAAATTGTGAAAAAATTTAACTTTTAATAAAAATTAAACTCCGACTTCATAGAAGCTAAAAGAACAAAATAATTCCCCCCTAACATCTTCAGAAGTTAGTGCTAAGACATAGTGAAGTCGTAATAAAGATATTGATTAATTTGCAACATTCCGCTAACTAAATACAATGATATGTCTTACCTGGATTGAAGAGCACCTCCCGCCCTCCTTCAATTGCATGTACTAACTCCGTCACCACTAGTCCCACTACTCCCGGCACCAATACTTCCAACACCACTATTCCAGGAAAGACACACCATCGACGATAATACGACACGTGTTTCGCCTCTACACGAGGCATCCTCAGATGATGTAGACTCTACGGCGGCTGTAATAGTGGTGTTGGAAGTAGTGGTGCCGGGAGTAGTGGTGTTGGGAGTAGTAGTGCTGGGATCAGTGATGACGGAATTAGTGCATGCAATTGAAGGAGGGCGGGAGGTGCTCTTCAATCCAGGTAAGACACATCATTGTATTTAGTTAGCGGAAGGTTGCAAAGAACGTGATTCTCTTTTGTAACGGTTTTTCAAAAAGTAACGCCTGTTTCAATTATCTTTCTTCAAATTCTTTCAATGAGTTCAACTGCCAAATTAGGTCCCTTATTAAAGGTGTTCGGCTCCACGATATAATTTTATTATTAAATTACTCAGGGTGATATTAATTTTAAGGTGTTGATATCAGAATTTAGCTCCTTCTCTAATTGAGATCTTGTAGAGACTTTATGTGGTGTTCACATTGTTAATCATAATAAATTATAGCATTAATACTATTGTCACTATATGTATAAATTATCATATTTATATTATATTATACATTTTAAAACTCAAGTTGGAATAAATTATTATTAATATTTATGTAGCGACTCTACATATAGTCCTTACAACATTACTAAAGATGAGGTGGCTGTGAATGCCATTAAGATATTAAGTCCGACTTGTAGAAATTATTGTGAGTGCAATAAATAATTAAATCTTGTTATCTATGTATTATTTTAAAAGCGTACGCTGCGGTCGTCTCTTAGATTCATGCCATTTTTGCAACCACGATGGGTACAATTCTATTAATCAAATATCTAGTTAAAAGTAGACTTTCAAAGAATATTCGCCTATTAATCGGTATTCGGCCTATTCGGTCACTTTTTTGTCATTCGGCCGAATACTGAATAATTGAGTAAAGATGTTTTATTGTAGTCAATAAGTTGATAAAATAAAAATATTGATAAATTTTTTAATGATGTATTTTTATTGCAATCATTAAAGTAGTCACAGGTACATAATCAAATTCCATATTATAAAAGATAACAAAAAAAAACTATCAGATAAATGTCTATGCACTTAAATCTTAATTAAAGTGGAAGACTATGGAGCAGAAAGACTAACTTTTCTGAATTTTCAGGTAGTAGTTTACTAATTTTCTTCTCGTAGACAATCCCAGCTTCCGAGACTAGACTCTGTGAATAAAAAACAGTACCTACTTCCTTCTGGGCCGAATACTTTTGCTTAATATTCGGATATTCGGGCAGGAAGCCCGCAGAATATTCAATATCCGGCGTGTGACCGAAAATACATTCACTGCAAGTCTAGTTAAAAGTTAAACCTAAAGCCTATATACATCCTGCTGTTGGGTACAGCCATCCTCTCATTTCCGAGAGGGTTTTAGGGCAAAGAAATATCCGCCGCGCTGGCCCAATGCGTATTGGCGAACTTTACATGTCTTCGAAATATTTCTTCTTATTTCTCAGACATGCAGGTTTCCTCATGATGTATCAGCACTTAAAATTGCTATTAACAATTTCATTGGTGCCGGCGGGGATCGAACCCGGGTTGCTCGCTTACTGTGAAATTTACAGCAAACACTTGAGCCACCACGGCTCAAATATCTACTTTATTGTAACCAAATCTTGGTATTTCATGGTACTTCATTCAAATTTCAAACTATATTTCAATGTAGACAAATGTACTCTGCGACTACATTGTAATTACCTAACTTTAATATTAAGTCAATGGACTAGGTAACGAAAAACAGTATAGGCACATTTGATGATATATGTGAGTCACTCAGAAAGTCTTTCAAAACTAAAAAAAGTTCTATAGTTATCTGAAAAGATCCATAATTAATATTTTCAAAGAACTCTTCATCATCATCTATACGAAGTTGTATACATACGTCTGAATAAATTTTCGAAACACTCATAGAATACCAGTGTAAAATAGCAGCTTGACGCTGCGTGTTTCTTATTGTGAGTCCTACACTCACAATAAGAGCCTGAGATCCCTTTTACTGGAAGAGAAGTATTCCATCTTAGTCCTCACGGACGACAGTGAATCTGCTTTTTGATACGTAATTGAGAATAGATGTAGTGTCTATGGGCCACAGCAACCGCTTTAAGAAATTTAAAACTAGAACACTCGTATTTTTACTTGTAAATAATCCTTTTTTCAAAATAATTTACTGGTCAGTGTCGCATACAAAAAAAATATTTTGCGAAACTTTTTGCATGGCCTGTCGTAAAGATTTTAGAGTGCTTTCTCAAGTTTTTACACTCTTATCGATCTATCAAGTACGACGACAACATTAGCCGTGATTACTCTTTAACAAAGATAAAATTACGAGCGTAAAATTTCATGTCCACCAAAGCAGAGCGGAAAGTGGGATGTAATGGATGACTTGTTGGGATATAAAAATTATGTTAAAGAATACACAATATTTGGCTATCCAAAACATATCATCATGGACAGAGCGAAAAATATTACTGTACTACTACTAATTGGATGCCTATTATTTTAATTTCGATAGTTTTTAATTGATTTATTTATTTAGTTCAAAAAATTTGCTTTTAATTTTTAATGTGTTCATGTAAAAGCAAAAATTTTTAGATACCAGTGCCAGGCTTCTATTTCGTTTACCTGTTACACCCAAATTTTTACAGCCCTTAACAAGTCCACTGCTGAACATATGCCTCCCTCAAGTAATGCCACAAAGCACGGTCCTGAGCCACCTGCATCCATCGACTTCGTGCATATCTTACCAGGTCGTTACTCCATCTAGTGGGGGGTCGCCCTACACTACGCCTAGCGGTACGAGGCTGCCACTCGAGAACCTATCTTCCCCATCGGTTATCGGTTCTTCGTGCTATATTGCCGGCCGATTGCCACTTCAGCTTACTAATCCGTTGGGCTATGTCGGTCACTCTGGTTTTACTACGGATATCCTCATTTCTGAGTCTATCACGCAGAGAAACTCCGAGCATAGCCCTCTCCATAGCTCGCTGAGCGACCTTAAGCGTCCTCATACTGCCAGCAGTGAAGGACCACGTCTCAGATCCGTAAGGCATCACTGGCAGCACGCACTGGTTGTACAATCTAGTTTTTAGAGATTGAGGTATACCTGACGAGAAGATATGTCGTAATTTCCCGAACGCTGCCCAGCCGAGTTGAATCCGTCGATTGACCTCGCGCTCGAAGTTGGACTTACCTAGTCGGACTATTTGTCCCAGGTAAACGTACTCGTCAACAACTTCGAGCATAGTTCTCCCAACAACTACCGGCATAGGTGTGACATGGACATTAAACATGATCTTTGTTTTTTCCATGTTCATCTTAAGACCTATCCGTTGAGAGGCACTATTGAGGTCATTGAGCATAGTGCTTAAGTCCTCCAGCGATTCTGCCATAAGGACTATATCGTCGGCAAATCGAAGGTGAGTGATGTACTCGCCACTGATGTTAATACCGTATCCTTTCCAGTCCAGTAGCTTGAAAACGTCTTCCAATGCAGCGGTGAAGAGTTTCGGGGATATAAAGGAAGGAAGATATGTCGTAATTTCCCGAACGCTGCCGAGCCGAGTTGAATCCGTCGATTGACCTCTCGGTCGAAGTTGGACTTACCTAGTCGGACTATTTGTCCCAGGTAAACGTACTCGTCAACAACTTCGAGCATAGTTCTCCCAACAACTACCGGCATAGGTGTGACATGGACATTAAACATGATCTTTGTTTTTTCCATGTTCATCTTAAGACCTATCCGTTGGGAGGCACTATTGAGGTCATTGAGTATAGTGCTTAAGTCCTCCAGCGATTCTGCCATAAGGACTATATCGTCGGCAAATCGAAGGTGAGTGATGTACTCGCCACTGATGTTAATATCGTATCCTTTCCAGTCCAGTAGCTTGAAAACGTCTTCCAATGCAGCGGTGAAGAGTTTCGGGGATACAACGTCACCCTGTCTTACACCTCTCTGCAGTTGGATAGGTTTCGAGCTCTGGTTCTGTACTCGGATAGCCATCGTAGCCCTACTGTACAAACACTTCAGCACTTCGATATACCAACAGTCAACTTGGCACCGCTGAAGGGACTGTAGCACCGCCCAAATTTCGACGGAATCAAAGGCTTTCTCATAGTCCACATACGCCAGGCAAAGTGGCAGATTGCACTCTTCAGTCTTCTGTACAATCTGCCTCAGGGTATGTATGTGGTATATGGTACTGACGCCTTTCGGAAACCGGCTTGTTCGGGAGGCTGGAAGTCGTCGAGTCTGCGTGGGAGACGATTCGTAATGACTCTCGAAAACAGCACGTAGACGCGGCTCAGAAGGGAAATCAGTCTGTAGTTCTTCTAGAGAGCGTTGTCGCCTTTCTTAAAGAACAAGACCACCGCACTTCTGCTCCACGCCTCTGGAGTAGTGCCACCATGGAGGACGGAATTGAAGAGCTTCTGAAGGACTTCAAGTACCGGTGTTCCACCCGCTTTCAGAAGCTCCGCTGTAATTCCATCCTCGCCTGTGGCCCTGCCGTTTTTAAGGTGCTGGAGAGCCATTCTAATCTCGCTTAGACTGAAGTCCGGGATCGGAATAGTGTCGGATAAGACTTGCTCTTGGATCGTTACTAACACTTGCGTATGGCTCCAACGATGATGTGTACAGCTGCCCATAGAACCTCTCAATCTCACTCAAAATCTCAGGTGTTCCGGAAACGATGCTGCCACACTCAGTCTTCAGCTTTGACAGTTGTCTCTTACTGGCAGATAGATCTCTGGCAAAGACTTCGGAGCCCTGTTTCCGCTCGATCGCTTCTTTAGTACGAGCAGTATTAAAGTTGCGTAAGTCTCGCCGCATGCATTTGGAGATCTGTCTGTTCAGTTGCCTGTATGCTGTCAAATCTGTTGACGATTACAGCCTCATCTCCCGTCTAAGAGCCATGAGATTAAGAGTGTGATCGGAGAGTTTTTGTGTTCTTCTGCGGCGGGTCAGAGCTCCGACCGCATGGACAGTTTCCACGAGTCGTCCACTGCATTGCAATTTTGTAGGCACTGAAGGCGGTTACGTAACTCGAGCTGAAAGTTTTCGGGATTCTGGATTAGAGCACGAGGGGGGACGGAGCGTTAACTTCATTAGACGAGACCTCTCCAACTTAACGTTTAGGTTCAGTGTGCCTCTAACCATTCGGTGATCGCTGCCAGTTTTCACCCTTGCGATCACTGAGACATCACTGAACAATTGGCGTCTGGTCCTCATAATGAAGTCAATCTCATTTTTTGCCGAACCGTCGGGGCTCGTCCACTTCCCGTTGGGCCGCTTCTGGAAGAAAGAGTTCATCATAAAGAGTCCCTCTTTCGCCATAAAGTCGGCCAGCTGCTGGCCCCCCCCCCTCCAAATTTCCCTAACTTCAGCTCACCGTTTTCTCTTGTGCCTAGTTTTGCGTTGAAGTCTCCCATCAACACCGTGTAGTGGGTTTTGGAGGAATGCATGGCTTTGGAAATATCCTCATACATTTCCTCCACCTCCTCATCGGGATGTGCCGAGGTTGGTACGTAAACCTGTATGGCCTTCAGCGAATACCGTTTGGTGATTCTGAGTATCAGGTACGCGACCCTCGTCGACACACTCCCAATCTTTACAACGTTGTTGACGAGAGACTTGTGGACGATAAATCCGACACCTCCTTGGGACAGATGGTCGCCCTCCCGGTGATAGAACAAGTTGCCGGATTCGAGAATCACCGTGTCCTCCCTCTCTCTTCGGACCTCGGATAATCCAATAATATTCCACCGCAACTTGTCTATCTCTTCTTTTAGCTCCAGGATCTTCTCCTCAGTCCTCAGGGTACATGCGTTATATGCTGCCAGGTCGAATCGTCGTATGTGGCAACCGAACCTCAACCGAAGATTCTTAGCATCCCCTGCCCCGTCGTTACCATGGTCGCCACCGTAGCCAGAAATGGCGGGCCGCCAGGGACTGGGGACCGTCTATTTGCGTCGTTTCTTATGGGGGGGGGGTATATTGCCACGCTTGGCGAGCGGGTTAGCAATCGCAGTTTTTTTTTGTACAGTTGCTGTTATCAGGAAGATGGTGCTGCCCATCTCCTGCCTGTTTCCCTCTGTCGCCACCTACGGGAAGATATGGGGTAGTGGATATTCTTAACCGCCACTATACGGCGAAGCGGTGTGCCGGCATGAAATGCTGTCCCGCTCTGCTGAGCACGCCAAACTTTTTAGAGGCCAATTTGTCTTCGGACCTCGGATAATCCTATAATATTCCAGCGCAACTTGTCTATCTCTTCTTCCAGCTCCAGGATCTTCTCGTCAGTCGACTCAGCGCGACTTTGACCTTCCTCATACGGCCAGCAGTGAAGGACCACGTCTCATATCCATAGGTCATCACTAGCAACACGCACTGGTTGTACAATCTAGTTTTGAGGTTTTGAGGTACGCCTGACGAGAAGATGTGTCGTAATCACCACCCATCCGAGTTGAATCCGTCGATTGATTTCTCGGTTGAAGTTGGACTTACCTAGTCGAACTATTTAGCTCCGGTAAACGTGCTCATCAACAACTTCGAGATTAGTGCTCCCAACACTACCGGTATAGTGTGACAGACATTACACATGACTTTTGTTTTGTCCGTGTTCATCTTAAGACCTATCCATTGGGAGACACTATTGAGGTCATTAATCGTGCTTAGATCCTGCAGCGATTCTGCCATTAGGACTATATCGCCGGCAAATTGAAGTTGAGTGATGTACTCGCCATTGACGTTAATACCATATACTTTCCAGAGCAGTAGCTTGAAAACGTCTCTCAATACAGAAGTGAAGAGTTTCGGGGATATAATGTCACCCAGCGCCTAGTCTCTTACACTGGTTCCGTACTCGGATAGATATCACAGCCCTACTCTACAAATACTTCAGCATTCACAATACCGACAGTTAACTTGCCACCGCTGAAGGGACTGCACCACCGCCCAGATTGCGACGGAATCAAAGGTTTACATATGCAAGACCCAGAGACAGATTGTACTCTTCAGAATTCTGTATAATTAGCCGACGAGTGTTGTCTATAGTACTAAATATAGGGATATCATGAGAATAGCGTCGGATAAGACTTGCTCTTGGATTCTTACTCACACTTGCGTGTGCTTCCAACGATGACGTGTACAGCTGCCCATAGAACTTCTCAATCTCACTCAAAATCTCACTTGTTCCGGGAACGATGATGTGGCATCATCATCATCACTCGGTCTTCAGCTTCGACAATTGGCTCTTTCTGGCAGATAGATCTCTGGCAAAGACTTTGTAGCCCTGTTTTTGCACGATCGCTTCTTTAATACAAGCTGTATTGAAGTTGCGATCATGATGTCAAATCTGCTGAAGTCTTCAGCTTCATCTTCCGTCTAACAGCCATGAGATTGAGAGTGTGATTGAAGAGTTTTTGTTTTCTTCTGCAGCGGGTCTTGCGGAACTTAGGTCCGACCGCATGCACAGTTTCTACGAGCTTGTCATTCATTGTATTTGATTTGCATATCTGTATTGGAGTCTTCTAGGCACTGAAAACGGTTTTGTAATTCGAGCTGAATATTTTGGAACCTGTACTTAACGCTTAGATTCAGTTTGCCACTCACCATTAAGTAATCGCTGCCAGTTTTCACCCTTGCGATCACTGAGACAAACTGAACAGTTGTCGTCTGGTCGTCATAATGAAGTCAATCTCATTTTTTACCGAACTGTCGGGGTTCCCACTTTCATTGGGCAGCTTTTGGAAGAAAGAGTTCAAATCGACCAGCTGAATCTCAGAATCAGCTCGAATTTCCCTACTTTTAGCACCGCCGTTCTCTTTTGTGCCTAGTTTTGCGTTGAAGTCTCCCATTATCGCCATATAGTGAGTTTTGGAGGAATGCATGGCTCTAGAGATATCCTCATACATATCCTCCACCTCCTCATCGGGATGTGCCGAGGCTGGTGCGTAAGCCTGTATGACCTTCAGCGAATACCGTTTGGTGATTCTGAGTATTAAGTACGCCACCTTCGTCGATACACTCCCAATCTTTACAACCTTGTTAACGAGAGACTTATGGACGATAAATCGGACACCTTCTTGGGAAAAATAGTCGCCCTCCCGGTTATAAAATAAGTTGCCAGATTCGAGGATTACCGTGTCCTCCCCCTTTTGTCGGACCGCAGATAATCCTTTAATATTCCAGCCTATCTTGTCTCTCTCCTCTTCCAGCTCCGGGATCGTTTCGCCAGGTTGAGTCGTCTTAGGAGGCAGCCGAACCTCCACCGGCGATTCTTTGCACCCTCTGCCACGCCGTTACCATGGTCGCCACCGTAGCCAGGTATAACGAGGCCGCCGGGGACAGGGGGCCATTTATTTGTGTCGTTGCTCATGGGGGGTATATTGCCATAGCTACCACGCTTGGCGAGCGGGTTGGCAACGCAGCACGGATATGGTGGATATGAAACAGTCAATTAGCGGTGTGTTTCATGCACGCTCGATTAAAATGCTAAACAACATTTTGTTGGGCGTAAATAAAACATACGTATATAATAGTACGGTAATTGTTGTCCTCCTGCATACCGTTGGCATCCTCAGATGGACTGGAACTGAACTTGAAGCCCTATAAATAAAAGTTTTTCTAAAGCTGAGTATTAGCACAGGCACAACCCAGGAGCCCTGATCCTGCACTATGAGCTCACTCTGCAGTATGGTCTTGTGAATCAGTTTTTTTTTTTAAATATAAGATTTAGTAAGTAGTAGTGATAATAAGACGTAATTGCTTGTATGTGTGCTCCCGGCGACACCGATCCTCGATCAAAATAAGGTTGACAGCCATTCTATTGTGTATTTAAGTATTCCATACGCAGACAATAATAAGAAAGGATTTTCTAGAATTTTGGTTTTTACGTGTATAAATAAGAATAAGAAAATTTTTCGGCAGCCTTGCCCTTTTATATGATTTGAAATTTAAAAAAATACTAGCCTTAGTCATAATTAAGCCCTTTTAAGGGGAAACATAGGATACACTTGTAGTTAACAGACTAATTTATTATCACCGAGCAATAGATATAGATATATACTTAGCTAAATATTAGAAATAATTAATGGGTATTTATAAATATGGTAAAGCGTATTGATACATTTTATTTATTTGCGTTTTCATATGTTACATGAGATATTATTAAATACAATAAATTACGTATTAAGTATTTAGAAGAGACATGCATTTTTTTTCTTTGTAATTATTATTAAATCATTAAATCAGCAATGACAAACAATTTATTTCATGACTTGGTTCGAGTGTGGTATATATCTCGTGTTTCAATCGACTACCTTTTGTCAGTAAAAGCTTTTTCTTATCAATTGAATATAGAATTTTTAAGCATATTTATTTTTGTTTATTATTTTCTTTTCATCTAATGTATGTATTCATTTTTTTTTCATATGTTTCATAGTACAGGTCACAAATGTTCCGTTTTGCCGAAGACACTAAAAACACGCTATTATTAAAAAAATACAAACACTTTTGAAAGTAAGTTGGCATTAAACAACGTTAAGACTTTCCTTAACTAGAATGGAAAAATTCACAAGAATAACTTCTATGAACTATAAGCCAGAACGTTTTACCATCTAGACCTTCATCACAATTTTCTACGTGGTAGAGCCACGCTGTATCTACATTGTGATGGTAGCACGAGTGGGTCGACTGGACCGGGGTAAAACCATGCTCATGTTAGCAGCTTCATGCTGCTGTGTTTCGTATGGTGAGTGTAGAGAACCGGAGACCCTTTTTACTGGAAACGAGGCATTTCATCTTAATCCTCAGAGGTGACAACGCATGTACATTTTGATTCTTTTCGAGGATAAATGTATATGTCTATGAGCAACAGCATCCACTTACAATCAGGTGGGCTGTGTGCTCGTTTGCCACCATATTCTACTTAAAAAAATACTACAATCAACCAGGATTGATGTCCAGCGCTGGGTTTGAGAATTTAAGAAAGATTGAATAATTTAACTGAATAACTGGAATACCTTAACGGAAAACGGACATTTAGTTAAAAGACGAAAAGAATACCGCTATTCAATCCTCAGGAATGTTAAATGTCATAAAATTAAATTGAATTTGAAGAATGTCGACATCGCAGCCGTTAACGCGCTAATAAGACAATTAAGGCCCCGATCTTACGACCCGGATAAAATAATAGAATGCTATCAATTCTCGAATAAGATTCGATTTAAAAATGATAGGGATGATTCTTTTTAGTGATAATATCATTTGGCCGTGCAGTGGCAGCGTTGGAGAATATACGACCAAATATTATCTCGTGGGTGCCGCCAGAGGCGACAGTGAAATTAAAACAGGACATGGACATTTCTTTTGATAAAAACACAAAAAAAACTGCGATCGCTAACTCGCCTACCAAACGTAGCAACAATAATCTATGGTTGCCTAGGTTGTGCAGCGGACATTTTATAGGCTGATATCGAAGAATGAATGATAATCTTATTCGTATACTTACGTGTTATTTGTACGTGGTAGAGCCACGCTGCAGCTATATTATGGTTGTAGCATGAATGGGTCGGCTCGACCGGGAAAGGACCACGGTCACACAGAATACCAGGGTAAAATACCAGCGTAATGCTGCTGTGTTTCGTATGGTGAGTGTAGAAAACCGGAGACCCGTTTTACTGGAACCGAGACATTCCATCTTAGTCCTCAAGGGTGACAACGCATCTGTTTTGATTCTTAATCGAGGTTAAATGTAGATGTCTATGGGCCACAGCATCTACTTATCATCAGGTGGACTGTGTGCTCGTTTGTTGCCCTTATCCTATAAAAAAATTAGATTCGGCACAATTTTATTGATATAAGTAATGACAAAACGTTTATCAGTGAATTAATATATTCAGTAAGCGATGAATATATATGCGATGCCCGGCGGCATCAATGAAATTTAAGTTAAATTACAATTTATGGAAAACATCGTGACGAATTTTGCCTGTCTAAGAAATAAAATGTTTAAAAGATATGCAAAGTCCGCCAACACGCATTTGAACAGCGCGGAACAGAAATATAAGGTCTATGCCCAGCAGTGGAAGGTATAGACAGGCCGTAATTTAACCTTTTACCCGACTGCCCTAGAAGGAGGGTAATGTTTTTCGAGCGTATTTATGTACATATTATATTAATTTTTTGGCACGCCCTGTAGCCTAAATAGTTTGATAAATATAATATATAGGATGTGGATAAAATCGTCGAAATTGTAGTAGTGACAAAGAACATAAAACTTTTCTCTTTTCAGTAAACTTCTTTGCCCAGTCGGGTTTTTCTATTCCTGTTTTAACCTTTGGACTTGGTAAATATGTACATTCTGTGACACAATAATAATTGTATCTCCACCAGACCGAATTTCGGTCATGATGGCCAGTCCCGACTTAGACCAGCCATCTGCGCAGGACAGTACTATAGCGCATGAGTATGTGTGTAAGCACAAGTACACTCTGTATTCTCTTATTCTCATAGTGCAATGAACGGGCAATCCGACACGACCGGAAAGAGACTAGGCGCAGAAACAACGGCTTTACGTGCTTTTGGAACGTCGAGAAAACCAAATAACAGAGTTTGGCCCGCCCCGTCATTCGAAACCGAGACCACATCATCAGCAGTCCAGTTACGATCGCTATAAAATTGAAGCAACTAATCACATATATAAATTTATAACAGACGCATTCTTATTTTTTTTATCCGCCACTTAAATGGCTATTAAAGAATGCACAAAATTTCCCACAACGCAATACAACGACACGCCCATACAACTCCAAGATAGATTGATGAGGTTAATGTTGTCATGGTTACACTGACGACTCTTTTCCCTTTACTACTTTAAGACATTTGGTATGGCAATGCGCCACTTGCCTTATGCGCCCCTGACTCTCGCACAGCTGGGCTTCGGAGGTGCACAGTGTTGGTGTTACAATTCGCTGCTTTGCTCCGCGAAAGAACTGGATGGTGGTGAAGCCACTGATTACAACGGGATAGTTGATTAGTTGTACAAGTAAAGGTAAAAAGAAAAAAACATAATTAATAGAATCATAAATAAAAAACATAATTAATAGAAAATATAAGTGGTTTGGATGAATTATGTATGAAGGAGTTAGACTTGGAGAATGTATGGCAAAATGTAAAGAAAGGTTTAGTGCATGCAGCTACCGAAGTATGTGGTGTTAGTAAGAGAAAGACTGAAAGGAAAAATAATACGTTATGGTGGGATGATGAGATACGTATGGAAGTTGGAACAAAGGCTGGTAATTCTAGCGGTACGAATGATGATATTGAAAGAAAAAAGGCAGTCTTTAGACATCTTAATAAGAGAGTAAAAGAAGTAGTTGAAAGAAAAAAGCAAGAAAGAACGGATAAGAATGATAGAAGAATATCGGGTAACTTCCAGGCAAATATTAAAATGTTCTGGAAACTGGTAAGAACTGCCAGGGGACATTCAAAACAGCCTATGATGAATGCTATAAGAGACGAGAATGGCTATATTCTGAATGATGAAGTTTTGAGTTTAAAGAGATGGAAGGAATATTTTGAAAGCGTGTTTATGAATGAGGAGACAACATGTGTACTAAGTGAAACTCCGAAAGAAGAGGAAAGAGGTAGCGAGATAAGTATAGGTGAAATAATAAAAGCAATGAAAAGCATGAAAGCGGGTAAGACGCCCGGATATGATAGAGTTTCACTCGAAATGCTAAGGGCTGGAGAGGAGGTGGTGGCAGGCCTGCTGAACACCTTGTTTAATTTATGCTGGCAACTGAAGCGGGTACCGGTAGACTGGTGCAAAGCCGTGATAGTCCCAGTATATAAAGGAAAAGGGTCGCAGCAGGACTGTAAAAACTACCGTGGCATCAGCCTTCTTAGCATTGTGGGAAAACTGTACGCTAAGGTACTGATTGAAAGGGTCATGAAAGAAACTGATGGAAAAATTTGGGATGTGCAAGCGGGATTTAGAAAGGGAATGGGATGTACAGATCAAGTCTTTTCCATGCGCATGATCGCGGAGAAGTTTCTGGCCAAAAACCAAAAGGTTTTTTGTGCGTTCATGGACTTGGAAAAGACCTATGACAGAGTGGATAGGGATTTGCTATGGCAAACACTGAACTCATTTGGGTTGAGCGCTGGCTTGATACAGGCATTGGAGTCTCTTTATAGGGACTCTAGTGCTTGTGTTAGGATCAACGGGGTCTACTCGGACTGGTTTGACATCCATAAAGGTGTCAGACAGGGCTGTGTGGCTTCCCCGTGGCTGTTCAACCTATTTATGGACAGTTGTTTGCAAAATTTGAAAGTTGAAGAATGCGGATTAAGAATGGGTGAGTTAACCGTCAAATGCCTTTTTGTACGCCGATGATCAAGTCATTCTTGCGTCGTCGCGCGGCCGAGTTGCAAATGATGGTTACATTAATGAACGGATCATTAAAAGAAAGGGGTATGAAAGTGAACGCAAGTAAGACGAAGGTTATGGTTTTTGAAAGAGAAGAAAGTAAAACGATTTGTGAAATAAGAATAGAAGGGGAGTTGATCGAGCAAGTAGATGAGTTTGTATATTTGGGCTGCGTATTTAGCAGGGATGGGAGATATGATA
This sequence comes from Parnassius apollo, assembly GCA_907164705.1. Classification (NCBI taxonomy): domain Eukaryota; kingdom Metazoa; phylum Arthropoda; class Insecta; order Lepidoptera; family Papilionidae; genus Parnassius; species Parnassius apollo. Next base: position 5,368,481 of record CAJQZP010001576.1, read on the forward strand.
AGGATATAGAACGACGAGTGAATGCGGGAAATAGAGTAAATGGGGCCTTGCACTCTATTGTGAAGAGTCAAAATGTGTCGAAAAAGGCATGTATAGCAATTCACAATGCTGTATTGGTTCCTACTTTAACGTATGGTAGTGAAAGTTGGGTGTGGCAGAAGAAGCACGAGAGTAGAATAAACGCAGTAGAAATTCGGTCGTTAAGGAGTATGTTAGGGCTGAATCTGAATGACAGGGTAAGAAATTGTGTAATAAGAGAAGAGTGTGGTTTGCAAGATGATGTTGTGACCAGGATTAAGAAAGGAATGCTTCGGTGGTTTGGTCATGTGGAAAGAATGAATGAGGAAAGAGTGACAAAGAAAATTTATGTTGCAGAAGTGAATGGCAGAGTTGGAAAGGGACGTCCTAGGCGAAAATTTATCGACAAAATTGGCGATTTATTGGAAACGGGCCAAATTAGGAGTACCCTTAACCGACGAGCATGTATGCGTAGGTGTATGGATGTGAAAGAGGCGAGAGAGGTGTGTCAGGATCGTACCAAATGGAAATCTGTAGTCTCTGCCTACCCCTCTGGGTTACAGGCGTAAGTGTTTATGTATATGTATAATCAGGTGTTACTTTGCGTAAATCCATTAAAATAAAGATATTAATAGTTACTTTGCAACCATCCGCTGAATAAAATCGAATGATGTGTCTTACCTTGTTTGAAGAGTACCTCCCGCCCTCCCTCAATTGCGATCACTAATCCCGTCACCACTAATCCCAGCACTACTACTCCCTACACCTCGCCTCTACACGAGGCATCTTCAGGTGATGTAGACTCTACGGTGGCTGAGCGCTAAGGCTAAGCGGTCAGCCGCCGTAGAGTCTACATCACAATTGAGGCAGGGAGTGATCGCAATTGAGGGAAGGCGGGAGGTGCTCTTCAAACTAGGTAAGACACATCATTTGATTTTATTCAGCGGTTGGTTGCAAAATAACTATTAATATCTTCAAAAGAAACAGTCAACATGATGGTTACTAGACGAAGTTACCCATAGACATCTACATCAATCCTCAATTAGACATCGTCATGCTGATACATTGTCAACCCAGAGGACTGATTAGAGGTGACGTCCAGTTACCAGTAATACTCTCTACGACTAGTTAGATGTGGTGCTCAGTCACAAGTAAGAAAGTAATCAGCAGAATTGTGTTGATGTTTTACGTGGCTGAAACAATAATTCAAGTGCAGCATGGTTTTTCTTTGTCTACCTGGAAACCAAGTGGCTACTGTAATCTTTGGAAGCCTGCACATAATCAAGCAAGAAAGGCCACAGATCTGTTTTCATCCCTAAAAAATAATATCAAATGCCTCTGAACCTGCAATTCCGTCTCTTTTGGTTTTAAAATCGAAACTCAGTAATAGGTGATAATATTTTTGCATTAGCTTATTAATTTTTGATGATTTATTTTACATCGCCATCACAGTGGCGGCGCGACACGACTATTTTAAATACTCGTATATTTTCCTTACCTATCTGATTAGTAAGCTGAAGTGGTAATGGGCCGGCCATATAGCTCGAAGAACCGACAACCGTTGGGGAAAAAAGGTTCTCGAGTGACAGCCTCGTACCGGTAGGCGAAGTGTAGGGCGATCCCCACTAGATGGAGTTTTGACCTGGTACAACATGCAGGAAGTCGATGGATGCAGGTGGCTCAGGACCGTGCTTTGTGACATACCTTGGGGAAGGCATATGTTCAGCAGTGGACTTGTGAAGGGCTGTAATGATGATGATGATGATATTTTCCTTAATTTCCTTAGATCACAAATGTCATAGAACAAGACAACAAAATTGTCACTCCAACTATTCTCTAATCCAAATATCATAAATAAAATGATATTAAATAGAAAACCACGAACGAGAACGAGAAAAATACGTTGATTTTTCAACTAAACATCGTACTCATGTAATAATCTAAGATTGAAATTTATAATATGACAAACAGGTGACAGATGTGAAAAGATTTGTGTCAAACAGTAGCTTTGAAGAATTGTTTTTGGATAACGAAAGACAATAGAATAAAAGGTCGGCAAATATTAAAATAAATACTTGTGGACTAAGATTCCGACTTTTATACATCAACATCGAATTTTCTAACAAAACAACATTTTATATATACTATTATATTGTATTAATAAATAAAACGTTCGAGGGTTGCCACCTCATAATACGGTTAAAATTATTTTTAATAAAAATTGTTAAATTCATTTTTTTTTAAATTATACCAATCAAAAGTAAACATTGTAAATCCATATCCACAACAGCCTATAAAAATCCACTACTGAACATAGGCCACTCCCATAGATTGCCTCATACCAAGAATAGAAGAAAATAGAAGAGAATTTTGCCATAGTTGCCACGCTTGACAGACGGGTTTGCAACCTCAATTTTTAGTATTGTCAGTTATTATCACGAAGATGCTGCTGCCCATCTTCTGTTTTAATTTTCCTCTGTTACCACTTATGACACCTACTGGACGATATGGGGTAGTGGATATTTTTACAGCGCCTTCTTTACATTGTTGGCTGTGACTACACAGTGTAATAATGTAAAGAACTAAGTAATGTTGCCCACTTTTCCCCGGCAATAATGAAAGTTTAACAAATGTAAGCATATATAAGTAATTTACCCTCGTCGAGTTTCTTTACATAATTATGTTAAAATGTAGATAATTGTATTGCCAACACGACGGTATAAGGTTCCATTCACAAAAATAGGCAAATCTTAGGGTTGCCGCGATTTGAAATTTTGATAATTGAGTAAAAGAGTGTGCTGCGACGGAAAAACGCTGAACGCACAAATCTGTGCAATAAAAAAGAAGCAGAATAATAGCGGCGTATGAGACAGTCAACGGGTAAAAGAGAGTGCGCGTATTCAATTCTGATAAATCACTCATAATAAAGTAAGACGAAGAATAAAAGTGACGCGTGGAGATGATCGATATAAGTCCGTATGTTGTACTATAAAAAAAATAGTTACTAAAGCAAAACATCTTTTTATTAACACTTTAACGCAATTTCTCCCAATGTTAATATCAAAAAATCCCCAATTCAGTGTAATGTATAGCTTATTCTCATATCATATCTCTCAGCTTTAAATAGATGTAAGAATAAGATATCTATAAGTTAGTAATTTATCTAGAAACTAAATATACAAAGAAAATCAATGTACTTTAAACAAATGAATATCTCGAATGCTGCGGGGTAAGTAGTCCCGCTCAAATTGCACTGGCGATCCGTACACCTGGCCTTCTTTACAAGGCTTCGTCATTAAACACGCTGTGGCTATTGTCACGTCCTCGTTCCAACGTGCCTGGGAATTTATCCCGCTGCGTCAATCCCTAATCATTTAATACACTACTGCAAGGTTTGTTTACTCTTATTTGTTTATTTAAACAAATTGCATTCGAATAAGCAAGGAGAACGTTTTATATTCCACGCATATGTTCTTTTATGTATGTTCGACGATTCCTCGGACATAAGAGATTTTCCTTTTAGAGTATGGGTGACAAACTAGCACATACCTACCTAATGGCAATTGCATGCTATGGCATATAGACATCTACTTCTATCTTCGATTTAGAATCAAAACGCAGATGCGTTGTTAATGAATGATCTTTTTTGTTTAATAAGAATATAAGTCAGAGGTGGTCCCATAAAAATTTGCAGAAAAAGTTCCATCCATAAGAGTAAAAAGGGGATGTAGATTTTAATATTTACGGAAATTTAATTGTTACCTTAAACTAGTGATATTGTATAGACCATTCAAAAGGAAATTATTAAACTTTCAATAAAAATTACAGACCGACTTCAAAACTGAAAAACAAATTATTACCACAGTGGCTCCTGAAGTCATTCTACGATACGATATGTGTTAGCACCGTGCTTTTATGAGAAAATTATTTTAATTCTTACTTTAGAAGACCATTTGTACTTTTTATATAAAGTTTAATTATCTTTATATAAAAAATCTGATGCTTAGTCTCGCTAAAACTCAAAAACGGCTTGACCAATTTTGATGAAATTCTTTGCTTGTTTGAATGGGTCCCTAGATAGTTTAGTCTACTGTCTATTGTCAGGATCTACAAATTACCCGAAGCAAAAAATAAAATAAATAAAATTGAAATGTCTGTTTTTAATACCAAAATAATAGTTTTTCACCAAATGCATAAGAAATTATATACGGTACTTATTAAATCAAAATATATTAATATTAAATTAAAAATTATATTAATGTTAAAACACAATTTTTTTTAAATTTTTGTCCGTCTATCTGTTTGTTCTAGTCAATTTCCGAAACGACTGGACAGACTTTGAGGGGATTTTCACTTTCAGATAGCTGATGTCATAAGGTTTAACTTAGGCTACTTCTATTTTATAAAAATAATTAGGGTTCCGCCCAAAAAAAAACGAAAACCCAAAATTTCACGCGGGTAAAGTCGCCGGGTACAGCCAGTTATAAATTAAAAAGTAGACAAAAAAACTATAGATGTACACCATTGAACATACAAGACCTCCTCTTTTGTATTTTCAAAGTTACAAATTGAATATAAGCGAACAGGCACTTATAGTTTTTCTTTATTGCTCATGCGTCTGCCAGTGATCGTGTAACTTATTTTGGAGTCATAATATTCACACTTTTTTATAGGCTAAGGTGACAAACGAGCACACAGCCCACCTGATGGTGAATGGTTGCTGTGGCCTATAGACATCTACATATATCCTCGATACGAATCAATGTGTAGAGGCGTTGTCACCCGTGAGAACTAAGATAAAATGAATCGTTTTCAGTAAAAGAGGTTCTTTACACTCAACATACGAAACACAGCAGCGTTAAGCTACTTTTTTACGCAGGTATTCTATGAGGATCGTTTTCCTTCCCCGGTCGTACCGACCCATTCGTGCTACAACTATACTACTAGGTAATATAACTGCAGCATGGCTGTACCACGTAAAACATTTTATTTATTTCTTTATTTATTCACATAGACTCACTTACAAGCTCTTATGAATATAGATAAAGAAGAAGAAGAATATTGAAACTATAATCTATACTGGATGACCTTTTTTTGTATTATAGTATTCTATGTTATTTACCATCTGTATTAAAACTAGGGTGTAACATGTGAACGGAGTAGAAACCTATGGCACTGAAATTGACAAAAAATAAGAACAATAAATTTTTAATTAAATAAATAAATTAATTAAAATCAATCGAAATTCAGATTATATCCACCCTACTTTACGAACTGCAATAAAACAATAAATTTAGAAGCCATCTTTGACCTTGTCACTTCGCGGGGTCACAGGCTAGGGTGGATATGATTTGAAATACGATAGATTTTTATTAATTAATTTATTTAATTTTTTTTCATTTTTTGTTAAATATCAGTGGCATAGGCTTCTTCTACATTCACATGTTACACCCCATTTTTCCCAGACGGTAAAAAAGTCATTCAGTGTAATATATAAAACACAAAAAAAAATCTACCATGTCCGTTATAGACTTTGAAACCATCCAACCAATGTGCCCCTAATCGGTTTCAGTAGAAAGTCAATAATGCTCAGATGGTTTTAGACTACTGAAACAACGCATTAGGCACTATATAAAAAACCATTGAAGTAATATGTACTTACGTATAGGGTAGGGGTAAAGTTTTCGGTACTTTTAAGACAGGTATTTGAGGATAAAGTACCGGTATTTCGGTATTTCATTATAAGTGATCTATTTTTGCAAGGTTGTTTAAAGACTACAGAACGCTCGATTTCTACAGTACATAGTGTTGTTCATACTGCTGATGAGTTTTCATGTGACATCAATCACGAATAATCTCGATTGTAGAAAAATAAACTCAAAATCAACTACGCAAAACACTGCATGCATATCGTCGCTGATTTTACTACCTTTGCTGGCTACTTACCGACTGAAGACGTGCATTGAAAATACTCTGAAAGACTTAAACTCTGCTATCAAGTTCTCCCAAAAAGAGTTTGAATTGCTACATTCCATTCAAAAGAGCTCGAAAATAGTCAAGATGACAGTGAAAGGACTTTGCCGACGAGATGCGACACTTCTAACTGCAGAAGCAGCCCTTAAATATATGCTACGAAAATTAAATAACCAAAAAACAAGTTTATCTAAATCTCTGGTGGAAGCTATAAGAAAGCACATATCGGAAAGACGACAACCTATGACTGCAATTTTACAGTTTCTTCATAACCCGGAAGAATATTTCAAAGAAAATGCAGAGACACGCCGAGATAACCATCCAGAGTTTCCTAGAATGAGTTGTGATGAAATGATTACGTCAATTACTGAACTTATTCATCGATTGCAAGAACAGACTCTCAACTCTCTACAAAACAGGAGTGCGATGAGCTCACCTGCTGCCGATTATGCTTCTGGTGAAAAGGAAACAAGTGAAGATGACACAGGTACTAATAGCAGTACTTCATCTGTGATGGGGAAGGAACTTAATAAAGCAATAGAAAAATCTATGACCAAAAAGCAAAACAGATCCCAGATCGGCGAGGAAGAAGAAGATAACATTCAAACATTAATTCGAATTGAAATGAAATTGTATGAAAATGGAGGTACGGGAGGCAGGTTTTCGGACGCAGCTTACAATTAAGTCTTAAGTATTCCTCCCACGAGCGTTGCATCAGAAAGGGTCTTTTCAGCTGCAAGCCAGTTTGGACGCGTATTGTTTTCTTCGTTCGATTTTGCAACAAACGCTATTTGCCTGATTAAAGGACTTGAATACTTGAGTTAAATTAAGCCTGCGTCTACATTTTGATTTATTTTGGAATAATTACTTTCGATACTTTCATTTGCAATTTGATGTTGTTTTAACAATAGTTCATATTCGTAGTTTAAACTGTGACTAAGAGAGATATTTAAAATTGTTAAATGTTTTCTTATCATTGGACAGTAAGACTGATTTTATTACCAATTGTGATATTTGTACCAATGAAACGATATAAAAACTCAATTTTTTCTTAATTACCTTTATTTTATCTCATTTTGTAGATTCTAGGAAGTTGATAAATAGTTTCAGTGTTTCTGCCATGTAGCGTAGGAAATTGCTTCAATTGCTCTCCACAAATAAGACTTACCAATCGTTATTGGAATCATTTAAATAGTTATTAGCAGTATTTAAAAATACCGAAATAATATCGAAATATCGGTTTACCGGTTATTGTAATTTCAATACCGGTATCAATACCGGTATGAAAATCATTCCAGTATTCCATGCCCTACTTACGTACTATAACAGCTATTTCAAACACAAAAATGTACGCTACTCTGTGTTTGCGCGGTTGGTTTTTTTTATCATAGAATAAACATAGATACTGTTAACAAATTAACAGTAGGTAATAGTAGATTGTATTGTTAAATAGGTAAATTATATCGATTTTTTTTTAAATTTTGTAATTTTTTTGTATATTGTATTTTCTTAACAATTACATTTTAGAATATTTTATCTCAATATTTTAAACGTTATCTATGTCAAATATAAAAAACATACTAAATGTATGTTTAACAAAACTTATTAATATGACATTAAAATTACAAATATATTTATTTAAATTAGAATAAGAGTCGTTCATAAATGCTGCGCACGCGAGAGTTAAAAATGGACGAATTTATTCCACTTTGACTTGTTGTGTATCCCACTTTGTTTCTACAAAAAGATGTGTATAATAATATATTCGTCCTATACTTAAGTACCCAAAGAAATGTCGCATCTTAACAAATTAATTTCATAATCTATCTTCCATGACACGAGATGGCGTCTTAGGAATAATTTGTTTTATTATTAATCTATAATACTTTTTTATTGATTAAGTATCTTATTAACCGATGGAAAGTAATTCCTTGGTTTTTAACGACATTTCTTGAATTATTTGTGCAATCTCTAAGTACACACGACGGCATATCTTCATCAAGAGATTTGTTTTTAAATCAACACAACACGTAACAACTCTACAAGCGCCTAGCGAGTGACTGATTAAAGTGCGGTGTAAGCACCGCAGTTGAATGGAACAGATTATATTATATACGTGGTATATATTTTATACGTGGTAGAGCCACACTGCAGTTATATTAGTAGTATAGTAGCACGAATGGGTCGGCTCGACCGGGGAAGGACCACGCTCTCACAGAATACCAGCGTGAAATAGTAGCTTAATGCTGCTGTATTTCGTATGGTGAGTGTAGAGAACCGGAGACCCTTTTTACTGGAAACGAGGCATTCCATCTCAGTCCTCACAGGTGACAACGCATCTGCATTTTGATTTTTAATGGAGGATAGATGTAGATGTCTATGGGCCGCAGCAACCACTTCCCATCAGGTGGACTGTGTACTCGTTTGTCACCCTATTCTATAAAAAAAAAGATTAGCTGAAAGCAGTGTCGCCTCTAGTACGTAGTACATAATAGTTCAATGTAAAAAACTCATTTTTTCTAACAAATAAACAACAAGTATTTCTTTTTTTTTGCGTAGTATCACAAGCCGAGTATTCCCTAGTCCTGAATAATAGCAGCACTGTTTGAAGACCGTGCAGTTGGGAAACGAATGTACTTGTGTAGAGCAACGGCGAGGGTACTGCGGTGCGGGGCACGGGGCGGGCCGACGTTGTTCACTGAGTCTGATAGACAATATATGTGGTAGACGCGAGCGTGTTTTATAGTACCATTTGACCATTTTAAGTGCAGTTTCTGAAAAATATAATAACGAGAATCGTAAATTACCGTTATAGCTAGTTATTAAGTAAAATTTTATTGTAAATAATACAAATGACGGCCATTCTTACGTTTCGCTGATTTTTTTGTTGATAAAATTGTTTATCCGAATGCGAATACATTACATAATTTAATTTAACATTCGAAAACTGATAAAGAAACTATAAAAAGAAAGTGTCACGAAAATATTTGGGAGTGCAACCCTTGATATATTTTTCTTTTAGTAATAAAAAATAAACGTTTTTAAGTTTTAAGTATGTGCATAATATTACTAAATGATAATGAGTATTAAATTATCCAAAATCATTTCATTTCCATTTTCGTGACCACCCCTAGCATACACGCTGCCTCGTAAATACCTGCGGGTGGCGGCATCCCTGGAAATCAAAGGCGTTTCACAACCGTAATGGTGGCCACACACAGTCAGTTCAACTGATCATTCCAACTGATCGGTTCAAACTAGAACCGTTGATATTTTTTAAAATATCTGAATTTCGATATAACCACAAATAAACTTATATGTAAAACTCCAATATTAATATATTTATAATGATTAATATATCAAACATCCACTATTTTAAAAAAATATCAATAGTTTTAGTTTGAACTGATCAGTTGGAATGAGCAGTTAAACTGACCGTGTGTGGCGTCCATAAGGTCTTAAAACTGTTATAACAGTCAGTTTCAACTCTACATAAAAAAAGGAATGTTCCCTAACAGTAAACCAATCAAGCTCAGTTTTGTCTTCTGTACATGTGCCCAGCACCTTAATCTGCTAACGTGTAAGGAACAAAAGGAAGGAGGGAGGTTATTTGCGGCTATTTCAATTATACGCCTTATGAAATACTTGTCTTGCGGGGTGTTGATTTCGCGGATACCGCAATATCGACGACGATGCTATAGGCGATTGGAATGTTTCTAGTACAGTTGCTATAGTCATGAGCGAAGCGTTTTTCTGTTTCTTTCTTTTTATTTAATTTTATTTATTAAACTCGTTATCATAACAGTCTATTTCAAATTTACTGCTGAATATTCTTTCTTTTTATTTAATTTTATTTATTAAACTCGTTATCATAACAGTCTATTTCAAATTTACTGCTGTTATCCATCATATATTGCCACAGATCGGACCCATTAGCTATTATAATAACCGTATAATTGTTTTATCAGCAAGATTTCTTTTCGTAGACTATTTTTTAAATTTTTTCTTATGTACACTTAAACTTATCTAAGACTTGAGTTCGACTGCTTACTGTTACTGAAATAACTGCTTTTTAGCTAGTTATTACCATCATTTTAGTATAACATATAAACCAATTCATTCCTAACTATATTCTTTCCTTCATTATCCACTTCTTAGTCTACGTTTGTCCATGAGTCTCTCCAGTCAGTCCCATTGTAGCGTCCATACAATTGCTCCTTGCCATAATCATCACCTTTCGTATTGAGCGTTATCACCCCTAGAGACTACAATGGAAGTCTCACACTCTCACACTCGTTTCTTATAATTAATTATATTGGTTTTCGATAACATTCATACCGTAACAGAGCAGTGCCCGCACTGCTACTTGGCTGCAAGAACAGGTAAGAGAGTCGTCCCTACCCAGACGAACTTCTAGACAGAAAATCAATCCTACAACCTAAAGGTTGGTTTACGCTAGATGAGCCAAGCACGAGCGGAGCATGAGCCGAGCACGAGCGGAGCACGAGCCGAGCATGAGCGGAGCATGAGCCGAGCACGAGCGGAGCATGAGCCGAGCACGAGCGGAGCATGAGCCGAGCACGAGCGGAGCATGAGCCGAGCACGAGCGGAGCATGAGCCGAGCACGAGCGACACCAGCACAGTGCATGAGCCGAGCACGAGCGGAGCATGAGCCGAGCACGAGCGGAGCATGAGCCGAGCACGAGCGTAGAGCCCACGAGCGGATCATGAGACGAGCACGAGCGGAGCATGAGCCGAGCATAAATTCGTGTAATCGTTTCATAGACTTACAAGCCTAGAACGAGCGCGCTTCGAGCGTTTGGTTCGTGCTCGACTGTGTTCCGCCTATTGTTGTTTTTTAGCGAACACAAGGGGATTTACATCGCATGCATCGATTTGCATGTTGTAGGCTAGTTTAACGTCCACACTTGAAACCGCGAGTAGAGCCGCTCAGATTGTGCTCAGCTATAACGTAGACCCACAATAAAATTACCGTTCATGTTTAAATGAGGAGCCATTCCATCAGAGTAAACGTACCGCAACTGTTTGCACCGTATTTTCAAACCTATACGGGCCATGCACATCAAATACCTGAAATGCAAGTTTACAATTGAAGGAGTTTATGCCTTTAAAGGTATGGCGAGAAAAAAATCAAAAAAGTATTTCGCTTGGAAAATCGCAGATTACGTTCATGTGAGAAACTGCTTTCTCACATGAACGTAATCTGCGATTTTCCAAGCGAACTACTTTTTTGATTTTTTTCTCGCCATACCTTTAAAGGCATTAACTCCTTCAATTGTATACTTTAAGTGCGGTAAAAAAATTTAAATAAAAAAGTAGATTAAGTATTATTTTAGGGGCGTAAGAGAATTCCCCCTCTAACGCCGCCAAAAAAAGATGACGAAGGATAGTGCAAGCTTACGCTAGACATCAAAAAAACTACGTGTATTATCAGATTCTCATTTATGTATCGTAGCGCTCGTCAATAAAACACAGCGCTAAGGCGTCTCACGTGCCTCATAGTAGCGTGAAGAATGGCAGATATAGCTGGCGCTCAAGGATTTTAAATTCAGTTCAGGGCTCTTCATTGGAAGGACTTTCCATTTATTAGATTTTTATTATTAGGGAACAACTTTAAATACCAAATAACATTATAAGGTTTTTTATGAAAAAGAATTACTATAAATTTTATATATTGTATCTTTAGTGGCTTAACGGCAAAGAACGGACGTAGTCCTTCAATTCTTGCCATATAATAAAATTAAACTTAATAGGGTCCATCAAATTAGCTTTATTAAGTGTATAGTAATTGTATTAATATCATCAAATCATCATATGAAGACTCTCAAGGGTACTTTGCGAACAATTAATATTTTAATTACGCTCTTAATATTCCTTGTAATGGCGGCGCAAGAGAAGAATCATCATCGCATATAATTTCTTAAAATACACCATAACCCCGTGTGTTCCCGTGGGTGTAGTAAGAGATGACAGATGGAAACTAACCAGGCCATGTGGCAGCAGCATCTTCCTAATAACATAAAATATCGATATACTATATATAAGTATATATTTTGAATAATCGAATCCGTTAATTTCGATTATTTAATTGTTGTATTAATAGACAATCAATAAGCAACAAACGTGGCTACAATAGCATTCATGCACTAATGTTGTTTTTTTTTTTGACGTTCAACTAACTGTCCAGTAATACCGTTTTGGGCATTAGACTACTATATCTTGCAAAACATGACGATATATCAATATATCAATATTTATCACTTAATATATCCCCAACACGAGTATGGCAATTACTCTCTGTGGCGTCTCATAGACATGTGTATTTAATTTTTGAGAAATAAAAGTATTTATTATTATTATTATATATCGATACTTTTTATAAATATCGATACGATATATTATATATCTATATATTTTTTCGCCTGCCCATCTCTAGGGTGTTAACGCGATTTAGCAGCGCGGTTTTCTACGCGTCTTACAAGTGTTACCATAATATAACAAAGTCAACAGGCCGAATTTCGGTAACGCCAAATAGTCCCAATGGAGATTAGCCATCCACGCAGATCAGGATTATATGAAACGAGGAACACAGGTTCATTTTATTCCCCTACACTTATAGTTCGATACGACGGCAATCCTTTACAACCGGAGAAAAACCGGGCACAGGACCAAAGGCTCTATGCGCTTTCCTAAGCACGGAGATGACACACCTCCAACTTTCTAACATCTAACCGCTACCGAGAGTTTCTTGACAGAGAAACCCAATACCTAACTGATTTTAGCTTGACCCAGGATTCAAATCCGGAGCAACGAGACATACAAGCATTTTTATTCAATATAGGTGATAAAATTATTACTTATAGTGAAAGTTTTTTTACCACTGGTTAGGTAAAAAACCTCTGTCGTAAGAAGGACCAGCAAGAAACACAGGGGAATTTCTTTCGAAAGCAACATTTTACATTGAAATAACCGGGTTGTAAAATTAATTTTAGAATTTCATTATAGAAACAATTGGTCTTCCTTTCTTTGGAGATTTTCATCATTACAAGGTAACGACATTGAAACTATGTAAACTAAGATTATGTAGTGATGTAGCACCGTAGTAATCTAACTGCCATCTAAGATTAATTTCTGGACCATCTCAGCCACTAACAATATTACAAACCTATTAAATTTACTGTACATCTGTTGATTGCCCGCCTTCAGCAATGAACTTGAAAACTTTGAGTATAGTTTAATTAGCTTAAAAATATGGCGGAAATAAAATATAAATTAGGATAAAAATTCCGACTGACCTATTTACCCGACTACCTCAGAAGGAGGAAGTAATGTATTCGAGTGTGTGTGTGTGTATATCTATTTCTCGGGAAAGCTATGTAGACTAAGAGGCTTGATTGATTTTAACATACAAGGTTATTTTGCAATAGCTATTTGTTATTTAACTATTTACTAAAACGTAGTTATATACTCTATGCTATTTACTATGAATAGATGAAAGGTCATGAAATTTACGTCACTACGAAATTGTAATCAAATTTTTTGACATATTTTAGGCAATTTTAGTTAAATTTTATATAAACACGACAAAGGCAATTTACTCAGGTACAAATGATTTAAAACTTTATAAATAAAGCTCAACATTTCAGCGTGAAAACGCAGCCAGTGTTCCTGGCGTTATATCGTGGGGAGTAAGTATGGTTGTATGATATTATTTCACTTTTTAGTTTTATTTTTTTCATAGTAATTAATATTGTATATTCGAATGTAATAAAATTAATTTAAAAATTAAAATTTATTTACATAACATTCGAATATTATACAATATTTATTACTGTGACAAAAAAATAAAACTAAAAAGTGAAATTATATCATACAATCATACTCCCCACATAATGATTTCTTATATTTACGCGAACACTATACATTGATTAAAACTACTTTTACGGAATGATTTCTTATATTTACGCGAACACTACACATGATTAAAACTACTTTTACGGATTTAAAAAAAATAAACGCGATAAAATCCGTAAAAGTAGTTTTAATCATACTTTTACGGATTTTATCGCGTTTTATTTATATTAATTTTAATACCCGACGTTTCGGGTGCTTTCCAGCACCCATGGTCACGGGGGACTGCGGTGACTTACGTCCCGATGTCAAAGTTAACCCGGAGTACCTTCACCTTTTTGATTATTGTTTTTGGTCCGATCTACGCAGAATGAACTAACTGTATTTTGAAGTCTTGCAGTGGTATGCTTGGGTTTAGTTTTAATTTTATTAATTATAGGATTCCAAGCAGGTGGTAGTACCCAGCCTCCTTCTCTATTGAAATTAGGATGTTTTTTAATTTCAATAGCCTCGCGTATCATCTTTGGTAGGAATCGATGTTCTTTCGCGAGGATTTGTGGTCTATCAAATCTGATGTAATGGTTGGAGCCATCTAGAATATGATCGCTAACTGCAGACTTCCCGGAACGTGAAGCATCAACGTTCCACGCATACATGCTCGTCGGTTAAGGGTACTCCTAATTTGGCCCGTTTTCAATAAATCGCCAATTTGGTCGATAAATGTTCGCCTAGGACGTCCCTTTCCGACTCTGCCATTCACTTCTGCACCATAAATTTTCTTTGTCACTCTTTCCTCATTCATTCTTTCCACATGACCTAACCACCGAAGCATTCCTTTCTTAATCCTGGTCACAACATCATCTTTCTGCGTAGATCGGATCAAAAATAATAATTAAAAAGTTGAAGGTACTCCGGGTTAACTTTGACATCAGGACGTCAGTCACCTCAGTCCCCCGTGACCATGGGTGCTGGAAAGCACCCGAAACGTCGGGTATTAAAATTAATATAAATAAAACGCGATAAAATCCGTAAAAGTAGTTTTAATCAACATACTCCCCACGATATAATGCCAGGAACACTGGCTGCGTTTTCTCGCTGAACATTTGAGCGAGAAAAGAACCAGCCCTCTTATCACCAGCAGCGACGTCTAGTCGCTGATACAATCTTTTAGGGATTTCACTTCATCCCAATAACCAATAGTCTCTACAGCAAATAACTTTAACATATAATAATAATCTCAGATATTCATATACTTAGTTGAACTACCTATTTTAAATTTACTCTACTTAAGTTTTAATGTTGTCCATACTGTCATATCTGCCGTGTTTTTGCGGCGTTAAATAGTTCATTACCCCATTGGAGACAGAGGACTTATATGGGCCAATAAATGAAAAATTTATATTATATTTCATATCGAATAATTAAAAATTTTTAAAAAGTTTTAGGCGTTTAGGAAATGTACCACTAATTTTAAAAAAAATAGGTTCATGCATCTCCTTTATCGCATAAAATTGTTTAGGAATAAGACCAAAGACCTTATATTAAAATATATCATGGTATCTAAAACCATAATATAGTAAAACTAAAACAATTTTGACAGGCAACAATGGCGCTAGGTGGAAAATGCACATTTGGCGTTCGAATGCCCATAGATATCCACATGCTCAATGAGATCATATACAGAGAGGTAAAGCACTTTAGAAATTACAAGATATATCGACCCAATTTTAGAGGTAAGCACATTGATTCTAGATAACATTTACATTTTCTTATTAATCCTGCTAAATACCAAATTGTGATTATCGGCAGCTCATATGTGCTTAACTTATTAGAACTTTCGAAGATCCCTGCTGTAACTACAGAGACTGCCAAGAACTTAAAAGTTACACACACACACACAGACACACACACACACACACACACACACTCACACACACACACACACACACACACACACATATATACACACACACATATATATATATATATATATATATATAAACATAACACATATATCGCCAATTCGGTCGACAAACTTCCGCCAAGTAAGTCCATTTCCGACTCTGCCGTTAACTTCTGCAACATAAATTTGCTTCGACACTCTTTCCTCATTCATTCTTTCTACATGACCAAACCACCTTAACATTCCTTTCTTAATGCTGGACACAACATCATATTGCAAACCACACTCTTCTCTTATCACACAATTTCTCACCCTGTCACATAAATTCAGTCCTAACATTCTCCTTAACAACCACGTTTCTACTGCGTTTATTTTACTCTCGTGCTTCTTCAGCCACACCCAACTTTCACTACCATACGTCAAAGTTGGGACTAACACAGCATTGTGAATTGCCTTACGTGACTTTTTTGACACATGCTGACTTTCCATAATAGAGTGTAGAGTCCCGTTTACTCTATTCCCTGCGTTCACTTGTGGTTCTACATACCTACTATATCTCCCATCCCAGCTAAATACATATCCCAAATATACAAACTCATCTCCTTGCTCGACCAACTCTGCTTCTATTCTTATTTCACATATCGTTTTAGTTTCTTCTCCTTTAAAAACCATAACTTTCGTCTTACTTGTGTTCACGTTCATTCCCTTCTCTTTTAATGACCTGTTCATTAATGTAACCATCATTTGCAACTCGGCCGCCGAAGACGCAGATATTACTTGATCATCGGAGTACAAAAGGCATTTGATGGTCAACTCAATAATTCTTATCCTGCATTCTTCAACTTTCAAATTTTCCAAACAGCTGTCCATAAATAGGTTGAATGTAATACCTTTATGTATGCCAAAACAGTCCGAGTAGACCCCGTTGATCATAACACAGGCGTCACAAGCGTCCCTATAAAGAGACTTAATGTCTGTATCAACCCAGCGCTCAACCCAAATGAGTTCAGTGTTTGCCATAACATATCCCTGTCCACTTTGTCAGAAGCCTTTTCCAAGTTCCTGAACGCACATAAATCATTTTGGTTTTTGGCCAAAAACTTCCCTTTCAAAGTCCAGTTTGCACATCTCAAATTTCTCCATCAGTTTCTTTCTTAACTTTTTAAACTAATACCTTAGCATATAGTTTTATCACAATGCTAAGAAGGCTGATACCACGGTAGTTTTTACAGACCTGCTGCGACCCTTTTCCTTTATATATTGGGACTATCACGGCTTTGCATCAGTCTCCCGGTATCCACTTCAGTTCCCAACATTAAACAAGGTGTACATCAGGACTGCTACCACTTCCCCTCCCTCTCTACCCCTTAGCATTTCAAGTGATACTCTATCATAATCGACTGCTTTACCTGCTTTCATGCTTTAATTGCTTTCATTATTTTATATATATTTATCTCCCTATCCCTTTCCTCTTCTTTCAGAATTTCTATTTAATTTAATTCAAACATCTCGTCACTCATAAACACAATTTCAAAATATTCTTCCATCTCTTTTTACTCAAAACATCATCATCCAGAATACAACCATTCTCATCTCGTATAGCATTAATTCTATGCTGTTTTAAATGTCCCCTGGTAGTTCTCGCGAGTTTCTAGAACATTTCACTATTTGCCTGGAAGTTATCCGCGATATCCTTCTATCATTATTTTTCGTTCCCTCTTGCTTTTTTCTTTCAACTACTTCTTTTACTCTCTTTTTAAACGTCTAATGACTACCTTTTTTCTTTCAATATCATCATTCGAATTACCAGCCTTGATTGCCAGTAAATCTAGCCATGCTCCCTACTTTGATTCAACTTCCACACGTACCTCATCATCCCACTATAACGTTTTATTTTTCTTTTTATTCGTTCTCTTACTAACACTACATACTTCGGCAGCTGCATCTACCAAACCTTTCTTAACATTATGCCACACATTCTCCAAGTCTAATTCATTCGTACACAATTCCTCCAATCCACTTATATTTTCTCTCAGTTTCATTTGTACTTGTGTTTCACACCTTCATCTTGTAACCTATCTGTTCTTATATGCTGCAACGCAGTGGTAGACACAGAAGTACGGTACCGCCAACGTCTGAATAGATAATTAATTTGGCATAAGACCAAGTAATGATCCGTTTCTACGTTGGACTCCCGGCAAAGCTTCTATTCTATCTACCACTGTGCTCCTCATTCTTTGATCCACATTTATGAAATCTATCATGCTTCTATCATCACCTCTTTCCCATGTATACATGTGAATCTTCTTATGACGAAAGAAAGTGTTCGTCACAAAAATATTATTTTCCACACATACGGTGAGGGGGATTTTACCATTCTCGTTTATACTTTCATCACCAACTATTCTCAATATCCTTTCATAAACAAGCCTCTTAACCCCAAACCTGCCATTAAAATCTCCCAACATAATATTTTCATTTCCCTTTCATTTCATTAACACCATCCTTACCATCTCCCAAAACTGCTCTCGGATATAAGTGGGCTTACACATGTCTGAAGCGTAGACTTCTAGAACAAACAACTTCTTAAAGCTTACTTTCATTCGTATCACCCATAGCAGTCTCGGGCTTACACATTCATACTCTTTTACACATTCTTTCTGAAAGAATGATACCGACTCCGTGGCATGCCCGCTCAGTCTCGTTTACACCAAACCAGTACGCAGTGTATACCGATACATGCCATGTGTAGTGGCATCCTTTTCCTTCTGTTTCGTCTTATTTACACATAACACATATATTTCTCTATCATACATCATGTCGCATACTTCTTTCATCTTATCATTTATTGCTCCACATATATTCAGCGTAGCCAGACGGGTTTTCGTAACGTGCTTTTCAACTCCCCGGAAGAATAGTGGACCTCGTCACCAGGTTTCCTCCCGGAGATTCTTCGCACCCCTGCCCCATTAAAGGGGCGCCGAGAACGTGGGTTATTTCTTTTCTCTTTTGCCTTATGATACGAAATTAGGGGATGCTACCCCCTAGTTTCGCATTTTGATGTTTTCCCGCTCAACGCAGACGCAAGTCGCATCGCGCTAGCGTGGCACACGACTAAGGATAACTCAAAAACTGCTGGTCAGATCTTGATCTTGATCAAATTATTATGGGAGAGAACACCCAACACTCGACAAGCCTAATAGACAAATAAAAAAGAATCATCAAAATCGGCTTACACATTAAAAACACACAGTCGAATTGGGTACCTCCCCCTTTTTGAAGTCGGTTGAAAATAATATTAAAGTCCCTTAGTTTGTAAAAATTCTAATATTTCTAATGTTTATTTTATTTGTGAACAGTAACACCAGTTACTGGAAAATTCTACGCAGCCCATGACCAGTTAAAGGCGGAGACCGATGAGGAGACGCGGAAGGTGGATAATTATCATGTCAATGTGTCAATATCGAGAGCAAAGGGTCCACATAGCAAATATCCCTCACCGGCTACCGAGAACCAAATGTAAGACCACAAATTACATTTTTATCCATTTTCCTATTACACCCTATTGTAAGTCTGCTGCTGAACCTAAGTTTCCTAATAGGCTGTCGTGCTCGGTGGGGAGGGGCTCCCATCGCCTGTTGCAGCTTCCCTCTGCCTGCCGCCATTACACGACGTTTGTTAAAAGGAACAAGAACCAAAGAAAAAAAAAACAAAATCACATCGTTCTGTTTCTTATGTTATAAAATTGTAACAATGAACTTAATGTCCATTTGATCCAAAGTGTCTATGGACACTATGCACACAAGTGCCCATGGACATTTGCAATCAACTTAAAATAAAGAAGACTTCAGATTCATTCTCATCTCCGAAGAATGCCACACGGCCTGTAATCATACTTTTATCTTTTTTATAAGATAGGGTGACAAGCGAGCACACAGTCCACCTGATGGTAGGTGGTTGCTGTGGCCCATAGACATCTACATCTCAGTGGCGAAGCTTCCATTAAAGCCGAAAAGCCGGGCTTGCCTTATTAAACCTGAATCAATCAATAATATCAACTAATAAAATAACTCGTAAAATGTTTCAATGCTACCTCGTGATGACCTCGTATTGCCTTAGCGATACTGCTGCTGTCATAAAAAATGAGTTTAATAGAGCTAATAGTTGCCTCCCTCGCTCGCGTGGGCTTCTTTACGGGGCTTTCGAGAAGACGATCGCTCTCTTTCTAATCTATGGCAAAATATTCTATAATGAAATATAACTACGATTGTATATATAGCAATTAGTATAGAGATTTAAAGCCAGGCTTTTGGGAATAAATTTGTTAAAAGCGGAGGGGCGCGGGCAATACCTTTGCAAGTTCATTACACGTTTCAATGTTTATTTACTCTGTGTGCTTATCTTAAGCGATTTCATATTACGAGTTCAAAATTTATGCTTTTTTAAAGATTTTTAATGAAAATGGAGGATAATAGTGTTCTTTGTGATGAATTGAAGTGTGTTAAAGTGATAATCGGAGAGGAAATCTTTAAACTTTGTTGAGATAATACACAAGGTTAAGAGTGTATTTTAGGCTTATCAATTATCGCAATTAAAAACAGTTATTCGTACAATTAAAACGTTCACCAACATTTTACGTGGACGTAATTAAATCTTTCCATAAGAAAGCGAGACGATTCCACCTTATCTTATCTCTTATCCATTAGAATGTAAATAATGGTTTTTTTTAATTTTGTACATAGTTTGTACTTTGTTCGTGTTTTACTTTTGTTCATGTATTGTTTTGGATGTAAATATTTTTTTTCTTTCGCTTAAACAAACCCAAACGGCTTTCTTCAAAGCCAACGAAGCTATGCAATTGCTGATATGTAATACAATCTATCTAGCAGTGGTATGCCTTCTGTGTGCTTTGTTAAACACGTCCTTGACAGCACTGAATATGAAACTGAAGCGTGGAGACAGATCAAGATTGGTGTATTTTTATAAAACTTCTAAAAACAACAATCTATATTTTTATCAATTTATATCTTGGGCTTGCCCTAGCTTGGAGCTTTGCTTCGCCACTGCTACATCTATCCTCAATTACGAATCAAAATGCAGATGCGTTGTCATCCGTGAGGACTAAGATGGAATGCCTCATTTCCAGTAAAAAAAGGTCTCCGGTTCTCAACACTCCAGCTACAATTTTACGCTGGTATTCTGTGAGAGCGTGGTCCTTCCCCGGTCGAACCGACCCATTTGTGCTACAACTACTAATAGGATAGAATAGAATAGAATAGAATAATTTTATATTCAATATAGATTACAAGTAATTCTTATTGAAAGTCAATATTTTACGTTACCACTTGTTCGAAAAAACCTCTGTCCTGGGAAGAACCAGCAAGAAACCCAGCGGGACTTTTTTTAAATAGATTTTACAATGTCAAGGGTCACAAAATATTTTCAAAATTTATTTTAGAAACAGCTTGGAAGCGACCACCTCATACCCAGTGGTTATTATCAACCATGTATTCATTTATATCGTAATAACCCTTTTTATACAATTTTTCTTTAATTAAATATTTAAATTTGGTAATAGAGAGATCTTGTATATTTACTGGGACTTTGTTGTAATAGCGTATTCATTGCCCCAAGAATGAATTACTGACTCTGTGGAGTCGAGAAACTGGTAGCACCAGCTTGTTTGTTCCTGGTGTTTACAGAGTGTATATCACTTTTTTTACACTTTATTTTTGTGAACATACATCAAATTTTCATAGATATACTGAGAGGCCAAAGTTAATATATTTATTTATATAACTGCAGCATGGATCTACCACATATAAAATACTAATATACTGACTATTATATCCACATACACACATATAAACACTATAATATTATACCCACAAACCAAACCTCTTTATAACATAGCACTGCGCGCACTGTTTTGCGGCAGAACTGGTTCAGTGTGGTACCAAAGTGACGAACTCCTAGGCAAAACGGAAATCCTACCAACTCGTATATAAAATTTTGTGGTATGTTTTTAAGTTACTTTGATTTTTTTTAACCGTTTTGTTGCGGTATAAGAATATCCATTACTCCATATTATCCAGTGTGTGTCGTAATAGACGAAAGTGGCTAATAAAGCATATGAACTATATGATGCATCCACCTCTGTTTTCTACTTTGTGTTTTGTTGTCATATATAAAGTCATACGTGGGACGGGATTTATGCTCACCGGGTACCATGTACTTAGATGCGACCGAACAGATGGCCGTAAGCAGGGAGGCGTATGTCTAGTGGCCACACGCTCGAAAAATATCATTGTCGGATAACGCAAATATAGACGTTCATAAATTTGAATTGATTTGCGCTACTGTGTGTTTACAAAAGATGCTGCGGCAGCGTCTTCCTGATAGTAACTAAAAACTGCAGTTGCCAACCCGCTTGCCAAGCGAGGAAACTAAGGCAAATGTTGCTGATGTTCAACTACGAAGTCTTGATTGTCTACAGCCATGGTAATGACCATAGAATACTATAATACATATATAATAGAACTGGGGAGTGGGCGGAGCCCGTGTAGGCACTAAAATGTCACTAACATGTCAATTCACACGTATAAATGTCCACACGATATGTGTTTTGACGTAACAATCGTTTCCAAATTTCGCATACAAATTATTTAGAAAATACCAAATTGCTCACTATTAACATATAAATATGTATTAAAATTTAAACTATTTTTAATGACGATTTTGAACATTAATTAAAAGTCTAAAATGTGTAAATTTACTCAGTGTGTCAACACAGCGAATCAGGTTTGTAGTAGTGATAATACGACGTAATTGCTTGTATGTGTGCTCCCGGCGACGCCGAATCTCGTACAAAATAAGTTTGACAGATATTCTATTGTATATTATAGTATTCTATGGTAATGACAATAGTGTGATAATTTTGAATAAAACTATTTATACGGATTTTAATATATTTTTATTACTACTGGATAAAAGGATATATACCGCTTGCGTCATTCTCTTACATAAATGATGTGGTAGATTATCATCTTTGCAGATATGGCTGGTATACTGACCCTCTAGTACCCATGGATCGCAATGACCGTCGTTTTTACCACCCGAGAAGAGAAAGTGATCACACTAAAGTAGAAGTAGTCATCCTCATGTCCAACCCTAAGAAAAGAAAGTAATACATCAAAAAATACCTTTAAAACAAGATCTAAACAGCGTAAGTCATAGTTTTCTTATGATGCCACTCGTGAAATATTTGTAAAATACTAAATAATAATAAAGATTTTTTCAATTATTGGAAAACCTACATTATTATAACGGGCATATTTCTTCAGTCTTCTAAAGAGATTTGAAGTTACAGCCTTGATTTACACTGAAAAAAAGTACCTTTGATAACTTTATTTATATACAATATGTAACGTAATTAACGCACACCCTTAGACACCCCAATTAGTATATTATGTTATAATCATAATACATACACTGAATTTTTAGTTAAACATTTTCATGCACTGATTATTTATCAAATTAGTTATACTAATTCCGGAAGAATGTTGTGTTTACAGTACAAATCCACGAACGCAAAGTATTTAACGTGGTTGAAATAAAGTTCATTTTTTTTTTTTTTATTGAATGACAGAATTAGTAATAATACAAATAAAACTGCACTCTTAAAAGTTTTGTAAAAAATGAGTTTAATAGAGCTAATAGTTGTCTCCCTCGCTCGCGTGGGCTTTTTTGGGCGTTTTCGAGAAGACGATCGCTTTCTTTCTAACCTATGGCAAAATATTCTATAATGAAATATAACTACGATTGTATATAATATAGCAATTAGTATAGAGATTTAAAGCCAGGCTTTTGGGAATAAATTTGTTAAAAGCGGAGGCGCGCGGGCAATACGTTTGCAAGTTCATTTCACGTTTCAATGTTTATTTACTCTGTGTGCTTATCTTAAGCGATTTAATATTACGAGTTCAAAATTTATGCTTTTTTAAAGATTTTTAATGAAAATGGAGGATAATAGTGTTCTTTGTGATGAATTGAAGTGTGTTAAAGTGATAATCGGAGAGGAAATCTTTAAACTTTGTTGATAATACACAAGGTTAAGAGTGTATTTTAGACTTATCAATTATCGCAATTAAAAACAGTTATTCGTACAATTAAAACGTTCACCAACATTTTACGTGGACGTAATTAAATCTTTCCATAAGAAAGCGATACGATTCCGCTTATCTTATCTTATCTCTTATCCATTAGAATGTAAATATATTTTTTAATTTTGTACATAGTTTGTTTGTACTTTGTTCGTGTTTTACTTTTGTTCATGTATTGTATTGGATGTAAATATTTTTTTTCTTTCGCTTAAACAAACCCAAACGGCTTTCTTCAAAGCCACCGAAGCTATGTAATTGCTGATATGTAATACAATCTATCTAGCAGTGGTTTGCCTTCTGTGTGCTTTGTTAAACACGTACTTGACAGCACTGAATATAAAACTGAAGCGTGGAGATAGATCAAGATTGGTGTATTTTATAAAACTGCTAAAAACAACAATCTATATTTTTGTCAATTTATATCTTGGGCTTGCCCTAGCTTGGAGCTCTAGCTTCGCCACTGCTACATCTATCCTGAATTACGAATCAAAATGCAGATGCGTTGTCACCCGTGAGGACTAAGATGGAATGCCTCATTTCCAGTAAAAAAGGTGTCCGGTTCATAACACTCAAGCTACAATTTTACGCTGGTATTCTGTGAGAGCGTGGTCCTTCCCCGGTCGAGTCGACCCATTTGTGCTACAACTACTAATAGGATAGAATAGAATAGAATAATTTTATATTCAATATAGATTACAAGTAATTCTTATTGAAAGTCAATATTTTACGTTACCACTTGTTCGAAAAAAACCTCTGTCCTGGGAAGAACCAGTAAGAAACCCAGCGGGACTTTTTTTAAAATAATTTTACAATGTCAAGGGTCACAAAATATTTACAAAATTTATTTTAGAAACAGCTTGGAAGCGACCACCTCATTCCCAGGGGTTATTATCAACCATGTATTCATTTATATCGTAATAACCCTTTTTATACAATTTTTCTTTAATTAAATATTTAAATTTGGTAATAGAGACCTTGTATATTTTCTGGGACTTTGTTGTAATAGCGTATTCATTGCCCCAAGAATGAATTACTGACTCTGTGGAGTCGAGAAACTGGTAGCACCAGCTTGTTTGTTCCTAGTGTTTACAGAGTGTATATCACTTTTTTTACACTTTATTTTTGTGAACATACATCAAATTTTCATAGATCTACTGAGAGGCCAAAGTTAATATATTTATTTATATAACTGCAGCATGGATCTACCACATATAAAATACTAATATACTGACTATTATATCCACATACACACATATAAACACTATAATATTATACCCACAAACCAAACCTCTCTATAACACAGCACTGCGCGCACTGTTTGCGGCAGAACTGGTTCAGTGTGGTACCAAAGTGACGAACTCCTAGGCAAAACGGAAATCCTACCAACTCGTATATAAAATTTTGTGGTATGTTTTTAAGTTACTTTGATTTTTTTATCCGTTTTGTTGCGGTATAAGAATATCCATTACTCCATATTATCCAGTGTGTGTCGTAATAGACGACAGTGGCTAATAAAGCATATGAACTATATGATGCATCCAACTCTGTTTTCTACTTTGTGTTTTGTTGTCATATATAAAGTCATACGTGGGACGGGATTTGTGCTCCCCGGATACCATGTACTTAGATGCGACCGAACAGATGGCCGTAAGCAGGGAGGCGTATGTCTAGTGGCCACACCGCGCTTCGAGTTATGAAAAATATCATTGTCGGATAACGCAAATATAGACGTTCATAAATTTGAATTGATTTGCGCTACTGTGTGTTTACAAAAGATGTGCGGCAGCGTCTTCCTGATAATAACTAAAAATAATAAAAACTGCAGTTGCCAACCCGCTTGCCAAGCGAGGAAACTAAGGCAAATGTTGCTGATGTTCAACTACGAAGTCTTCATTGTCTACAGCCATGGTAATGACCATAGAATACTATAATACATATATAATAGAACTGGGGAGTTGGCGGAGCGCGTGTAGCCACTAAAATGTCACTAACATGTCAATTCACACGTATAAATGTCCACACGATATGTGTTTTGACGTAACAATCGTATCCAAGTTTCGCATACAAATTATTAAGAAAATACCAAATTGCTCACTATTAACATATAAATATGTATTAAAATTTAAACGATTTTTTAATGATGATTTTGAACATTAATTCAAAGTCTAAAATGTGTAAATTTACTCAGTCTGTCAACACAGCGAATCGGGTTTGTAGTGGTGATAATACGACGTAATTGCTTGTATGTGTGCTCCCGGCGACGCCGAATCTCGTACAAAATAAGTTTGACAGACATTCTATTGTGTATTATAGTATTCTATGGTAATGACAATAGTGTGATATTTTGAATAAAACTATTTATACGGATTTTAATATATTTTTATTACTACTGGATAAAAGGATATGTACCGCTTGCGTCATTCTCTTACATAAATGATGTGGTAGATTATCATCTTTGCAGATATGGCTGGTATACTGACCCTCTAGTACCCATGGATCGCAATGACCGTCGTTTTTACCATCCGAGAAGAGAAAGTGATCACACTAAAGTAGAAGTAGTCATCCTCATGTCCAACCCTAAGAAAAGAAAGTAATACATCAAAAAATACCTTTAAAACAAGATCTAAACAGCGTAAGTCATAGTTTTCTTATGATGCCACTCGTGAAATATTTGTAAAATACTAAATAATAATAAAGATTTTTTCAATTATTGGAAAACCTACATTATTATAACGGGCATATTTCTTCAGTCTCCTAAAGAGATTTGAAGTTACAGCCTTGATTTACATGAAAAAAAGTACCTTTGATAACTTTATTTATATACAATATGTAACGTTATTATGTTATAATCATAATACATACACTGAATTTTTAGTTAAACATTTTTATGCACTGATTATTTATCAAATTAGTTATACTAATTCCGGAAGAATGTTGTGGTCACAGTACAAATCCACGAACGCAAAGTATTTAACGTGGTTGAAATAAAGTTCATTTTTCTTTATTTTTATTGAATGACAGAATTAGTAATAATACAAATAAAACTGCACTCTTAAAAGTCTTATTGCCTTAAGTTACGGTCCATTTCAGTTTGTTTTGACTGTACAGATTTAGTGTGACTGTAATTTACGTAGTTTTAATTATTTTTGGGATAAAAAATTACCTATATTAAAAATGATAGGAATCGATTCAGTAAACGATTCTGAACAAACTACTTTCTCAAAGTGCGTTATGTTACATGTTGTATAATTGCTGGTGTGTCTGTTAATGATCATGCAACTTAGACAACTTCACCGTTTGTGGTTATATTCACAGAGTTTAATATGTATTTCTTTTGTCGAGATGGCTTATATTCAAATTCAAATTTATTTATTTGTGAATACAGGTAATGAGACAGAATAGATCTTATATGTATATGTTATATAAATATGTTCGCTGCATTACAGTTACATTTAAATATATTACATTTCCACAATTATTTCATTTTATTATATATATTATAATCGTATGAGAAAATTCAACAATGATGTAATAATTAATTAGAATGGGATATTTACAATAATATATCGTCTAATCAAAAGTCAAATGAATTATATTTTATGCAATGTCAATATAATATATATTAAACTCAAATCGATTGAGTAGTAGCATTTTTCAATTAGAAATGTTTTAAATTTTTTTTTAAATTTATGAATATTTTCCATTTCATGAAACATAGATGGAACCTTATTATAGATTTTAGATAATATACCGAAAACGCTTTTTCTAAGTAAAGCTGTCTTTGATGAAATTGTATGAATTTTATTTTTACGTCGAGTGTTTGTTATTAGGTAATCATTAAATATTTCAGGATTAGTTTTTACAAATGTCACAACTTCATAAATATACATTGCGGGAAATTTAAATTGTGGTTTACAGCTTTCTGTACTCGATATACCTACTTGCAATAGCACGCACACACTTTTTTTGTGCTTTAAGGGCGCATAGTACTTCAAATGGCTTAGCAAGATCCTCTGTTATGCCGAAAATACTGCAGCATTGTTTTTGAAATAAATATATGGTGAAGTTGAGGATTAATGTTAAGTACTATGATATCATGAAACTTTGCATACTAACTGAACTAACTATAAAGCAGGGCTTATGTTATTTACTTTTTTAATTTATCATTACTTTCACCGTAAAAAGAAATTACTTTTTTTTTATTTTTGCGCCCGAAGCAATTAAAGGGCTACCCTATACGTAGGGAGGCGGAAAATGCATTACGCATACCACGATAGCCGGTCTATCGTGGTTATGAGGGGCTCACTGTCCTACCGGGGACCCTAAGTGATACCCTCTAAAAACCGCCTTTGGGGACAGGCAGCCGGCTGATCAAGCTGTATTGTGCCTTATCATGAGCGACCCTCTTTTGGGAAAAGAGGGCGCAGGCGGCTAAGTGCCGCTGAGGGAGTGCCTACGAAGGCAAATTAATGTTAGTTATTACAATAATTTAATTTAATTAGAGTTGGCCTGAGCCGCCAGGAGACAGTTCAGGTCGTTTGACAGTTTATTAGGCGGGTCCGAGAGAGAGTTTCTCGGCCTGCGGACACGATAGCGAGAGGGGGGTGGGGCTGCATAAGAAGCTGCCTCACGAATTAAATGGTTTGGGTGCGACTCTGAGGCTTTGAAGAAGTTCTCAGAGAGTTTTTTAAAAAATTGTTGAATTGTTGGGAGCTCTAAGTCCCGATGAAGGTCGGCATTACGGACGTACCAAGGTGCGTTCGCATCTCGACGACAGAAGAGGTTCTGAACTATTTGGAGTTCATTTAAAATATTAGGGTTTGCGTGGGCAAAGACGGGGCCCGCGTAGAACATGACTGGTCGTATATAGACCTTGTAAAGGGTACGCTTGTTTCGAAGGGACATTTTACTGTGTCGGCCCAACATACTGTTGAGCCTACTCAGATAAAATCGTGCGTGACGGGTTACTCTTTTGACGTGGGGCTTGAAAGTGAGCCCTGTGTCTAGAGTGACACCTAAATATTTGGCGGACGTATGCCAGGGGACAGGGGTCCCTAGCATACGTATTGGTGGAGTGTTTTTGAGACGGCGTCGTTTATAATCGAAGTGAACGGCGGAGCTCTTCTCCGGGTTCACATCGATGCGCCAGTTTTTGAACCAAGCTCCTAGGTCATCAACTGACTTTTGGATCTTGTTCCGTATGAAGGGTAGTGAGACACCTTTGCAGTAGATGGCAGTGTCGTCTGCGAAGAGGGAGAGTTGAACACCTTTCGACGGGATGGGAATGTCGTTGGTGAACAGGATGTACAGCAGAGGAGCAAGTACTGAGCCCTGAGGGACACCAGCCTTGATAGTTCGCTGTGAAGAAAGCGTACCTTCGTGTCTAAAACGAAAGGTACGATGTTTTAAATAGGAGGCCACGAGACGCACTAGACGATCGGGGAGACCTATTTTGTAGAGCTTGTAGATGAGGCCTGTGTGCCAGACTCTATCGAAAGCTTTAGCTATATCGAAAAAGACCGCGATGGTCTTATGATGACGAGGATAGAAACCGCTGAGGATATGTTCCACAATGCGGTGAACTTGTTGGGGACATGCGTGTTTGGCTCGGAAACCGAATTGGTGGGGAATGATAAGAGGGTCGCCGTCTGTGGGAAACAGATAGCGCCTCATACGCGTTTGGATGACTCTTTCGAAGAGCTTGCCCATTGCCTTGAGGAGGCTAATGGGGCGATGGCTGGAGGGGAGGTTGAGAGGCTTGCCTGGCTTGGGAATTCCAATCACAGTAGCCTCTTTCCACGTAGTGGGGAAATAACTGAGGTTGAAGCAGGCGTTGAAGATAATAGATAAAAAGGTTAACACCTGCTCAGGAAAGTGTTTTAGGGCTTGGTTGGAGATGCCATCCGCGCCCGGAGCCTTTTTGGGCTTAAGTCCTTTGATGAGGGATGAAATCTCATCATTGGACACAGAGATAGGTTCGGAGGCCGTAGGGGGTGAGTTCCGGCTGCGGACCTCATCCTCCACTGCCTGGACGTGAGAGGGGTCGACGGATTGAGAACTAGGAGAGCATTGAGCGGCAATGCTATCTGCAAAGCACTCAGCCTTTTCCTCGTCCTCGAAGGCAACCGTGCCGTCGGGACGGGAGAGAGGGGGGAGTGTGGGTGATAGCGTCTATGCGGAGGGCTCTAGCCATCTGATAGTACGCTGTGTGAGATGGAGAGATATTCTCCATGAGCTTACTCTTTTCGAGGTCTCGAAATTCAGAGAGGCGGAAGCGGAGTTCTCGTTGAAGACGATTGGCCGCGCGCCTATATTCGGGGGTGGGATATTTTGCTGCTCTCCGGAAAGCAGCTTTTTTTGGCTTTTAATAGGTTGCTAATATGTAGGGGAAGCCCACTATTGTTAGCAACCGGGATGCCCCTTTCGTTCTCCTTAAGGGAGGATTTAATAAGGGTGGAGAGTGAATCGACCGCGGTGTCGATTTTTACGGGACTATCTAAGTCCGACGGTAGGGAGATGGTAGAGTCCTGTGAGTCCAAAGCTTTAGCTAAGGACTCCTTGAACCCCTTCCAGTTAGTGAAGGTTTTCGTGTGTGTTGGGGGAGGTGGCTGATGGCCAAGAATGAGGGAAGCCGGTCGGTGATCTGATCCTAGATCGTCTAGTGTCTCGATTGCTCTGAGGTTGAGAGAAACTCCTTGGAGTAACGCAAAATCTAACACATCGGGGGCGTGATCGGTGTTATCGGGAAAGTGAGTAACACCGAGTGGACTATGGACATTTTTTGAGGGGATAGGTTCCTGAAGGGATGTAACAGGAGGCTATGAGGATGGACTGATGTCCAGTCATAGCTAGCCTGCATACCGTGGCTTCCATGTTGGTAAGCTGCGGAGTAGAAATGGGCGAGCAATGAAGTGTCTTCTTGTAATAGATGGCCGTTCCGCCGCCTCGGCGGTCGGGTCTGTCGTTACGAAGAAGAGAGAAGTTTTTAATAGAAAGGCCTCTAGTGTCCTTAGCTTTGAGATTAGTTTCCTGTAGGAGGAGGAAATCGACTTCACGATTCCGAAGAAAGAGCTTAAGCTCTGGGAGGTTATTTCGCAAGCCGCGAATATTAAATGTTACAAGCGATAAACCCTTAGGTTTGATACGACCGTGAGATTTAGGTAAAGCGATTTGCTCAGTCATTGAAGTTAAGTTAATTAAGTTAACTTAACTTACAACGCTAACAGAAGGTTATTGTGTTCTGCAAGAACGAGAAGGCGTTCTTGGGGGGACTTCGCCGCGCGCAGTTTGCGTGCTACTACGGTTATTTCCCTAACATCGATATTCCTAATAGCGGAATATAGCGTGTTGTAGTCGTCGGGTGTGGGCTCTGCTTCATGTGCGTACGAGGTTGTCCGCGGTGGGTCTGCCTTTTTAGGCCCCCAGGGAAAGACTGGAGGCTGCATTGGCTTGGAGAAGCCCGGAGGGGGGCCGAATTATGCCCTGAGGGGGCCTAGGGGGACCCTGAGAGGGTCGAGAGAAGCCCTGGATGTGCTGAGAAAGCCCTGACGGGGCCGTTGTTGGAGGGCCGGGAATGAGCGGTCATTCAACGGCGGTGGAGCTTGCCTACTGGGGCGAGGTTGAGGTGCGCGTGGGCAACCCCTGTAGTTAGCCGGGTGTCCTGTCTGGTTGCACAGGACACAGGCGGGCGGGGATTCGGCATCTTTGGGCCGGGGACACTCTTTCGTGTTATGTGGTTCAAGGCACTTAACGCACCTGGGTGGGACGGAGCAGTTGGCCGCCGCGTGGCCATAAAGTTGGCAGCGGTGGCACTGCGCCGGGAAACCGGGCCTATGTGGGGGCTCTACCTTCACCCTCGACAGGCCACACACTGTGCGTACCTGCCGGAAGATGGCTTTAGCCTCCGGCACGTTCGATAGGATTACTAGGGCAAGGTTGTATCTCTTGCCCGTTCTGCTGTGCATTTTGTGCACTGCTTCTACGGGGAAACCTTGGGACTTAAGGTCCTCAAGGATTTCCTCGTTAGAGAACTCAAATGGAACGCCTCGGATGACGGCCCTGACTTTACACTCTTCAGGGAGACGTGTACGTGTGGTAGGAGATTCGTTCGGCTGTGAATAGCCGGGTGATTCTGACGGAAGTCCACGATCGAGCTTGGGATGATTTTGATCGCCTCCCCGAGGTTGACGGCATGATCATACTTGATACCTGCGTCGTAGCAGGTTTTGGATAACTGGGTGAATTTTGCCTTGTCTCTTAGGAAGACAGGGGGCGGGACTTGCTTCTTAGCAAGGACTGGGGCACAACGAGAGGCTGGTTTGGTCGGTGTGGGGATGTCTAGTGACATCAGTGGGACGGCGGCAGCGCCGAGGGCTGCGGAGGTTGTGGGAGCGGCAGGGGCCGCTGAAATAGGGGGAGTGCGTTTTAACGCGGCGCGCTTACCGATGCGCTTGGAGGTGATGGTGGTGAAAGTGGACTCCCCGGTTCCGTCGGAGTCAGAGGACTCCGATGAGCCGGAGCCTGAAGTAGTGGCGGGCCTCTTCCGGGAGGTCGACGCCGAGGACTCGGAGCATGCGTACTCCATTTCTAAGGGGGCAGATTCAAGGGGGGGCAAAGGAGTTCCTCGTTTCGAGGTAAGACGCGATTACCGGCGGCGGAAGGTGTGTCTGAGGGGCAGGGAGGGGAGCCTGGGCGGTGATGGTGGCGATGGCGGCGAGGACCGTCTCATTGCCATTTAAACCGAATTGGTTAATGAGGGCGGCGAGTGACTCAGTGAAACTGGATGTGGCCATTTTGGGTCAGTAAGCTAAGCTAGGTAAGGGTGAGGACGGGTCCCTGTTCTCGGTAGAACAGGGACTAGATCGCGAGACGTACTACGACACACTATACACGTAATAATAATAACAAGAAAAACAAGAAAATAAAGGAGACAGTAAAAAAAATGAAAATGATAATGAATTGAAAATGAAAAGCGGAAGTCAGTCAGACCTCCCTGCCCAAAGACAGGGGGGCAAGAACTGTAGCGTGAAAGTGACTCACCGGCAACCTCGACGCTGTTCCGCGTGAGCAGGACAGCGGAGGCGCGTGAGAGCGTGACAGCACTACCGTACTGTACGGGAGCGCGGACCACCTGGAGGCGACCGTCCGAGAACGGCGGCGGACTGAGCACTGCGTCGGCGCTGTACAGCGCGAGCGGGACAGCGGGGGCGCGAGAGCGGGAGAGAACTACCGTACATGAACGAAAGCGCGGACTGCCTGGATGCGACCGCTCGGAAGCGATGCCACAGGCGTAATGAAAAGAAATTACCTAAACTATCGTCATTTTAAACCGCCCGACAGCCCGGCACCGTCATTCACTCTAGCTCCGGCTTTTGAAGGGAAGGGTCGTGTTTCTTGTGCTCAGAACACACATTACGCAATTACACCAGGGTCGATAATTTTAGAAAAGAAAAAAATTAAAGTAGGATGAAACCTATTGGAAAAGGAAGGGAATACAACTAAAATGATAGGAAAAATAAATTACGGGCGATCTGAGGTTGGGAGGGGTAGGGGGGGAGTTTTTAAGGGTAAAAAAGTCCTATCGAAAAAAGTTCAATGGCAAAGTTGTAGATAATAAAAAGATCTACAACTTTTGTATCTATAGTTTTTCTCCATAACCTCAAAATTCATGTGAAAAATCCAAAAAACCACATTTTTGATTTTTTATTTTTCTTTTACAAAAAAATAGTTTTTTCATGATATTTGGTGAAAACTTACCTCTTTATGTCCCAAATACACTGGAATTTTGAAGATTTAAAATATTAATTTTTTCACCCCATTTTGACTCGATATCGAAAAAGCACCCTAATTTTCATCGAAAATTCTCACGTCAAAAGATTTGATTTTTCAAAAAAGTCGGTGGGCTTTTTGTTCGTTGATATCTCTATTTTCTTATGGTGTAAAAAACTATACATTACTATTGAAAAATTTTTCAGAAATTGCAAAAAAAACGAAAAATACTAAAATTCGATTTTTTTTTAAATCTTTATGTACAATTTTGAGGTATTCATTAAAAATTTTACTTTAATTACTCTAAAAACGTTAGGTTCCATGTTAGATTAATAAACAAAAAAATTACAAACCAATTAAACATAAATATTGCAAAAAAACATAGTCGTTGTAAATATTAAAAATACGATTTAAAGGGGATTTTATTAAAAAAATGTGACGACTGCTATTTTTTTCAGTAATAAAAGTTTATTTATTAAATTTTCATTACATTTATATATTAGAAAATCTTATTAGATAGAAATATACACGTAAATCGTACTATTGAATAGAGACATTTTTTAATAATTACATTACACATTATATTATTTTTAAAATCATTAATCTTTGTATTTATCAAAACATAGTATTCAATTCGAATCACTTATTCATCTGTTTCTGTCTTTTTGATGGTATTTCTTGATCGTTAGATTCGACAAGCCTTTCTGACTCTAGTAGATCTTCGACATCTTCAAGACCATCATCGTCTTCGTCTCCAACATTATTTTCGTTCTGCATTGGTTCTTCATCCGCAATTTCATCTGAATCATTAACTTCCTCGTAGATTTTTTCTCCACATTGGCGCATTGTTCAGAACCATGACAATTTGAGCATAAATTTGTGCATTTTAAACCATGTTTTCGGCAGCCACATTTTAAACTATTACATCCAGTTTCACAGCTGCAGCAAATAGTTTTCAGCAATTTTTCCGGAATTAATTCCATTTCTGTAAATTTGGGCATAATTCCATGTTGATGTTGCTTCCAGCGCCAATCTGTTGCTGTCAATTCATTACCCAGCCACGCTTGAAGCAGATAATATGCCCTGTAACAATGTTGTTCTGCTGCATCTTCGGTGGGAGGTTTGGCAATATGAAAGATGATTTAATTTTTGCCAATTGATATTTTTGAAATCTTAATTGATTCAATGTTATATTATCCTTTTTACATTTATAAATAGACTTAATTAATTTCAATCCATTTTTTTTAATATCTTCTTTGTTTACATTTTCGGAACATTTTCGGATGGATACATTAATTTTCACTACTTTTGCCAACGAGGTTACTATAACCTATGCACGGTAACCACCTATTTCTAATATCTTAATTGCCGGTAACTGATGCAATCTAACGTTCTGTCGTAAACTATTGCACTCTGAAACACAACACTTTCGAAACATTTTCCGAAATATCACCCTGATATCGCTTTATTTGTGGATTTAAAAATGATCGAAGCAAGCACTTTTATCAACACGAAATAAGCAATGACGGGTGAGTGAAATTAACATCACAAAATGGCGCACTTTGAGTTTGCGGGGGTGAAGAAGGCTAAAGAGAGGCGCGGAACGTCAGATTCAATTCTTGCAATGTCATTCTATACGAACCATTTTTTTTTTGCTAAGACATTACCTGGCGTGATCTCGAATACTGGCTAACGGTTTTACAGCTGCTACGAAATAACAGGTAGTAAGGCCCAGACCCTCCAAGCCCCTTCCCCACTTCTCTATGAAATACCTTTTGATGGACTACAATTTTCCGAAGGTCTCTCAGGTATATAGGTATAATTTTAAAATAGCAATAAATAGGCATCTACGCATATAATTTAAAGAAAATTTGACAAATTTTTTGTTTATTAATCTAACATGGCACCTAACGTTTTTCGAGTAATTAAAGTAAAAATTTTAATGAATACCTCAAAATTGTACATAAAGTTCTTAAAAAAATTCTAATTTTAGTATTTTTCGTTTTTTTGCATTTTCTGAAAAAAATTTCAATAGTAGTGTATATTTCTTTTACACCATCAGAAAATAGAGATTTCAACGAACAAAGAGCCCACCGACTTTTTGGAAAAATCGGATATTTTGACGTGAGAATTTTCGATTGAAAATTAGGGTGCTTTTTCGATATCGAGTCAAAATAGGGTGAAAAAATTAATATTTTAAATCTTTAAAATTCCAGTGTGTTTGGGACATAAAGAGGTAAGTTTTCACCAAATATCATGAAGAAAACAATATTTTTGTAAAAGATAAAAATAAAAAATGTGGTTTTTTGGATTTTTCACATGAATTTTGAGGTTATGGAGAAAAACTATAGATAAAAAAGTTGTAGATCTTTTTATTATCTACAACTTTGCCATTGAACTTTTTTCGATAGGACTTATAGTTTTGCCGGAAATCGAGATTTACCGATTTTTACTCTTAAAAATCCCCCCTACCCCTTCCCAACCTCAGATCGCCCGTAATTTATTTTTCCTATCATTTTAGTGGTATTCCCTTCCTTTTCCAATAGGTTTCATCCTACTTTAATTTTTTTCGTTTTTAATTATTTTTGACGGCTTTGACCCTGGTCTAAACAAGACGACGTAATATTAAAATAGACACTTAGGTAGTGTTGGCACAATGGGAAATAAGCGTAATAAAAATAAGAAGCGTATGATAAACTTAATGAAGTAAGTATCTACCGACCTATCTACTTACAGTATTAGTGATTACAATATTATGTAGAAATTTAGCATATGACAGGTTTGGTGCAGTGGCTAAGCGATTGGTTGTTGCGCCACTAGTCACAGGTGTTTCTGTATGTGAAAATTTGTGGTTGTAATCGCACCGTCTACGATTCAGAAGAAATCGAGTGTGGTGCAACTTTATGAAAAAAAAAGATAAAGTTACCTAAATAGGTCTGTTGTTGTTTTGTCAATATTCAACAAAATTAGTAGTAATTGTTTTTTATAACGTTGCCCCACTCCAGAATTTCTCCTGAATCGGAGACGGTGCGGTTACAAACACAATTTTCACAACTATCTGTAGGCCATTAAAATATTTGTTCTGTATGGGAATCGAACCCCCGACCCGTAGTGCAGAAGCCAAGCACTTAGTAATAAAAAAATATAAGTGTGTTGGGTGAGTACCTACCTACAATATCTAACTATAAAGAAATAAAAGTAACTTACTTATCCGTCCTTACCTTATCGGTACTCCGTAGTGCACTGGCTTAGCAATGAGTTGCTGCGCTGGAGTCCGTGGGTTCGAATCCCGCACGAAACAATTATTTGTATGACCTACAAATAATTGTTCCGGATCTGGATGTTTGTTTTTGTGCAATTTATATTTGTAAACTGCCTCCATGATACAAGAGAAAATAACTTATCTGACTATAGTGCTACCTACTACATAAGTACATAAAAATTATGGACCTATTGAGTACTGACGTACCTTGATAGTTTAGCTTTAGCTAAATTGTGAGTACGTGAGTATTTTCTAACTACCTAAACATGTAACAGATATGTTACTAGTACACGTGGCTACATAATTACCAAACTACACTCTCCAGTATAAGCTGATCTCAAGTTGTAAACGCATTACGTACAATGAGAGGTCAGCTTTTACTGGAAAATCCTCTTATAGTGAAAGGATCTGCCCATTGTTGGTTTAGTACTAAGCTTGAGTTTTATAGTTTTCGCCGTGTATGTATGTAACGTGACAGCCGTTTACGTATGTAATTATGTTGGTACCAGGTCCATGCAAGTACCTACATATACATTAGGGATGGGCCGAATATGGATTTCACCGAATACGAATATTCGGCCGAATATTCGGTTAAATATTTACCGAACCGAATATTCGGCCGAACATTATTCGGCAGGATAACCTCGGGACTTAACCAATTTATGTCGAAACTTGTTACCGTAAAGCACACGGGATTAGCGCAGGACCCTGCCTCTCGCTTCCCGCCACACCTGACATGTTATCAGCATCATCTAGTACTGAGCAAATTGCCGGCACATGCTTATGTTTTGACTATTCTTGTGATAAAAAAGTATTTCGTTGTTTTATTCTTAACTAAGAGGATACCTTGAAAATGAATCGAAGTTTTGAGGGCGTGGTTTATTCCTTTGTCGGTGAAGCTAACGGACGACTGGTAGTATCAAAATGAAAGTGATGCAATGACTTCATAGTACGCAAATTATGAGATAGCCATACCGAGCAAGCGCTCGGAAAAAAAAACATTTTTATTTATTTTAACAAAACTTCGTTATGTATTAAAAAAAAAACTGGTTTATGAGAACTTATATATTTACTATGCTTTAAAATTAATTCCATGAAATTATTCGTAAAGATGGTGTCATCAAGAAATGTAAATAATTATAGCCTACTTTGCAATTTTTTTCTATCGAGAAAATTACATGATATCGTGTTTTCCTTTTATGCAATCCAAGGGCATGTAGTCAAAAATCTTATACCAAAATTTTGGTTTATAATCTATAAAACTTATAAAAAAATGTTAAATAGAAAAACCACCAAATTTTCGAGGTATTACCTTAAAGTTAAAGTTATAGTCTATATACGGACCACTCCTGGTCATAGGCCTCCGCTGATTTCTGAGAGGGTTATAGGGCAAGGAATTGTCTACCGCACTGCCCCAATATGCTTGTTGGCGAACTTCACATGTCTTCGAAATAATTTTTTTCTTATTTCTCGGACATGCAGGTTTCCTCACGATGTTTTCAAAATTTTTGTAAATCAGCACTTAAAACTGCAATTAATAATTTCATTGGTGCCAGCGGGGATCGAACATGGTTTGGTCGTGCACTGTGAAATTTACAGCGAGCGCTAACCATCTGAGATACCATGGCTCTTTACTCTTAGTGAATAAGGTAAAGATCTGTAAGAATTTTATTCTTAGTGAAAATTGATAGTTATATGATAAAAATGAGCGGCAGGAGATTTACTATTTGGACTTATTTTAGAGAAACTGACGACCAAAGTAAAATGAAATGTACTATTGTAATGTAATGTTTCTTTGTTTGATTATAAAAATATTTTATCAAGTTTCTATTTGCCATAATCAGAAATAAATCCACAGTGCCTCAAAAACATTAATGTATAGATTTATGCATTTGAGGCACTCTTAGAGTAAGTAGATTTAACCCATAAATAAAATATAATTTCAACAGTAAAAGACATCGCATTACTCAATTCGTACATTTCAATACATTGGACACTATGAAAAAACGTGATGGCTGACGTGAAGAAAACGCTGGACGACCTCAAACTGGGGGACGGAATTACAGCTCCCGTAGTAGCTACAACACCTTCGCTTCGTGGATTCAAAGTGCCACCGTTCGACGGGACTTCTTCCTGGGCAGCTTACAAAATCCAGTTTGAAGCAGTTATGAAGGCGAACGGCTGGAATAAAAGTCAGGCCATGACTGCTCTCACGCTAGGCCTGCGCGATCAGGCCTTAACTGTTCTGGAAGCTCTCGGTGAGGAAGTGACTTATGAGCAGCTCATTGAGGCATTGGAGGCGAGATATGGCGACGCTCACCTGGAACACGTCTTTCGTGCGCAGCTTAAAGATCGCGTGCAGCGCATCAATGAAAACCTGCAGCAGTGGGCTCTAGAGGTGGGGAAGCTGGTGCGAAAAGCCTACCGGGCTGTACCTGCGCTCATTGAAGGGAACCTGGTGCAGACATTCATCGACGGCATCCGCGAACTGGAAGTCAGAGCTGCTGTTAGCTCGCGCACCACGAGACGCTTAAGGACGCCTTGGCCCATGCACTGGAGGTGGAAGCCCTGCGGCAGGATCTTCGTTCCCATCGCGTTAGGGAGGTTGCAGCAGCTACAGTTCGCGACCGCAATAATGGATACAGGCCTAGGTGCTATAGCTGTGGGGAAACGGGCCATCTTAGATCCCGCTGCCCTAAGCGAACTGTAGAAAAGGAAGTTGAGCGATCTCGAGAGAGGAGTGCGGCTAACGGCACCACCTGGCGGCGTCAGGATCATCGCTCCCCTCACGCTAGGGAGGTTGCAGCCGTTACGGTTCGCGACCACAATAAAGGATACGGAAGCCCTAGGTGCTATAGCTGTGGGGAAAGGGGCCATCTTCGATCCAGCTGCCCTAAGCGAACCCTAGAAAGGAAAGGTGAACAATCTCAGAAGGGAAGTGCGGCTAACATCGCCGCCCAGCAGCAGCCGGGATACGACTTTACTATCAGACATCGCAGCGGGAAATCTCATGGCAACGCAGATGCATTGTCAAGAAGACCTTGTCCTGAAGATTGGAAACATTGTACTAGGCAAGAGAGTAAGGAAGTGGTATCCGTGAGGATGCTCAGGACAGACCACCTCAGCAACGAGCGGAAGGACAGCCTACGACATGCACAACAGGAAGATCCGGACATCAAGCCGATTCTGGAATGGATGAAGGCCCGTGCTACCAAGCCTAAGTGGAGCGACGTCTCAGCGATGAGTTCAACCACGAAAAGCTATTGGGCCCAATGGGACAGCTTGCTGATTCAGGATGGAGTCCTGTGCCGTAAATGGGACAATGGTCGAGGAGACAGCTGTCGTTTGCAAATGGTTGTCCCTAAAGCCAAAGTGCCGAATGTTCTACAACTGTGCCATAATGGTCGTTCAAGAGTCCATCTGGGAGTTAGACGAACTCTACTGAAGGTCCGAGAACAGTTTTACTGGGTCCATTATCGTGACGATGTCGAGGATTGGTGTCATACATGTACAAGTTGTGCGGCTGTGAGGGGACCTCAGACACGTAGTAGAGGAGCATCGAAATTGTACAATGTTGGTGCACCATGGGATAGGACAGCCCTTGACATTGCGGAGCCGTTACTGAAAGGCGCAAGAGGGACTCCTAAGATCGTCCATGTGGATCGCCTGGCGCGTTATCATGGGGCCGATAATGCTCTGGACGAGCATGTCTTAGGAGGGGGCAGTATTGCGCGCCTAAGTTGACGTCATGTACCCGGCACTAGCGTCATCTAGTGTCGGGGACGAGAGCGAGGAGAGCTTTCCAGAAAATGATAACACTAATCTCTCAACCGACAGCGCCATCTAGTATCGAAACGAAGAACTAAGCTTCTAGAAGCCCGACGCTCGAACTTTCGACGCCTTGTCGATTGGCGGGCGTATTTACTTGAATATTCTGGATGTTTCGGTGATAATGTGTATTTAAAGGCGCTGCAAGATGCGATCGGGGAAGTATTGAATTTGGCGCGACAAGCGAAGCTTCGGAGCGGAATAAAGTGAATCAGTGTGATTAATTAAATAAATAATAATTTATTAGTGTTTTAAGTTTAATTAGTGTAAAGTGAATTAAAGTGTAAATTTTGGTAATTCAATCGGCAGTTTTTATTGTCACGAACCTCAAGCTCGTAACAATATTGAAGTTATAGCAATTGGACGGTAACAGAATAAGTCCTCCCTGTCATCTTTTTTAAATAATGGTTTAATAATGGACGTTTTAAGAACTTCAGGAAATACACCACATTCAACACATAGGTTTATAATATGACTCATTACTGGGGCAATTGTGTTTACTACGTGTTTTATTACTTTCGTTGAAATGTCATCAAAAGCAGTCTATTTGTGTTTTTAATGATTTTATAGTTAATAGTATGTCATTATGTGTAACGAAATTAAAGAAAAATTAATTGTATTTATTATGTGTCAATTATTAGAATATGTCATATTATTTTTGTCATCTATTGCATATACTTGGTCAATGTAATGATCATTAAATGCCTGCGCAATGTCTTTTGGATTCGTTATAAATTTATTATTTATTTTAATTCGTGTTATAAAATTTCTACTAAACTCTTTATTATAATTTTTTCTTTAGCTATTAACAATTTTCCAAATTGTTTTTGTCTTATGAGGTGATAAATTAACAGTGTGATTGTTTTGAGCTTTTGGTGTTAATTTAATTTTTTTAATCTATTTAAATAAGTCCTAAGCATATTTTTATTGTTTTGATTAGGATCTCTTCTATATTGCCACAAAAGGTGACGCTTACGTTTACAACAAAATTGTATGCCTTTTGTTATACATTTTTGTTTCGTAATTGTTGAAATTTGTGCTCGAAT
Organism: Parnassius apollo; assembly: GCA_907164705.1. NCBI lineage: Eukaryota > Metazoa > Arthropoda > Insecta > Lepidoptera > Papilionidae > Parnassius > Parnassius apollo. Next base: position 5,410,313 of record CAJQZP010001576.1, read on the forward strand.
AACAGGAAAACAAAGATTATAAAATAATTCATTATAAAATTTATTAAAAGCCTCACTAGATGAGCTGCTGGTATAAACATCTGTAAATCAAATTTTATCTATGTAATACTTGAATTTGTTTAAGTTTTCTGTTGAATAATCTCGTCGTTTTGTATACCAATATTTTAATGTGCGTGGTGTTTTCACTGAAAACTTAAATACCTGAGCAGTGTGATCAGAAAGTCCTAAATCTAAAATGTCACTTCTCCCTTTTCCAACATTGTGTATTATATTATCTATGCAAGTGACAGCTGAAGTGACAGATTCTTCTCGGTTTATCAAGTTCTAATTTTAAATTGTTATTTTTAGAAATAATACATTCTTCGGTTTGCGTAGATTTATCGAATAATTTGTTAGAATGAATACAATTATATGAAATTACATGATTGTTTGTTATTTTGTATGCGTTAATTTTTATTTGATATTTATTGCGTAATATCTTTTAGCAACGAGCGGCAAACAAAATAGAAAAAAATGACATAAATGGTACAAAACGATCAAAACCCATCTCTACGAATATACAATTTTTATGACGATTACAAATATATCTCAGTTCATAATTTATTTATTTTTTCATTTAAAAGTTTGTTATATGGAATTTCGGATATAATTACATTTGTATTTGATAAACAATTCAAATAAACTTCTATATTACACTTAAATTCAAAGGGGTTTTTGTCGTTAATTCCCCCCCATAATTATGACGTAATCTTTACTTGTGAGTGACAACAATTCCTGTTTAAATGAGGATAATAACGATCATACATTTTCGCACCCGGTTTCCATAGACAAGTGACTAAAAATTCATCTCCGATAAGGTTTTGAAGGCAGTAACGAACTCCTCGACCCCGTTGATCGGCGATGATAAATATTTTTCTTTTAGTGCTGTATGTTGGAATCGTGGAGCTTATTCCATTCTTTACTATTATTTTTGTTTGAGATTGCGAAGGCGTCAGGTATGCGGTGCATGTGGAATGACTCTCGATGTACTCTTTGGCTTCTTTTTTTGTTGTGGATCATATTACATTACCCTGTATTTTTTTAATATTTTGGTTTAATTTTTCTATTTGTCTGTTTGCTTCTTCCAATTCTTGTTCAAGTTTTTTTTTAATTTAGTTTTCAATATTATTACTTGTGTAATACTTTTCTTGTGGGATATGGAATTTGTTTTCGTAGGAGTTTTACCCATAGCTATAACGTTTTTAATTTTTTTATGACCGGAGAAGACATTACTGAATTTTCAGAAATAGGTACCAATTTTTTTCATTAAACTAGAGTATTTTCTCTTTGGGCTAGAGTTTTTTTAGGTCCGTGTTTTATAGCGATAATCGCACCACTTCTTCGTTAGCAGATTCCAGTAATAATTTTTGTTCATTAATATGACGTTGTAAGTTTTTTGTGTAGTCATTTTCCGTGATGGAAGTGTTTGGTGAACTTAGCGTAGATGTGTCGAAAGGATTCGAATAATTTATATTGCATTCATCGATAATTATTGAAAGATCTGTAACTTATTTCGATTTGTGTTTTCGTAAAGTGATGTTTGTTTTTTTCCATTATTATTGTCTTTTTAAAAGCATTAAAATTACAAATCACTATAATTAACAAAATCATTTCAGATCAGTAGTGACATCTGTTGTAGGTCATTCTAGTGTTTTATTACCTATCAATGTATGCTAGTCAGTAGTACCATTAAATTTTGAAAGGTGGCGCTACTTCCAAGTTTTTAAAAAATAAAAAACGGTCTGTATAATTAAAATATATATTAAATTTGTTGAAATCGCAGTTGGTCCGATCATTCTACACTTCACTATATATCGTTTTGTATCAGAGCACTGTGAGTACACGTTCACAATCCCTTGAGATATCAAATTTATCCGAATTAGTCACTGTTAAAATTATTTTTATTTCGCAGTATTTTTGTTTATTATACACCACGAATACCTTGAATAACACTGGTGTCGTTTATTAGTGTGTTTATTGTTACTTTATTACACTAAACTAAACAGTTATCTGTTTAAAACTTATAAAAACAGTTAAAATAAATTAAAATAATAAGAGCTCGTACAGAACACTGTTTATTCCAATATAGAAGGCTAGGATCTGATAAGTAGCGATGAAGTAAGCTATTTGCTTATCAAACTCTTTATTTATAGACCAAATAGACTTGGTAGATTTCTATTCACGATACGTGATTTAGTTCTGCAGCATATGCTGTAAGAAAGATTAGAAGTCTAACCAATTTTGAGACAGCTAGATTAGTTTATTTTAGTTACTTTCATAGCGTAATGACTTACGGAATTTTACTATGGGGTAATGCGACATATTTGTTTCGCAAAAGAGAGCCGTACGGGCGATTTACAACTTAAATTGTAAAGAGTCCATTAGAGAAAAATTTAAGGAAATAAACATATTAACTTTGGTATCACAATATATTTACGAAAATGTAATGTATGTATATAAAACATAAATAACTTTCATAAGAATAAAGATGTTCATACTTTAAACTCTAGGAACAAACATAACAGAATTAGTAATTTATTTATGGGGCAATGTATACCTACGCTTTTACAACAAAATCCCAGAATATGTACAAAATTTGTCAATAAACAAGTTTAAATGTTTTATTAAGGAAAAATTGTACAAAAAGGGTTATTATAATATACATAAATGAATACATAAATGAAAATAACCCCTGGGAATGAGGTGATCGCCACCATGCTGGATCTATAGAAAATCATTCGAAAATTGTAACAAAATAAATTTATCGTAAATTTAAATATGTTTAAAAAAATCCCGCTGGGTTTCTTGCTGGTTCTTCCCAGGACAGAGGATTTTTGCGAACCAGTGGTAAATTAAAAAATGACTTTCAATAAGTATTTTATATTAATCTATGTTGAATAAAATCATTCATTTCATTTCATTTCAAAATGCCAACCCAACAAAAGACAATAACAAAATCTCGACCGACAGGTGGCTCTACAGTTTTTTTTATATATAGAATAAGAGTGACAAACGAGCACAGTCCACCTGATGGTAAGTGGATGCTGGGGCCCGTAGATATCTACATTTATCAACTTAAAACGCAGATGCGTTGTCACCCCTGAGGACTAAGATGAGTTGCCTCGTTGCCAGTAAAAAAGGGTCGGAAACACAGCAGTATTAAGCGACTATTTTACGTATTATTCTGTGAGATCGTGGTCCTTCCCCGGTCGAGCCGAAACATTTTTTTTGCGCCCGAAGCAAATATGGGCAACCCTCCGGAAAGCGGGGGAGGGAGGCGGGGAATGCTCATAGCATACCACGCAGCCGGCTGCGTGGTTATGTGGAGAATTTTACCCACTAAACACCGTCTTTTAGGAATTGGCCTAACGATCTGTCTAGAGATCTCTAAGCCGTATACGAACGCGACCCTCCTTGGCAGAAAGGAGGGCGCACCCGACCCACTGCTACAAATAAAATATAGCGGCAGCGTAGCTCTACCACGTGTTGAGTTATCGAAGTGAATTTAGAGTGAAACTCATCGCGCCACGCCACCTACAGGAAAGATTAATCGTCTTCCGGGTCAGCTAGTAGAAAATGAAATGCCATCAAAAACTTACGTACTTAGCTAACCTAACACATCTTATAGTGGCCATATCAATATTAAAATCTTTTATGTTTTAAAATAATAGATTGACTTGGGCCATCGCATGAAAACACAGTGCATCTCACAAGTAATACATATTATATTAAATTAGATTGTTTAGTGCGATTGATTGTTTTCATGCGATGGCCAAGTCAATGTATTAATTTAAAACATAAAAGATTTTTAATATTTATATGGCCACTATAAGATGTATTGTTAGGTTAGCTAAGTACGTAATAACTTAAGACAGAAGGACCCTTAAGTAAATACTGAATAATTTAACCGACTTGGTATTACATGGATCTCACAACTTTTTACGGTAGAAGAACTGAGTTGCGAGCCTTGGTTTTTTTTACAAGTTATGTTTTTGATGGCATCTCATTTCTTTTTGTAGATAGTCCCAATTTTTTTCCTTTCCTTCTACTTCTTTAATACCAACATCGTACCTTTATTCCGTTATATTATACATAATATACAGGTACACTGATTCAATCACTGTAAATGTAACCTTGTAATCCTATATATTTATATGGGATTACAAAGTTACTTATGCAGTTGGTGTATCTAAAAAAACTGGACCAAAATCGCAAAATATTTTAGTTTTTTCTTAATTTATACACTAAACCCTAATTGTATTCTAAATTTAAAGCTTCTATGTCTGCTAGAAGTGCCTTAGAGTTTTGATGATCGGTCAGTCAGTGACAAAATTAAGAAACTTTGACTAGTTATAATTCTTAAACTACTGGTTCAAATTTAATTAATTTTAAAAATATACCGTGTCTATATACAACGCCTGCTTGGTTTCTGAAAATTCAGGTTTCTAGTTTTATCCACAATGAAGTTGTAGGGGGTCGAAAATGGCCTGAATTGCTTCGAGAAAAGGATGCTTTTTTGCCGTGCCACTTTTTTGTTGCTCGACTTGGCGGGGGCACTGCCGTGTCCCAAGATTGATAATTTGTTGGACATTCTTTGCACTTTTCACTCAAAATCTCCTTATACTTACAGATAAATAAATATACAAATAAGGAAATAACTTCAATCCAATCTAATTGTTAAGCATGATATGGATCGATTCAATTCACACAAGATCTAGGAACAGTGCCCGTCTGTATATAATATTTGACTTGTGATATTTATGCACTAACATTTCTAACGTTAGTTTATACATATCCATGATTAACATATGATTTAGCTCTAAGTCTTGACGCTACTTTCTTTTGCCAATATTGTGATACGCTTTACATTACACTAAGAACCAAAGCACAAATATATTTTATCAGTTATATAGAAGATATATACCGAATATTTTGATATAGTAGTCAAAAATTTACCGTAAATAGGACAAGTAAAATCGAAGGCAAATAAAACAAAATAAATAAGTGGACGTTGACATATTTAATTACAAATTAATGATTTTAATTGTAAACTCATTCGTTAGTTGCAAATTTATTCCAGCCGCGCGAACATTTGTTTTTATAGTCTGCTTTTTCCAAGGGACGCAAGTGAGCAGCAGCAACGCGGTCGCTAAAACATAAAAAAACTTATTAAATAATAAAATAATAGCCTTATGAACTTAGGAATGAGGCCTATGTTCAGCAGTGGACTTATGAAGGGTTGTAATGATAACGATGATGAACTAATATAACCTTTCTTCTTTCTTTTTCTTTTATAGAAGAGGGGACAAACGCTGCTCACCTGATGGTAAGTTACTTCCCCCGCCTATGAACAACCGCAACAATAGGCGAATTGCAGGTGCGTTGCCGGCGTTTTATAAAGGAGTAAGCTCTTTTCTTTAAGAGTCGTGGTAGCTCAAATGGTTAACGCTCGCTGTAAATATAACAGAACGCGAGTAACCCGGGTTCAATACCCGCCGGTACCAATGAAATGGTTAATTGCAATTTTAATTGCTGATTTACCACGTTCTCGGCGGTGAAGGAAAACATCGTGAGGAAACCTGCATGTCTGAGGAATAAGGAAAAAATATTTCGAAGACATGTGAAGTTCGCCAACACGCATTGGGGCAGCGCGGCGGACACTTCCTTGCCCTAAAACCCTCTCATAAATGAGGGGAGACCTGTGCCCAGCAATGGGACGTATATAGGTTGTAACTTTACTTTACTTAAGCTCTTTTCTTGAATGTCCGTAAGTCGTATCGGTTCAGAAAAATCGCCAGTGGTAGACAATTCCACATAGAAGTTGTACGAGAAAGAAAACTCCTAGTAAAACACACAATGGTGGACCGCCAAGCATCTAGATGGTGAGGATGGTATCGTGAGTTTTGACTTAATGTACGTTCGTGAAATTTGGCGGCTGGAACTAATTCGAAAAATTCCTCAGAACACTCCCCATGGTAGATGCGATAGAAAACGCAAAGGGATGCAACATCCCTACGCTGCACCAGTGGATCGAGCCGATCAGAAAGCACTCGGTCGTCGACGACTCGAATCGCTCTGCGCTGGATGAGGTCAAGTGGAAGGAGCTGGCACTGGGGTGCCCCGGCCCAGAGATGAGAACAGTGAGGCCGAACTTGCGCTTTGTAAAGTTGCAAGCAATGTGCCGGCATGAAATGCTGTTTCGCTCTGCTGAGAACACTAAGCTTTTTAGAGGCCAATTTGGCCTTCCACTTCAAATGCCCAGGAAACTGCACACTATTCGATATGTCGATGCCAAGGATTCTGATGCTAGCTGAGGCAGCAAGAGGAGTGCCTTCAAACTGAGGAGATACGACAAAGGGGTTCTTTTTAGCGGTTAACGGGCAAACTTGTGTCTTCTGAGGATTGAATTGGACTAAATATAGTCGCCCCCAATCCGAGACTTTGTGAAGCAAAGACTCGACTTCAGAGACAAGTTTGTCCCGGTACTCGGCGACGTTTTCCCGAGAAATATTGGCACGGCCGGTATATAAGGCATCACCAGTGCTGTGGTCTGCATAGCAATGAATGTAAAAAATGAATGAATTCTCTCTAATCGTTCTCTTTTTAATATTTTTTAATTACTACCACTTACATCTAGTTCTCACCACTCCATGGATAGACTGGCAGAAAATGGTTAATGACATTAAGTCCGCCATTTGTAGCATATTTTTAGATGCAATAAGGATTTAAAACAAATAAATAGAACGTAAATCAAGTTTAATCAAGAATGCAGCTCTATTCGTCTGTAGATAAGTTGAAAATAGAGCTTTAAGGAGATGTCATGATAAAGGCACACGCATCGTCTCATTTCTGAGAAGGTAATGGAGCAGTTATTCCGCCGCGATGTTCCAGTTATATAAATCGGTTCCACTTTTTCTCAAAAAAAATATTTCTTAAAAACATGCAGGTTTCATTACAATGTTTCCTTCAGCCGATAAGCACTTGGGTCAGTCGACACTAAAAACACAGCTCCTGAGCTACCAGGGCTTTTAATTAAATGTATACTTACGCAAACTCTTCGTAAGTCTTCGCAGTATGAATAGCGTCACATTTGACATCGTTGACGCGCGAGTACCTTCTGTCCTCCTCAAGGCATTGTCTCAATTGTCCCTCCATGGCAGTGAAATCATCGGCACTTAACGGTTTATCCATTTCTTGAATAACGAAGAACACAATCTGTAAATATTTTAGTAATCTTCTAATATATAAAAATTAATGTTTGTTCGTATTTTATGCGCTGCCGTACCGTTCATCAGATTGTAGTAAAACTTTGTCAACATATTGCTTGCACTTCAGGCAAGGTTATAGGTATAGTTGGACACGGTAGGTGGCGCTGTTGTAAAGTTGAGATATCAAACGTGCGAAGCCGGGTCAGATCACTAATATATTTATAAATATTGATTTTGATTGATATAGATGCGTAGGTATATGGATGTAAAGGAGGTGAGAAAGGTATTGTCAGGATCGTTACAAAAAGTAGTCCGTAGTCTTTGCTTACCCCTCTTCGCTGTGGGTGACAGGTGCGAGTGTTTATGTGATTAGGTATGTATAAATAGATACTAGCAACTTAACACTTTCTCTGCGCCCTCTTTTCCCAAAAGAGGGTCGCTCATGATAAGGCACAATACAGCTTAATCAGCCGGCTGCCTGTCCCCAAAGGCGGTTTTTAGAGGGTATCACTTAGGGTCCCCGGTAGGACAGTGAGCCCCTCATAACCACGATAGACCGGCTATCGTGGTATGCGTAATGCATTTTCCGCCTCCCTACGTATAGGGTAGCCCTTTAATTGCTTCGGGCGCAAAAAAAAAATTAACACTTTCAGATATGGCGCTTCCTTACTTACATACGTGTTATTTTATACCATTATATCATATATATTATATTATTATATCATATATTATAGATATCGAATAAGAGTATGTTATAGCGTTCTTCATATCGTAACAAAACAATACAACTTGAAATTACTTCATCAGCTCGTATATGCGTATTATTTATGAGTTGGTAAAAATTCTACTGCAGTAGGTACATAGACCTTTCTCATAATAGGACGAGTTTCTACGTTGCCACGCTTCACATGCAGATTGGCGTTCGCAACACCAGACTTCACCAGTTTGATTTCATCACTGATCTACTCGTTTATTAATAGAGATCTTGGGGATATTTCCCTAAACAACTTTTTGTGATACCCGAGGGAAGAGTTAAAGATTATTTAATACCGGCTCCGGCTGCTCCGGCCGCGCCCCTTAACAGGTTTATATAGGCCTTTTCCACCGAAACATCTAGAACGTTCTAGCAAATACTGGTCCCGACCGACTAGGTCTAGAAAATTCGAGTGTGAACTTTTCTAGAAAGCTTAGTTCTTTTATTCGATACTAGATGGCGCTAGTGCCATGTACCAGGCATCAACTGTGGCGCGCAACAATATACAATGTCATATTTATATAATCGTAGAATATACACATTAAACACAAATGATAAAAATCTATAATAATATAATAAAGCGGAAGAGTTTCATTGTTTGTCAACTCACTAATCTCTGGAACTACACATTTGAACAATTCTTTTTGTGTGTTATAGCCAGATTCACGAGAAAACAGTATAAGCTATCTAACTCTAGATTTCATCTCTCAGCTAGCGTTTAATATTGATTTTTATTAAGCAAGTTAGAAGAAAAACCGCTCCCGAAATGATTTATCCGCTTGCGCAGGCGTATGTAATAGTTAGTGATACGTAAATATAATATTCTACAAAGATATAGATCTTTTTTCCACCTAAAAAATGTCCGCAATACAATATGGTACATGCCTTTCTTATACATAAGCCACGATAAGGTATTTTATAACGAAAAATTATTGAACATTAAAGTGATTTATGAGCATTATAATTAGGCATGATATATTAGTATTAATCCTTATGAATAAAAGTTACTTTATCATCAAGACAATTTTATGAAGATAAACTTTGCTATTTATAGCATGTTATTAGCATAGTTTAAGATTAATTGAAAAGTTAAAATAATTCAACACTGGGCTCGGCGCGTGAACGACGCACTAGCCCTAGCCGCCCTATGAGAACCAAGAGAAACCAGCAGTGAATGCTTCAATCAGTGAGGTTAGTTTAAGACAAAGACACTTAAGTATGTAGTAGTAATAGACCGGACATCAGCAACAAAATTGTCGTCTGTAACTTTTGTCCTATAGGATATATCTCCGATTTTTGGCATTTAGTCTAAGTGACATCACTGAAAGGTCAAGACGCATTCGTTTCATAAATTTAAAAAATATTTTCAAAGAAAATATGCCCGGTTGTGCATTAAAGTTTAGTAAGTCACGATATGGAGCAAAAAATGAACATGATTTTGGTTTCTTATCCTAAGAATAATGTACCTATATTTACCAAATAATCTTTAAATTTTATTATTTCTGGTGGACTGTTCCAGAAGAAAGAAGAATTATTGTAATAAGTGCCCTCTGTTATCCAGTAACGTCACTATTTATTTACAAGTATGTTAGTAATTGACGACGTGCCTAAAACCGATTTTAACCTTATATTTAGAAGCGTCACCTAATGGGAAATAGCTAAAATGTTTTCCAAACAAATATTCAGCTTAGTATTGCTATTTTGCGCTAGAGGGCTTAACACATGCGCGTACTCACAGTTTTTGTATGCAAATGTTCCCGATGTCCGCTCTATAGTTATTATATTTTTAAATCTCTTTGTTTTTAGAAAAGAGTGCAGGTACTAAATAATCGATATCACTTATAGTTTCCGCGCAATCTCAATCTGCCACTAAATATGAACATTTTTTATCATTTATCGACTTTTTTCTCAAAGTTTATTTTTCTAGAAAATTTCCTACTTTACCACCAAGATATGTATGACTGAACTAAAGAATAGAATATGTTGTTTAGGAAGATGTACAATTTATTTCTAAACTCTTTCCATTCGTCCCACGGGACGAAATGAGATAGGGGATAGGTATTCTTACACCGCCACTACATGCTTGAATAATACCTAGTAAACTCAATAAATACTCAAACAATTTATGCTATATTTTAACTTTGTATTAACTATTTACCAACACAAAAATAGCACGATTAAGTACAAATTACCTTTTTCCCTTTTATTTCCAACAGACGAAAACTCTTTGGTATTTATATATCAACCAAACAATTTCGTTTCCATGGTTATACTTAAAGAGTACATAATCACTACCTACTTTTAAATTAGATCCAAAGATTATATATACCTACTCTTTGATCGTATCAAAAAAAAAATCTTGATATTTTACATCTAGGTTCCACTATAAAAAACTATCGTGCGCCACCTGAAGCGAGTGAGGATCAACTAATATTTAATATCATTCAATACATTACACGAAACGACAGGTGCCGAATTCACTAATTTTCATTTTATATTGTCCTCAAAATTTAATTCATTATCATCATTAATCATGAGCCACCTGCATCCATCGACTGCTTGCGTGGGTCATCAGGTCGCTCTACCTACTCTTCCGACTCTAGCGGAGCCGCACTGTTGTTGCAGTGGTGGTGGGACCACAGGGGAAGAGGAGTGGCGGTATTGCGAAGCGGCGCCCTCCCAACCCTTCGTAGCCGAAACTTGGTTTGCGATGGAACCGTTGACTAGATCCGCCGATCGGGTCAGGGAGGCTAGTGCTTCAGTGTTTGTTTTACTTGGCCCTATGGCGTCTACGCATTGCACACGCGAGCGGTCTCTTACATTAGGTGAAGTTAGAAGGCCGCGGAGGAAGGCGCGCTTTGTGTTCTGGTTTGCCTTACCTGAAAAATGGAAAAAGCAGTCCTCTCCCGGAGTAGGGTCCGCCATGGAGTGGCCTGCCCGCGTGCTCCCGTTACGGATTTTATGTCGCAGAGAAATTATGTTTAGTAAAGTGTAAATATAGTAAATAGTTCTAAAAACAGTCTTCTTTACAAAATCTGCGTAATTTCTTTCAAGAGTTGCTTTGAAATGAACGCGTTACACAACTACACGTGTTTACATTAACAAGCAAGGGTTTTTCTTAGAACGCTTACTTCACATATTGTCTTTACGTAATGTCCTGGAGTGTTCCGTACCCACTCGAAGTGTATCCTCGCTTACAATGTACCCGTGTAAGTTTCCTTTTTGTGTTTGCTTACTGTCTTACGCATGAAAAAGCCTCTTAAATCTTCAACTTTGTTTTTTTTTTAAATTATTATTAAGGACAACAGTTGTACAATAAAAATTACAATTCAAATCTTATGTAAATAGATAAACTAATTACGCAACCAACACCGTTATCCACAAAATTACCGTACTAATTAAAGTTATAAGGCACAGAGAACACAAATATAAAATAAAATAACTAAAAACTAGAGGTAACAATGCATAATAACTACAAATACTAATACTAGCTGTTAACAGCAAAATCATGAATATTACACATTTATTACATAGAAAAAAATAAAACGATTTAGATTAACGTTATAAGATTGTAAGAAAAAAGTAATAATAATAATAAAAATAAAAATTACAAGTCATTCAATACAAGTTTTATAGCTTTTCTAAATATATTTATCAAACGCTATTTACACAAAACTTGAACACTTCAATGGAAAATGCGATATCTATCCTTAAATTGCCTGTCATCAGAGTGTAACAACGGACTAAAATATGCACGAGCTCATGCTTCAACAATGGCGTTATCGTATTATAATCTATAATGATTAGTTACTAATGCCTTAGTGCCAGCAAACATCCTACATCGTTCACAAAAAACGAAATAAAACTACCTCTTCAACAATTATTCTCACTCTACTATCTCACTGTAAAAATCTATGTGAAAACTTTTTCGATAGCGATGGCGTAAAGTTACGTCTCGAACGATTAAAATTGTCGCTCACACTCGCAAAATTCTTGCGAAAAACAATAAACACGAGCGTTAACACAAGTGTTAACGCTCGTATTTCCAATGCCAGTTACAGATACGTGATACCGTTGTCGAGGCAAGCCTAGCATCTGGGCGGCGTTCTCAGATATCAGTGAATAACGTTCTCACTGTCGAATGCGAGTCAGTGGTCGATATCGACGAATTATTAAACTCGCATTTATTTGTTTATTTATTTAATCTTTATTATACACCTTATATACTAAGGGATATAAAGGGCGGACTTAATGCCTTATGGCATTTTCTGCCAGTCAACCCTGGCTGATTTGAGAAACTGTGGCAGGTGTAATCAATGATTCATAAATAAATAAGGATATAAAACAAAATAAAATGCAAACGAATAGAATAGATATATAGTTAGTAAAATATACATACTTACTTAATATATAATATAAGACAAATAATAAATATACAGGGTTACTGGTAACTCGACGTATTCCCGCCAAGGCGTGATAGTTGGGGTCATAACCTATCAAATGAACCATAAAATGCATTATGCAAATGTGGACCAATTTCGAGATATTTAAGTTTAATTATTTTTTTCAAAAATCCCAAAAGTCTGGTGTCAAAAATTTCTAAAAATAACTTACAGTTGTATTATTTTCATTTTATTATTTTTACTTAATGAAAACCTGAATACTTATTTATCAATACTACAGTGTGCAAAAAGTCTCATCATTTTCGAAGTAACGCTACTAAAAGTACAACTTTTTCCAAACAGAAGATAAGTAATTAAAAATTAAAATGATTTTGTGAAAAATAATTGTATGTGACCAATTGTGCAAATCATGTTAAAAAAGAGATAAAAGATATCTTTTATCTCTATGGATATTGTGACGGTGACGCTGCAGCTGCTCGCCGTGAATACCTACAGCGCTACCCTAATCGCCGACCACCCCATGTCACAGAAGATGAAGAAATTTTGAGTAAATTTCAAGAAGATCCAACCACTTCCACGAACATGAGTTGCTCGTCGCTTAGGTGTATCGCAGTGGAAGGTCTGGTCTACTGTGCATAATGCGGGGCTTTATACGTACCAGTGCATGTGATGGAAGAAGGAGATTAATATTGGTTAAAAATAAAACACAAATTCCTTTGTCTGCTTAGAACTCGACTACCTGACCTCATTCTAGAGCTAGATAAATAAATAGGGATGTTTTTAACATGATTTGCACAATTGATCATACAATTATTTTTCACAAAATCATTTTTATTTTTAATTACTTATCTTCTGTTTGGAAAAAGTTGTACTTTTAGTAGCGTTACTTCGTCACCGTCACAATATCCATAGAGATTAGATATCTGCGTATTCCTCGTTGGAAAATGATTGCCTTGCATGATCTCCGCGTCTTGGTGGTTCCGCCGCCATAAAACTTTGAAACTCAACTTCTTTAAGTGTAACAGGGAGGGATATGCGCGCGTGTGTACGATGCCTGTAATACTGATGACTGATTGAACAGTTTCTTCTTGTTTAACTCGTTTCTAATTTCACACTAAATGTAAACAATAGCGTAAGTTCAAACGCACAATCTTTTACGAGCATTCCCGCAGCTGTTGATAAGGTTCCGAGAAGCGATTGTTTGGGATTACCCAAAACATTGCTACTCGGAACTTGTCTACCTGGCCCCTTTTTTTTCAAGTTTTTTCTGTACTATTTAAGTTACAAGCTAAATTGATACTTCGTTGAGTAGCTAGATAAGTAGGAATGTTTTTAACATGATTTGCACAATTGGTCACATACAATTATTTTTCACAAAATCATTTTTATTTTTAATTACTTATCTTCTGTTTGGAAAAAGTTGTACTTTTAGTAGCGTTACTTCGAAAATGATGAGACTTTTTGCACACTGTAGTATTGATAAATAAGTATCCAGGTTTTCATTAAGTAAAAATAATAAAATGAAAATAATACAGCTGTAAGTTTTTTTTTTAGAAATTTTTGACACCAGACTTTTGGGATTTTTGAAAAAAAAATTAAACCTAAATATCTCGAAATTGGTCCACATTTGCATAATGCATTTTATGGTTCATTTGATAGGTTATGACCCCAACTATCACACCTTGGCGGGAATACGTCGAGTTACCAGTAACCCTGTATAAACGGGTACTTCTATACAAAACTATAAGTAAATAAAATATTATGAGACATAAATAAAATTACACAATACATATTAAAATACATTATACAAAATATTACTTATAAAGTGAAAGAGAGACAAAAAAAAACAATAGTCGGATAGTCAGGTGGTATTATTCTTACGACAGAATTCTCGAACTAGTCTTTTAAAATAATTCTTGTTATTAGTTTTCTTGATAAAAACAGACAAGGCATTCCAGAGCAGTATAGACTGTACAGTAAAAGAGGAATTAAAGAAAACACTCCTATGTGGTGGAATACGAATTTTAAGACAATTTTGGGAACGGGGAACTCTATCGTAAGTAGAATACAAATATTGAAAGTTATCCTTAAGATAAGAGGGAAAATTGGGGTCATTTGTAATTGAATGTAGTACTTGCAAAGTTCGGGAGCTACGCCTTTGACGAATAGAGAGCCATTTAAACTTAGATCGGTACTGGGAAATATGGTCATACTTACGTAAGCCGAAAATGAATCTAATGTAATTAATGAGAAGGCGCTCCAACTTGTCGAGAAGATATTGAGATAGATCTGGGTAACACACATCCGCATAATCAATAATGGGTAATATCAAAGTCTGGATTAGCAGAAGTTTAGTTTTAAAAGGCAGAAAGTTTTTGAAACGACAAAGAGAACACAAGGTGTGTCGTAAAGCGACAGTTAAAAAACTAAAGAACCTATCCTAACAATGAAACAACCAAAAAGAAAATAATTTATTTAAAATTTGTAAAGATATTTACAGTTTCTTTTATAAAATGTAAAGCCACAATTAAAAACTATAGAACCTAACCTAACAACGAAACAACCAAAAAGAAAATAATTTATTTAAAATTTGTAAAGATATTTACAGCTTTTTTTTATATAAAAAAAGGTATGAGGGTGATGATGGGCTGTAGTGATGATAGTGAATTACAATTTTTTTTAAAAAAAAAGAATAAAAGTTAATAAAGATAAATGAGTACGGAAACAATGTATGTACAGGCTATGCGGTGCGGTGCGGTGCATGCACAGCGCCTAATCTAAGTACACGCAGCGCTTGAAGTAGGCACACACAGCGACCAGAATGAGTACACATAACACCCGGAGTAGACACACACAGCGCCTCTAGTAGACACGCAGCGTCTGGAGTAGGTCCAGCAGCGTCTAGAGTAGGTACACACAGCGTATTGAGCAGGTACACGCAGCACTTAAAGTAGGCACACACACACCGCTTGGAGTAGACACAAACAGCGCCCGGAGCGCCGGAGACACGCAGCGTCTGGAGCAGGAACACGCAGCGCTTGAGACAAGCACGCACAGCGGCCGAAGATAGCGCGGGCACTAATAGGTGGAGGCGTAGGCGCGGCTAGGCGACGACTTCAGGAGAAGGCAGAGGCTTGCAAGATCCCGAGGCAGTGCGGATAAAGCCTTTAAGAGGTGCTTCTCGTATCAAAGCTGAAGTGAGAACCTCTATTGGCCGATTCCTCGGCTTTTATACTTTTTGACGGATCTGGGATAAGAACGAGAAATTATTTGAAATTATTTAAATTAAAAGCAAATTTTTGTAAATGGCCAAGAAGAAAAGAGTATTTTTGAAGTAAAAACATCAGGCCGGTAACGATATTTGAATAAAAATTGCCATGACAACCAGATAAACAACGATGTCAAAACATGTCAAATTTTGGTTTTAGGCTCGTAATAGAGAAACGGCAAGATTTAAGTGAAAAATGAGATATTATTGATATAGGAAAAAAGGTAGCGCAACAGTGCGCACGAAGCCCGAAATTGCAGAGTTACGGAGAACTAAATAAAATACCGAAAAAGGTAGACTCCATTGACACCGATTTAAAAAGTGCTGATAACGTGAAAATACGATGTGAAAATGATTTGTTATTGTGTTCTTATGGTTTAAAAACGTTACAGGAAAATAAAGGTGATGCAAAATATCCAGTTTGAGGCGAATGCAGAACATCAAAAACAGAAAGGAAAAATAAATTTAAAATAATGTAAAATGATATGTAAGTAACATAACACTACAGGTGGCAGTTACTTGTTTCGGCAACTTGAACTCCCCAGCTTAAGGTATAGTCTATATGTAAGCCAAGATTTTTGACAGACTTACAAAATGGCAACAACGTTCCATTGTAAAATACGGGAGCAAGATTATCCTTATTAATCTTAGCTAACATTCTGCTACTACCTATAACCATTGCTTTGCATTTGGTTGGGTTAACCAAAACACCATGTCTGTACGACCAATCTCTTATGGCATCGAGGTTGTGGTTGAGTTTATGAATATTATCGTTAAGGTCGTTAACACTAGATTGCACCTAGAGCTGAAGATCATCTGCATACAGATGGATCTGGAACAGTTGAGAACTGAAGTGATAGAATTTATGAATAAAGAAAACATTATAGGAGAAAGTATTCCGCCTTGCGGCACGCCTGTTTCAATGTCAGCCAATCTTGAGAACTCTTGTCCTAATCGTACTGATTGCTGGCGGCCGCGAAGATAGGATGAAAACCATTCCAAACCTGGGATTGAGAATCTAAGATTAGTTAGGAAAGCTATAAGGATATCGTGGTCGACTGTGTTAAAAGCATTTGAAAAGTCAACAACCACCGTAAGCTTTTGCTCATCCATTCCCATTCTAATATCATCTGTGACTATATGTAGTACTGTGACCTGCACGAACGCCTGACTGATATTTATTCAGCAGATTGTGTTTGGTTATGAACATAGAGATTTGCTTGTGAACAAAGGCTTTCAGAACTTTAGATAGGTATGGCATATTGAAATTGGTCGAAAATGGGTAGGTAATGAGGGATTAAGTATTTTAGGAAGTGGTCGCACAAATGCTTTTTTCCACTGAGTAGGATACTGACCTGAGTCAAGAGAATAGTTTATGATATGTGTGATTGCAGGCAAAAGGCACTCAAGGATCATGGATACCATAACCTTACTAACCTCATCGCAACCCACAGCCTTGGATTTAACAGCTAGTACAGATCTCTGTATCTCATCCTCAGTCACAAAAAAAGGAATAGGAGGAGATGGCATGGATTGAATGGAAGCTATTGTCGTAGAACAAACTGTGGGATTCAAAGGAGAAGTAGAAATAAAGTGATGATTTATTTCGTAATTGATTGATTGATGGACCACGGTCAGATGTAACGGCCTTACTAATACCTAGTGTTTTAAGAAATTTCCACACATCAGCGGTTGAAGAGTTTGCAATATTACTATGGATATAACGGCGTTTAGCATTTCGTACCATCTGATTGCATCTGTTTCTTAGCACTCTGTAGCGATCCCAGCTGTCCTACGTATGATGCTTCTTAAATTTCACAAATGCTCGATCTCGCCTCGTCACATAGCCAACCTTACGGCCTCAGTCATCCACGGGGCTGGTGAACGCTTCACTCTTACTTGATGTTTGGGAGCGTGTTTGTTGTACAGACCAAGAACTATATTATTAAGGATGGAGACTTTATCGTCAATACAAGTTGATTTAAATAAAGAGGTTAAGTCAATACGATAGGCGTCATTTTTAAGTTTATCAAAATCCATTCTGGAGAAATTACGAATGTATAGTACGACGGGATTGAGTTTAGGGGAAATCAGCTTATATGATATATAAATAAGATCATGTCGTGAAAAAGCAGGAGCCGATAGTTGTCCGTGCTTAATGACATAATCGGGAGAAGCTGTGATAATATGAGCACTCCATAGTCATCAGTGTCAATATTGTGGTGAGTTGCCGCCAAGGGGAGAATTTGCAGATCGACTGACTCTATGATTGACCGAAATTTTTGAGAACGAGAAGAATTTCTCAACAAATCAGTATTGAAATCACCCATTATTATGCAGTGCGTGTACTCAGATGAAGTGGAAGTGAGGGCGCTTTCAAGAGCGTCGAAAAAATTAACAGCAGGTGGACAGTATACTACCCCAAGAATTGCCTTTACACCTTTGATATCAATTTCCAGAAACAGAAACTCCGATAAGGCAGAATACGCAGATGGAGAAGCTAAAATTATTTTATAAGGGATGTTTGCTCTAAGGTATATGGCAACACCACCTCCTCCTTTTTCAATCCGGTCGTTACGCACAAGAACAAAATCATTTAGAGGATATAATTAATGATGGCTTTAGCCAACTTTCTGATACTAAGATTGCATGAACACAATTTATAGAAAAAACTTCTTCAAAATAAAAATAATGACTTGGAATGCTTTGAGCATTGACATGACATATATTAAGCAAGTTTTTACAAGGAGTAAATAAATTGATCAGCTCATCGCGGTGGGAGGAGGGCTTACTATCACTACCATCACAAGACTCGAACGAGATATCTGAATCATGGTCAGAATAAAAAGATTCATCATCCGACATATCTAACATTAATAATAAAGATATAAGAACAATAAATTTTAAATAAATAATCAGCGGTAATTAGGTAATTTCTCGATTGCGCAGCTATTGTTAGGCCGTCCGCTCCACTGTCGACTCGATTTACTTAGTGATCACCAATTTGAGCAGACCACAAAATCATTTGTGGTCTGCTCAAATACATCTTTATCATCCACAACTAATAATGTTGCAAATAAACAGATCTTACAGAGTAAAAACTACGATGGACGAAGAAAAAGCAATTTTAACAAAGAGGATAAAGTTTTAGTTAAGCATTTTTACAAAAACGGGAACGATTACATGTGGAAGTTCGGCGTAGTAAAAATAAATTAGGCGTAGTTAAAATAATCATTTATTTACCATTTTTGTTCCGAAGTTAAATAAATATAATCGCCGGCACGAGTCGTGAGCACAGATGAACTGTGGTGGGGGTTAGCGTACGTACACTGTCTGAAGTTATTTGGTACCTTTATTATTTCGATTGGCAATTGAATATTTTCGCCAACTTTTATGAAAATTTTTACCTGAATACATATTTTGCAAATATTGTTGATATTGTATTTGTCTTTATTAATTTTAATTAGATTATACAATTCGGGATGAAACATTGTTTCTTCGTGCTGTATATCTGTAAAAGATTGCCATAGTGGATAAGGCCGCCAATTTAAGGCCGCAAATTGTATAAACCGGCATTATTATTTTTATTTTACTCTGCAATATATTTTTGTGTGCTCAGTAAAGATTTATATTATTACTATTATACCAACCCTTTTATTTCAATCAATCCAGTATCTCCAACTTCCTTGAATTTAAATAATTAAGAAATAATACAATAATTAACTACAAGAGATAACAAAAACAAACTAATTTAAATTGCTCTCATGTGTACGGTAGCCGAATGATACCTATGAACCCAATAGATGACGAGCATCGTCTGACGAACCAATCACGTTGAGCGTCAGCGTGGTCAACGTCATATCGACCAATAAAAAGTGTGCTCACGACTCGTGCCGGTAACTATACTATAAGAAACATGTCGATCATATTGTTGTATACAGAGGAAAGAAAAATGAAGAACATGATTTAGATTTGAGTAATTTTGAAAAATTTTCTAATTTTTTTAGCACATATCATGCTAATTGTAACGCGAAGGCTACAGAAGTTGATACCATAACTTCCGACTCCTTGTTATTAAGAGGAGAATAGGGCGAAAGTTTTGGCAGTAAATCCGTGCCAACACCTTATCAGACGCTAATTCATATTTGATTTTATTGAATACTTTTAAATGTTTTTCTTTACTCCCACTTTACGATTTTTTTAAAAGTGAATGTAAAGGTGCTAATAAACTCGATACATTAGGCACAAATCGTCTATAACAATTAATAAGCCATAAAAATGATTACAATTCCGTGACATTATTAGGAGATTACTTTCTAGTATTGCTTTCACTTTATTGTTTGATTTACGTAGTCCTGACTTATCTGTGATAAAACCTAAATACTCAATAGTCTTTAAATAAATCGCATTTATCTTCCTTTAATCTAAGTCCTGATTCCTGTAATTTCCTAAGTACTTGATGTAATTGTTTTAGGAGTTCCTCTTTTGTTGGGGCTGTTATTAAAATATTGTCTAAAAATACACAGACTCCCTCAATACCTGATAAAAGTTGATCAATTGTTTTCTGAAAAATACTCGGGGCGCATGAAATTCCGAACACTAATCTATTATAACAAAATAAACCTATGTAGATGTTAATACACGTTAATTTTTTAGAGTCATCTAACTCCAGCTGATTATAGGCTCTAGAAAGATTTAATTTTGAAAATTGGACGCCGCCATGAAGCTTAGCAAAGAAATGTTCTATTCGTAGAAGCGGGTAATTATCAGAGTATAAAAATTTACTCAACGTCATTAAATAATCGCCACATATGCGTATGTTACCGTCTTACCGTCTGACCGAAGAACGGGTACGATCGGTGTCGCTATCTCTAAATAACCTACGCGTTCTAAAATACCTAAATCTAAAAGTTTATTTAATTCTAACTCAACTTGTATGTTTCAAAGGTATACTGTTCTCGGCTTATTTTTTAAACCATTTCTAAAGTTACGTTAGTATATTCTAAGCTTATTTTTAAAGTTACTTTATATTTATTAAAAGTTCTCAGCTCATCTGTAAACAACTGTGAATATGTTTCTTTCAATTGTTTTACTAAATCGTTATGTTCTAAGTTGTTACATTCACCAATACAGTTTCATATTAAAGGACGTTATAAAATTACGACCCAACAGAACTGGTTGTTTTATATATGTTTTTATAATATAAAATGAAGCGACAGTAGCCTAATGTCAGGGCGCGAACGGCGAACTCAAAAAAGTCATGGATTCGAATCCGCCATTCGAGTACTGACGTGAACCACTCGTAACACAAGCGATTTAAGCTTACCACGAGTGGTTAAGAGGAATATTAGTAATGTTTATAGCATTGTTAATATTCTTTTTTTTTAAACGAATAATTTCAGTATGATTTTCATACGTCACCAAACAATAGCCCAAGGAGATATTTTCGAGCCGTTATAACAATTTAAAATAACGTTACAATGGTTTAATGAATAATTATTGTGAAAATAGGATTGATAAATCATCTCCATTAGAATATATACAGCACTACCACTGTCTATTTCACATAAAATTCCCTTTGACGCTATCGACATGACCAGTCTCATCGGCATACCGTTTAAACGCCAATATTATAAAAATCATATGAAATACCTTTTACTAATCCACCTCCAAATAATTGTTGCTCTTATATCTACTCTTACAAACACGTTTTAAATGCCCCTTTTTATTACACTTATAACAAAAATAATTCGCATATCGGCATTTATCTTTAGTATGGTTTTTATATCCACAAACCAAACAATAATGTTTGTTGCTGTAGTTTGACGAACAGCATTTTCTTGGGCTCGTAAAGCGAACACCGATTGCGCTGCCGCTGATGACTAGTCCCTCATCTTGCAATGACCTTTGAACTTCAACTCGAGCACATCGTACGCTCTGTGCTAATTCCAACGCTTTGTTGAATGTTAATCTATCGATGTTTGCACTAAAAAGCTTGTCTTTTTCCTTGACATTTGCCAATCCCAGCTCAAACTTGTCCCTTAATGCCGTCTCCAGTTCTATTTTAAAACCACGAAACTGAGCAAGATGACGAACCCGAGCCGCCCATTGAAACAGAAACAGAAACTTTTTTTATTCAATGTAGATTATAAACAATACTTATTGAAAGTCACTTTTTTCATTTACCACTGGTTCGCAAAAAACCTCTGTCCTGGGAAGAACCAACAAGAAACCCAGCGGGACTATTTTTTAAGCTATTGCATAGCTTTTATCGCGGGCTTTGAGGAAAAAAACCTAACACCCCAAAACCTAACATCGTCTAACGTCGTTTCAGTTCGGCAGACTTCGGCACGGTGTTTGTGTGCGTGCGACTAGACGTTGCATGTATTGTAAGATAATAAAAATATTTTAAACAATAATATAGTTTATTGCAAGAAGCATATTAGTAAAGTATTTGGAATCCACATGAGAGCAAGTATAGTGCCATGGTCGAAAAAATTCAAAATAAATTCACGCGATTTTTATACTTTAAGCAGTACGGAATCTATCCTTGTTTTCCACTGATGTATCCGAGTCTGTTTGTACTGGGGATGGTTGGTTACAGCCGCTTAAGTGTGAGAAGAGACATAACGCTTATTAAATATATGTGGAAGGTACTACGTGGATGGATATATCACCCAGATGTGCTCACTGCGTTAAAGCTGCGGGTGCCTAATAATTACGTGTGTTCTCGTGGTCGTCCCCCATTACTCCTCGTGCCCGCTGCTAGGACGAAGTTGCTTCAGAATGCACCATTGCCACGGGCTATACACTATGTTAATATCATCTCACAGGATATTGACATATTTGCATGTAGTGAGACGAAATTCATAATTGCAGCACACAAATGCGTCGTAAATTGTAATGTTTTTAATTAGTATTTTATTTTTCCATCAATTTGACAGATTTCATACTAGTTAGTAGTTTTCTTATATTTAGGTTAGTTATTGCATCGCATTGGTTTAATAACTGTAATGATGTTATAATTGTGTAATAAATAAATAAAATAAATAAAAATATTCTTTGGATTTATGAGTCGTCGTCATGCTAGCAACTTTTGTGAATTTAGAGTATTTAATAAGCACAGACTTTATAGAAAATTATCGTTTGTCAGAAGAACTTGTTAATTACCATAAACTTATAGTTTCAGTGATAAAAATTCCTGTGAATAATCTACATGTATTGTAAGATAATAAAAATATTAACTTAATATTAACTTCTCATTTATTGAATAAATGTAATACTGCATAAATAAAATAAATAAATAATTATAATTGCATAAGTTGATAAAAATGCTATGCAATAGCTTTAACGTGGCAGTCCCCGAGTGCCACACTTTTTTTTTTCAAATAATAGCTTACAGTCATGTTTACACTTAACAACACAAGACAAATTAGAAACAGCTTGGTAGCGATCACCCTTCCCAGGGGTTATTATCATCCATAAATTCCTTAATATTATAATAACCCTTTTTATACAAACTTAGTTTAATAAAATTTTTGAACTTTGTGGCTATGACAAATTTTGTATATTTTCTGGGATTTTCAGTTAATGTTTCGTCAATGATTTAAAAAGGAAGGATACGCCCAGTATTCGCCAATGATTTCAAAAGGAAAGATACGCCCATCTAAGTATTTTACTCATAACTTCTTCATACAAGAAAAGTAGCGCATGTGTCATTATACAAACGTCATAACACGACGTAACCAAACTCGGATTTCGTAGTATAATTATCGTATTTGTACCATTATTTCATATGTAGTACCTTAATAATACTAAACGAAAATACCATAATTTTACCTTAAGATTGACCGACTTTTATTATTATTGGGTCCTTTTACTTTTTACCCCTACGATTTTTTTGTATTGAACATGAATACCGCGTTTTTTTTTTTATAAAATTAGCATTAGCTCCCTTTCTGGTCTATTAGTGATCTAGTGAT
The DNA here is from genome assembly GCA_907164705.1 of Parnassius apollo. Lineage (NCBI taxonomy): Eukaryota > Metazoa > Arthropoda > Insecta > Lepidoptera > Papilionidae > Parnassius > Parnassius apollo. Next base: position 5,433,967 of record CAJQZP010001576.1, read on the forward strand.
CACTATAGTTGTATCCTTGATACAACTTCTTTACGTTACCCTTATTGAAGGTAAAATATATTGGGTACCAATATTTAAAATTTAGCTTACACTAAGTTCTTTAGACAAAAATAAAACAGAAATTTTACGGAATTTATCGCGTATATTTAACTTTTTAAATACCCCGAAGCTTTACAGCACTCATCTAGATGTTCAACGTCCATATGTCATAGTTAACCGCGGTTACCATAGATTAAAATTTAACTTTTGTTAATCTATGGTAACAGCGGTTAACTATACATATGGACGTTGAAATCTTCCCCGGACCATGAGTGCTGTAAAGCTTCGAAACGGTATTTAAAAAGTTAAATATACGCGATAAATTCCGTAAAAACTAGTATTATTTCAATGTGTAGTGTTCGCGAATAAAATCATTACAGAAATAAAAATAAAACCGTCAAAATAGTCTAGTTTATTTATACGTTTCGGTATAGATCAACTAGACGCGTGACGCAAAAATCCCGGTGCATGGGAAAAAAGAGACATAAAACATCAAACGTGATATAATTTTTGACAAATAGTATATGTAATTTCATTTTCCATGTACAATACTTTTGAGGGTCTGAATCCAACCCTGGCCCAATCTTGGTAACGTAACTAAACTAACTTTATAATAAAAGTTTTTAAATGCGTTTATATAATAATTTAATTGTAAAAAAATTAATATAAGGTTATTTACCGATGATACGATATCCCATGTTCCTTTTTAATCTTTGTATCGTAATTTTTGCGTCCTTTTACCACGCAACTACACATATGACAGGCAAATCTGTCCCGCGCGCTAATGGAAGTTAATTGGCGAAAAAACTTAGCGATTGGAAAGAAACCAGCCATGTTAGCAGATGCGCCACAATACCAAAGGATTGTTTACCAAGACTCCTCAAAAAGCTGTTTAATGTGTTATAGTCATCAAGCAAAGATAAGATAAAATCAGGCTTTCGAAAATGCGGTTTGTCACCGATTTAAAAGTGTATTTTAGATCGTCTTCCGAAAAATATACTAGAGGACAGTCTACAGAAAGTCAGATCTGTTAGCGAATCGTTTGTAGATTTTTTGAAAATTAGAAGAGAAAATTAAACTAAGCTTAGAATAAGACAGAAATTTCAAATTTCTTGGGCCATCGCATGAAAACACAATGTTTCTTACAAGTAATACATATTATATTTATTGCTTAGTGCGATTTCCAAGTCAAGCTATTTATTTAAAACATAAAAGATTTTTAATAATGATATGGTTAAAGTTGATCAAAACGACTATAAATCAATAGCACGATACAGACTATAAACTATAAATTTCTAGCGCGCTTTAAATACGCTATGTAATAGCGCGCTATTTATAAGAAAGCGTGTATATCTCGTAGCACGTTACATTACATGTCGTTCATTGGATAGACCGCGTACTATATAAGAACATTATTTCGTAAGGTCGCATTTTAGACTATAATTAAAAAAAGCGGTAAAGAAAAACTAAAGAACGCTTTCTTTCCATATTTTTCAGGCTTACGACTTTCTACAATCCTAAAAATATTGTGTTGTACTTTTTAAAACGAAATAAAATAAACATTTTTTATTATAATTGATGTAAACGTTATTTTAACCTTAACAAAGTTATAAATCAAATAACTATTAAAAATTGATTGTATTTTTAAAAATCAACTATTTACAAACACGATTATACACACTTTTGTATCTATATTTTATTTACATTTAAAAACGTTAGTTAGGCTTCTTTTATAGCAGACAACTGTGTCCTTCGATCACTTACAAATATACAGTACACACTAACTAAACAGCGTCTAAAACTAAATTAGGACGCTTGCGATGAATAGCGTGCTACTAGATCAAATTTGTGTCACACGTCCTGTCCCAACAGCGCTGCTGCATGAACTAGTTGCCGCTAGATATTATCTTAATAGCCCCAAAGCGCCATAGCGGAATAGCGCCATGGCGACCACTTACATAGCACGTGCTATGTGTTATAGAGAGATAGAGCGCTATAATATGACGCTATACGCTATATTAACCACCATTAGATATGGTCACAAGAAGAAGTTGTAATGTTAGCTAATTATGTAATAACTTAAGACAGAAGGACTCTTAAATAGGGACTGAATAAATTAACAGACTTGGTATTACATGGATCTCACAACTTTTTACGATAGAAGAACTGAGTTGCGAGACTTTAGTTTTTTTACAGGTTATGTTTTTGATGGCGTCTCATTTCTTTTTGCAGATAGTCTTACTTTTTTCCTTCCAAAACCTTCTACTTCTTGATTACCAACAAAGAACTTATCTACACCTTTCATTCCATTATATTATACAGCACCTGGATGAACGAGCTATGCTCGGTTTTAATAAAAAGAATTATGCAATTAGTTTAATTAAAATTTTCGTATTTTTTAAAAAAATACTAAAGAAAAGGGCTCGAAATAATAGATCTTCTCACAAAAGACGGGAACTTGAAAAAAAAAAGGAAAAAAATTCGGACCGAAGACAGGACGCGAACCAAGGCATTACGCTTTCGCGACCGCTCGATATCCACTTGAGCTATTACGATCATTTACACAGTGTCAAAATTTACCTTCTTATATTGTAGCAGTTTTTCATTGCCTGAAAACAGGGACAAAAAGACATTTTCTAAAAATAAATCCTAGCTAGATAGATTTATTGCCCCCGAAATATATATACAAGAATTGCTCGTTTAAAGGTATGGGATATACAGGTACAGATTCATTCACTGCAAATGTAAGTTTGTAATCCTATATATTAATATAGGATTACAAAGTTATTTATGCAATTAGTGTATCTAGAAAACTGGAACAAAATTGAAAAATATTTTAATTTTACCTTGATTTATATACTAAACACTAATTGTGTTTTAAAGTTTGAAGCTTCTATGTCTGCTAGAAGTGCCTTAGAGTTTTGATGATCGGTCAGTCAGTGAGTGACAAAATTAAGAAACTTTGACTAATTATAATTCCCAAACTACTGGTTCAAATTGAACGAAATTTGAAATATACTGTGTCTATACAATGCCTGCTTGGTCTGGTCAGGTTTCTAGTTCTATCCACTACGAAGTTATAGGGGGGTCGAAAATGGCCTGAATTGCTTCGAGAAACGTATGGTACGGCCGTGCCGCCTTTTTGATCTACTTGGCGGGGGCTCTAACGTGCCCCCAGACACACTACACTTGTTTCGCCTCACCAGGGTATGAACTAGTTATTGTAAAGAGTCCAAATAATATTTAAAAATAGTAGTTGTAAGAATATCCACCCCCCCCCCCCCCCCCCCATATCGTTCCGTGGGTGTTAATTTGTTTTTTTGATTTTTTAATTAGCTTCTTCAGAAGAAAAACTTGTACGTGGTAGAGCCCCGCTACATCTATGTTATAGTTGTAGCACACGAATGGGTCGGCTCAACCAGGGTACGACCACGCTCTCACAGAATACCAGCGTAAAATAGCAGAGTAATACTGCTGTGTTTCGTATGGTGAGTGTAGAGAACCGGAGACCCTTTTTACTGTAATCGAGGTATTACATCTTAGTCCTCGGGGGTGACAACGCATTTGCATTTTGATTCTTAATTGAGAATAAATGTGTATGTCTATAGGCCATAGCATCCACTTATCATCAGATGGACTGTGTGCTCATTTGTCACCCAATACTATAAAAAAAATGAATTTTCAATTAACGCATAAGGCATGGAAAGGTTTTCCTACTCATTGTATAATTTCATTAAAAAAAATGGATTTTTATCTCACATACTATTAGTTTATTAAAATATGTTAACATAATATGTACATAGTTTACCAGATCTCTCACAAAATAGGTTTTACTCCAAGGTGTATTTTCATATGACTTTGCAAACTTTTTGTATTAAATATAAATTCACAGATATATTACAATTATTTTTCCCTGTGTATTTCTATGCGTCTTCTCAAATCAAAATTTCGTATACATTTATATTTACAGATATTACACAAAAAAGGTTTTTCTCAGGTGTGTATTTTTATATGTGTTTGCAAATTTCTTTTTGAACTACATCGATATTCACAGATATGACACGAAAAAGATTTTTCACGGGTATGTATTTTCATATGTGAATTCAAACTATTTCTTGTAATACATCTATATTCACAGATGTTACACGAAAAAGGTTTTTCTCCAGTATGAATTTTATATGATTTAGTAAACTACTTTTTTGAGTACATTTATATTCACAGATATTACATGAAAAAGGTTTTTCTCCAGTGTGTATTTTCAAATGATCTTGCAATTGAGTTTTTCTTATACATCTATATTCACAGATATTACATGAAAAAGGTTTTTCTCCAGTATGCGTTTTCATATGAATTTGTAAACCACATTTTCTAATACATTTATAATCACAATAATTACAACAGTACACATGTTTAGCAACGTGCATTTTAAAATGTGCCAAAATGTAACGTTTTATAGATGTTTGAAATTCGCACTTATCACAATAAAATATTTCCGTTAGTTGTGGTACTGGAGTTTGTTCAACTTGTGTCCGAACTGTAGTGCTGTCTGAGTTCCCTTGCGTCTTATGACTATATGAAATATGTTTGTCGAGAATGTCTTTTGTTGAAAATTTTTTGCTACAACCATCACAATGAAAAAAGTAATCTGTTGATGTTTCAGATGTTTTTTGCGAAAGTATGTTTGCACTCTTTTGTTTCAATTTTTTTTCATAATCTTTGCAGGATGATTTCCTTTTTTATTAATTGGTTGATTATATTTTTTCACTTTAGGCTTTGATTTAACTGTACGGCATTTTAAATCGAGGTTTCCTTTACAAACATCGTATGTATTACAAACAGTAGAATTTGATTTAACCTTTCTGTCAGACGGTTTTGAAAAATTATTTGTCGGTATGTATTGTTCTGAAATACACACAAATTAACCATTTCATTTATTGTAAGACATTGTATATTTATTGTAAGACACTTTAAACTGTTAACATTGAACGAATTTATGCGTTATGGCATTCTCTATCGGTCAATCAAAGAAAAATAGAAAAATTATAAAATTCTACGTAATTATAGTCATATAATGTTACTAGATATAAAGTATTTTAGCCACCAACTCTGAATAATGTCATCATATTCGTTTTTAGAAGGAAAGTACGGTAGAGAAACTAAATTCGAATGATAATGATGACATTCTTCTGACCATGTTATAGTAACATTAATCTAATAATCGCTGTTTCAAATCCCCACATGGAATAAACGATAAACATACATACATTTTAACCCGTATTTTTTGTAGATATTAAGAATATCGTCGAAATTGTCGTGAAGTGTGGCGTAAGAAAATTCATCATCATATTTTGTCCCGCGGGTTTCGAAAAAGGCGACTATGGGTTTACCAAAAATGACTTATGGCTCCGACAGATGGCGGTATAACCACCTCGTTTGCTGCAGATGTACAATATCCAGACCGGCGACGGACAGCAGCGTCACAGGTGCCCACGTGAGGTACTACGATCGTCATCCTATGCCCAACGTGACCATTAAGCAAAATCCTCCCTATCTCGGGAGACCCATTCATGTTCAGCATTGGAAGTTTACGAGACGATTAAGAGGGATCCATAAAACACTCAAAAAAATTCTGGCAGTTCAGGGGCTAGGCATTTGCCATAAATAATCACAGTACTGCTCGTGTACTGTACCCGGGTATCGATTTCCACTGGCACCCATAAAATTGTTCAATTACAATTATGTACAACGCTAACTATTTTTTTTTTGAGGAAAGGGTGACGAACGAGCACAAAGTCCACCTGATGGTAAGTGGTTGCAGTTGCCCATAGACATCTACATCTATCCTCGATTACGAATCAAAATGCAGATGCACTGTCACCCGTGAGGACTAAGATGGAATGCCTCGTTTCCAGTAAAAAAAGGGTCTCCGTTTCTCTAAACTTACAATACGAAACACAGCAGCACAAGCTGCTATTTCGCGCTGGTATTCTGTGAGCGCGTGGTCCAAAAAAAAGAAGACCAATTCTTTATCTCAATAATACTTTGCGTCACCACAGACAAATTCAATTTCTGCATGAAACAAAATAATTGTATGGCCTATAAATAAACATTTTGGTTCGAATGTTTGTTTGTGTGTAATTAAATAACAAAGTTTTGTATGTATAGTACATCTCCTAATACCATCCAGGAGAATCCAGTAATCTAAATAAGTATCCAGGAGAAATTTCTAATGTGGTGTTTTTTTTTAATTTGTTGACACAGGTACTTTTTTAAATGAATTCTTTTACCTATATCATCGTCACTTTTTTTCATCATTTCTGCGCTCCTCTTGTCGTTTTACAGTCTTATATTTCTCTTTACACTTTGAACCAACTTCTCCAAAATCATCAATCTCCAAGTCTTCTGCTTTTTCATCAGTCTCTAGAATGAAACAGATTCTGACTCAATAAAAAAACGATCTCTTTTCCAGTCAGATCATTACAGTCCTTCACACAGCTTATGAGCTTGAGCCACCTCCTTTCATTACCATACTGCATGTTTCATAAGCTAAGTGTTATAAGCTGGTATGGCAATGAGCCGACGACTATATAGCTGGAACAACTGATAACTGATGGGGAAGAAAAGTTCTAATGTCTCATACCAGTACATGAAATATAGGGCAGCCCCCATTAGATGGAGTAGAGACCCAGTAAGACATGCAGGAAGCTGATGGATGCAGGTGGCTCAGGCCCGTGCTTTATCGCATTCCTTGGGGAGATCTATGTTCAGCAGTGGACTTGAGATGGGCTGTAATGATGATGATGACTCATTCACCTCACTTAGTGAATCTTCTGCCGCAACCTGTTTTTAATAGGTAAGTGCCAGGTACAAGGATGCCTTGAGCACCTTTTCTCCATATTTTTTTAGTGTGAAGTAACAAACAAACTCACAGTCCTCCTTATGGTATGTAGCCAATCCACTTGACAGAAGTGGGTACTGCAGTCCATGGACTGCCTGCAGCTAACTTCAAACATAAAAGGCTACAGTGCGCTGTCACCTCTGACGACTAAATTGGATACTTAATTGTACCTTATTTTAATAATGTCAAAAAGGGTATATTTTACCAGTTTCATGATTCCAATTTCCTTCAAATTTGGAACTCTCATTTTCGTAATTCTCGTCTTCAACTTTAACGGATTCAAGGCTAAAAATTTCGTCAGTACAATCATTTTCTATATCACACTCTACTGGCGAGATATCTATATGATAAATTGATGTGAATCGAATCTCATCTCTAGCCTCCTGCGGTTTTAGTATTGACTGAAACCAAATCAACAATATAAACAGTTAGATATTTTTTTTTAATATAACTACTTACAGAAATACGTAATTATAGAACATTGCTCTAAGTAAATGATTAAATTGTTAATGGGATTTTTTTGTACTATAATTATCTCGTACCACTTTTTATAAAATAGCAGGTGATTCTCATCTCTCTAATATACACTGGAATGAGATTAAATTATTTATGAGAGTAAAATATTAATGAGAGTAAAATATAAAGACAGGGTTCTACCAAGCTACAAACTATAGGGGGAGTAATTAATTGAAGAATTAGCCTGTCATGGTGGCCTAGTCGCCTGGGCCACTTATTTATACATTGGACACATATTGACAAAGCTGTAGATTTCTCTTACAAACAACTTAATTATTGCATAGACAAATATGTACCAAGTGTAACATCACTATCTCACAATACGAAAAAGCTCTCGTGGCATAATTAAATATTGATTAATATCCTAAAGGACAAAACTGGCCATGCGAGTATCAGAACAGGCACAATGTAGAGGTAGGGTTCCGTAGTCACCCGTCATAATATGTGAGCTTTCTAGATAATGAGCATTATAAGTGAGTTCGCGGTTTGTCTGCTATAACATCTAAAATGGGCCAAAATAGGAAAATGGTAACTAAAGGACTTATTTTCAAACCGACTTATAGGGATTGGTATTCAAAATAGATTAAAAAACTTTTCGATTTTGAAAATAATTTACATTAAATCATTCACCTGCCAAGTCCTTACAAAAATGGTCATAGTTAACTATATATCTTTACAGGGTTATTTTGCATATTCCCAGCAGTGGAACCCTAAGATGGAATTTATGGTAAGTAACAAACCCCAAACCACCATTGTCGTAAATTATACTGAGGGTCGCCCGCGTAAACCAAGAGTTTGATTAATGAAACTGTATGAGGCTACATGTTTGTATGAGTACTTTGAATGAGGCCTACAATAACTACCCACTAAAAATCAGCGAAAGTAGTGAGTAGGAATGATCGCAAATGACAAAGTAAAGCTATAGTAGTAATGCTTAAAAGTCTAAATTCACAATACCATCCACAACATCTGGATGCTTCGCGGTCCACCACCGTACGTTTTACTAAGTTTTCTTCGACACAACCCTTCTGTGGAATTGTTTACCACGTGATTTTTCCAGACCGATACGACTTAGGGACCTTCAAGAAAGGAGCTTAATCCTTTCTAAAAGGCCAGCAGTGCACCAGCAATTTCCTTGGAGGTGCAATTCTTCATGGGCAGCGGTAGTCTTTTACCATCAGGAGAGCCATGTACTCGTTGGCCCTTCTTCTATAAAAAAAGGATTACAGAATAAAATTTTAAAGTTTATAGATTATAATTATAAATGAAAGAATGACATCAGACATACAAAGACAGATGTATATATCATAAATTCTTCTCACTAGCAGATAGAAGATAAATGCTTGACAAAATGACACTGTATGACCTAATTCACGGCCCCCTAGATAATTCGTATTTACTTGGACTTGTCAACAACTCCACACTCACATATATCACTAGACATAGCAATTGTTTTTCATCTCTCACTTTCATACAAAATATACCAAAAAATCACCAATAAATTGGATGTGTTGCACATATGGTAAATTTTTCTTAAAAATTGATATCGTTACGGATAAGAAAGATATTTTTAAAACTGAAGTATGCAAAAACTCCTTAATAGTTAATCATGATTAAGGTATTAAAACGATCAAACACGCACGCACGCACGCACGCACGCACGCACACACGCACGCACGCACACAGACACACCTATTATGTTGTGGTATGTACAGTGTGTACTGAAGTACCCTCGAAATAGATATTCATTGCATATTATTTTTGTACTGAGTAGGAAGCGTCGCTTTTTCTTTTTAATTATGTATAGATAAAATAGGAAAAATTGTAATAAGACTTATGTTAAGATAATCAGATCTGATGAAAATTTATTTTGTTAAGAGCTGTTGGTTTTTTAAATAAATAAACAAAAACATAATCCAAATTGGATTGAAGGACATTAACTTTGTAGAAGACAAGCATTCTCCCATATGGCAACAGAAAGCAACATATAAGGCGCTAGACAGGAAATGATTGTCAAGGTAGCTGCCAAGTGATGATTAAGGAAAATACTTCATTATAATGGGAATGACCCATCAAACATTAAACTTTTATTAGCTAGAAGTATAATACCATGGACTATGTAGTGGCAGTGTAAGAATATCTTCTATATATACCTAACCGCAGAACGGGTGTTGTAAGAGGCGACATAGGGATACAGAAACAGGGCTGGGCAGCAGCAGCATCTTCCTGCTAACAACTCAGATTAATACAAACTGCAGTTGTCAACCTGCCAAGCGTGGCAAATTTTGCGAAATCCCCCATTGAAGCAATCTATGAAGGGAGGTCTATGTTCGGCAGTGGACTTTTACAGGTTTTGACGCATGGAATGGATAATACCATGGACCCTCCTGCAAGCAACTGCTCCAGAACTGCATTTGACTCAACAGCCTGTTGTTGTAATCTTCTGCAACGAATGAGTCTGGCATGACAGGTGAAACAGACAATTTTGGGATCTTCATCCTCATCCTTCTGAAAACATGAAATTTTGTCATAAATATGGAAAACTACTTAAATAAACAAGTTTGTAATAAAATATATTAGCTACCCCAATTCCCTTCATCAACATCATGTTTTTATAACATTGAAGTGACAAACTTACAATCCATATAACAGTAAGGTACTACTGCGGCCTATGGGTAACGGCAACAAACTTCAAGCAAAGGTTACAGATACAATATTACTATGAGAACTAAGATGTAACGCTTTAAAACCTGTTATTAAGCTGGCTCTCAATGTCCTTCAGGCTGGGACACATACTGCTGCTTGGTGGCAGAAATAGGTAAGAGGTTGAGAACTACTCAGACAGACTTCTAGGCAGAAAAAAGTCCTACCACCTAGTGGATTATCATCACTGCACATCCATCGACTTCCTCTCTTAACAGATTACCACTATCAAGTTTGGAACCACTCTACAATTTGCTTACCAGCATGAAGCTACCATTCAAGAATAATTATGTTTCTCCATCTATTGTATCTGTTGTTCAGCAAGCTATAAGGACACAGTTCTCTAATTAATTGTTGTTGTGAGTGTCGAAAATATAGGAGTATCCCTGACTTTAAGAGATATAATTTTAAAAGCAGGTCAGCTCAACCGGGGTAAGACCATGCTCTCACAGAATACCAACGTAAAATAGCAGCTAAACGGTGCTGTGTTTCGTATGGTGAGTGTAGAGAACCAGGGACCCCTTTTTACGGAAACGGGGCATTTCATCTTAGTGCTCACGGATGACAACGCATTTGCATTTTAATTCTTAATCGAGGATAAATGTAGATGTCTATGGGCCACAGCATCCACTTACCATCAGGTGGACCGTGCGCTTGTATGTCACACCATTCTATAAATAACAAATAAGTCTCGGAATCCCTTCTACATATTACTTCAATGATAGTACTGATTTATTGCGACTCAGGATTCCAGGCTAATTGTAGTTTTTCAGATTCTGGTTGTATGTCACTTTACTTAAAGCTGCACCTTAGCCTAGCCCCGGTCTATCGCATTTTATAGCAAGTAAGTTATAACGTATTTCTCCAAGAAAAATAACAGAATACCGCAACTTCAATTTGCAATAGTAACAAGTATTAGCAAACTTACAAAATTGTTCGTCAATGTTTTATACATATTTTGGAGGGCAGTCTTCTTTAGTACTAACATGCGTACATTAACGCTTAAACAAATTCTACAAATTTCACTAAATGCCATTGCTGTTTCTTAAAGGTATAAGCTAAGATTTTCTTTTTCAAAAAAACCGAAGTTTACAAAAATACAGTAGCAGAAGAACTATTATGAAACTGGCTTTACGGCTCTGGGTTCTAGGTTCTAGCCTTTCTGAGCCTATCATTTCATTCGGAATCTTCATTTTTATATTCTTTTTTTTTTTACAATATGCTGATTAAAAAAAAGCGTCATATTGCGAAGCCCTTGGGAGATTTTGACGATAGCTCAACCCAGCGGACAGTTGATGACAACAGCCACTCAAGTTCATGAGGCGCCCAAGCGATCATAATAACTTGAGGTTTATGTCGACATCAAGGCATTTTTTTCGTCGTTTTCTCTAATGTTTCACACGCGCAGACACTTGATTCACAAAATCGCATAACTCTTACGAATCAAAATCCACTTCGAACCATTATTAAGCGACAAAACAGGAGCGACAATCCGTCTACGGCAGTGATGCAGAGACTTATTAAGACTAGGGGCCACTCGGGCAAATTATGAACTGATGGCGGGCCGGCAGAAGTATAGGTAATTAAAGACAATAAAGAATTGATAATAATGTATTAAAATTGAAAAAGAATTTATTAATTTATTGAAGTTGTAAGCACTTACAACTCAATATACTTACATAGTGCTTACAATCTTTTTTATATTTGGCTCAAATTTACTTGTAGCAACACATAAAACTGCTTCCAAACTTTCATTTGCAAGGCAGTTTCGATTTTTTGTTTTATTATTATTTAGTATTGAAAAGGTTTGTTCACATATATAGGTAGAACCAAATAAGCTGGCACATTTCAGAGCGTTTATGCGCAACTCTTTGTACGTATTTTTATCAATGCAGCGGTAAAAGTTCAGCAAGTCTCCTTCATTGAATTTGTTGCGTAAATCTTGGTCGTTTTGAATTTCGATAATTTCTAACTGCATTGACTCTGGCGCATTTTCAACTGAAATCGTGAAAGGATTGCTGAATATGTCCAACAGAGGTTTCACTTTTTTTAAACTCCGAAAATCTGTCTTGAAAGGATTGAATCAAAATATCTAGCTTTTCTACATAACTGAAATTAATCGCAGTTTTGTTGAATTTTTCAGCCATTTTCTTATAATGGAGAAGATAACAAGGTTACAATATTAAACTTTTAAGTACGTAGGTAAAATGTCTAGACCAAACACATAATTCTAGTTTTTATTTCACATCGATCGGTGCACTATTACCGAAGTTATAAGCGTGGAAAGTTTACGTACATTTTTAAAATCTCACCCGTGCCCGCGAGTAGCGCGTGACGCTGACGTCATCAATTCCATGCGGCCGCGCCGCCGTAACGTTCCAGCGCGCCGATCATACGTTTGTAGTCATTGAGTTTAATATATAAATCAATGTTTGTAGTAATATTTCGCGGGTGAGTTGTTTGCCCTCGTGCGCTCTGGTGTTTTTAAATATTTTATGATGGAAGAAGGGTTTCAAAAGGTCAATCTGACGACCTTTCAATAGTCCGTGACATGATGGTGGCGGAATATTTTCTAAGAAACAAAGATTTTGTCGCGGCTGAAATACGCATAAGAATAAGATAATATTTTATAACCTAGGTACCCATTATTAAATTAATACTTCTGGGTTTCATTTGCTAATGATAAGAATAAGTATAACAAAAATACGTAACAAACATTCCTTACCTACCTACTTACTATCTGCCTCTAACTAGTTTTGTTTTCTTATTCTTCATAAGTGTACCCTGACCTTTTTGTGGTTTTTATGGTTAAAAAAATTCCTGTTGTATATACTTAAAGAAATTTACTACAAATGTACCTTCGGTATATAAAAATATGATTTTATCTAAAACTCAGATGTTTTCAATATTAATAGAAAAAGGGTCGCATTATTATTATGATTAAAAGCGTAGTTATATATTCTTCAGGCAAGAGATCAATGTCAATATTATCATCTAGAGTAGTAACAGTATCGACAACATATCTATTGCTCAATTTCTTGTGAAGTAGTGGCAATCGCATGTGTAACTGTTTCTGACCTAGATTTGGCATTTAGTTTTGATAGTAAAAATCTTTGTGGTTTTTCTGTATACCGATTTTGACTAGCAAACTTGTGAGGCAAAACATCTTTTTTAAGTTTGAGGGGACCACCAACTAGTTTTGTACGTCACGTAGTTTTCCATATCGTTTTCGACCTAGAACAAAATACAAACTTATTTAAAATCTATAAAAAAATAAGGAACCTCGTAATTTGTATTCCATCAATATTTAAAATATGTACCAACTATGTAATACATAAAAATAGGACAACACGAAAAAAAAATTTAAGTGCTCCACTTCATAATCAAACTTCTTCCATTATTTGCGGCACGCAAACATTGAGTTATACAACACAGTGTTATATAAATCAATGCCCGCAAAGTATGCAGGTTGAACAGCTCTGCGACGTGTTTAGTTTTTGCTTGAAATATTGTAAAAATATAAAAACGTTTGTTAACATATTCCATATTTTAACCTTTATATGCATTATAAACATTTTAAAATTTGCTGCAAATATAGGTAGGTATCTAAACTTACGAACTCACGACAGGTCATTGACTTATCTACATTACATAGGTAAGTACTTCACCCAAGTTTGGATGTTTATTTACACTGAAGTAGTTTTAGTTAAATATGTAGGTAAATTTCTTCTTGAAATTATAATGATCACTAAGCGTGTAAAGGTTCAATGAATCGGTAGTTACTTAACCACTGCGACTCGAGTAGGTAGCCAGCATGCCTAATAGAAAGCATTTACTACCAATAACCAAGAGCTATCATGTGAAGATTATTATTATTTGAATACTTACATCGAAATGATCCTCACAACAATATGCTACCGTGTTTGGTCCTAAAGGATGTGCTCTTCTCATAGCATTTGTCCATTTATTTCTGAGGGTAGGGTTTCTAGGCACATTAAAAAACAACTCTTCAGGTGTTTTTGTGGCCGTATTTTTACATTGAGACACAGCACAATATTTAATAGATGGTGTCATGTTCTATAATGTTTCTTGTTAAAAATATATAGCAAGTAAATCCGCGCGCGACGGGCACATTCGAGTAAATGTTTTGATTTTCTAAGTGCGCGTCGAGTCTCTCGCACGAAGATGGAAATCGTGACGTCATCAACGATGTCGCTCTCGGCCCGCGGCTTAGACCGAAAATGTTAACTTTGCGCCTTTATATCTCGGTCAGTTTTGAAGATAGAAAAAAATTAAAAACACGGTTATTCTCGTAATTTTTTGTAGATTTTTTTGGCATATAAAACAAAAAAGGGCTATCTTTTCCATTCGGAAAATGATTGTAATTTCCAGAATTCAATTGCGATCTAAAAAGTGTCAGCTTGCATTGAAAGGATGATACATGAGCGTAGAGCTGGGATATCAGTTGATTTTTGCCTTGTAGCCGTGTGTTCAAGACATTCAAATGATTAGTTGATATTCAACTAAAAAAGCCAAATCACACAACCAATCAGGATTTTTAAGTTCCTGGACATCCCTTTGCTTTTCCGTCAGAAATATTCCAATTACTTCTATTAAATTTAGAAATCGTTCCAGTGTCAATCCACGACTTAGCCACCTTACTTCTGTATGTTACTTACGATTTCACAACACAATTATACACGGCACTTGACGGGAAATCTACGTTGAATGTGGATCAAAATATATGACACCGGCTAGTCGAGTTAAAATCTACACTAGAACTATTGACACTCCACTCAAATTAAAACCGAACTGTCGGTCGCTGCGGTTAGTGTGGCTTTTATACCGCGCGTATAGTCGAAAACTGTCTGGAGAAATCACGAAACCGACTCTGGAAGCTTCGTGTATCTACCTACGCGAGCAATCGGGAATTCGGAATTATTGCTATCTCGCTTGCTCTAACAATATAGCCTGTGGATAAGCCGCCAGCGCCGAATTTAACCGAGATCAGCACGAACATTACCGACCGCTGTTACCGACGCATGCATGGCGCACCGATAAGCGCACTTAAGAGCGCGCGAGATTCAAATTACTTTTCGAACATATTTTTTTTGGTTTTATTCTGGAATATAATTCTATATTTTTCGAATGTACGAGAGTATTATTTTTGCTGTCGGCGGGCCACCAGTATTCACCGGCGGGCCGGGGTCTGTGCATCTATGGTCTACGGCCAAGTTCCCGTCAATACTCCTAGCCGTAGGACCACGGGCACCGACACGGAGCACGGACCACGGCATACGTAGTATGGAGTGTAGAGGTAAGGAGTACAAACTCTGTATAAAAAAATGTCCGTAGGAATGCGTTAAATCAGAGTTCCCCAAACTTTTTTGTGTCGTAGACCCCTTGCCATGTTTTTCCGTGTTGGGTAGACCCCCTACTTACCTGATATTGATTTCCTGTAAATTTCTAACTGTAGTGAAGTTTAGTGGTAAAAACTTAAAGTAAAAACACATGTTAATTTATACATTTATTAATTGAATTTAAATTAAAACTACTCAAAATAAAATTTTGTATCTGTTATGTAAAATATACGTAGCATTAAAAATAAATAAAATAACATAAGCAATAAGTCAATATTTTTACTGAGAAGGATGAACCTGATGCTTTAATAATAAATTATCAACATTTGGCGTCAATTTTGTAAGTGTTAATCTTAAATCTCCTCGGCTAATGATGTCCAGACTGTTACTTTTTTTCGTTAGGAGATTGGTAACAGCCCTGAACCCCCTTTCCACTAGGTATGACGATGGAAAGAAAATTAAAAATTTCCTCGCTATATTCCATAATACGGGATAAGTAACGGATATGTTGTTTTGAAGCCAGAATTGCTGATATCCGTTTTTAAACTGAACCTTAAGTTTTTCGTTTGTACTTAGTTCAGTTAGTTCCTATTGTATTATGACATTCGTTTCTTCTATGTCACCATATGGATTAATTATCAACGGTGGTATTACCATAGTCAAAATATCCTCAAACCTAGATTCAAAATCTGATCAGAGGGCATTTAAATCTTAAACGTAACTTGAAACGTCATCTTCCTGGCAGCTTGTCTGTGACAAATTGGGGAACTGAGAAAATTCGCCCCGTCCAATATTTTGCTTCATTAGTTTAACTCTGGCAAGAAACGCTGATAAGTTGGACTTTGTTTTAATCAAATTTAAACTGTCGCCTTGCAATTGCAAATTAACCATATTAAATTTTCTAAACAAATCTGTTAAATAGGCGATGTCTGTTTTCCTCTTCATTAAATTTTCTTTTAAAATTTTATCTTTAGTATCCAGAAATTCTAAAATAGTCTCAATAAGTGCAAAAAATCTTGTCAAACATAAGCCTTTCGACAGCCAGCGTACTTCAGTGTGAAGGAGTAATTAATGAAAGTGTTCGTCATTTTCTTCACAGAACTGCGCAAATAACCGCGTATTCAACGCGTTGCTTCGGATTCGGTTTACTGCATCAATGACTAAATTAAGTGATTCATGCAATCTAACACTCAAATTTTTAGCAACTAAATGTTGTCGATGGATAACGCAATGTATTGCTAACACCCCTGACACATTTTGTTTTAAATAGCTTATAAATCCACGATAACGTCCAACCATGGCAGGTGCTCCATCTGTAGCAACTGATATTATATTTGATAAAGGAATTGCTTTTTCAATGAAGTAATCCTTCAAAACATGAAATATTGATTCACCTTTAGTGTCGGTTATCAAAGTTCTTGCGAAGAGCAGTTCTTCGTAGATTTCTTGATTCATAATAAAACGAACATATGCCAATAATAATGCTTAATTATCAGATAAAGTTGACTCGTCCAGTTGTATAGAGAAATGGGTCGTTTGCAAATAATTACATAAGAAGCCTTCAATATCAGAACTCATTTCATCAATACGTCTTTCAAGAGTATTGTTGCTTAAGGGAATTCTTTTAATGATATCAGATGCAGGTTTGTGTAAAACAGTTTTTAAAACCTCTTCAACGGCTGGCAAATTTAACTTCTCTCCGGTAGTATGCGGTTTTCCGGATTTTGCTATAAGTAACGAGATATTGTAAGACGCCCACAAACCATCATCATTTCTTTGTGACGTCGAAGCGAACATTCTGTCCAGTGTAGGTCTCTTCTGAAGTTTATCTTTGAATGTTTGAAAGTATTTCAAATCTTTCTCTGTTTTATCAGGGTGGCATCTTCTCAGATGATATTGCAGTTTAGATGGTTTCATAGCGTCATTGCCCAAAACTTTGTTGCATAAAAGGCACATAGGCGATTGTTTGTCCGGCAATGATGGAATGAAGCCAAATTTCAATTAATCGACGCTGTGCTGTCTACATTTCAAACGGTTTAGTCAAACGTTGAATTAATAGGCACACTGATCATTAAAAACCCTCCGTGAACGCCGCTCCTGCAGACGTGATGTAAGTGTAAGGCATCATCATCGATTGTATGACCAGCACTGGTTCTAGCCGTAGAGCGCGTCATGAGTCTACCGCTTACCACAAAGGAATAGGGCCCTACGTTGATTGGCGGTAGCAGTAAGCCTTATTACCCCCTTACAACACACTCACATGATCCGTACCTTAAAAATCGATAACTTAGGCAGTAAAATTGGTAATTTTGTATAAAAGTAGCACCAACGAGTTAGTAGCACGCTACTAAAATGCCAGTAGCCAAAAATCCACCGTATCATAAAGGTATTGCACTAAAGACATGTAGTTGAGTAAGTTTGTTGCCCTTGAAAAGTGCTACCAAACACACTCCCTAATCCGAAAGATAGCCGACGTATCATAACGCTATGCGTTAAGTCTACGCCTATAAACGGTAGGGGTGGGTGATATCCACGGTCAAGATATTTCTATGGTCAAGACGTATTGTTACTATAAAATAAAACTTAAAATAAATAAAACTTGAGGCCGAATTTTACTCAAAAATTCACGTCCTATCTTTAATCGTGAGTTAATAATTGCAGTAAGAATAATTTAGAATTTCTAAAGACTACATGGCGCCACGGGCTTCAAGATTTTTACAAACGATCGCGAACAATAGAAACACATTTGGGTCCTGTTCCAGCTCGATTTCCGCGTCAAAGTGTTTATTTTCACCGATTCTTAGATATTAAGTCTATTATTATATATATTGATTTTATTTGCTTAAAAAAATGGTGACCCTGGCTCCACGTTCTTTTTCTAAGGTCCGTGGTATCTGACATACATATTTCAGCTCTGAGCCTGCTTGATTTCCGTGTCAAAATATTTATTTTAACCGATTGTTGTACTAAGTCGATAATTTATTTTATTTGCTTAAACAAATTGCGCATCCGGCTCCAAGATTTTTTTTTAAAGTCCGACGCGTCTATTTAACGGGCTTTTAAATATACGTCACTTCGATATAAAGAGAAATAAGAAAAGCTAAAAACAGAGTTAATTAAACGTCTGTCGGCGTCTAGAGACAGGAAAGTGAAACAACTACTAAAGCACGAAGAGCTAGGTGATAGAAAACCTTCACAATTCCTACGGCACTTGTAACATTTAGCTGGACCAGGTATACCTGATGACTCCTCGAACAATCAGGACGAGTTGATTACCAAATAGCACGCAAATAATCATCGTGTCACAAACGACCACTTCTCTTGAGGCACTAGCAGAGCTAGCCTACAAGATTCATGACGTTGTTCCTCCATATCCACATCCACAAGTAGCGTTTACATCACGCCATGTACCAGAGGATAGAGTGCAGAAACTGGAAGGTCAAATAGGTGAGCTCACTAGGCAAGTGAAGACCCTAACGACTCAATTAAATAAGAGACGTCCTAGATTATGAAGTAGAAGCCACTCGAGAAGCAATACCAGATCGCCTTCCATTCCCAGAAGGTTCAGATAGGGAACCTGCTGGTATCATAATAAATATGACGAACGTGCAATTAAACTATGCGATTATTCTCAGTCGGGAAATGTGCAAGGCAATCGTTAACAGTGACCTACGATGGCCCAAATACTGATCGCTTATTCGTTACTGACCGCAATACGATGATACAATCAATCTGAACGCACATTTGCCCGCACCACGCACGCGCTGTACGTAATATTTTGTATTGCCAACAACTTTAGCACTTTTTTCCAAACCCTGGTGTGAAACGGTACAGTGACATTGATCGCTAGGATCACTATGAAAAAATATGTTGTAATAGCCTGCTTATTGGCAGAGGAAAAAGAAAATGAAATTCGAAGAAAAAGAAGATTCTGGATTCATAATATTAATTTAAAAAGCAATGTGTATTAATAGCAATAAGTATGGAGAATATTATACTTTATTTAAAGACTACTTAGATGATGATAAAAGATTTTTCAGATATTTGCACTTAACATTACAAGAAATTTCAAGAACTGCTACATATACTAAAATCTTATTTCTCTACGGAAAACTCTAGATTTAGAAGGCCAATAGAACCAGAGGAAAGACTTTTGTATGTTTGTGGTAAGTATTTTACTGATAATTAAGTAATCAGGTATAATTGGGGTTTTGTATGAAAATTAATTATCAGTATTTTTATTGTATTTTAATTATTTTGAATATACATATTATCATATTGAAAATCGACTCAATTCTTTTTTTCAAATTATTTATTATTAGTTAAAAATTAAATAAAAGTAATAAAAAATATTATATGACGATTCATTTTTGCCTACATACCTAGTAAAAGTAAATACTTCCGAAAAGAAGTAAAAATATATTTCGAAACGAAAGTCGAAACTACCTTAGTGGAAAATCCACTAATTTGTTATCGTTAGACAACACCAAGTATCAGCACGCGCCGAACGCGCCGCATTATTCACGTCATCAGCATTCGTCCTTCAATATTCGGATACCTACCGCATTTTATAAAAAGCGGCATGTACGATGCGGCTGTAATATGCGAAGTTTCATATGAATTCATGAATTCATACAACGAATTCTAAAATACGGCGCATATGGTGCGGACAAATGTGCGTTCAGCAGCAACCTGGTATATGCCGACACTAGTTACTACAATCGTCTCCTAGTATCGAGTAGCAGAACTAGGAGGAGTCAAGATCCTTCTAGAAATTTCCATGGAAAAGCTTTCTAAAACTATTGACACCTCCATGACAGTAGATTCTGGAGCTACCTGAGGCCCAATATAAGGCCGGTATAAACCGCGACCCAGGTCAATATTGAATTGGCAATACAAGCCAATACTTCGTAGAGATACAACTGCAAACTAAAGTCATCAGTAGCACAATTTTTTTATTAGTGTGGTTTTAAGTTGTAATTGGTGTTTTGTAACTAATGTGTCAGTTTTTTTAATTCACTCCGCTGTTATTATTGTCTCGAACCCCAAGCTCGTAAGATTATCAATTAAGAGCAGCAAATGGTTTGACAGTAAATACTTATGGATATTTTTTTATATAGAAGAGCCATGAACAACCGCAACAACAGGGGAATTGCAGGTGCGTTGCTGGCCTTTTAGAAAGGAGTAAGCTTTTTTCTTGAAGGTCCCTAAGTCGTATCGGTCCGGAAAAGTCACCAGTGGTAAACAATTCCACTGAGAAGTTGCACGAGGAAGAAAACTACTAGTAAAACGCACAGTAGCACAGTAGTGGACCGCCAAGCATCCAGATGGTGATGATGGTATCGGAAACTTTGACGCGATGTGCGTTCGTGAAATTTCGCGGCTAGAACTAATCCGAAAAATTCCTCAGAACACTCCCCATGGTAGATACGATAGAAAACGCAAAGGGATGCAACATCCCTACGCAGCGTCAGTGAATCGAGCCGATCAGAAAGAACTCGGTCGTCGACGATTCGAATCGCTCTGCGCTGGATGCGGTCAAGTGGAAGGAGCTGGCACTGGGGTGCCCCGGCTCAGAGATGAGAACAGTATTCCATGTGAGGCAGAACTTGCGCTTTGTAAAGTTGCAGGCAATGTGCTGCCATGAAATACTATCTCGCTCTGCTGAGCACGCTAAGCTTTTTAGATGCCAATTTGGCCTTCCCTTCCGAATGACCGCGAAACTGCACACTATTTGATATGTCGACGCCGAGGATTACGATGTTAGCTGAGGCACCAAGATGAGTGCCTTGAAACTGAGGAGATACGACAAAGGAGTTCTTTTTAGCGGTTATAGCGCAAATTTGTGTCTTCTGGGGATTGAATTGGACTAGATTTAGTCGCCCCCAATCCGAGACTTTTTTAAGACTTTTTTTTAAGACTTGACTTTTGACACAAATTTGTCCCGGTACTCGGTGACGGTTTCCCGAGAAATATTGGCACGGCTGGTAGATAAGGCATCACCAGTGCTGTCGTCTGCACAGCAATGAATGTTACCAGTTTGCAACATATCATTGATATGCAGTAGAAACAGCATTGGTGACAGCATGCAGCCTTGTTGAGCACCAGCGTTAATAGGCTTGTAATCAGAGCATGCACCGTCTACTTCGACCTTGATGCTACCTCGTGAGCTGACATTTTACAATATACTCCATTATTTTGGAGAACAAGAAGATGATGACAATAGGCCTTTAGTTGGACGGGTCTGAGCGGTCACCTTTTTTAGGGATCGCGTGGATCGAAGCTGTCTTCCAAGAATTTGGAACTACCCCTTGGGAGTAGGAGCACCGGAAAAGACGCGTTAAAACCGGTGCCAACTCCGGAGCACACGTCTTTATCACAATGGGAGGGACTCCATCAGGCTCACTCGACTATAAATTAAATAGTATAATAGGTGTTCGTGGAATTAGTTTAGAATGGTTCAAATCATACTTACAAAATAGAAAACAATATGTAGAAATGGAATACTTTGATAATAATAAAATAGTAAAAGTGAGATTAAATAAAATAATTGTAAATGCTTCAATATCCCAAGGTAGTGTATTGGGAGAAAAAAAAAAAAAAAAAAAAAAAAAAATTAAAAAATAGAGCACAACCTGGAAATAAACTACAAAAAAGCAAAAAAATTGCCTTTTTACCCCTATCAAAAAACGCCGATAAAAATCAATTTTTCTTACAAAAGTACAAAAATCGAGACAGTAAATGAGCACACTACTCGGCATAGTTTTAGATAGTCACATCAACTGGAAATCTCACGTTCAGAAAATTCGTAACAAATTGTCTAGTTTTGAATATGCCCTAAGTGAAATAAAAAAGACAACTGACCTCCAGACCGCGTTAATTACTTACAATGCCTATGCACAGGCGTGGCTAAGGTACGGTATTATCCTGTGGGGTAACAGTACAGATGCAACCACCATCTTCATCTTACAGAAAAAACTAATTCGCATTATGTGTAACGTAGAAAGAACTGAAAGTTGTCTTCCTCATTTTAAAAAACTTAAACTTCTTACCTTAATTTGTATTTACATATTGGAATTATGCAAATTTATGCGTAAATACCCTAATTTCTACGTAAAAAGAGAACCTAAAAATACGGCTTATAGTTTAAGACACGGAAGTAGATTATTGCTACCAACTTCTAAAATGAAGCTCTTTTCCTCGGGCCCTTACAAAATGTCAATAACTGTCTATAATAAACCACCAAACTTATTAAAAAACGAAACAAATGATCATATTTTTATAAGACAATTAAAATTGTTTCTAATCAATAAACGTTATTATACTTTATATGAATACCTGAATGATAAATGTAATAATAATTATGAAAACTATAAATAAATGAATGAATAACACGAATAATGATAGTATAATAATAATACCAAATTTATGTATTAACTTTTTTTATATTATAAAAAAAAAAGGAATAATATAAATATAATGAATAATATAATAATTATAATGAATAATAAAACATTTTTGCGTCCTCCTCTGTTCTAATTTGCTATATCCGACAGGGTCCATATTGTGAAAATTGAATATTATTAATTTCCAACAAATAACATTATGGAGTGCAAATAAATATATTGAAATATTGACTTGCTGAAGTCCAGGGCATGGAGCACTCACACCGCGGGATGGTCGGCGGTGTGTTTCCTGTCATCGAGAGTCGAGTTGGGCTCAAAGAGAGAGCCTAACAGATCGGCTTTCTCCTTTGCGGCATGGGCCAGTGAGTCGTCCTCTCTGTGCAGGTATTATATGTATTATGTTTATTTAATGTTAAATTTAGACTTATGCCGTGACTTTTCTTGGCAATTTGTAGTAGCAGATGTTACAATAGAAATTATAGGTGTAGATTTATTGTCACTTTATAATTTGATTGTAGATTGTAGAAATCAACGCCTTATAGATAGCGTCGCTACGCAATCCACCACGGCTATGCCTGCTAATTTAGTTACATTTTCTGTTAAGATTGATTCTGGTGATTTGGTTTATCTTGAAGTCTTCAAAGAGTTTCCTGATATTACACGTCCATCAGGTGTTCACGGTGTACCCAAGCGCAGTACGGTGCATCACATCCGGACCACTCCGGGCCCGTCAGTAGCCTGTACACCTAGGCGACTATCGCCTGTTATATATATAATTTAAGATATATAAGTTTAAGATTGCAAAAGAGGAGTTTCCAGGGTCGTGGAGGTAAATTCTTTGACACTCCACCGAGCAAAGAGGTAGAAAACAACCCGGAAGTTATGGATACCGGAGCCACGGTTACCGGTACAGCGGAATCACTGGAGGCCAAGTCCAGTGAAAAAACGGCCTGCACAACTGAGCCGAAGCCCCCAGTGGAGATCGGGCTCAGCGGCAGCTCACTGAGTGACGAAGAGGACTGCATTTTGCCGACCACTTCCGACTCGGTGGCTGACGATGAGACCTGAGATCTTCTGACAGGCCTATTTTTGGGCGGGGACGGGGAGGACGCGATCAATGATGGCGTGCCCTTCGTCCAAAACTAGCCTAGTGCAGGCCAACCTCCACCACAGCGAAACTGCGTCGGCTCAATTACGCAAGTGGTTGGAGGTTCAAAGGACTGCCATAGCCTTAATCCAGGAGCCGTGGGTTGGGACTGGTAAAATTAGTTTAGTTAGTTTAGATTAGTTTGCGACGGGCTGTTTTCCGCAACTCCACGTCTATGCGCGTATTTTGCGTGTGGGCAGGAATAATGTGATTATTCGAGCCATGAGATCTCCCCCGAAGAAGCTCAACAGTCCCTTGATGTTGCATGCAACTTCGGGGGAGTGATCCCGGCGTGCCGAGATGTTTAGCCCTGTACGTAGCGACCTCCGGACATTTCAGTAGCACGTGGGCCGCCGTTTCTTCCTCCCCCATACATGCCCTGCACAGGGGACTATCTGTAACACCTATAGTAAATAAATGTTTGTTAAAGGTGCCGTGTCCTGTGATAGCACTAGTTACTATCCTGATCTGCGGCTTGTTCAGTCTCATTAGAACTTTGGTTAAGCGACTGTTTATTACAGGTAGGGCCTCCCTAGCTTGTCTACAGTCTACTAGATTTTTCCAAAGCTGAGCGTGTTGATTAGTGAAGTGTCTACGTACCATTGAACGAACGTTACCAAAGGGGATTGGTATGATTGGTTCCGGCCCTATAGTGGCCAGAGCCGATCCTCTTCTGGCCAGTTCGTCCGCTGCATCGTTGCCTCTGGATCCACTGTGTCCCTTTATCCATTGCAGAGTCACATTGTTGTTTTTACATACCTCATTTAATCGTTGATGGCATTCATATATTAGTCCCGAGTTCACCCCATTGCAACTCAGAGCTTGTAGTACCGCCCTACTGTCGGTCAGTATTCTGATGGGGAAGTCATTAACCTTCCTAGCATCTATTGCTATGGCCGCTTGAATGATACCCATACATTCCGCCTGAAAGACCGTGTTATAGGTACCCAGCGGTGTGCATATGTGAATATTGAGGTCTTCAGAGAAAGCTCCAGAACCTACACCTTCATTTGTTTTAGAACCATCGGTGAAAATTCTAAGCTCTTTTGGGCTTAATCCTTCCGGCTGGCTGTTTTCATTTAATTGTATCTTGTATTTCTTATCGAAAACAAATTGTTTAGGAATCCTATCGTATTTGGCTTGTAGGATAGGAATTTCTGAGTGAATTCTATCAATTATGCCTGTATGAGGGACACTATTCTTACTCCAAAGATTTAGGGTCTTGAGTCTGATGGCAGCTAAAGTCGCTTCTTGTTGTATATGTAGATGAAGCGGAGTTAGCTCCAGCATCGCTTCCAAGGCTGCTGTTGGCGTAGTTCTTATGCAGCCTGTGGCAGCCATACATGCCAGTCTCTGGTAGCGCTGAAGCTTCTTAATTGTGGTGGCTTCATTGGTCTTGGTCCACCACACCAGAGCGCCGTATGTGATCATGGGCCGGATTACAGTTTTGTAAAGCCACAGTATGATTTTTGGCGTCAGTCCCCATCTTTTGCCAATCATGTTTCTGCATTGCCAGAAAGTTATACTAGCTTTGTTGATTTTGTTTTCTATGTGTTTATTCCAGTTAAGTTTGCTGTCCAAGGTAAGACCTAAATATTTTACCTCAGAGGAGCTGGAGTTTTGTGCTGAAAAGACTTGGAAGATGATAGTTATTCAGCATTGGTTTTTGTGTGAACATTACTAAAACCGTTTTATTTGGGTTGACGGTTAAGTCGTATTCCCTGCACCATCTCTCCACTATACGGAGAGCCGCTTGGGTCAGGTCGCACACTATGCTAGCTGTCTTTCCCGAGACCAGTATAGTCAGGTCATCAGCATAACCTACTGTATAAAAGTGATTAGTATTTAATTTGCTGATGAGTTCATTAATGACCATATTCCACAGGAGAGGTGAGAGGACCCCACCCTGCGGGCAACCTTTCTTAATTAGGATTGGTTGAGATTCACCAGCAATCTTTATTATTCGTGTAGTGAGCATGCAAACTATCCAGTCGATCAGTGCCGATTCAACTTTATGTCTACTGAGTGCACCTTTTATGCTGGAGAAGTTTGTTCTGTCAAAAGCACCTTCTATATCTATGAAGGAACCTAGACATATTTCTTTGTTTTGGATGGCCCCTTCAATCTTTGTAATTACCTGATGAAGTGCCGATTCTGTTGATTTGCCTAGACTGTAGGCGTGTTGCTTGTCGTGTAGTGGTAAGTTCATTAGCGCCGACCCCCTTAATTCACTTTCACACATCCTCTCCATCGTCTTTAGGAGAAAGGATGTGAGGCTAATGGGCCTGTAGGATTTAGGGTCAGTGTAATCGCTCTTACCTGGTTTGGGTATAAATGTGATTTTCACTTCCCTCCATCCCCTAGGAACATATTTTAGAGCCAGACAGGCTCTCATTATGGCAACAAGTCTAACTATTAGGGCTTTAACCCCCCACTGTAGGAGTGCCGGGAATATGCCGTCAGGTCCTGCCGCCTTATAGGGGGAGGAAACTGTGAATGGCCCAATGGATTTTGTCCATCGTTACCACTCTCTGTGCTAAATTCCAGTCTTCTACTGTTGGTGTCAGTTTGTCGTCATGCCGGTTTGCCTCCTGGGTTAAGCAGCTACCTGGGAAGTGCGTTTTAATTAAGATGCGTTGGGCTTCATCCGGCGATGTTGAGTAGCTACCGTCGGGTTTCTTTAGAGACATGGATCCCGACGTGTTCTGTTTAGCTAGAATATTCCTTATCCTATTTGCTTGTTTGCAGGTTTCTATGTTGCCACAGAATTTACGCCACCCAGTCGAGCGTCGATACCTGATACATTTTTTGTATTCAGACTTAGCTTTCTTATATAGTAGCCAGTCTTCATCCATTGAGGTATTCATGGCCCTGTTTAGGGCTTTTCTTACCTTCTTACGTTTCCTATCGAGTTCTACACCCCACCACTGTTGCTTTACCTCGGCATGCCTTGGTGGAGTGATTTCTGGACATGATTCATGGTAGCTATCTATCATGGCCTTAGTAACAGCTACTACCTGTTCTTCTAGGAGCGACTGATCTGCTATAGTATTTATCCCCTCAGAACCCGCGAGCGAAGACGTCAACCTATTTAGGTATTTTGTTTTATCCGTCTTGCGGGGATTTCTCCATGGTGGTGTAGAGGGGATATCGACCTGTAGTGCGAAGCAGATCCATCTATGGTCTGAGCATGAGGCCTCTTTCGACACATGCCATCCCGTAATTAGTTTAGCTGCTCCTTCTGTTGCAAGTGTGAGGTCGATTATAGTGCGACAGCGTTTGTTTATGAAAGTAGGTTCAGAACCTATGTTTAAAATGGTTAGGTTAGTACTAAATAAATATTCAACTAAAACCTTACCTCGTTCATTAGGTTTTTCCATTCCCCACAGGGGATGATGTGCGTTGGAATCCGTCCCGATCACAACCTCTAGTCCGGTCCTCTCGCAGAAGTTCACCAGCCTGCCGAGGTCATGAGGGGGAGGAGTGTCTTCCTCCGGCATGTAGACCGAGGCGACGACTAAACTTCTCTCCTGTGTGTATTGTATTGCCACGGCATACATGTCTCTAGAACAGAAATCTGTTAATGGTTGTGCACAGATATCTTTAGTAGTGTAGATACACGCTCTAGGCTTGTCGTGTTCAGAGCTGTAGAATAACTTACCTTTTAGGTTGTTTAGGCCTTTAATTTTACCAGCCCCAACCCACGGCTCCTGGATTAAGGCTATGACAGTCCTTTGAACCTCCAACCACTTGCGTAATTGAGCCGACGCAGTTTCGCTGTGGTGGAGGTTGACCTGCACTAGGCTAGTTTTGGACGAAGGGCACGCCATCATTGATCGCGTCCTCCCCCGTCCCCGCCCAAAAATAGGCCTGCCAGAAGATCTCGGGTCTCTTCTTCAGCCACCAAGTCGGAAGTGGTCGGCAAAATGCAGTCCTCTTCGTCACTCAGTGAGCTGCCGCTGAGCCCGATCTCCACTGGGGGCTTTGGCTCAGTTGTGCAGGCCGTTTTTTCACTGGACTTGGCCTCCAGTGATTCCGCTGTACCGGTAACCGTGGCTCCGGTATCCATAACTTCCGGGCTGTTTTCTACCTCTTTGCTCGGTGGAGTATCAAAGAATTTACCTCCACGACCCTGGAATTTTACGTATACCGCCCCGCATACGCATGCGAGGCGGCGTCCGGCCTTCATCAGGGTCGGGATGTGATCCTCCGGCACCGAAACAACGAGGAACCACCCGTCCGTCTGCTTATCAGCCTTGAGTAACAGCCAGTCCCTGATGTTAACCCAGCGGTTCTGGTACGCCAGCACGCGACCAATGTCACGTGAGTCTTTCCAGGCTCCTTGGGCATCAGGGATTAGGATACCACATTTGACTCTTTGTGGTATCTCTGACTGTTTTTTTATAGTCAGCAAGGTGTTGGATTTAAGATCGAGGGTAGCAATATTCCCCTTCAACCAGTCCAGAGCCTTCTGATCGTCGCACCACAGTTTCAGGACACCCTCCGTATATACGTGTTTGCCCCTAAAAACTGGGCCCGACGCATCAGGGTCCTGGCTACTCCACGCCTTGCTGATTATCTTCCTCTGTATTGCTACGAGGATGTCGTCTGCTACTTCCTTCGTAATGTGACCTGAACGCACACACGTTAAGGCCACACCCAAATCTGCTCTAGCAGTGGAAGCGTAGCTCGTTCTTGCAGCCTTTGGTTGCTGTCCGAGTCGCACTTTTTTGTGTTCCCCTCTAGGCGAGGTGGACTCTTCCAGCATCCTTTTGGCTGCTCTTTCCTTCTTCCCAGGACGCTTGGCCGCTCGCTGCTTCCTGGCGGATATCCTAGAACTGGTTCCCGCGGCCGCGACTTCCACTTGGTCTGGATTTTTATCCTTCCCAGCTTCAGTGCGGCTACTGGTTCCAACTCCAAGCACCCCAGTCGCAGTAGCTTGCCCAGCCTCCTTGGTTTTAGTTTCGGAAGCAGCCAATGCGGCTCGTTCTCTTCGGCCTTTTTCCCGCTGCTTCTTGTTCTTCTTTTTGGCCTTTCCACTACTGTCTGCAGGGATAGACCCTCCTGATGGTCCGTCAGGTCGGCAAGTCACCTTTTTGGGTGCCTTGCCTTTCCCCTTACGGCTCACCACTTGCCAGGCAGCAGAGAAAAGGTCGTCAGTTCGTATTGGCTCCGCAGTTTTGTCACTCGCGGGCTCTTGTTCTTTTTTCCCCTCCAGCTCCTTGGAACTGGTTTTGGAAACGTTCAGCGAGGTAGTTGTCCCTTTGATGGGGGCACCTGCGCTGGACGGTAATGTCCGTGGAACCGTCGGTTTAGTGACGGTTCCCCCTTGTTCATTGGTGTCTCTGGTAAGCACCTCTGACACCTCTCCCTCTTTCTTATTGGGCCTTAAATTGTCCATAATATTTTGTTCTTTAAAATTCATCCCCCCGGCTTCCCACCCTCCATGGAGCCCGCACCTTTGGGAACGCCCTATTTTAGGCGTTAGGATTACGGGGGAGAATATAGGGACGCGAAGTTGGCTCACAGCGCGACATCGGGAGCTCGATCCAGCTGGTAGACGGGGCTGACAAGGCCCATCCCCACCACCCGAATAAACTGTCACTTGCTCCGTCAGCATGGCCTTTACCACCACCCAGCCCCCTTTTCAGGAAAACTAGGCAGCCCCCACATCCCTCGCCTGCGACCCTCTGACGGGGCGCTTGGCCATTTACCTATCTGTGGCTAGCAGATAGGGCCACCGTTTAGCTTGAAATCCGGACCAAAGAGGGCGTGTTGCCTCTCGCCACTATATACCCCAGCGACGATCGGCTCAACCCTCCAGGACTCCTTCATCCCCGCGTACGGCGCTCGACTGCGCAGGTCCTAGCGCAGGTGGGTGTGTTAGTCCACCGGATACACCCACTCTCTCCGGCGGAACCGTCCCCTCCTCCTTTCTCATCCGGGCTTGGGACCGGCAATGGCGGAGTTAATGGTAAAATTAAAGGCCTAAATAACCTAAAAGGTAAGCTATTCTACAGCTCTGAACACGACAAGCCTAGAGCGTGTATTTACACTACTAAAGATATCTGTGCACAACCATTAACAGATTTCTGTTCCAGAGACATGTATGCCGTGGCAATACAATACACAAAGGAGAGAAGATTAGTCGTCGCCTCGGTCTACATGCCGGAGGAAGACACTCCTCCCCCTCATGACCTCGGCAGGCTGGTGAACTTCTGCGAGAGGACCGGACTAGAGGTTGTGATCGGGACGGACTCCAACGCACATCATCCCCTGTGGGGAATGGAAAAACCAAATGAACGAGGTAAGGTTTTAGTTGAATATTTATTTAGTACTAACCTAACCATTTTAAACATAGATTCTGAACCTACTTTCATAAACAAACGCTGTCGCACTATAATCGACCTCACACTTGCAACAGAAGGAGCAGCCAAACTAATTACGGGATGGCATGTGTCGAAAGAGGCCTCATGCTCAGACCATAGATGGATCTGCTTCGCACTACAGGTCGATATCCCCTCTCACCACCATGAAGAAATCCCCGCAAGACGGATAAAACAAAATACCTAAATAGGCTGACGTCTTCGCTCGCGGGTTTTGAGGGGATAAATACTATAGCAGATCAGTCGCTCCTAGAAGAACAGGTAGCAGCTGTTACTAAGGCCATGATAGATAGCTACCATGAATCATGTCCAGAAATCACTCCACCAAGGCATGCCGAGGTAAAGCAGCAGTGGTGAGGTGAAGAACTCGATAGGAAACGTAAGAAGGTAAGAAAAGCCCTAAATAGGGCCATGAATACCTCAATGGATGAAGACTGGCTACTATATAATAAAGCTAAGTCTGAATACAAAAAATGTATCAGGTATCGACGCTCGACTGGGTGGCGTAAATTCTGTAGCAACATAGAAACCTGCGAACAAGCAAATAGGATAAGGAATATTCTAGCTAAACAGAACACGTCGGGATCCATGTCTCTAAAGAAACCCGACGGTAGCTACTCAACATCGCCGGATGAAGCCCAACGCATCCTAATTGAAACGCACTTCCCAGGTTGCTGCGTAACCCAGGAGGCAAACCGGCATGCCGACATACCGACACCAACAGTAGAAGACTGGAATTTAGCACAGAGAGTGGTAACGATGGACAAAATCCATTGGGCCATTCACAGTTTCCTCCCCTATAAGGCGGCAGGACCTGACGGCATATTCCCGGCACTCCTACAGTGGGGGGTAAAGCCCTAATAGTTAGACTTGTTGCCCTAATGAGAGCCTGTCTGGCTCTTAAATATGTTCCTAGGGGATGGAGGGAAGTGAAAGTCACATTTATACCCAAACCAGGTAAGAGCGATTACACTGACCCTAAATCCTACAGGCCCATTAGCCTCACATCCTTTCTCCTAAAGACGATGGAGAGGATGTGTGAAAGGGAATTAAGGGGGTCGGCGCTAATGAACTTCCAACTACACGACAAGCAACACGCCTACAGTCTAGGCAAATCAACAGAATCGGCACTTCATCAGGTAATTACAAAGATTGAAGAGGCCATCCAAAACAAAGAAATATGTCTAGGTTCCTTCATAGATATAGAAGGTGCTTTTGACAGAACGAACTTCTCCAGCATAAAAGGTGCACTCAGTAGACATAAAGTTGAACCGGCACTGATCGACTGGATAGTTTGCATGCTCAGTACACGAATAATAAAGATTGCTGGTGAATCTCAACCAATCCAAATTAAGAAAGGCTGCCCGCAGGGTGGGGTTCTCTCACCTCTCCTGTGGAATATGGTCATTAATGAACTCATCAGCAAATTAAATACTAATCACTTCTATACAGTAGGTTATGCTGATGACCTGACAATACTGGTCTCGGGAAAGACAGCAAGCATAGTGTGCGACCTGACCCAAGCGGCTCTCCGTATAGTGAAGAGATGGTGCAGGGAATACGAATTAACCGTCAATCCAAATAAAACGGTTTTAGTAATGTTCACACAAAAACGAATGCTGAATAACTATCATCTTCCAAGTCTTTTCAGCACAAAACTCCAGCTATCCTCTGAGGTAAAATATTTAGGTCTTACCTTGGACAGCAAACTTAACTGGAATAAACACATAGAAAACAAAATCAACAAAGCTAGTATAACTTTCTGGCAATGCAGAAACATGATTGGCAAAAGATGGGGACTGACGCCAAAAATCATACTGTGGCTTTACAAAACTGTAATTCGGCTCATGATCACATATGGCGCTCTGGTATGGTGGACCAAGACAAATGAAGCCACCACAATTAAGAAGCTTCAGCGCTACCAGAGACTGGCATGTATGGCTGCCACAGGCTGCATAAGAACTACGCCAACAGCAGCCTTGGAAGCGATGCTGGAGCTAACTCCGCTTCATCTACATATACAACAAGAAGCGACTTTAGCTGCCATCAGACTCAAGACCCTAAATCTTTGGAGTAAGAATAGTGTCCCTCATACAGGCATAATTGATAGAATTCACTCAGAAATTCCTATCCTACAAGCCAAATACGATAGGATTCCTAAACAATTTGTTTTCGATAAGAAATACAAGATACAATTAAATGAAAACAGCCAGCCGGAAGGATTAAGCCCAAAAGAGCTTAGAGTTTTCACCGATGGTTCTAAAACAAATGAAGGTGTAGGTTCTAAAACAGCCAGCCGGAAGGATTAAGCCCAAAAGAGCTTAGAGTTTTCACCGATGGTTCTAAAACAAATGAAGGTGTAGGTTCTGGAGCTTTCTTTGAAGACCTCAATATTCACATATGCACACCGCTGGGTACCTATAACACGGTCTTTCAGGCGGAATGTATGGGTATCATTCAAGCGGCCATAGCAATAGATGCTAGGAAGGTTAATGACTTCCCCATCAGAATACTGACCGACAGTAGGGCGGTACTACAAGCTCTGAGTTGCAATGGGGTGAACTCGGGACTAATATATGAATGCCATCAACGATTAAATGAGGTATGTAAAAACAACAATGTGACTCTGCAATGGATAAAGGGACACAGTGGATCCAAAGGCAACGATGCAGCGGACGAACTGACCAGAAGAGGATCGGCTCTGGCCACTATAGGTCCGGAACCAGTCATACCAATCCCCTTTGGTAACGTTCGTTCACTGGTACGTAGACACTTCACTAATCAACACGCTCAGCTTTGGAAAAATCTAGTAGACTGTAGACAAGCTAGGGAGGCCCTACCTGTAATAAACAGTCGCTTAACCAAAGTTTTAATGAGACTGAACAAGCCGCAGATCAGGATAGTAACAAGTGCTATAACAGGACACGGCACCTTTAACAAACATTTATTTACTATAGGTGTTACAGATAGTCCCCTGTGCAGGGCATGTATGGGGGAGGAAGAAACGGCGGCCCACGTGCTACTGAAATGTCCGGAGGTCGCTACGTACAGGGCTAAACATCTCGGCACGCCGGGATCACTCCCCGAAGTTGCTTGCAACATCAAGGGACTGTTGAGCTTCTTCGGGGGAGATCTCATGGCTCGAATAATCACATTATTCCTGCCCACACGCAAAATACGCGCATAGACGTGGAGTTGCGGAAAACAGCCCGTCGCAAACTAACTAACTAACTAAGAGAAGTTTGCAGCAATGTTAAAAGTTAGTATTGCTAGGTTTTCAGAATCACTATTGTCATCACCATTGCATCTCTCACACAAGAAGGGAATGGATGGCGGCTATGTGGTGATGATAATGATGTACTGAATGCTAGAAAAACTTAAGACCGCTACCTTATACGCCATATTTCGCTCACAATATTTCCGATTGTAAAATATTTACAACGATCGATCTAGTCACCAATGTGATTGCAGATCTTGGACTGCAATCAAATTCCGGTCAACTAAACTGATACCCCTAAAACTGCTATTACAACGCCTTTACGAACTTCCTTCCATGCTTTCGGCCTTCGTAATAGTGCACAGTAATAATCAGCGCTTCGTAGATGAAATGACTCGTGGCTTAGATTTTTGATTTGCTTATTTAGATGATTTTTAGTGTACTCAAAGGACCATAAGACACATAATGATCACCAGATTTTCACTCCTCTAAAAAAGTTTGAGTTGGTAATAAACACCGCTAAATTCGTACTGACGAGGTTACATTTTTAGGCTATCTTAATCAGCAGAGGGTTCAAAGCCGCAACCATCCAAATTAGAAACGGTTAAAAACTTTCCAAAGCCAAATGTCAAAGAGTTCAGAAGATTTTTGGGCATGCTTAACTTTTACATAAGGTTTATCCCCGATGAAGCTAACTATCAAGCGCCTCTGAACGAACTCTTGACAGGTGCAGTTAAAGGTTCTCATCCGATTCAGATGTCCACTAAGCAGTTAGAAGCATTGAATCGTCCACAAGCAGACTTTATGCCAAACTACACTTTAAGCGTATCCTGACTGTTCTGGTAAAATTTCTTTGGTAACGGATGCTTTGGATATTGCTATTGGCGCCGTATTGCAGCAGCTAAAAGAAGGCTCATGGCAGCCACTTGTTTTTTTTTAACAAAAGCTAAGTGTAGCACAAAAAAGATTTCGCCTTATGATCGTAAACTTCTAGCTGTCTATGAAGCTATCAAGTACATTAAGCATATGCTGATAGCTAGAAAATTTACCATCTATTCAGACCATAAGCCCCTTTGTTACCCATTTCACTCGCGTAAAAAAATTGCTCACCAAGACAGTTCAGAATACCTTGATTTTATTTCTCAAGCTCTACTGGCATTAGACACATCTCAGGTAAAAACAATGTAGGTAGCTGATACTTTGTCAATGATTGAGGACATTACTCAGCCCATTGATATGACAGTATTAGCTAAAGCTTAAGTCTCCGACGCGAAATTACTGCGACTTCTGAACGGTAATACTTCCTAGTGCCTTAAAAACTCAAAGTACCGGGTACTCATACTGAACTGTACTGCGATGAGAAAAGCAATTCACCGAGGCCATACGTAACAAAAGAACTTCGTAAGCACGTGTTTGAAAGCCTTCATCCTCTTAATCATCCTAGGGCGAACGCCACAGCCAAGCTGGTAGCGGAAAGATTTGTGTATGGTCAGATATTAAAAGAGACTGCCGAGATTGGACCAGAACGTGCTTGGCATGTCATCATCATCATCATCATTACAGCCCTTCACAAGTCAACTGCTGAACATAGGCCTCCCCCAAGGTATGCCACAAAGCACGGTCCTGAGCCACCTGCGTCCATCAACTTCCTGCATGTCTTACCAGGTCGGCACTCAATCTAGTGGGGGGTCGCCCTACACCTCGCCTACCGGTACGAGGCTGCCACTCGAGAACCTTTTTTCCCCAACGGTTGTCGGTTGTCGGTTAACCGTTGGGCTATGTCGGTCACTCTGGTTCTACTGCGGATATCCTCATTTCTAAGTTTATCACGCAGAGAAACTTCGAGCATAGCCCTCTCCAGAGCTCGCTGAGCGATTTTGAGCGTCCTCATACGGCCAGCAGTGAAGGACCACGTCTCAGTTCCATATATCATCACTGGCACTTGGCATGTCAAAGTGCAAAAAATTGCTAGGCATGCGAATTAACTCATTGACAGTTTTAAATTACCGCGTGCCAACTTATGCAGATTCATTTACCATCAGCTCAAGGCATGGCCCGAGGTAATACCGTTGGTTGATATTTCGGCAGAAACAGTAAACAAAGCTTTAGTCTACGGATGGATAGCTCGTTTCGGATGTCCAACAGACATAATATCGCATTGCGAAAGACAGTTTGAGTCAGCGTTGTTCAAATGCTTATCGGAAATGGTAGGGTTTCAACATAGAAAAACTACAACCTACCATCTGACTTGCAACGGATTAGTTGAGCGGTTTCATAGACAGCTGATGGCCGTCATCACCTGTCATGCAAATGAAAACTGGGTCGAAGCCCTTTTTTATTAGTTTTACTTTGACTAACAGTAAAAAACTTACAGTTTAAGTACTGTAAGGCAGTTTACTTGCAAAGGCTTTGTTTAATTAGTTATAAGGTGTTATTGTAAAGAGAAGAAAAAAAAAACTTCTTTAGCATCTTTTTGATTTGAAAGTCTATGAAACGAAAAAGTGACAGACACAAATTCATAAGATTTAATTTAGGAGAAAATGATATAGAAATCATTATAGCTCAATGCTCGCGAGAAAAAAGTAAACAACACCGAAACGGCGTCGATTACGCGTTTTGTTCAACAAGGTACGAAAATGTCGTGTTCCTATAGAATAAACAAGCAGTGAAGAACGGACAAACCTAAACTTCGTAATAGGTAAAATTGATATAAATCTTTTCGTAATTAGTGAGTACTATGTAAGGTCATCGTCGTAAAAATTAGTGGCAGTCCATTGAGTTACAATACCTATAGAGTCACAAACAGACAAATAAAATGTCCGCGCCAAAACTCGGCGCACGCTGCGAAGTGCGCAGAGTTTTTGTTTAGTTGTAAGGCGACCACAATCCTCGTACAACGTCCGCGATGCCAAAGTGTTCGGTGATTTCCTGCCCAAATAACAGCAGACACGTGCGAAAAAAGGATGGTGTTTCATATTTTAGGTAAGTATCATACCAAATTTACGTATTTATGTATCCACAGTGCATGTTTTCATTTAAATTTCAATAATTTTCATTTTATTAGCAAACTAAAACACTCACCGCCGACCGCGCGGCGCCGCGATAACGTTTCTCTTTCACACGTTAGACAAATATGCAAGAGTAAAAGAGAAACAAATAGTCACGCGTACGAGAGTGACTCGCAAATTATGTTCTAACGGTTCTATGGAGTGGATTGATACAATAAATATTTTTACAGATTTTAAACTTAATGTACTAATATTACAATGTTGTTAAATGTTTTATTTTTTAGTTTTCCGTACAAAATGTAGGTCGAAAGAGTTTTATTATTTTAAAGTATAATTACAATATGTTTTTTTTTTGTTTTTAGTTTTCCTCGAAACCCCATAAGATGCTCTGAATGGACAGTTATTATAGCAAAAGCCCGAAATGAATTAAACTACAAGCCATATAAAGGGTCGGTTGTATGCTCTAATCACTTTCCTGCTTCAGACATTTATACAACAACGAAAGGTTTCAGTAGGCTTAACAAAAATGCAAAACCCATTTTACATGTAAGAACTTATTCCTTTTTAATGCTTACAATGTAATATTTTATTATAACTTTCGATTTTGTATTCTTAAAATGCGTGCATTATTCAAAAATTGCTTATTTTACGTCTTGCAGATAAATGTATGATCTATGATTTCTATTACAGCTGAATAAAAAACAACTTAGAAGTTACGATAGTTCAGATCAAGACAACACTCACGTAAACTTAGATCACGACAACAATCAGCAAACAATTAAACAAAATGAAGATAGCATTGAATTGTCTTTTGATGTAAGTTAAAAATAAATAATTGCCGTAAATAAAGTACGTATAATAAAATATAAAGGCAAAATTAATTCCTATTTATTTATTCCAGATTGATAATGAATTTGGGAACGATGAAGAAATATGCCAACAAACTAACGTTGTATGCTTGCAGGTAGTGAATTTACGTCATAAAATTGTATGATTTTAAAAAATATTTCGTTATTATCATTTTTTTATTTGCTTCAGGAGGAAAATTCAAGAAAAATCGAACAGAGCCCTTCTACGTCTATAAGTATTGGGTCTATTTTAGACACTCCCAGAAAAACTGTTATAAAGAGAAAGCTGAATTTATGCGAAAAAATGATTTTAAACAAAAACAGACAGATCAATAGACTACAAAAACAAAATAAAAGACTTATTAAAAAGAACACAACTTTAAAAAATGCCTTGAAAGTATTAAAAAGTAGGAAAGGCATTGACCAGTCGTTGTTTTCTGAATTATCTCAAAATTTAGAAGTTACCGAAATGTTCAATGCCTTATACATAAAAAATGTAAAGAAAAAGAAGAGGCCATTCAAAAAATATCCGCCTGCTGTTAGGAAATTCGCACTTACGTTCCACTTTTACTCGCCGGCAGCCTATAAGTATGTAAGGCGTCTCTATAACACATGTTTGCCTCATCCAAACACGCTATGTAACTGGTATAAGAGTGTTAACGCAGAACCAGGTTTTACAGTGGAATCATTTGATAGATTGAAGGAAAAATCCAACAATTCAGACAAAGAGTATATTTGCGCCCTAGTAGCAGATGAGATGTCAATAAGGCAACAGAAAATATGGACGGGGAAACGATACGAAGGACTAGTGGATATGGGTACAGGATCTGAAGAATCTGAAGTTATAGCTAGTCAAGTATACGTCATAATGTTGGTAGCTATTAACGATTCATTCAAAATTCCATTGGGCTATTTTTTTATAACAAGCTTAACAGCAGAAATGAAGGCTAACTTAATAAACATTGCACTGCGAAAATGTCATCAAGTTAAAATGAAAGTAGTTTCATTGACTTTCGATGGTTGTAAGACAAATATTGCAACAATGAAAATTTTAGGCTGCAACTTAAATAATAAGGAATCCATGAAAACCTTTTTTAAACACCCTTCCGCCGATCACAATGTAGCGGTATTCCTAGATGCATGTCATATGGTCAAACTCATGAGGAACGTGTTTGAATCTAAAAAAAATTATAAAAAATGGGGAACACGAAGCCATCAAATGGAAGTACGTCACCGAGCTTCACAAATTGCAGGAGGAAAAACAGCTGCACTTATCAAATAAATTGACGCACAGACATATAGCCTTCAAGAACGAGATCATGAAGGTTAAATTAGCTACACAACTTCTAAGCCGCAGTGTAGCTAAATCTATACAATTTTGTAAAAATGACTTAGCTATAGCAACATTCGATGGATCTCATCCGACGTCAGACTTCATTATGACCATCAACAACATTTTTGACATTCTGAACACACGAAACCTACAAAATTATGGTTACAAAAAGCCTTTGAGCTTAACAAACGCTGATGAAATTCTTTCATTTATAGATCATGCCAAAGAATATCTGTTATCTCTAAATATTGACATTTTGCGAAAACGAACCATTAAAAAAAAACAACGAAACAAGAACTGTGCATACCACAGAAAACGTACCGTTGTGGAAATCCCAATCAGGGACTGGAGCTCTGGGCTTGGTTATATGCCTTGAAAGCTTAAAACACTTATTTACAACACTGGTTAAGACATCAGTTTTGTCGTTTCTTTTGACATATAAAACTAGCCAAGACCATATTGAATTGTTTTTTGGTGATCTGAGAAGCCAAGGAGGCTATAACAACAACCCCAATTCTCGCCATGTAAAATCCGCTTACAAAAAAATGTTAACCCATCTGGAACTGAGTTCTAAATTTTCCGGAAATGCTATACCACTTGAAAATATTCCCATATTGAGTGGCGACAACACTCTTCACAATTTAAATAATACAACAATTGGCTATCGTCATGAAATTGAAAACGAAAATGACGATACTCAAATTATTTCAATCCATGAGTCTGAAACGTATAGTAATTGTGACATATTGTCGCAACAGCTTGACGAATCTGAATCTGAGTCCGAATACATTGATCAAATTGTGGGGTATATTTCTGGGAACGTTGTACGCCACATTTTAAAAAAAGGTTAAGTGCGAAGTTTGTTGCAACTCTTTGATGGCTAAAGAAAAAATGACATTCCACAACTTGATTGATATCAAAAACATGGGAGGATTATTTTATTCGTCCAAAGGTGTGTTTAATTTATGCAAAAAAACCGAGCACACTATAAGACATTGTCAACGTTGTGGACTTAAGTTGAACCCACAAAAAATTATTTCTGCAGTTCTGAAATCATTCGTAGGTGCAATAGTTATGGAAGATCTAATTGAACATGCATTTGAATTTACAAACCATAGAACCATTTTAATGAGGGCAGTCATTGAACGGTACATAAACATTAGAATTCATTACATTGCAAAGAAATGTACTGAAAAAATTAAAAATCAAAGTAAAAGGCAACGTTACAATAAATTAACATTGTTTCAAGGTAATTAGGTTAGGTTAAGTTTTAGTTGTAAGTTATTAAAAGTAAGTAAGTAATATAACGCTTATACCTAATATTAATTTTGTTTTATTTTAAATTATCAGCGACCCGCGTGATCCCGTGTTTCCCGGTATAAAAAGTAGGTAGCATAAGTGATAATTTAGGGTATAAGCTATTTACATTTTCATCCGAATCCGTCGATCTGTTAGAGCACGAACAAAATACAAACATACACACTAAAACGTACATTTTAATACTTAGCATTTTAGTACCTAATTCACAAACCTTAGTGGTTTACTAGTGCTATTAATACTATTAATTATTACACCATTTTTTTTTTATTTACTTATCATATAAAAAAATCTTATAAAATGTGTTATAAGATTTTTTAATATGATAAGTAAATTAAAAAGAAATTGGTGTAATAATTTTTGAAATCAGTTGTTTAGTTCTCCTAGGTACATATAAACTCACAAACTCATATTTCACAATTATTATAAACTCCTAATAATATTAGTATAAATAGCGTCTCCACTGATGCCTTGTTCCCTGCTCGTACGCAAGCCCTTGAGTGAATGATGATGACATTGCATACGAGCGACTTTGAACATTATACAAGCAGGTTAACGTCTAAATTCGAGCAAATGTCATTTTGAACTATATAATATCAAAATATATAGGTATATGGAACGGCGCTCGGACATTTTTTGAGTATTGTCAGTTAGAGATTGTGACTCTATAGGTATTGTAACTCAATGTGGCAGTCCCATACTTTTAAAAGTACATTAACAATTCGAAGACTTCTTTAGATATTTTAAACATGGGCGGATTTAAATATGTCGTTTAAATAAAGTAAGTAGTAAAATAAATGAGTCCAAGTAATACTTATTTGAATAAAAAAAGAACCATCAAAACCGGTAGTAGGTCGTTTCGTGCGTTTCCCATCTGTATGGTTCACTTTTCATAATCTATGATTTTCATATAGGAATGGCAGCCACGTGGCAGCAGCAGTAAACAGTAAAAAAATTAACAAATACAATTAACCACACTGAAAAGAAAAAAAAACATTTATTAAAAATCCATGATTTTATAAATTCGGGCCATCTAGCGTCTATTTTACGTGTACCACCTTTCAAAATACTACCAAACAATTATGTGCGATATTAATTACTCGAAAGAAAATAAATACCAGTGACAAAAAAAAAACAAAAAAAAAAAAAAAAAATATATAATATATATATATATATATTAAAAGGATTGTTACATTTATTTACTATAAAATTAATTTTTCTTATATTTTATGCCGAACTTGTAGTTTAAATTATAATATTAAATAAATCATATGCTGTAAATTATTTGTAATTTATATTTTATTTCATTTGAAGGTTTTACTTCCGTCGCGTGTGAGCTGCACGCATGTTTTTTTAATGATTGTATGCATTTTTTGTTAAATTCAATATGAGTCAAAAAAACATCTATGTATACTAACTACTAGAGCGGCAATAAAAACTGTGTGACGTGGATGAGGCGGGTAGCTGGTACGGTAAATATACCACGCAGTTATATTTACATTTACGAAGGTTATTTTTTTAGGCAAAGACGTTAAATACTTATCTCTATACATAAAAATCAATTGCTGTTCGTAAGTCTTGCTAAAACTCAAAAACGGCTCGACCGATTTTACTGATACGATATCTTTGAAGGTTTCGAAACTGGATATCAACCAAAATATTACAGTCACCAGCATAGAATATTATAATACATACATAATAGTACGAGGGAGTGGGCGGAGCCCGTGCTGTGTAGCCACTAAGATGTCACTAACATGTCAATTCACACGTATAACTGTCAACACGACATGTGTTTTGACGTTTCAATCGTTTCCTAATTTCACATGCAAATTATTTAGAAAATTCCAAATTGCACACTACTTACAAATAAATATGTATTTAAAATTTAAACGATTTTTTAATGATGATCTTGAACATTAATCAAAAGTCTAAAATGTTTAAATTTACTCAGTCTGTCAACACAGCGAATCGGGTTTGTAGTAGTGATAATACGACGTAATTGCTTATATGTGTGCTCCCGGCGACGCCGACCATCGTACAAAATAAGGTTGACAGCCAGTCTATTGTGTATTATAGTATTCTATGGTTACTAGCACACCGATATCTACCAATGTAAGAAAATTATTACGTGCTAGTAATTAAAATATTATTGAAGCGAAAACTTCTTATAGGCACGTTGAGCACTTTTGGGATGGCGAAAAAGCACTGAACTCACATGACCGTCACGCTCGGACACATATATACAGAATACAGATTTGTGGGAAGCTAAGAAGTTTTCACTTCTCACGTGCAGTCCTGCGCGGGATAGATTGTGCGAAGGCACAGATGCACTCTCTATTCCGATTGGAGAAACGGGGTAAAACACCGCCAACTTTCTAACTCTGGTCTGCTACTGAGAATGTCTTGACGGAAAAACTCAATAACTTATTTTGGCCCGGCTTGGTTTCGAACCCGGCACAACAGGATCAGCGTCTCGCTTTTGGCTACTTGACCAATAAGGCATTCAGAACCTCAAATGTAAGCAAATTAGATATATAAAACATATACGATATGATGTAAAGGTATTAACCGATAGTAGATGTAAATGTTTATGCGTCACAGTCACAGCATCTAACCATCTTAGGTGGACCTGTATCTACTGGTTTGTCAAGCTTAAATTTATAATTCTATCACCTCAGGATTTTCTCCTGTATCGTGTGGACAGGTTATATACATCATAAATTGCGCAAGTACAAACATCCCGACCCAGAACAAATATTAATGGCCACACAAATATTTGTTTCGTGCGGGATTCGAACCCGTAGCGCTCAGCGCCGAAACTCATAGCTAAGCCACTGCGTTACGGAGCCGGTAAACTAAACATTTAATCATTTTCATTAAGTAAACCTTAAATTAACCATATTTTATTTAGAAATTAAAACCTGTGTAGCGATAAATGCGAGGATGGATTGAAACTACGTAACAGGCGGCAAAGCTTATCAACCCGATGTTTTCTTACTAACTTGTTGACTAAACATGTCGTGAAAACATCGTTAATATAAGTTGTCCGGTTTAAAAAGGATTGTGTTTTTAGAGCAGTATTATATTCTTGAATAACTTTATATCATTCGTGCATTACACGAAAGACAGGCGTCGAATACACAAATTTTCATTTTACATAATTCTTAAAATTTGATTCATAATCGTCATTTCAATTGCAGCCCACTACAAGTCCATTCCTAAACAGAGACCTTCCTTATAGATTACCACAAAGTCAGACCCTGGCTCACTTCAGGTCGTTCTAACCACCGCGACTCTGGCAGGGCCGCACAATTGTTGCGGTGGTGGTGGGGCCACGGGCTACTCCGCGATCGAATCGTGGTCGGCGGTGAAACCGTAGATCAGATCCGCCGCTGGGGTCAGGAATTCTAGTGCTTTCAAGTGCTAGTCTTTCCTGGCCCCATGGCCTCTGCGCATTGGACACGTAAGGGAGGGTCCCTTACGTAGGTGAAGTTAGAGGCCGCGGAGGAAGGCGCGCTTTGTGTTTTGGCGCGCCTTATCTGAGAAATGAGAGTAGACCTATCCCATCGAAGGGTCCGCCACGGACTGACCGGCCCGCGTTCTTCCCGTTACGGAATTTATGCCGCGGAGAAATTATGTTTATTATAGCGGAAATATAAGAAATTGTTCTAAGTACAATCTTCTTTACAAAATCTGCTAAATTTCTAAATGCTTATCATGAGTTGTTTGAAGTGAACGCGTTACACAACTACGAGTGTTTACAGTAACAAGTAAGGGTTTTTCATAGAACACTTTCTTCACATATCGTTCTTTACGTAACGTCGCTTAGTGTTCCGTATCCACTCGAAGTGTATTCT
Organism: Parnassius apollo; assembly: GCA_907164705.1. Taxonomy (NCBI): domain Eukaryota; kingdom Metazoa; phylum Arthropoda; class Insecta; order Lepidoptera; family Papilionidae; genus Parnassius; species Parnassius apollo. The sequence continues at coordinate 5,478,002 of CAJQZP010001576.1, forward strand.
CGCTTACAATGTACCCATGTAAGTCCCCGTTTTGTTTTTGCTTACTGCCTTACGCATGAAAAAGCCTCTTAAACCTGCAATTTTGTTTCCAAATTAAAAGCCCTATCATCGTATACATTTGCATGACTATTTTTTACTGGATTCTATGCATTCTTTATCGTATAAAATAATAATTTCTTTAAAGCCCCATACATATCAAAGAAAGAGAAAAGATTGCAATTCCAGACCTCTTATACTTTAAACGCTGTTACCCGTCAGTCAACCGTTTCTAATAATCATGTCCATATACACATATTTATAGCTGAATGTTTATTTAGCAATCTAGAGATGTCACTAGGTTTATTATTACTTTACAATTTTCTTAACTTCTTATGATATCTACGACAAGAGGTATTGTTCTCTCTTATGTTTATGTGGCTTCGCACGTATGAGCAGTATAAAATCTTGATAGTATTCAGAGAAAGAGAGAGAGGGAGATAATAATAACAAAATATCCTATTTTCGCCGAAGCAGGTCTCATTTTCATCATCACGAAATTTGCAAGTTGTTACTGCTATGCGGGGTACGATATCTTTGAAGGATTCGAAATTATGGATATCAGCCAAAATATTTCATTTACCAGCACACCGACTTCGAGCAAAGTAAGATACTTATTAGTTCCTGCTTGTAATTAAAATATTATTGATGTAAAAATTTTTGAGGTGAAAACATTTTTAGGCACGTTGGGCACTTTTGAGATGGGGAAAAAGCACTGAACTCGCGTGACCGTTACGTTCTAATACGTATTATTACCAACAGATATGTGTGTATGTGTCGCAGGTTTATGATAAAATTAAGTTTTTGATCTGAAGAACCGGAAGAAGACAAAATTACTACTTTATATTACCATAAACCTGAGACCTGAAAATCCTGTTTTTTTATCAAAAACTTATTTGGTTTTGTGATAAAATCAAGCTAACCTTACTTAACCTAACCTCATGATTTCTTTTTCACCATCCCAATAAAGCTATATTATATAAAGTTATTAGTTCTTTTAGGATGAGAAAAATGTTGTGAATTTGCGTGACCGTCACGCTCAGATACGAGGAGGACACTGAAAGTTTCTAGAACTGGCTACTTGTAAACGATATAATAAAAATTATTTTTTTCAATATTATTGTGTATATCTTAATATATATAAATTATGTGTCACGTTTGTCCGCGATGAACTCCTAAACAACTTAACCGATTTTAATCAAATTTGCACAGCATGTGCAGTTTGGTCCAACTTGAGAGATAGGATAGTTTTTTGCCCGTGGGTGACCCACAATTTTTTTTGCGAATTTAAGGATTTTTAATAGGACATGACAAATTGTCGTCGAAAAGGGCAGAACAACGTCTGCCTGGCAAGCTAGTATTTTATTAATATGTCATTTGTTTACGATTTGGCGGCAAATTGAAAATTGTCTGTGTCACGTCAGCATGAATTTAACGCGAGAAAATTTTCGTACAATGATTTTTTATGACTTTCGATGTAATTTAAGTCAATAAGAAAGTTATGACAGACTTTGATTGGCCTTTCACGATGAAGCCCCATCTCGTGCCACCGTTTGCAATTGGTTTAATGAGTTTAAACGTGGCCGCACTAATCTCACAATTGATCTGCGTGAGGGACGATCTTCTACGGCGACGACTGAAGATAACATCAGTGTTGTGCGGCGTACGGTAGAGATTGACAAAAGAATGACTTATCAGCAGATTCGGACAAGCTTAGGCATCGGTATGAGTCAAGTGCACAAAATCCTCCAAAAAAAAAAAAAAAAAAAAAAAAAAAAAAAAAAAAGGTTTTGGCATGCTCTGATCACGAATCTGCGGTCCATTTTTGCGTAGGATGCACGGTTCCGGAGATGTGCAGATCAATTAACTCTTATCTAATTGATATCCGCTGCGAGCCTCAACCGTCGTTAGCGCTCCATTGTCTTTATCTACTTATCTATTGTTGAATAACTACCGTCATTATCTATTATTCGTCCAGCGTGTGGGTCGGCTTATGCTATTGTATTATACTCCTTTGTTCCTATCTACAACACTAATCTGAATCATCAATAAAACACATTACCTAATTTTGTTAAAATTTTTATTTATGAAATACAAAATCTTATTATTTATTATCTATAAAATAGGAGCGAAACATCTCATCCACTAAAATATCGTACAATGTGTTCTCTGTAAATATACTCGTAAAACAATGCATTGAACATCCCTGAAACTTAAATAGCAAATACATTAAGCAATATTCGCCACAAACTGAAGTCCACTCATTCTGAATCCTATCAACATTCCAGTTCCATCTTTTACAATCTTTTAAAAAACTCTAGATGATATCGTACAGGTGCCCGTCCGAATGAATCAAAATATTGACCGACGTCATTCGTATCGATATATAAAGATACCCAATGTGACCCTGGTTTATCATCTGTATCCAAATTGCATATTATATACGTTGGTACGTGTGTGTACATGGGTAGTTTATTGGCAGCATAAACATTATTTTCTAGAGTGGGGTGAATCTTTTTCAGATGTTGTTGTACATCTAGTGTATCCATAATATTACTGCTATTAGTAGATTATTACAGTACCAATCTACTCAATGACTAATATAGGAATGATCAATTATAGTGATATCTAAATATTAAATTGCTTTCTTTGTGTTATACAAAACGTATTTGAGTCACCAATACACTGAACAAGACATGACAGGAAGGATGTAGGAATGTAGAGATAACCAACAGAATGTAAGGTAAGCTTGTTGACGCATAAAGATACTATCAATTCTACTGCAGAAATTCTTTAGATTAGAATTATTACTCACTGGTACTATATAAGACCAAGCAACTGCAGTCATGGAGTTAGTGTATGGTCGTTTGACCGCAGTGGATCTATCAATACTACGTTTGTGTTACTTCAACGCATCAAAGGCCATGGATGTAAGTGTTTATTCTATTGGCAAACTTACTTTTCTTTCTGTTATTTTCTTACGTGTGTATGATTTAGTGTTAACAAATTATATTTAAATATTATGTGTGTGTATATGGTTAAGCCGTGGTAGCTCAGATGGTTAGCGCAAAATGTAAACTTCATAGTACACGTCCCGGGTTCGATCCCCGCCGGCACCAATTAAATTGTTAATTACAATTTTAAGTGCTGATTTACCACGTGCTCAGCGGTGAAGGAAAACATCGTGAGGAATGCACGTCTGAGAAAATTTCGAAGGCATGTGAAGTTTGCCAACACGCATTGAGGTATCGCAGCGAACATTTCCTAGCCCTAAAACCCTCTCAGAAATGAGAGGAGGCCTATGTTCAGCAGTGGACTTTAATAGGTTGTAACTTTAGCTTTTTTAACTTTTATGATTAAGTGTTAACAAATTGATATTAACATGATAACTGTGTTGTTGCAGAAATCATTGAGCTTCGATGAAAATACCTATAAACAGTATTACTACTCGCCACTCTCCCCTCAAGAAGAGAGTGATGACATCGTCATTAATAATAACACATGCGATGGTGGAAAAAGAAAATCGCAATCGATTGATCATTTTTTTGAAGCTGAATCAAAAATAAAAAAGAGGAAGCTGTTATCATCAACCGTAGCACGAGCCGCTAGAGATTGTGTATCATACATTTCTACTAATTCTGACGACGGAGACCAAGCGACGCATCTCATCAAAATTGAAATGTACGATATGAAGAAGCTATCCAAGATTCCAACTACTGATCATTGGAAACATGCTTCCACGAGGGTTAAATATTACGTAAAGACTAATAAGGATAGCATCTACGACAACACAAACGCCCTCGTATACAATATTACAAAGACAATAGCAGAAAGTGAAAAAGTTAAAAAATACTTTTTTAACAATGACAGTCATTAGCTGATCATTAGTGAATGTGATTCTGTTTACTTAAATTACAGGAAGACAAGAGCAGAAGAAAGAGATGAGTGTGGCATACGTGTACAGAACACATCATTGAAGAACAAAACTACAACACTGAGTGGAGGTGAAAACGAGAATATGCAGTACTCAAGAGCTGAATATCCATTCTTCAGTTCAAAATCTAGCCGGTTGCTCAGTTTCGAAAACTGGCCTCTCGTTATGCGACAGAAACCTGAAGATCTTGCAGAAGCGGTTTCTTTTATACTGGACATGCAGACAGGACCAAGTGTTTCCATTGTGGTGGTGGCTTAAAAGATTGGGAAGATGATGATGATCCTTGGCAGCAGCATGTTCAGTGGTTTAGTCAGTGTGCTTATGTAAAATTTAAACTCGGACAGAGTTTTGTATTAGATTAAATAGAATATTTATAAAGAAATAAAAAATAATATATTGCATACAATTTGTTTTATTTAATTTTATAATGTTTCACATAGTTACATACACACAAAATGCATTACACATAACTCATAAAATCTAACACACAACACATATTATAACCTTAACTACTATAGTCTACAGTAACATTTCTGTTTTTATCTATCTCAATAATATTATCAAACTCAGCATAAACTATACAGTTAATTGTTTGTATTAGTGAGGATTCAAATCGTACTTCTAATCTTACACTACCATGCTTTATGAGATTCCAATGAGCTGATGAGTTGGCTGATAAATCAGGAGTTAAGTCAAATGCTAATAGACAGTAACCTTTGGCATACTGTTCACAAGAGATTCCATTTCCTTCATTAAGAAAGTGAATACCAGTTCCCGAGAATAGAGTATGATATGCTGATGTAAATATGCTATTATTAAAAGATGGTTGCAAAGCTTTTGAAGGTATTTGTTGACCATCAATATATAAGCTGAAAGAATTAATACCATAGTTTTCAAAGTTAAATGGATTTTTAGTAAGGGAACCATTAAATGCAGAATTGTTCACAAATCCAATTATACATCTTTTGGGTACCTGCCCTAAAAATATATTATCAAGAGTTTTTCCTTGAACACCCGATGGAATTGTTAAAACTTTTACTTCAGCTCGAGTAATAGGATATTTAGCAGTGGTAGAAGCTAAAACTTTTTGATGTGCGAGTAATACACTTGGATTAATTCGTGCTCGTCGAACAATAAGAGTTGCGTCCGTAATGCAAACTTTAAACTTTACATCGTTTGACCCAGCAATTAAATTAAAGCTCTCTCTCGATCGAACCAATTTAACACTCATTTCAACACCAGTAATTAAAAATTTGTCTTGGTTGAAAATGTCGCCGTGAAGATGACCAATCATTTCTATTTCCTTACTTTCACTAATCAATTCCTGTCTTTTAACAAATCCTATGTTTTTACCATCCGTAGAATCCATTTTTCCTGCTGTATCATCATACCAAAGACTACAAGTAAGATGAGATTGTTTAGCAGCAGGAGCATAGTTTAAAAGGGTTTCCATGTATGCTCGATATGCATAGGTATTATTAGGTGGTGATACAAGTTTTTGGTTTAAATAAACATCAAGTTGACTAAAAAGTGAATGCAGCCAATTATTTACAGGTGCTACTATTGTAGTAGATATCAAGTTAGTTGAATCTTGATTTAATACTTTTGCCTTTATGTGGAGTAATGTATGAGACAAATCTATGTAGTCATCGCCTGTCCCAGGAACTTGAAACTCGATAGGTCCATCATCACCAAGAGATGAAATTGGTTTATAATGAATCCACAATCCATTTTCAATGCTAGTTTGTGTAGACGGTAGTGCAAACAAATCCAATTCTGACTTAACGCACTCGCAAGAATGATTATGGAGGAAAGACATATTTAATTTGAAAATATATCTTTGTTATTTTTTGGCTTTAGACCAAGTTTTTTCGCAGCTTTCACTTTAGCAGTTAATGGTGGAATGAACGAGGTCAATCGTTTTCTTTTAGTTTTATACCCAGATCCTGTCATGTTAAATTGATCAATTTTCTCATCAGCCTTTCGTTTTAAATTCGTACTAACTTGCTTTAGACGATCTTTTATTGAGGCTTCCATAGGACGCGCTTGAACTATATCCGATAAAAGTCCTACTCCAGCGCTTAATGCCTTCTTACCAATCAGTCGAGCACCACTTGTAAGTAAAGGTAAAACTGATCTAAATAACCCCCCTAAGGAGCTCCCAATACCATTACCGCGTTGGTATGGTGCACCCTTATAAATTACTCCAACTCCTGACCCAGCTTGATTTGTATAATAATTTTCATATGGACATTTATGATGATCACGAAGAGAATTCATTATTATAATTTTCGGAAATGTAGTTTAATACACACGGTTCCAAACTGGAATGGTATTTTTTGTCCTGTGCTCGATCTTATAACTATTTCCAGCGTATCGAACTCTCTTCGCATAACAGGTAAGTAGTGAGGTTGAGAGAAAACGTGCATTTTATTTGCACCATAAATGTATTTTGTAGGATCTAATGAAATGACTCTTAGTAAAGGAGTCATAACATCACCCACAATCTGAGGATCGATAATGTCGCAATATATAAAGAGTTGAGATGGTAACCCTAAGTGTAAATTAGCAGGACACTTTCCAAAACTTCTCTCTAGGAGATTTTTATTTGGTTAATTTGGGTGATAATGTTACGGAAGTTATATTTTTATCCAAAATAGAAATAGACACAAATTTTGTTATTTCATCATAGCGAAATTTCAAGTTCTCTCCGATACCATTTAACACTCTTAAAATATGCTCAACGTTATCATAGTTGGTAGCTGGAATATGTTTTTTGTAGTACACTGTGGATGGTTTATCTTCATTAGGCATTAACATAGATTTTGTAATGTATATAACATTTTCATGATCTTGAACAGTAAACATGGTACATGGATATTGAAACTCGACAACTCCAACCGACCATTCACCTTCTAATTTAATAGCTTTCGGTAATTTCGTTGAAAAATTTGTGGTCTTGTTATCAGGAAAGTATTCCATTGAACTATTGCTGAGCAAAGTTAAATAAAAACTTTCTTTATTCATATTTCTTTTAAACTAGAAGCTAAAATCCAACTGTTAAATTTATCTGGATAACCTTTCCACTTCACTAATACTTCTTTTCTGTTACCTGAGTAACGAGTGTCAATTATTTTATCTATTTTATATTGTGAGGTGGGGTTGTAAGTGATTTTCTGTAATTCTCTTTCATAAAAAGTACCAACTATTGGTTCATTTTGTAAATCTGTTATTGTATAAACAACCCATGGAGATCTATCAATTATTGAAGATATAATAAATATTTCATCACACCAATTTGATTCATATCCTTTTTGGAAAGCATGTTTATATTTAGTTATTCGAACATAATCACCCACATTGAAATTTGGTTTAGGATTTTCTAAAGAAAGTTTGTTTGACCGTCTTTCATAAAGATTAGTCCAAACTGTCATAATATTGTTGGAATTTACATCACATGGGCACATCTTAATACTAGAGTGAAAGCTGTGATTGTAAGAGTATATTAAATCTTGTAAAACATCTATATATCTATAAGTATTATTATGAGTGAAATAACGCCACATTTTCATTTTTAGTGTTCTTTGAAATCGTTCAACAATACTGGCCTTAATGTCAGGATTGTTAGTGGTATAGTAATTAATCTTTTTGGATTTAAAGTATTTTTGTACATCTTTTGAAACAAATTCTGTACCTTTATCAGATTGTATGTGAGTAGGTGTTAAATTACTTTCAGTAAATATACTTTCAAAACATTCTTTAGTTGTTTCTGAGTTTTTCTTTTTCATTGGTCTTGCAAAAGCATATTTACTAAATACATCAATAACACAAAGTATATACTTGAAACCATCATTATATTGAGAATAAGTTCGCATATCACTTAAATCAGCTTGCCACAGTTCATTAATATTTGATAGAATGTACCTATTACGCGGGAATTTTTTTCGAATGGGTTTATGTAATGTGTATGTTTCTTGTGATTTTAACCATTCCTTTACTTGCTTTTTATTCATTTTACCCTTCATGGCTTTTGACAATTTATCAATACTACCAAAACCAGCGGGATTAGATGGATCATAATAAATCCTGTTAATTTCTTCTAGTACGGGGTCCATTTTTCCCACTCAAGCCTTTTACGTATTTTAGTTGTAGACTTTTTATCTCTACTGCTCGGTGTAGAAAACTCTTAAAATTCAATCTCAGAGGGTTTGTTCAGATCTTTTGCTTGAAGTTGGTTAATAAACTCACATCTCTTTGGATTTCCAATATAAGTAAGTGGTACTTTAATATCTTTTAATGCTTCAGCAAATCTATCTCACCCTACTGGATCACTTCTTTTTAAGGGTCTTAGTGAATCATTTATTAAATCAACAATATTACTTCCAGGAATTTTTTCATTATCAATTATGACTGTACCTTCATTATCCCAATGTATTTTACCTTTACTTGTTTCAACTAAGTTTAATAATAACTGTCCTTTTTTATTATAAGTTTTTGGTATTAAACTGAGTATTTGAGCTGGTGTGTAAAGTGGATTTTCAACATTTTCTTTACTTTTGATGGATCGATTCTCCTCCAACAAAGATTCAGCATCAACTGAAGTTTTTAGATCTCTATCTTTATTTTTAAAACCAATTTTAGACTCGTTTGAATCTTCATTAGATGTATCAGAATAAATTGGTAATCTGAGTGGTTGACGATCCTCTTCGGTAAAATGAAGGTATCTTTGCAGTGTTTGTAAATATAACATCCATTTCTTTCGGTCTTCCATCTTACTATACATAATATTTTGCATTTCAATATCTAATCGAGATAAACTACTACTCGTATTAACCTTATTTTCTTGTTTTAATTTTTCAATTAATCCAGGTTCGATAAGTATCATTTTCTTTGCATTTTCCATGTTAACTGGCTAGTCCACTCACTAATCCACTCAATATTGCACCTAATATTATTGGTAAGAAAGCCCCTCCTTTTTGTATAATTATATTTTTTCTTAGTTTATGTTTACACTTACGCACTAGTTGACGGAGTATATTTTTGTGTTTATTCAATTTTTGTTTATCTTGATCTTTAAGAGGTACTTTTCCTTGTAAAACGTTATGAATACACTCACAAATACAGTTAATTTCTTCTTCATCACACGTTTTAAGTAATGCTCTTTGATATTTTGGTTTAAGCGTATGCAAAGCGTTTAGCAAATGTGTATGCGTTGTGAGTCGACGATGCATCATTTAGCAATGATTTGAAATGTTTGATTCTTGGTGTATTTAAACTCTTTTGTGGGGACGTAGACTGTGCAGAAACCATTAAATGGGAAGACATTTGTCTTGATACGACAAAAATCATTGGTATTTTGTTTTAAATCTACCATTAAATATCCATGCGCCTCTAGAGTTGCATCCCTGTAGGCATCTTCAATAAATTTTGGGTTATCTGATGACACTTGTCGTGCTAAATATCTTATTTGAGTTTTATCTCGAGGGTTTTTAAAATATATTATATAACTTGAGTTTAAGGATATGTCTCTTTGCCCTTTACCCTGATGAAATAAATTTTGTGTTAAATAAAATACACTAAGATTCCTGTGATGACTACCTTTTGTAAATATATCCACAATTCTTCCATCGGACTCTCTCATTAGATCATCAATAATAACAAGATGTGGGTTTTCACCGTCAAACATATTAACATTTGGAATTCCTTGATGGTAGTTAACATTTGGTAAATTATATAAAGGTTGCATTTCATCAAAGCACCATGTGATCTGATTAAAATCACAATTACATATTTCTGTAACTGATTTTATAAAATTTGTTACAAAATTTGACTTCCCACATCCACTTGGCCCCGCCACAATAGCAGTAAACGGATGGATAAAGTGAAACATTACACACGTCTAAAGTTCTAAGGGGTGAAATAAAAAATGAAAGTGTTGGTGTTAACAATTAATATATATTGCAAGCATTATATAAAACAGAATGTATACTATTTCTAACACAATTAGTACATCATAATTTTACAGTCAACTCAACCTCAAATAAATGCACACATACACACGCAAATATAAACATCAATTAACTTAAATTATTTACAATAAATCAACGATTAAATATGTAATAAACTCTACGTCATATTATACTATTATCATTATTTTACAATCAATACAAATTTTATTTACATGCAGACATAAAATTAAAAACTATCAACACTTAACGCAGTTTATAATGACCCCAAGCTAATGTTTCAATATTATTATCTAAAATATGCCTCTTTGTGTCATTATATGATAAACCAATCTTATTTAATTTTTGTGTAAAAATTGTGTGTTTAATTGATTTAAATCTAAGCATACTATAATATTGCACTTTTTTATTAAATAGAGAAGACTTATAATTATCCATGGTCATCTTTTTAGTGATACATTTATTTACCCCTTTTGCCTTGGCTATAGTCTTATTTTCTAAGTTAAAAGCTTAAATTTTGGATCTTAAACCCACAAATTATTTCATGATTTTACCGTTATTTTCATCTTTAAAAAAACCTAATTTCTTTTTATTTAATTTTGGATATTCAAAAATATTATTTGCATCATAAGCTGAGGTATCAAAGTATGATGAAAGGTCAGGTTTTATATCAGAGTAAAAATCATCTGTAAATATATGATATATTAAACTATCCGTATCTGTATACAATAATTTGATTTTACTAAACTTTTTAACCATATAGTTATAATGAAAATCATACATTAATGTTTTTGAAATATCTAAAATGCAAAACCCTAAATAAATTGGTTTGTTATATATTAACTTTGTTTTTCGCAACTGAACCGCAACTAGGTTTTCCGAAAATACTGAAAGACTATGAAATTGTGGTTTAGCGATTAGATCTTGAGCACCTAAAGCTTTGCCCTGGTTCTCCCAGTGTGTAACTAATTTTATGTTAACCCTTTTTTCAATATTCTCCATAGTCTTTCCGAAGACTGAATTATTCATTAATTTATAAAAATCTTTTTCGAAATCTGATTTTGCTAACGTTCTTAATTTTGTGTTTAGATCTATGTACATCTTCAACCAGCGAGACTGTTTAAATTTTAAAACTCTATGAATTTTAGTTAATTTAACCCCCATTTCTATGCACTGCTTTAAATTTCTGTAATGAATTACATATTTATCTTTATTATTTAAATTTGGGACTAGTTTATTTTCATTAATATTGTCTGCACAAATGTTTTCGGGGCATAAAGGAAAGTCCGAATGTAAATCATGAAGTTCATCTGGATATTCCAAATCAACTTCTAAAATAAAACCGAAGTTCGATGTCTCAGACACATTAAATTCTGTATTCGGATTTACCCATTCGAATCCACCAGTAGGAAGACATTGAGACATAGCCCAACCATATAAATTGTTGGCATCAAAATATGTGATATATGAATTTGGTTTCCCTGCATCATAATCCCCCATATATTTGTTATTAGCTCTAGCATAACGATTACTACATTGAGATACACCACCCCTGATACCTGATCTAATAAATGCAATTTTCTCATAATCTGTTAAAAGTTCTAATTCTATTTTTGTATATTTTAACATTGCATCCCAACTTAAACCGGGTGCTGTGTAATAATGGGCAGGGTCTAAATCATAAGTATTAATACATAACTTTCTAAAGTTTTCAAATACATCGGTTAAAAGTAAAACGTCTGTTTTTAAATACAGGTTTGAATAATCTAGCATATTACAACACCCAAAGTGTTCCCAAACATCTTTAGCATGATTGTAATCATCATTTGAAATATGGAAATCTGTGAGTGAGCTATAAAAAAATTTTTGTTCGGGGAGCGATGTTAGGCTTAAACTATCATAATTAGTCATAAGTTCATATGGATAAACGCCTTTCCGTTTTAAACGAAAGAAATCTTCATCATTAGGATAATTTCTACGTAATTCTTGAAATTGATCATTACTGAGATTTTTGGCCAATTCTTCTAATTTACATGATAAAAACTTAAATGAATCTATGAATCTTAATATAATTTCGTGGTTATTCATTTTTAATTTTTTGGAAAAGGATATATATTTTTCTTTATTTTGAGGGATAACTTCGACTTCACCATCACAAAAGTTTAACGCGTGAACAATAAAATGAGCATCATAGTGACTAAAGTTGTGTAAAAATATTGGTATATAACGAGGTTTCCTGAACTTCGAGCTACATGATTCGTGAGCAACACCTATAAAACTACCGGTGTACCAATCAAAATCATAAAAATGTTCTGCTAACTCTGTTTCACAAATATGACAAATGGTTGCATTTGAAATTTGGTTTTTGTCTTCATTTGTTAGCGGAAGTGGAGGATATTTTTGAAGTCTATTTATTTCTTTGAGATTGTTAGATAAACTTTCCATAAACACTTGTGCACAGTTGGGTCCGCAATACGTTACATATTTTGATAATTTATCATCATATGAACATTTTATATAATAACCAAAACTATGTACTTCATGTTTCTGAATATTGTGTGTGAAAGGTTTGGAAGGATCGTTAGAACATGATTCTATTGGTTTTAAAAATGCTTCAAAATCAGCATAAACTACGAATGGTATCTTCAACTTTTTTTCATAACTATCAAATTTAATTTTATCATTTGAAATAGGTTGACCAAACCAATTCTTTTTTTTAAAAGTTTCACTGTTTGGTAATTCTGTACAAATGTGGGCACAATCGTATTGTTCATGGTTATTTAAACTTTCCTTAGATGGAAAGTGAAGTAGACATGCTTCGCAAATGTACATGATGTGACCGTCTTTTGAAATTTGTTTACTAACTAACCGCGATAAATTTTTTATGTAACAATAATGATTTTTTGTATCCTTGGAAAAAAATAATAAATTGATATGTCTATCTTTACGACACTTTGTTAAAAATAATGGACCTACTATAGAATTACATCGTTTTTCTTTATTATATTCTAACCCAAAAACATTAATACTAATATCATTTAATTTCTCTACTTTTGCTATGTCAGAAATTTTAACTGGAAAGGAAATACCATTAAATTTAAGTTTATTTGCATGTTTAACGTACGATGATACACGATCCGCGTCTTTGTTTACGGGATATAACGCCGAGAGTAACGCCCATTTAAAACAAAAATAATCCTTGCTTTTTACATTTATAACAGCCTTTTTTAATTTTATGTCACGAGGAAGATCTATGTATGAAGTACCGCGTAGGGGGTTAAATTTATTAACATTCATGTCTATAGATTTTATGTTTTTTAGACTCCATCCACTATCTTTTTTTTTTCAAATGCACTAATTTTAGTAGTAATTGTATCATTTAAAGATGAAAAAAAAATATTTAAGTCATCTCCTTGACAAATAATATAGTTAAGCGTTTGAAAATCGAACGTATCATGAATATCTTTAGTTTGTTGAACAAAATCAGCATGCAATATGAAGTTTACTTTAAAAATTATGTGTTGATGAATACACTCTTGTATTAAAAATAAAATATCATCTTTAATAGAATTTAAAAATAGTTCAGGAGTTTCAAAATTTACCAATGTCGAACTATCTACTCTACTCTTGATTTTATAAGTTAAAATCCTATTTCCAAAAGCAGATTCAATAACACTAACGTTTGATAAAGAATTATGTGTATTTAAAAGATTATTTTTGTGAACATTACTTTTAAAATGATTAGCTAAATACCGTTTCTTGATAAATATATGACACGTTAGACATTCCACTTGATCTTCGTTACTGATACTGTTCCCTGCAGAGGTAGGCGCTTCTGCTTCCGTTGTTGGTTTTTTGATGATCTTGGGTTCTTTGCTGCTCGTTCGCTTCGTTCCTCTTCCAAGTTGTAGTGGTTGACTACTAAAATGTTTAAATTTATTAAAAACTGTACAAGACATTGTGTAAATTATGATCGAAATGAATGTTTATTTTACTTACTTAAACTGTGTTTCAACCATCGCACAGTGATTATACAACTCATCATCATACGATGAATCGAACAGTTGATCCTTCTCCATTTCATCACAAACTTTAGACAACTCCTGATTTAATTCGCTGTTGAATAGTTCCGTATTCTCTTCCATGGTTGTGGAGAAGAAAGCACTGGTGCACACTTCACTGAAGTTTGCCGTCCTTATAGTAAAGAAGAAAATAGGTAGCAGAGTAAGTAACAGTTCAGTGTTGGTAGACCAACTGATACCCAAATTTCAAATAATGTCCGATATTTAAGTCTAACAAAGGATTAGAAATAGAATATAATGAGTACACGGAAGTAATTTAAGTAAACAGAATCACATTCACTAATGATCAGCTAATGACTGTCATTGTTAAAAAAGTATTTTTTAACTTTTTCACTTTCTGCTATTGTCTTTGTAATATTGTATACGAGGGCGTTTGTGTTGTCGTAGATGCTATCCTTATTAGTCTTTACGTAATATTTAATCCTCGTGGAAGCATGTTTCCAATGATCAGTAGTTGGAATCTTGGATAGCTTCTTCATATCGTACATTTCAATTTTGATGAGATGCGTCGCTTGGTCTCCGTCGTCAGAATTAGTAGAAATGTATGATACACCATCTCTAGCGGCTCGTGCTACGGTTGATGATAACAGCTTCCTCTTTTTTTATTTTTGATTCAGCTTCAAAAAAATGATCAATCGATTGCGATTTTCTTTTTCCACCATCGCATGTGTTATTATTAATGACGATGTCATCACTCTCTTCTTGAGGGGAGAGTGGCGAGTAGTAATACTGTTTATAGGTATTTTCATCGAAGCTCAATGATTTCTGCAACAACACAGTTATCATGTTAATATCAATTTGTTAACACTTAATCATAAAAGTTAAAAAAGCTAAAGTTACAACCTATTAAAGTCCACTGCTGAACATAGGCCTCCTCTCATTTCTGAGAGGGTTTTATGGCTAGGAAATGTTCGCTGCGATACCTCAATGCGTGTTGGCAAACTTCACATGCCTTCGAAATTTTCTCAGACATGCATTCCTCACGATGTTTTCCTTCACCGCTGAGCACGTGGTAAATCAGCACTTAAAATTGTAATTAACAATTTAATTGGTGCCGGCGGGGATCGAACCCGGGACGTGTACTATGAAGTTTACATTTTGCGCTAACCATCTGAGCTACCACGGCTTAACCATATACACACACATAATATTTAAATATAATTTGTTAACACTAAATCATACACACGTAAGAAAATAACAGAAAGAAAAGTAAGTTTGCCAATAGAATAAACACTTACATCCATGGCCTTTGATGCGTTGAAGTAACACAAACGTAGTATTGATAGATCCACTGCGGTCAAACGACCATACACTAACTCCATGACTGCAGTTGCTTGGTCTTATATAGTACCAGTGAGTAATAATTCTAATCTAAAGAATTTCTGCAGTAGAATTGATAGTATCTTTATGCGTCAACAAGCTTACCTTACATTCTGTTGGTTATCTCTACATTCCTACATCCTTCCTGTCATGTCTTGTTCAGTGTATTGGTGACTCAAATACGTTTTGTATAACACAAAGAAAGCAATTTAATATTTAGATATCACTATAATTGATCATTCCTATATTAGTCATTGAGTAGATTGGTACTGTAATAATCTACTAATAGCAGTAATATTATGGATACACTAGATGTACAACAACATCTGAAAAAGATTCACCCCACTCTAGAAAATAATGTTTATGCTGCCAATAAACTACCCATGTACACACACGTACCAACGTATATAATATGCAATTTGGATACAGATGATAAACCAGGGTCACATTGGGTATCTTTATATATCGATACGAATGACGTCGGTCAATATTTTGATTCATTCGGACGGGCACCTGTACGATATCATCTAGAGTTTTTTAAAAGAAATTGTAAAAGATGGAACTGGAATGTTGATAGGATTCAGAATGAGTGGACTTCAGTTTGTGGCGAATATTGCTTAATGTATTTGCTATATAAGTTTCAGGGATGTTCAATGCATAGTTTTACGAGTATATTTACAGAGAACACATTGTACAACGATATTTTAGTGGATGAGATGTTTCGCTCCTATTTTATAGATAATAAATAATAAGATTTTGTATTTCATAAATAAAAATTTTAATTATTGATGATTCAGATTAGTGTTGTAGATAGGAACAAAGGAGTATAATACAATAGCATAAGCCGACCCACACGCTGGACGAATAATAGATAATGACGGTAGTTATTCAACAATAGATAAGTAGATAAAGACAATGGAGCGCTAACGACGGTTGAGGCTCGCAGCGGATATCAATTAGATAAGAGTTAATTGATCTGCACATCTCCGGAACCGTGCATCCTACGCAAAAATGGACCGCAGATTCGTGATCAGAGCATGCCAAAACCTTTTTTTTTTTTTTTTTTTTTTTTTTTTTTTTTTATTATTGTGAGTCAACGAACGTCGTGCGCCAGAACTGGTACAACCTTTCTACAAGTGCGCCAGAACTGGTACAACGTAACTACTGATGTATCGCAAATTAGACGCTACTGTCCTTTGCAGGTCTAGATACGTTTAGCCGACCTCAAATAAGGAGAAGGTTTTATTTTTTTAAGTAGGTATTTTACGCGACATCTCTGTCGATTGCGAACCGACTGACCGATGAGGATTTTTTATTAAATTAGTTATAATTCACGGGCGCTATATGAATTTGGAGAAAAGTTTTCACCCCTAGGGATGGTGAAATTGGGGATGAAGTTGTTAATATAACTGAACATATTTAGCGACATTGATATTGTGATATTCCATAATACACTCAAAAGGGTAAAAATTTACTTTTAATTAAAAATAAAGTCCGACTTCAAAGAAATAAAAACACCAAAATAATTCCACATTCTGATGTCGGGACTATAAGTTTTCTATCTTTTATTAAAATTTAGTTTTACATCTGACATATGAGATTGTCAGTTGCCAACCAACCTACAAAGTGCGACAAAGATGGCAAATATTCCATCTGTCAGACCTGTCTATGTTCAACAATAGACTTTTGTATGATAGTCTGGAAACATAATGGTATACAAGATGGTAGGATTGGGGTGATGAACTTGACGACGTTGATTTATTTTTCTTACTAATCATCATCATCATCATTACAGCACTTCACAAGTCCACTGCTGAAGATAGGCCTCCCCCAAGGCATGCCGCAAAGCACGATCCTGAACCATCTGAATCTTGAGGTGGGGGACGCCCTACATTTCGCCTGCTGGTACGAGGCTGCCACGCGAGAACCTTTCTTGCCTGTCTGTTGTCGATTCTTCGAATTATATGGCCGGCCCATTGCCAGTACAGTCTGTACTTTCTAACTAATACATGTATAAATAAAATAAGAAGCGGGCGTATCAGCTTGTGTGTTGACTTATTTTTAATAGGCTATAGTTAATTCTATTATTCGCAAAAGAAGAAACATTTTGTCAATAAATTAACAGTTTGTTACGTCACACAGAGTACTTTTGTATAAAGTGGTAGAGCCACGCTGTACCTACAATATTATTTTTAGGTTGCAGCACGAATGGGTCGGCTCGACCGTGTGATGACCACCACCTCACAGAATAACAACTTAGTGTTTTGTATGGTGACTGCAGAGAAACGAAGAACCTCTTTACTAATTACGAAGCATTCTACCTTAGTCCTGAGGAGTGACAATGCGTCTGCACTTTAATATTCAAGGGTAGATGTAAGCAGGGTATTAGTGTTCTGTGGATGTGTATAGGGGTCATAGTATTAAGTATAGTACTTACTATCAAGTGTACTGTGTACTCGAATGTTACCCACATTCTGAGAAAAATATTCTCCAAACGTCTTCTTTTTTGCTTATTTTATATAAGGTTAGTCTCGAAATTTTTAATATAATAATAGCGTCCATTTTTTTACTGAATACAAGGCAACCAAAGCTACAGCAATAATAGAAAACAAATGTCAGGAAGCCGATAAACCTGCTTACAAACAATGCGTAAAACAAGTGAGCAATAAAAGTGCACTTACAATTAAAAATCTAATTGCTTCGCTTGAGAATCGAAAGATAGATGTGGCAGCATTAACACAGGTAAGTATGAAGCGATCAATCTTTTATTTAGTTTGCTTTATTTTTCTTTCTATACTAACAAATCACAATTATCATATCATCAAGTCTACTGCTAGAGATGATGCCATGACCATGCTTATCAGGGTGATTGACAATAACAGTAACAGCCGTTTCGCACCTTTTAGGCGCCATCTTCCTAGATATTTTAAGTCTAGCGTAAGCAAGTTGGCAAATATTTTTTTTTTTGAGTTGGCTAAAGTTACCTCCACCTACCAGTAAACAGGTTGAAAAATTCTGTAACGCTACCACCATATGGTAATATTGGTTTAGTAATGATTAATGACCAATTTTCTTGCTAATTCATCTACAAGTTGTAGTCAGGGCGTCTTCTAAACAGTTTTACTGTATTTTAGAAATTATAAAAAGTGACTTTTTTGTCTTTTGGGTATTGAACTGGATTTGATTTATTCGCCTCCAGTCCGAGACTTTGTTCAACAAAGTCTCGACTTCAGACACAAGTTTATCCTGGTACTCGGCGATGTTTTCTCGAGAAATATAGGCACGGCCGGTGGCCGGTAGTACTCGGTAATAAAAATAATATTACCGAGTATAAAAACTCTGCTTTATGCAATATTTATAACTCAATTGTAGCGCTTTTATCTTCCTTATTCCTCTTTTAGGTATCATACTATCAATAACTATATTTTATAACTCGATTTAAATCCAACCAAGTTTTAATTCCCGACTTTTCGGGCGCTTTCCAGCGCCCATGGTCACGGGGTCTGAGATGACTGACGTCCCGATGTCATGGTTAAACCCGGAGTACCTTCAGCTTTTTTAATTATTGTTTATGGTCCGATCTATGCAAAATGAACTGACTATGTCCTGAGGTCTAGCAGTGGTATGCTTGGGTTTAGTTTTAATTTTATTGATTATAGGTACCCAGCCTCCTTCTCTATTGAAATTAGGATGTTTTTTAATTTCAATAGCCTCACGTATCATCCTTGGTAGGAATCGGTGTTCTTTTGCGAGGATTTGTGGTCTATCAAATCTGATGTAATGGTTGGGGCCGTCTAGGATATGATCGCAAACTGCAGACTTCCCGGAACGTTGATGCTTCATATCAGCTATATGTTCTATATCTATATCTGTTATATACAGGTTTAGAAAGATACAAACTTTCTTACACAGCTGTTATACAGCAGGAGAGCGATACAGTGTCTTCTTATATTGCTTGTGTGCTACTTGGGTGGTAACACATTTTATAATTTAATTATGACATTACAGGAAAGAATATGTGACCTAACATCTATGAAAACGGATCCACTGGCACTTATAAAAATATTAGCCCAAGAAAACGCATCATTAAAATTTGCATTACCAGGATTTTTGCGATTACTTAACTCTTGCTCTTTTTATTGTTCACGGTATGTACCAATTAAACCATTTATATCTAATATGTGTTATGTATAATAATAATAATGTCCTCCAGACCGAATTTTGGCCACGGCAGCCAACCTCAACGGAGACTAGCCATCGGCGCAGGACAGGATTATAGTGCACAAGTGTATGCGCAAGCACTCTCTATTCCCTCATAGTCCGATGGGACGGTTAACCGACACGACCGGAGAGAAATCAGGCGCAAGACCAAAGGCTTTACGTGCTTTCCGAGGCACGGGGGTTAGACACTGCCAACTGCCAGACTTCTGGCAGATCCTGAGAATTTCTTGACGAAAAACTCAATAAATTGATTTTTTATTGAGTTTTTCGTCAAGAAATTCTACAACCTTTACGCACGCGCAACGCATTACTACAACCACTAGACTAATGAGACATACCTTACCTTACCTAATTATACATGACCGCATATTTTGTTTATTAGCCCGTAAAAGTCCATTCCTGGTCTTAGGTCTTTCTCTTAGTATGGAGAAATTGACTTAATCGTCTAGTCATACTTAGCAGGCGGATGGACAATCGCAATAGCAGACATCTCACACATTTGACGCTACACCCCGTCGCTGGTATAGGTATCTTTTTTCCATTGTCGCCTCTTCTAACACAGATATGAAATAGGATGATGGATTCTCTTACGCCGCCACCAAACGCCAAATAGATATACGAAATCAATACTATTATGTGTTACCACATCCTTAAATTGTTCTTGTCAAAAAACTAGGTCTGGTTTATTTCGGGTGAAGCTAATTAAAGTCGAAATAATAATATTTTTTTTATAAAACTACGATTAAGTTTATTAACATACAATTTTATTTTCAGATCTCAATCTAAAGATTATAATAAAAAACTGCCACTCCATAAGACGGATCTAGAACTTGTAGTGAAACACTTTTTGACACACTTCAGTTAATACAGGGCTACGGCTATTAAGGTACCCACTGACGATACGTCCATTTAGAAGACGTCCAAATGGATGCACTCCAAATGAAAATTTATCCAGATACGGTACCATTGACGATACTTCCATTTGGACGCATAGCGTCACTTCGAACTTGGCAGTCGTACGGAATGGAAATAAGTAATAATATGGATAATAATACTTTACTGGTGACTGCTGCAGCGTGTATTTCATTTAAAAAGACAAAAAAACCTAAACGGAGCAATCCATCGTAGTATTCAATGATAACGCATCTGTATTTTGATTCTTAATTGAGGATACGTGTAAATGACTATGGGCCACCCACCACCAGGTGGACTGTGTGCTACTTTGTCACTGCCATTCTAGATATGGTATAGATTATGGTGGAGCAATATCGTTGACTGAGGTAGAAATTAAAGAAATCAACATATAGTGGATATTTTTCATTATAACTATATGTGGTAGAGCAACGTTGTATATATATTATGGCTGTAGCACAAATGGGTCGGTTCGAACCAAGAAGGACCACGATCTCACACAATAGCATAAAATAGCAGCTTAAATCTGCTGTGTCATATGCTGAATGTAAAGAACCAGGGGTGATAATGTATTTATTTTTTTACTTATTCGATGACAGATTCAGTCTATAGGCTTCAGTATCAACTTATCATCATCATCATGTGGACTGTGTACTCGTTTGTCACCCATATCACAGCCCATAGTTTATATAATAAAAATATTTTTAATCCAATACACAGTTTATGTTTGACAAACAGAGCACATGTACCACCATCAACACCAAAACATTAACTGACACAATGACGTCCAAAAAATGGACGCAGGTTCGCCCATTCACTGACAATTCGGACTGCTTCCATTTGGCGTGGCGCACGTTTTCGACATTGACGTACGGCCGCGGATGACGTCCGTTTGGAAGCATGGATTTCAATCCATTTGGAAATCCAGAGCTGGATGAAATCCATCCAAATGGAATATGTTTTTACCATTCACGGTACGATTTTGGACGATTACCACTCCATTTGGATTAATGGACGTATCGTCAGTGGGCACTATTAGACGTACAATGCGTTTAACTATATTTGGAACTTTTGGCTCTATGTTTAAAATGCCCTTGTCGGGATTGTGAAAAGACTGATGGATCGAGCTTTCAAAAAGGTTCACATACCGACTTCTAGATGTCACTACAGTCATTGAACTTTTGACATGAACTTGTTTGAAACTTTTTTAGTAACTTAACCAAAATACTTCACATTTTTGTGTAATGAGTGTTTTGATTTTTATGTGAATTTAATTTAGACTTGAAATAAATTGTAATAGGATATATGTGAAGTTAAAATATTCTTTGTACTTGAGTAGTAGATACCCTGTAACTTAACATAAATATGCATCTGATATAAAAGCTTCGAAATTCCTTGGAAATTATGGTAAGCAAAGAATATCATTTTATTTATTTACAATTAATATTTTCCTTAATATGTTAGAACTGTTAAATATTCATTATATCATGACGACATGAGAGAAAGCTTACAATTAGCTCAGAGTTCACTAATTTAGCCTACTTTCTACTTTGCCATATCTAACATATTAAAAAGTACTACCTTTAAATTTTTTGGTGATGTATATATTATTATATTACATTTATATCATTCTACTTTTTCCATTGAGTTACACACTTTTTCATTGAAGTTATATTTTTATTGAGAGAACAACTTCAATATTTTTCATTTTACTATTAATGAAAAATATGTATTATGCTTATATTGTTAACAATGATTTTTTTGCCAACTGTATTAATTTGTCTTGTAAAAATAAATATACTAAAAAATAAAAAAAGTTACTTAGTTCTTGCAGTAAACTGCTTTATACTATCAGTAGTATAGTAAAGGAGTATAAAAAAAATACTTTATTATATTATACTGTGGATTGTCAGTGTAAGAATATCCACAACCTCATAATATCATCCTGTGGATGTCATAAGAGGCAATGGAGGGAAACAAATAAGGACATGAGCAACAGCGTCTTCCTAATAAGGACTAAAAATAAAAACTGTGTGCGATACTGCTTGCCAAGAGTGGCAATTATAGCAAATACCACCTTATGAGATCTATGGGGAAGCCCATGTTCGGCAATGGACTTTGATATGCTGCAATGGTAATAGGTCAAAAGCAAAAGACAAAAGATTCATTATAATTTATTTCATTTAATGGACACTGATACTTAAAAAAACATGACATGTTATTTTTTACTTTTCTTGTGTTTTTTAGATTTCTTTGATTTCTTGGACTTCTTTTTGTGTTTTCTTCTCTTTTTCTCTGCTTCACTATCGCTGCTATCACTTGATGATGTACTACCACCAGTGGAACTTGAAGATCTGCAACAAAAAAAACATTAATGTTTGTAGGAAACAAATTATTGAATTTAATAAATTAATTTCCTGCAAAATATTTATTTTGTAAAATCTTGCAGAAGAAAATAACTGACAAACACTTTAACGCAATATACACAGTAATAAAATAACACCTGCAGCATTCAAACTGACTTACTACGGACTAATACTGAGAACTAGTCCTAAGGTGGGGTATTTGGCATACAAAAGGTCTATAAATTATTCATGAATTCAAGTCTTTGCGAACAATGTCCAATTGTTTGCTGTGTAATGACTGCCAATGAGTTTCTGAGTTTTCTGGTATCAATATTTTGTCACACAAATTACAACGTTGGTTTCAATACATTCTAAATTTACTCCTTGTAAATATAAAACTTGGTTGAAATTTGTTTTAAATCGTTAATAATTTTGTAAAAAAATTGTTTTATAATTATTTCATTTTTTTAAATTATTTAATTGTCAATTTTTCTTGGATGATTACCTTTCTTATTGGAAAATCTTTATTCTGCTTCACAATCATCAAAAAATCAATTAAACTTAAACTTCCCAACGGTCTTAAGTTATATTTATGTTTAATATTATATATTTTAGGTTAAGGTATTGCTATGGGCCAATGTTCTTAATTTTTAAGTTCTTGATGCCAGAATTATTGTATTATATTGTAATAAGCCTAAATACAAATAGTATGGACATGATAATACCATCCCACATTACACATTACCCCATTAGTATTACTGTTATATAGTATTTATACAAGTTATACATATTTATCACATAATTTACATTAAGGTGAGCAAAAAAGTATTGTCGTTTTAACAGAAGCACATTGTTTTTGTAGCATCAAAGTTCATGAAAAATGTTTGTTTTGAGTACTTTGGATATGAAATCTATCACTTTGTGACAAACAATCTATTCTAAAGCCTTGTACGAACTAAGCGTTCCAGTCGTAATCTAGACATGTTGAATATGCATATAGGGCACTTTTATGCATTATTGTGATAAGTCACTCAAGTCAGCCAGCCAGTACCGCCATGTCTTGAAACACAGCTGTTGTGTGCACACCACCACTACAGCACTTCACATTGTGCAACCAAAAGCAGACTGGCGACAACTCGCCGCGAGTCGACATGCGTGCTCAGATTGTATACGCGTTGTTGGAGGTATGGACTAAGCGTTCCTGTGTATGTGTAAGCGACTACGCATACATTGGAACTCTTAGTCCATATAAGGCTTGATTTTCTACAAATAATGAATCTCACAAGATCTCCAACAACAAGGACTTGTGAAAGCAATGGCAGTTTCCTTGAATTTCAGTGCTTTTTATAGGCCAATTTTCAATAAAAATATTTTGACTTTGAATGTAAAATTAATAATATCATATATTTTTATTACAATATTGTGCATCTTGTGAGCCAAATGATAGAGGCCTAAGAGAACTCTTTTACATTTTCACGCCTTTTTATACACTTACATGCTTCAATATATCAACAATGTGCTACCATCAATTTCTGTCTAAAGTGTCCTCTCACTTTATAAATATAGTCTTGCAAGACATGAAACAACATTGTCTTGCAATATTAAACAGTATATATATAACAAAAATTATCATCACACAATATATTCCCACTCCTAGTACAGTGCCAAGAATACTGGCTGCATTTCCTCAAGTATATGATCTGGTTATTTCACAATAGGTAATCCTTTTTTATTAGATCAATCCCTTTAAGTCTCAGTAGGATATACTATTATAATGAAATTTTATTACCATAATTCAATAATGGTGCGTAACATTTACCACATGCTAATAGAGACAATTTTATCACTGCAATAAACTCACCTTGTAAATAAGCTGTTCTCACTAGGCCATGATAACAGCTGTTAATATTGGTTTATATATTATATTCGTAACTAAAGAAATACTGTTACAAATGCCCACTTAAAACCCTATGGCATTCTCTACCAACCAACCGTAATGTGTATATATATAAAATCTAGCTGGTACAATCCCAAAGAAATACCTTGATCGTTTTCTTTTCTTAGACTTCTTTTTCTCTTTTGCTTTTTTCAACTTTTCTTCTAACTTTTGCTTTAGCTCTGCTTCTCGTAAGCTTTGCAGCGGAGTGGCATACTCATCTTCACTATCACTGCTTGTACTACTCACATCTAGAACTATTTCTTTATTTGGGTCAACCTGTGTCAAAAGTTAAAATACATGTATAATAAAATGCACAAAGAGATATTCTATTTCTTTTAAAAAAGTTATCTGTGATTGTGGT
Organism: Parnassius apollo; assembly: GCA_907164705.1. NCBI lineage: Eukaryota > Metazoa > Arthropoda > Insecta > Lepidoptera > Papilionidae > Parnassius > Parnassius apollo. Next base: position 5,503,118 of record CAJQZP010001576.1, read on the forward strand.
TTCTCTTGAATCATGTAACCGTTTTACAAACATAACATGCACTTGGACAAACATCCAGATCCAGCTCATGTGTAGGATATACAAATAGTAGTTCCGGCCGAAAATCGAACTCCGCGACGTAACACCGCAGTTAAGCCTTAGTCTGACTAGTCAGATATTTTTATACATTTATGCATTTTGATATATTCATCAAAAGTAGTCATGTCATAGAACTTGTTAATGTGATCTATATACCTAAATATAATCTCAACAATTAACTTCCAAAATTTTAACTTTTCATCTCTCGAAACTTACTTTTATAAAGTTTCGACACTGAAATGTTAAGTGACCTGCGTAACCACACTTTTTACAAGCGGCTCTTGTAGTTTCTTTTCCGAATTTATTAACTAAGTCAATGTAGTTTGACATTGCTTTCTGTGAGAAATTACTGGAAACAAAATAAACTAAAAATTCGAATAATTTTGTGCAATTTTCGTATATAATTTTTGACGTTGATCAATTGTTGTCAATGTAGAAGAAAACAAAAAAAAAATGTTGAAAAACAACAAAAGCTTGAACACCAAAATGCTTGTTATTCTGATTCACCAATTAAAGCAGGCAAAGATCTTATACCATACAGCCTAATATGGTGTGTTTTATTCACAAAACTGTTTACAATACATTGAAGCGTCACAGTTCTTGGAAGATTTTGGCGACAGATGAACCCCCGCTGGGTTTAACAGTTAATGACGATAGTATCTCAAGGCCTCTAAACGAAAAAAAAACAAGTGTGCAGTTCATACACTGTAGAAGTGAAACCTTGAAATAAAACGATATATAAAATAAAAATATTTCATGGCAAATGGTTTATTTTATTATGATCATTTTCAAACATAAAATAAATTAATTTAAAATATATTATAGCAAATAAATGTTACTATCCTTCTTTTTAAGCTTAGTTTTAGTGTATTATATCAAAATAATATTTTCTTTCGAGTAAAATTGCTTCGTAATAGCAGCGCCATCTGCTTAATTCTGTAGGTAAAATCATTTTATCATCATCATTAGGTGGTACGTAAAATAAAACGCTAGATGGCTTGAACTTATGATATCGTGGATTGTTATGAATGGATTTGAATATTAAGATAATTATATATAAATATATATATATATATATATATATATATATATATATATATATATATATATATATATATATATATTAGTTACAGCCTATATACGTCCCACTGCTGGGCACAGGCCTCCCCCTCATTTCAGAGAGGATTTTAGGGCTAGGAAGTGTCCGCCGCGCTGCCTCAATGCGTGTTGGCGAACTTCACATGTCTTCGAAATATTTTTTCTTATTCCTCAGACATGCTGGTTTCATGTACCCGGCACTAGCGCCATCTGTGTCGGATAACGGAGCGAGGAGAACTTTCCAGAAAATGACATCACTAATCTTTCAACCGACAGCGCCATCTAGTGTCGAAACGAAGAACTAAGCTTCTAGAAGCCGACACTCGAACTTTCGACGCCTTGCGCGTATTTACTTGCATGTTCTGGATGTTCCGGTGCTAATGTGTATTTATAGGCGCTGCAAGGTGCGATCGGGGAAGTATTGAATTTGGCGAGACAAGCGAAGCTTCGGAGCGAAATAAAGCGAATTAGTGTGGTTAATTATTAGTGTTTTAAGTTTTAATTAGTGTAAAGTGAATTAAAGTGTAAATCTTGGTAATTAAATCAGCAGTTTTTATTGTCACGAACCTCAAGCTCGTAATAATATTATTTCGGCTGGCTTATCCGTTGGGATTTGGCTATTACTCTGGTTCTACTGCGAATATATTTTTTACGCTCTTACAATTAACTATTTAGTTCGCTATATATTTTATAGTTTCCAACTTCGCCGTTAAGTAGCGGTGTAAAAGAATCCACTACCTTTATATTCCCGTGGATATCTCAAAAGGTATCAGCATCTTAAGATACCCACGGGAAATCAAACGGGGACGGGCAGCAGCATTCTCAATGAAAGAGCCTACTCTTTTTTCCTGCAATTCCCCTGGTGTTCCAGTTGTTTACGGGCGGTGTTAGTTACTTACCATCAGGTGAACAAACGAACGTGTGTATATATATATATATATATATATATAAATATATATATATATATTAGTTACAGCCTATATACGTCCCACTGCTGGGCACAGGCCTCCCCCTCATTTCAGAGAAGATTTTAGGGCTAGGAAGTGTCCGCCGCGCTGCCTCAATGCGTGTTGGCGAACTTCACATGTCTTTGAAATATTTTTTCTTATTCCTCAGACATGCTGGTTTCCTCACAATGTTTTCCTGCAAAAAAAAACTATCCTATCTCTCAAGTTGGACCAAACTACACACGGTGTGCAAATTTAATTAATAAAAAAAAAGATTAAAATCGGCTAAGTAGTTTAGGAGTCCATCACGGACAAACAACGTGACACGGAATGTTAGTGTAAACACCTTTATCCTTGAAACCAATGGTGTGTATTGTATGTATATTTTTATTGGAATGTTGTATATGTAGCTAGGGCGGTCGGTGATCTTTACAGTGATTACATCACTCGGGTGCATAGGGTATCCATGAATTTACGGACGGTGTCGGACAGAATTTTTTTTAATTTTATGAAAGAATATAGCGTTTTTTTTAATTCGGATAAATATTTTTATATTAAAGCCAACTACGTATGATTTTAGTGACAACGGTGTTTACACTAGGGATGATCGATGTTGCAGAAACATCGATGATGACATCGATGTTGATATCGATAGCTTAACATCGATGTTCGATGTTTATCCTACTTAAAACATCGATGTTGGCCATTATCGATGTTATTGCACATGTACCTAATTATTAGGTTAAAATTAGATGAACAAAAAATTAATAGTGTAGTTTATAGTTTATTATTAATGAAATGAAAGAAAAACATTTAGTGCTATATAGTAATTAAAAAAATGGGCAAAACTTAACAAATGTTTAGTTCATTTGTTATATTTTTTGCCGATAATGATTAACGTTATTATTTTGATCTTCAAATGTTCCTATACAACCAAAAATCTACGAAAAAATTTACTATGACACCTAATTTACGATTTAGACGTAGGTTCTATAATAACCACACCTATCTCGAAATAAAAAATATGATTATAGAGGGCGAATTAGCAAACTTCACAAAAACAAAATATTAGACTTTTCCGTCACCTTTGTTCACTATTTTTTCTCAGACAGCCCAAACAGTAAGTATCCACAGCCGTTTATAAAATGCACTGTAAAATGCACTATGCAGTGAAATTGTCTATGCTCACAATCGCCCAGTGATTTATTTTCATAAACTTCAAGCAAACAATAAACTCATTAGCTGAAAAAACAGCTAAATATAAATGGATTGTGTATATTCATATTGTTTCAAAATTATGAGTGTATAGACAGCAAGAGAAAAACATTATTTGTATATCCATTTATGTAGAATAGTTTTCAGGCGACAATGATACCACAGAATAACAAAGCGAAAGCAGTGACAACTATGACATTACGGTTCACACTTGAGAGGGAGTTTCACACAACATCATGATATTTTTCAGGTGATTGATGCCTTTAAGTATCCTAAATTATTCAAAATTTTAAACCTTTAATAGGAGATGAAATATTTAGTTGATATTGATTTCGCGGGTTCACATTGTTCACAAGTTCTTATTAATCAATTATTGGCTCATTGACATCGATGTTTCGATGTTTGACATGTGGCATCATCGATGTTACGATTTTTAGTTTGATTAAAACATGTTTTAACATCGATGTTTTAATTTCTAATATATATATATATATTTAATTTAACTAACCATATTGTTAATTTTATCCATTTAAAAAATTTGTTAATTATTTTAATGGATAAAATAGTATAACACATCATATAAATAATCCCAATTTTCGGAACTTAAAAAAAGCCGTAAATACTGTCGCACATGAATATATCAAATGACTTAGTTCATTGATTCGTCAACAGTCTATCAAGAGTTTACTGCTGAAAATAGGACTCCCTTATAGTTAGCTCATGGGGGATAATTGCTGTAATAGCCATGCTTGATATGCATGTTGAAAATCGTCGTATTTTATTATTTAATGTCCTTTTATATAAGAGCGTGCAAACGAGCATGTGGTTCACCTGATGGTAAGTAACTGACACCGCCCGTGAACAACTGGAACACCAGGGGAATTGCAGGTGCGTTGCCGGCCTTTAAAAAAGAGTAGGCTCTTTCATTGAGAATGCTGCTGCCCGTCTCCCGTTTGATTTCCCGTGGGTATCTTAAGATGCTGATACCTTTTGAGATATCCACGGGAATATAAAGGTAGTGGATTCTTTTACACCGCTAACGGCTTTAACGGCAAAGTTGGAAACTATAAAATATATAGCGAACTAAATAGTTAATTGTAAGAGCGTAAAAAATATATTCGCAGTAGAACCAGAGTAATAGCCAAATCCCAACGGATAAGCCAGCCGAAATAATATTGTACGAGCTTGAGGTTCGTGACAATAAAAACTGCTGATTTAATTACCAAGATTTACACTTTAATTCACTTTACACTAATTAAAACTTAAAACACTAATAATTAACCACACTGATTCGCTTTATTTCGCTCCGAAGCTTCGCTTGTCTCGCCAAATTCAATACTTCCCCGATCGCACCTTGCAGCGCCTATAAATACACCTTAGTACTGAATCATCCAGAACATTCAAGTAAATACGCGCAAGGCGTCGAAAGTTGGAGTGTTGGCTTCTAGAAGCTTAGTTCTTCGTTTCGACACTAGATGGCGCTGTCTGTTGAAAGATTAGTGATGTCATTTTCTGGAAAGTTCTCCTCGCTCCGTTACCCGACACAGATGGCGCTAGTGCCGGGTACATGACGTCAACTTAGGCGCGCAACAATATTAAATTAAAAAATTAAAAATTGTTTGTTTCTTTTAAATTTATTATACCCAATATGATATACATCAGCCCATTTCGTTTCGTGGGTAGTGAAAAAGTTACCAATAAGTCAAATAGAACTTAGGCTTCCGATGGGTGGCGGTATTATTTCTTTGAGTTATTTGAGACATTTCCCATTGTTGCTTCATACTACTTCTATGGTCCGAAATAGGACTCTAGAAGAAACTCTACTTTTTTGTAGCCATACATGCTTTATGATGATATTAAAGAAGCTAAATATAACCATCTGAAATTGCTGAACGAATGAAAAGTGCCCAACTGTTGAAATTCACTGAGTTTTATGAGAAATAGATGGAGGATGTATATATCTTTTGTCTTTTTTCGACATTGTGCTACTTTTGTCGTATTAATAGAGTATATTCCATAGGAACAAGACTTATAATAATAATTGTATTTTTAAAGTTACATGAGGGTCGTACTAAAAGCGTTTGGCTGGCACGGTCACCTTTTATTGAATTTTTATCTAAAAATGTAAGAGTTACATTGAACAAGTCCAAAGGTTGAAACAGTAATTTAAAAAACTCGACTGCGTAAAAATGTTAACTGAAAAGAGAAAAGTTTTATATCCTATGTTACTTCTACTAATAAGAAGATTCTAACGACATCCCATATGAGGATCCATGAATTCATTAAGCTTACAGAGCGTGCCAAATAAATTGAAATTATCCTCCTTCTATGGCAAACGGGTAACAGCTTAAAGGTTAAAACATTATTAAAATAACCAGGCTCCGTAAAAAAGTTTAATGAAAATGAAAAAATTTTATACTATATGTCGCTTTGGAACTAAGACGAATGTAACGACACCTCATATATTAAAATCCATCAAGCCGTTTAAGCTACAGAGCGTGGTAAAAAATTGATATACACTGCCGGCCAAAAGTTTGAGACCACACTTTTTTTTTGCGCCCGAAGCAAATATGGGCAACCCTCCGGAAAGCGGGGGGAGGGAGGTGGGGAATGCTCATAGCATACCACGCAGCCGGCTGCGTGGTTATGTGGAGACTTTTACCCACTAAACCCCACCTTTATGGATTGGCTTACTGATCTGACGAGAGATCTTTAAGCCGTACACGGACGCGACCCTCCTTGGCAGAAAGGAGGGCGCACAGACCACACTTAAACAACATAGTTATCTATAAATTGTAACAAAATCCCATATGATAAATAAAAAAATGTACATCTGCATATTCTATTGTTAATATCGAATATCTAAAGAAGTCGTTCTTTTATTCACTTTCAAGTTATTGGACAATAAACACGTATTGTTTTTATACGTGGTAAAGCCTTGCTGCACTTATATTAGTAGTATAGTTGTAGCACGAATGGGTCGGCTCGACCGGGGAAGGACCACGCTCTCGTAGAATACCAGCGTAAAATAGTAGCTTAATGCTGCTGTGTTTTATATGGTGAGTGTAGAGAACTGGAGACCCTTTTTACTGGAAACTCACGGGTGACAACGCATCTGCATTTTGATTGGTAATCGAGGATACATGTAGATGTATATGGGCCGCAGCAACCACTTACCATCAGGTGGACTGTGTGCTAGTTTGTAAAATATACAATACAATACCCTTTATTGAACACTAAAAAATACAACATAACAAGAAACAAACAAAGAGAAAAACAAAAGGCGGTCTTATTGCTATGCAGCAATTTCTTCCAGACAACCTAAATAGGAAATAAAAATAAGTGAAAAGTTAAGTAATAAAATATTATTATAGGGTCGTAATAATATTTTATTGGAGTTTTATTTCATTTTCTTACTTTAATTAAGGTGGTCTTAAACTTTTGGCCGGCAGTTTATACAACATACTCTCGAAAAACATTACCCTCCTTTTGGGGGCAATCGGGTAAAAATAAAGCTATTGTACTAATACTCCTAGAGGGGTGTACATTGCATTAGTGCAGACCTCAAATAACTGGGTGGTCGAGCCAGGCAAACGAGGCATCGTAATTTGAGAAACACATGCGTCATACTTAAAGAGTATCATACTGTCACTGAAATGTTGCGATAGTGTGTTTATCATCGTCATCATCATCATTACAGCCCTTCACAAGTCCACTGCTGAACATAGGGCTCCCCCAAGCAATGCTACAAAGCATGGTCCTGAGCCACCTGTCACCTGCCTTCTTCGACTTCCTGCATGTCTTACCAGGTAGTCACTCCATTTAATGGGGTTCGCCCTACACTTCGCTTACCGGTACGAGGCTGCCACTCGAGAACCCTTTTCACCATTGGTTGTCGGTTCTTCAAGTTATATTGCCGGCATTGCCATTTCAGCTTACTAATCCTTTGGGCTATGTCAGTCACTCTGGTTCTATTGCGGATATCCTAATTTCTAAGTTTATCATGCGGAGAAACTCGGATCATAGCCCTCTTTATAGCTCGCTCAACGACATTGAGCGTCCTCAAACGACCAGCAGTGAAGGACCACGTCTCAGATCATATCATAGTCATCACTCGCAACACGCACTGGAAGAAGAAGTGTTATCACACTTTAACAATTCCCTGTCCGCGAAACGGGCACAATAGTAAAACAACTGAAATATTAATATATGACTCCAGAAATAGTGAAATGGTTAATTTTGTTTTTCATGCTATTCCACAGATAGCGAGAAAAGGAAGGTGAAACTATTAAATAGGAGAAATGTTATACGATGGCGGAGTTCCTGCCTCTTTGCGACGTACTCTTCAATGTCATCTCTCTGGCAGGCTACTTCTGCGACGTCGTGTTCGACGTCGTCATGGGTTATGCTCTGCTGGAGCGGGGCTATAAGTGCACGTTTGCAGCCACGATATCTATAGTTGTAACATCGTTATTAATATCTCAGGTATTGTAGTTATACAAAAAAAATTAATAGTATTTTTCTTGTTACCATTAACATTTATATAATCGTGTAGTTTCGTTGTAAGAATATGCACCACCCCATATTACCCTGTGAATGTTATAAGAGGCGACTGAGGTGTACCAGATTTCTTTTCTCTCACGGCCTTATGGAATCGGCTATCACCAGAGATCATTTCGGATCGATATGACTTAGGGATTTTCAAGTAAAGAGCCTACTCCTTTTTAAAAATCCCTGCACCTGCAGTGGGCGGCGGTATGTACTTAACATCAGGTGAGCCGCATACTCGTGTGACTCCTCTCCTATTAAAAAAAAGGTACTATAATAACCCTACATAGTTATAAGTCCTGGTGTTAGAGAAACCAAACTGAAGAGTACTAAAGGTCCTTGTTATAGGTGCTATCCCTTCGTTGGTATTTACACGTATGGTGGGCGGGAGAAGGACGCAAGGGTCGTCCGCCATGGTTGCCCATACTTCTTCACTGCTTACAAGTCGGCGTACTGTGGAGATACGCCCGCCTGCTAGTGCCAGTTGAACTACGTCGCGTTAAGCATCAAGTACGAGACCTTTGTAAGTGTAAATTGAAGTGTTTTTACATATAGTATCATTTATTAAATAAACATACGATTGCCTGTTAGTAGATGGTAAGGCTCCCTTTCCTGCCTGAAGGACGTCTGGGCGCGTGCCACGTATGATACTAAATTATACCACCATATATCAAGGTTACCAAGTTTAAATATTTTATTAAGCAAAAACCGTATAAAGAAGATTATTATAATATAAATGAATACATATATATATTGATAACAACCCTTAGGAATGAGGTGGTCACTTCCAAGCTGTTTGAAAGGTTGTACAAAATTTTGCATTTTTTTATAACCTTTCATAATCGTATTGTAAAATTTACTTTAAAAAAATCCCACTGGGTTCTTTCCAGGGCCGACGTTTTTTTTGGACCAGTGGTAAAGTAAAAAATGACTTTCAATAAGAATTATATGTGATCTATATCTAATAAGAAAATATTTTATTTTGTTCTGTCAGAGACCATAAGATATATCGCCTCTATGCACTCCCACCAAGAACTACTGAACCAGAAGGGGTCCTTCTGATTCTGTCGTTCTCAAGGATTCTTAGGCGGAAAATTAGCCCTACCACTTGTATTTTTTGACATCTTTTTTTTAGTGATCATTAATTTTAGTCGTAATTATTAATGTTAAACGTGTAGTGGCGATGTATGAATATGCACTACCTACCGCTACTACGGTTGCCAACCGTGGTAACTATATATCACCCTCCCTATATATAAGGCAATTCATGGGGGAGATCTATGTTCAGCAATGGAATCTTATAGACTGTTTTGGATTGGATTAATTTTAGCATTTAATTTTTGCCCCCATGCACTGCAGTACCAAGAGACAAGTTCCTTTATACTACTTACACTTATATTAGTAGTATAGTTGTAGCACAAATGGGTCGGCTCGACCGGGGAACGACCACGCTCTCACAGAATACCAGCGTCAAATAGTAGCTTAATGCTGCTGTGTTTCGTATGGTGAGTGTCTCTACACTCACCATACGAAACACAGCAGCACCGGAGACCCTTTTTACTGGAAACGAGGCATTCCATCTTAGTCCTCACGGGTGACAAGGCATCTGCATTTTGATTTGTAATCGAGGATAGATGTAGATGTCTATGGGCCGCAGTAATCACGAGTTGGACTGTGTGCTAGTTTGTAAAATATTATTATAGGGTTGTAATAACATTTTAATATTTTATTGGAGTTTCATTTTCCTACTTTAAGCTTTTGAGCGCCACGCCAAAAACGCATTACCGTGTCCTGTACGCCCTAGCGAAAGTAATCAAAAATACTAATAATATAATAAAAACAAAAATACTAATAGAAGTAAACAAAAATAAATAAAAATACCTATGAAAAAATAGTGTTGCCAAGAGTTAATATATCGATATCATACAATAACTTGATTTTGTTAGTTTTTTATGCAATAAATGACTCTTTATAATCTGGTATGTTTAATTTAATCTTGTGCTATCTTGTGCTGTCTCTTTTTATATATGTACTTTGTACATAAATAAAAAACAAACAATAACAATAAAATAGTAGTAAACCACAACACTACTCTTCATCGTGATGACGTCACTGTCACGACTGGACGACTGCAGTACACTTCACAGATCCTTCAAATTCAAATTCAAATTCAAATTGTTTGTTGCATGTCACATTACAAATTTAAGATGGTACAATTTTGATAGGTTTACATGTGACGCCCCGCAAGGGCATAGCAACACTAGAGGGCTAACTATTTTCGTATTATCTAATTTTTAAACATAAATTACAAATTATCATATCATCAACATTCAATATTATTTTATATAAATTAATTTAATTTGAAACACAATGAATAGTCTAAGTATTCTTACTTTATCGTTATTTATCGTCAAAAAATTCATTTAAATTATAGTAACATTTATTAATAAGAAATATTTTTAATTGTTTATTAAATTGCACAGGATTTTCCAGGATTTTTATGGAATTTGGTAAATGGTTATAAATCTTTATTGACAACGTGGGTGCTGTTTGAAACTAATTTTAATTTGGAGAAGGGTATCTTAAGCTTATATAAATTTCTATTATTTCTTTTAGTCTTTTTAATAGGTGAGTAGAGTTTTGGGTGCTTCCTAACAAATTTACAAGATTCGAGGATGTAGATAGATGTAAGTGTCAAAATCTTATTTTTAATGAAGTGGGGTTTACATGACTCCATTTTGTCCAAATTTATCAATATTCGTAGACACTTCTTTTGTAATATAAATAATTTGTTTATATCACTAGAGTTTCCCCACAAGATAATGCCATAGGAGAGTACGGAGTGAGCATGTGCATAGTAAGCCGCAAGGGCAGTCTTAAAATCTGTCACACGTTTAAGGTGTTGCAGTGCATAAATAAATGAGGATATTTTTTTTGCAACTTTTTGTACGTGCTGTTTCCAACTCAAATGTGTGTCCAGGTCTATTCCTAACAAAGTGCCAGAGTTAACAGTTTCTAGTTTTGTATTTTTATAGTTAAACGATATTTGTAAACCAGTTTTTTGGTAGGGTTTAAATTGAATAATTTTAGTTTTATTAAGGTTAAGTTGTAAATTATGTAATTGTAGCCAGCCAGTAATTTTATCTAATGTATAGTTCAATTTTGTAGTTAAATCTGTGGAATTAGTGCAAGAGATTAATATGGAGATGTCATCTGCAAAGAGCACGCATAGATCGTCCAGTATGTTTGGTAGATCATTTATGTAAATAAGAAACAAAATACAACCCAAAACGCTACCTTGAGGGATAGAGCCAGAAATGAGAGTTGCATCCGATCTGACATGAGTAATTTTGCCTGTCTCGAAGTTGGTATTTTCAATTTCTACATATTGGAAGCGGTTATCAAGATAGGATTTGAACCAATTATGAGCTATTCCCCTAATTCCTGTTTGATACAGTTTTTCCAATAGAGTTCTATAACAGACTCTGTCATAGGCTTTACTCATATCGAGCAAGAGGCCTACTGCGATTTTTTTACCGTCGATTTTGTCTAGGATGCTTTTTACATATTTATAAATTGCTAAGGTAGTAGAGTGGTTTTTCCTAAAGCCATGTTGGTTCACGTGCAAAATATTATATTTTTCATAAAATGAACAAAGACGTTTCGCCATAGCCGCTTCAAATATTTTAGCAGACGTAGGTAACAGAGCTATAGGTCGATAATTATTTATGTCAGTAGTTTCGCCCTTTTTATGCAAGGGTTTGATTAGAGATATTTTGAGGGCATCTGGGAAGATACCTTCTGAAAAAGATTGATTTACCAATATTGTATAGGGGATTGTTAACAAATCAGCACAACTTTTAATCAAAATAGGAGTCATTTCATCAATGCCATTAAATAAGTTCGCTACTATTTTAGGATCACATGATATATGTTTATCTGTTATTTTTAGTTGAACATTTCTATATTTTCGTGAATTTTTGTTAGTCTCGTTATTTATGATTTGCCACATAGTTTTAGTTTTATTTTGAAAATTTTCAAATTTATATTTGTTACATAATTTTTTGGATAAATTGATGGCTTTTTTTAATATTTTACAATACTGTTTATAATGATATTTAAAATTTTCATTTTTGGTTTTGGAAACCAATAACTTTAAAAATCTTTTATAGCGACACGATGTTTTTAATCCTACTGTTAAATAATTTTTCTTTGGAGAATTTTTTATTTTTATTTGGATTTTTGGTATACATTTATTTAAAGCTCTTTGTAAAATTTCACTAAATATGTCATAATTCTCATTTACATTTTTATTAGGTTTAAGTATGTCATCCCAATTTATATTAGAAATTTCATTTTTGAATTTAGTTATATTTAAGTTATTGTATATTCGTTTATTTAATAAAAATTGCTTTAAGTTTTGTATTGGAGACGGTATAGAAATTAATAAACTACAATGATCTGAAAAACCAAATTCATGAACAGTTATTTTCATATCCTTTAATTTAAAATTAATAAAAAGTAGATCAATGCATGTGGAGCTGTTTGGTGTAATTCTGGTGGGTTGTTTAATCTTTTGGTGGAAGTTATACGATAACATTAAATTAGAGAGCCTATTTTTTTCGCTATTATTTGTTAGGAAGTCTACGTTAAAGTCGCCACCTATGATAATATTCTTAGAATAATCCTTTTTTGAGATGAGACTCAAGAGTTTTTCTAGACGTGAATAGAATACTTCGATTTCCCTTTTGCTATTAGGCCAGTAGAGGTTAATAATTAACAAGTTTATTTGAGAGATTTCAGTAGCACATATTTCAAAAATCATTTCGGTGGACAACGAAGATATATCTATTCGTTCGTAATATTCTAATGTGTTTTTTATTAGTATACATACTCCACCACCGTCATGCTCCTCCCGGCAGAAAGATGAGCTTACGGAATATCCTTCTATTTTCAACAAATCTTTCTTTTGTTTATTTAACCAAGACTCTGATATACATATGACATGAAAATTACATCTATCCTCTATAAATGCCTCTAGTAGGTGAGTTTTATTACAAATACTTTGCATATTTTGAAACATAATATTAAAATAAACTCCGAAAAGTAGAGTTACTTGTTAAATTATTGTCTTTTGTTGGTCCTACTCCGTCGCTGGTTATAGCTTGATTTGTGTTTTTTGTAGAGATGGGAACGGTAAAGTTTGACATACATTCTTCGGTTTGCGTAGATTTATCGAATAATTTGTCAGAATCAATACAATTATATGAAATTACATGATTGTTTGTTATTTTGTATGCGTTAATTTTTATTTGATATTCATTGCGTAATATCTCTTTTAGCAACGAGCGGCAAACAAAAGTGGAAAAAAAATGGCTTAAATGGTATAAAATGATCTCTATAAATATACAATTTTTATGACGATTACAAATATATCTCAGTTCATAATTTAATTTTTTTTTCATTTAAAAAGTTTGTTATATGGAATTTCGGATATAATTACATTTGTATTTGATAAACAATTCAAATAAACTTCTATATTACACTTAAATTCAAATGGATTTTTGTCATTAATTCCCCCCATAATTATGACGTAATCTTTACTTGTGAGTGACAACAATTCCTGTTTAAATGAGGATAATAGATCATACATTTTCGCACCCGGTTTCCATAGACAAGTGACTAAAAATTCATCTCCGATAAGGTTTTGAAGGCAGTGACGAACTCCTCGACCCTGTTGATCTGCGATGATAAATATTTTTTTCTTAGTGCTGTATGTTGGAATCATGGAGCTTATTCCATTCTTTACTATTATTTTTGTTTGAAATTGCGAAGGTGTCAGGTCTGTGGTGCACGTGGAATGATTTTCGGTGTACTCTTTGGCTTCTTTTTTTGTTGTGGAGCATATTACATTACCCTGTAATTTTTTTATATTTTGGTTTAATTTTTCTATTTGTCTGTTAGCTTCTTCCAATTCTTGTTCAAGTTTCTTAATTTTGTTTTCAAGATTAATTACTTGTGTAATACTTGTCTTAGGGGATATGGAATTTGTTTTTGTAGGAGTTTTACCCACTGATATAAAGTTTTTAATTCTTTTTATGACCGGAGAAGACATTACTGAATTTTCAGAAATACCAATTTTTTTCATTAAACTTAGAGTATTTTCTCTTTGGGCTAGAGTCTTTTTTTAGGTCTATATTTTCTAGAGATAATCGCTCCACTTCTTCGTTAGCAGATTCCAGTAATAATTTCTGTTCATTAATTTGACGTTGTAAGTTTTTTGTGTAGTCATTTTCCGTGATGGAAGTGTTTGGTAAACTTAGCGTAGATGTGTCGAAAGGATTCGAATAATTTACATTGCATTCATCGATAATTATTGAAAGATCTGTAACTGATTTAGATTTGTGTTTTCGTAAAGTGATGTTTGTTTTTTCCATTATTATTGTCTTTTTAATTGCATTGAAATTACAAATCACTATAGTTAACAAAATAATTTCAGATCAGTAGTGACATCTGTTGTAGGTCATACTAGTGCTTTATTACCTCTCTCTCTTATCCTATTCCTTTGTAATACTTATGAGGAATTTTTTTTAAATCGACGTGATGTGATAGTAAATTTTGTAATCCTCCCTCAGGCATGCTGCGCTTGGTGCATGCATTCTGTGAGGCGGCGCCCATGTTGCTGTTACAACTGCACATACTGCTTAAGGATACGACCATCGAACCCATCAACGAACTTGGTGTTACGCCCGAACCAAGTATTGATGAGCCATCGGGTAAGAGAAATAATTGGTGACATTTTTTTTGCAACAATTTAAAGCCTTCTTCACGTTTGCACAAACCTAGAGACATGCTCTTGTCTTATTATGCTCAATAAATATCTAAGAAACGTCTCGTACTTCGTTCAATAAATATCATAAAACGGCTTTATGATTGATCGTTCTTCGTTACGATCCGTTTGTTATGCTTATTTAAATTACAAGAAATAAACGAAGCAGCGTAACAAACGGAATTTGTAATTTACATGAAATAAATGAAGCAGCATAATTTTGCTGCATTTCTTATGGTGAGTGACGATCACCGGAGATCCCTTTAACTGCTAACGAAAACGAAAAGATCGTAATAGAAAACTAAATATATTTTAAATAAAGAATAACCAGGCGTAGAACTTCCTGTATACCAAATACAATAATAACTCCGAAGTATATGGAAGTTGAAGTATCAAAAAAAAGAAACATAAGATTCAGGGACAAAATATAGTTTTTTCCTAAGGGAAACCATAAAAAATGTGTAAATCAATCTATACAATTCGTATATAACGTTTTCGTTTGTGTTGCCTTACTTAATATAATATTATCACATATATGAAATACAGAATGTCCCAAAAATCGATGTCAAGCTAGAAACGGGTGACAGGCCAAGTTATGATAGTTATCAGAAAAATAAAATAAAAAATGTAAGTTAAGTTTTTTGAAATAATAGACATTAAAAAAATCGAGAAAATCTACACACTGTGAAAGTCACACTACACTACACACTAACTCATGTTACTAAAAATCTTGTTTTTATTATGTATTCCTGAATAATGCTTCTGAATTTATTGCCTAAAATTTAAAGTCAACTGCTCCAGCTCGGAAAAGAATGTGACTTTTAGCCCAACTAAGTACTCAAAGTAAATACTTTGTCTAAATTCAAGTGACTGTACTGCAAAAAAATTGTACTACGCTAGTTTGGCAAGTAACTTTAAAAGTTGGCGCATTTGATAAGGATTCCAAAATGGTATGACACTTCAAGATTATTTTTGGACAATTTTTATTTGTAGAGAAAACCTAGTTTTGAAAACTTTTTGCTTATTGCTTAAAATAATTCTAGTGTGACCAAGGCTTTCCTCAAGGCCGTAAATTTAAGAGTGGAAGTGCGATGGAGAAGTGTGAGCGAGACAGAAATTCTATTTGACATGGCATATCACCCGTTTCCGGCTTGACGTCTATTTCTGGGACATACTGTATATTTCTTGTAGCATAAATAGCAATCTGTATATTTTTAATTTGAATTATTAATAAATACATGATACATTCAAAGAAACAATCAATTATTGTTGAAAAACTGAAATTTTCAAAGTAAATTTTTAGACAACTTTTAAGTTGTTACGTAGACCTCGTAGTATTCCTAACTCCTCTCAAAAAGCAAAAAAATAATTGTTGATACTATAGAAATCGCTAGTACGATCTCATGGCTTCCGATAGATGACGGTATAGCGATCACTTATCGCTAGGTGTAAAATACCAGGCAGCGTCCCGGGTAACAGACGTATGGCACTGTGCACTTCAGCTTGTGTAACGATTAAGGCCCGGTTTACATTTTGAAAAGTAACAAGTGCGAGTAAGGTTGACAAGTAAACACTGTCAAGTGACAACTAGCAGGTGGTTGTTCACACATGCGGCAAGCGGATAATATGCAGTACGATCACTATTATGTGGAATTTCGAATCACATGGTCATGCTTAAAATGGATGAGAAACTGCGCCTACAAGTTCATGAAGTAATCGGAGAAATCAAACATTGTTATGTATTATAGCGTAGTGGCGTCTCGCATCATTTTATTTTTAAAATTCGGCGACTTTAAAAATAAATTTGCCGAATTTTTTTTATATAATATTTTAAGTAAATAAACAATCGAGTAGTAAGCAGTAATTCCTGGACAAATTTAATGTTATAGTTCTCTGACCACTTCGTCATTGCTAAAACAATAGCACAAAATTAACTAATATAACGCAAGCCTATATAAAGGAAATGGCTTCTATTCACTTGTTACTATTTATTTTACACTTAGTGCTTATCACTCGCACTTTTTACTGCCTGTTCACACGCACTAAGCACTTGTCATTTGTCAATTGCACTTGCCACTCGCATTTGTCACTTCTCAAAATGCATACTCCGGGCGTTTGGCAGAATATCCATATCTAGCAGTAGACTTTTAGGGGATAATGAAGAGGGAGGTCTTTTACAGCGAACAAAGCGTTTGCTGAGCTGAACGTGATATCAGCGTCACTTTCACTGTTCTCTGTCTGCTGGGCGCTGGCCAGCTTCAGCAAGAACGTGCGGCTCCAGAACGTGCATAGGCTAGTTCTCACTTGGCTCGGCGTCATCTTCCAGGTATGTCCAACAGATATTCTATACTATTAGTTGTTTTTAAAATATTTAAATAATTAAAAACACTTAAAGATGTATGTGCTATGTGCTCAGTAGGGATCTTCTACGTATACTCATGTATACATTTTAGCGTGGATATTCTGCAGATGTATTTACAGTACGAATGGGTTGGCTAGACCGACAAAAGACCACGCTCTCTTAGAATACCAGCATTAAATAGCCTCATAATGCGTTTCATATGGTAAATGACGAGAACTGGATACAAGATTTAATTGGTAACTTAGCCACCTTGATCCTTGAGGCGTGCAACTTAATTATAATTATTATATACATAGTATATAACTGATATCAGGACGTCAAACACCTCAGCCCCTTGTGTCTCGTGACCATGGGTGCTGCAAAGTTTCCCAAACGTCGAGAGAGTTAAAAAATAAATAAATTTAACGGCGATACATGCCGTCAAATTTGTTTTATTTAAATGTGTAGTATTTGCGTAAATACAAAATAAGTCACCTGCTAAACGCGAACCGCTAATATTATCATCTCGTGTTATACACGACACGCAGGAAGTCAATGGATACAAGCTCAGGACCGTGCTTTGTGGTATTATTTGGGGGAGGCCTATGTTCCGCAGTGGACTTATGAAGAGCTGTAATGATGATGATGATATACAAGATGTAAAATACTCAGACAAGCGACGGGCAGTGACATATGTTACTGCCATCACTAAACCGCCCACTATGTTGTAGCCCATGTCCCTTGGACTGTGTATGCGCTGAAAAAAAAAGGAAAAAATATAAATTTTGCAGGAAATTTTGTTAAAATTGTGTAACTAATATTGCATTAAATTACAATGTTAATTGAATTAATCAGGCGCCCGATCTCTCTCCGATCGTGTAGGATTACCGGCCCATTAGATTATGAGAACAAGGAAATATAAAATGCCTGGGGTCCGGATACATTCGTGTACTACAATCCTGCGCACATGATTTAGTCTCCGTTGAGATTTCCCGTAGTGATCGAAATTCAGTTTGGAGAACATTAAATTCAAATAATTTTTAGTTTTGTATTAGTTATAAAAAATTATGTATTTATAATATTATTTGCAGTTCCTATGGAGGCTAGGAACTATCTCGGCAAGAATTTGTGCCCTCACCGTGTATGCTCTAGTCTATGAATATTGGGTCTTTTTAGTTATAGGTGAGTAGAAAACTTAGTAATGATTGTAAAACTATTATTATTTATTACTTATACTAGTGCCTGTATGTTTTCTTTTATTAGCTAAACGTCAATCAAATATTCATTAATTATCCATCATTGTTGATCAATCTCTGAATCTGACGTGGTAGAGCCATGCTCCAGCTATATTAATATTATAGTTTATTATTAATTATATATGGGTCGGCTCGACCGGGGAAGGACCACGCTCTCACAGAATACCAGCGTAAAATAGCACCTTAATGCTGCTGTGTTTCGTATGTGAATGTAAAGAAAGGGAACCGGAGTCACTTTTTACTGGAAAAAAGGCATTACATCTTAGTCCTCACGGGTGACAAGGCATCTGCATTTTGATTCGCAAACAAGGATAGATGTAGATGTCTATGGGCCACAGCAACCACTAACCATCAGGTGGACTGTGTGCTCGCTAGTCACTCTTATCCTATAACAAAAAGTGCATGAAGTGTCTTAAACAATTGCCGGTTCATAAATTAATTTCTTTCACAAAAAAAAAAAAAAAAGAAAAATAAAGAAAACCGCAGAAAAAATAAATTTTGTAAAATTTTAGTGACAAGAGGACTTACTGTCCATGTGATGGTAAGTGCTACTGTAGCCTTTAGCCACAAAGAAGGATACTTCCTATTATACCCCCCCCCCCCCCCCCCAAATAAACAAATTTTTTAAAGGACTCCTTCACCGCGATATGTGATAAAACAATTACTACAGTATTAAGCTGAAAACAACACAAAAGTAACTATAAATAAGAAACACAAGCCGGCTTAGGATATTGCTTTGAGGAACCACGAGAAACACAAGAGGGTATTACACCCATTTTCAAATAGTGTTTTAAATGAATCCTAGAGTGATAATAAATCACTATAATTTTTATATATGTATATTTTTTACAACCGCATAGTGCCATAAAAATTATTTTTAATTTGTCGTTATGAATTTTCGCATGAAAACGCTAGCCGCCGTGCTGTTAAGCTCGTGACGTCACTGTCCTACGATCTCGCCGATTTTGCAAAAGAATTAGATATTTTTGGACGTTTAATAATGAGTTATCATCTTTATTACTGGTGGGTTGTGTGATAAGAAAGCAGAGCAAGTTATGGGTTCAAGTGCCAACCAATTTATATATGAGAAATACTTGGTTAAAACTTGCAGGAAGATACCTGAAGACATTGTCACGGTACAAAAACTAAACTATACTCTAAATCAATGTACGTATACATTAACTAATTTTTAAACAAAACAAAACATCATTATTTTATTTTATTTACCTGGTATTGTTTTATTGTATAAACAAAAGTTGGTAACAGGTACTTACATTGATGTTTTAACATTCTTCAACTAGGCAGAACAAAAATCAGGATTGCATGCAAAAATTTTTGCCACCATAAATGTATTTATCCTTGGTAAGATTAGTACTTTCTGCTTTTACGAATCCGTCTTCCATGATGCCTTTTCCATCAAATTTTGAATTAAACTCACCAATCGTAATGAAAACTTTAAAAATTCGAAATAACACACAGCACATTAACTGGTTCACTTAACCAGTGACGTCACGACGGATTCTAATATGGCACATAGCGTTTTGGAGATTTGAGGTACGGATAAAAAAATTCTTAAAATTGGATTATAAAATTTATTTTGAATTTTTATGAACAGAAATCAATATTTCTCGTTAACTTTTTACAAACCTATCATAAATATATATCTTTTGATTTTTTACATTAAATCTTAACGTAAACATCGTTAGTATTGTAATGAATATGTAGTTACTTTCGTATGGTGGAAATGTGTCATGATCGTGCCAAATGTATGTATAATTTGTATGTAGGTCTTCATTGGGTGTCGATGTTTTTATGGTTAATCTCCCCGAAGAACGTGTTCCACGGCGAGCGCATCAGCCGTCCACGTAAAGCGTACCTCTCCGCGCTCATCGCTTTCGTGTACGTCTTTGCCTACGTCAACCTGCAGGAGCTTAATCACAGACAGAAGATGGTAAGTGTAATAAATTAATGTAGTTTGTGTTTTTTATAAAGGAAAATGTACTCCTAACGCGAATTAAAGTCCCCGCGCAGAAATAGAAATATTTTTCATGCAAACTCTAACGCTTCGCATACACCTAATCCGTCATCGGCCGAAGTTTGTTCGGGCGACCGAACTCGGACGATCGAATCAAACACCTGTAAAACAAAGAGAGCGCGTACACCAGCACGACCGTCATCGTCCGATAACGCACGAAAACGGCAGATCAGATTCAGTGCAAATTGAGTGTATTTATAGTTTAATTTAATCATTTTGTCTTTATTCTGTTGTTTCTGTCAATGTTGTTACCTACCTAAACGACTATGGATATTAAAAAATAGAAAAGAATACCGGCAACGTCCAATGTCGGCACAAGTGGTACAGTGTTGCAGTGTAAGCAAGCACATACACGTTCGAGTTACTCGCCCGGGTAGTTCTGTCCGCCATCGACCGACAAAATCGGATTTGGTGTACACGTACCGTAACAGTGGTTAGGCAATTTCACATGTCATGGCTGTCACTAATAATATTAAAATGATCGTCGCATTAAAATGACGTCACGAAATTTTGGTGACGGTGACTAGCTTTAACGGAGGCCAGCCATCGGCGCAGGACAGAATTTTGGTACTTTTATAGTCCGATGGGACGGTAAACCGACACGACCGGAGAGAGATCAAGCGCAGGACCAACGGCTTTACGTGCTTTCCGTGGCACGGGGGGGGGGGGAGGGATGAGACACCAATAACTTGCTGACCACGGGCAGCTACTGAAAAAAAAAATTATAGGAGAGGGTAACAAACGAGTACACAGTCCACCTGATGGTAAGTGGTTGCTGTGGCCTACAGACATCAACATCTATCCTCAATTACGTATCAAAATACAGAAGCGTTGTCACCCGTGAGGACTAAGATGGAATGCCTCATTTCCAGATAAAAGGGTCTCCGGTTCTCAACACTCACCATACGAAACACAGCAGCGTTAAGCTACTATTTGACGCTGGTATTCTGTAAGAGCGTGGTCCTTCTCCAGTCGAGCCGACCCATTCGTGCTACAACTATACTACTAGTATATCTGCAGCATGGTTGTACTACGTGATAAAACGGACGGAAAAACTCAATAACTGTTTTTATTGGCCTGGTCCGAGAATCGAACCAGGGATCTCACGATCAACAGTGGCGTTTGCAGCCACTGGACTAACGAGGCAATATTAAGGCAATATTATTTTTTTTATTATTATTTAGGCACGCACGCACGCACACACACACACACACACATACACGCACACACGCACACACACACACACACACACACACACACACACACACACACAAAAAAATGCACGCGTGCGAGGGAAGCGCATAAGAGCATTATGTATGATTGCATTCTAGATGTTTAAAAATATGTATTTTTAGTCCCAACTACTTTGTCTTCAACGTGTCCGCTATAAATTGAAAATACTATTTAAATAATGTAAATCCGTTTTTGGCTATAATTTAAGATCATAAGATGTACGTACGATGTAACAAAGAGCTGTGGATTTTGTTTGAAATAAAATAAAATAAAATAAAATTAAAATACCAGAAAATGGTATGTGTTCACAGCCAGCTGGAATAAAATTGTATTATGGCTTTACAAAATTATATTCAGATTTGAGACTCCGAATACCTGAAGGGATCAAGAGAACTAAAAGAATAGTTTTATAGTCTGAGTCGAATTGAATAAAAAAAGTAATAAGAAAATCTGGGAAAAAGCCCAGACAGCGACTGAAAGTAAAAAAACAAAGAAAATTTCAGAGTGTGAGACAAGTGAAGATACAAATTTCTTTCTTTTGGAATTAGGAGATGTTCCAGACAGAGCGTCAGTAGGTACGTTTAGAAGATATAAAATTGCTTGACCCTCGTCTTCCTGTGGTTGACCTAAACGACAATACTCGACTTTTCTTGATTGAATTGGCATTTAATTTTCTCGTTCTCTTTTCAGTTTTCTATAATCATAAGATCTTTCTTGTTTATTTAAGATTACTATTACAAATTAAAATACCATAAATATTCTGTGAAGTTAACACGCTTATTTATTATTACCTCGTAGGTTCGTAGCACTGTTACTTCGTAGGTAATGTTAATGGTTAATGAAAATTAGAAGATTTCTTTTGATTCTTTTTTTGCAAGAGTAATTTTTTTTTACGATTAAATTATTAGAACAATAATTTTAATAGGTATAAAGCGCGGTGCTTCCCCAGTCGAGCTCTCCCATTCGTGTTGCAACCTGCAACTACAATATACATAATAATAATAATGTCCTCCAGACCAAATTTCTGTCACGGCGGAAAGCCTCAACGGAGACTAGTAATCGGCGCAGGACAGGATTATAGTGCCCAAGTGTATGCGCAAGCACAGGTGCACTCTCTATTCCCTCACTCTCATAATCCGATGAGACGGTAAACCGACACGACTGGAGAGAGATCAGGCGCAGGACCAACGGCTTTACGTGCTTTCCGAGGCACGGGGGTCAGACACCGCCAACTTCCTGACTCCGGGCAGCTACGGAGAATTTCTTGACGGAAAAACTCAATATATACCCACCCTCATCCCAGACCTCATCAACATACTACACCACTACCAACACAGTCACACAATATACAGAATGGGGTCCCACATATATGCAATAAATGAAACCACAAGTAATACTAGTCCGTAGAAGTGTAGAAAAATTAAATATTAAATTAAAACCCGTAAAATAAAAAAGTGAAATTTTCAAACAAAATAAATATTAAAATAAATTCAGTTAAAGTGAACACTCTGTTTAGACAACGTACCTTGACCCCTTGGAAGAGTGACAACGTTGCACGCGGGTGGCATGGCGATTGTCGGCACGGCCTATGGTTCGTTGGACAATGTGCGACGAAATAAAAACTTACTCACTAAACTGTTTAAATATTTTACCGCCACATTTTTATTTCGCGAAAATGGAACTATACGAAATAAATATTATTGCATATTAGTAGCAAAATTTAATGAAACCCTAAATTTTAAAATTTTCAAAATGTTCGCCACGTTCTTGAATGCACAAGTTACATCGCCGCATAATGTTGTACTGAAGCCTGCTCAACAAATTTCGTTCAGGATCCAGAGCCAGGACTTTTAATTTGTTAAAGGCGGCAACAATACGATTGCGCAGTTCATCTTCGGTTTCGGAGATCTTTGAGTACACTTCATTTTTAATAAAGCCCCATAAAAAGAAGTCTAGAGGAGTGAGGTCGGGCGATCGAGCTGGCCACCTGCGAGGGCCATAGCGCCCTATCCATTGTTCGCCGAACATGGTGTTAAGCCGCTCTCTCGCGAGGAGTACGAAGTGTGGAGGAGCTCCATCTAACTGGAACCATACCCTTTGGTAAGCTGCCACAGACAATCCTTCTAAATATTCTGTTATTGGGCCGTTAAGAATATTGAGAAATTTCTGTGCATTCAAGTTTCCGTCAATAAAAATAGGGCCGATTATTTGATCTCCGTAAATGCCTGCCCAAACATTCGGTATTGATGAGCTGATTCCCTAAATAAATGGGGATTCGTATGGCTCCAGTAACGCATGGATTGTCGGTTCCATATGCCGTTTCGAGTAAACGTGCTTTCATCTGTCCAAAACACATTTGTTAGGAAACGTTGGTCTTGAGACATTTTTTCCAGTACCCAGTGGCAGTAAGATTCTCTAATCGGCTTATCGCGGGGCAGCAGCGCCTGCACCATAACATATTTATAAGGACGTAGTTTGTTCCTTTTCAGCACTCGGTGTATTGTTTTATGCCTCACTCTAAACACACGCCCAGCTTGTCTAAGGCTGCAGGTTGGATTCCGATCGAAATGGTCTAAGACTCGTTGTTCGAACGAGGGTGGAAAGTGACGCGGAGCAACTCCTTCATGAGTGTTGGGCACTATGCGCTGATTTTCCCTGATTCTTTGGACAGCACCTAGGATTGTCCGGACGCTAGTAGGGCAGACGCGAGTTGCGCCGTATCTCTCACTATAAGTACGCAGAGTTAACGCTGAATTTTGGTGGCATTCGCCATACAATAAAACCATGTCTGTATACTCTGCCGCACTGTAAAAATGCTGTTGTCTTGGCATTTTCCGCCGCCAAAACGTATACACAAAAGTCAAGTAGTGTCAATATCACAGTGAAAAAATAATAAAAATAAACGTACTTAAAAACACTATTTACACACACAAAGTCAATTAACTAATAAGTGTCTATTTCACCGTAAAATAATTGTTCGACTAATTGTATTTATCTTACGATAATACGATAATTATCTTACGATAAATAATTGCGATGCGTGTAGGCAGCGAAACACACCTGTATTCTGGGAGAATTGCGCGTGAACTGGAAGCCGAATTACCAAATTCAAAATGGCGAAAATAATAAAAGTAATAAATAGGGCGGCCACAAGGTGCAATTATCGTTTATCGATACTTTTCTTTTTACACTTACTTACCTACTACATTTGAATACAAGTAATTTTGATTTTTGATTTGATAACAATCGACAAGTTATTGATTGTTAAAAAAAGTTTATTTTTATACAATTGAACTTACAAAATTACCGATTTGTAACTTCCTGGGAAACAGGTAAGTATGTATGACTTTTTAATTGGTTGTTTTTTTGGGTTTTTTAGCATGGTGAAATAATTTATTATCTCTAAATCTACAAGAACACACTTAAACAAAAAAGCTTTAAAGTTTAGCTTTAAATACTTAGGTCGTAGTGTTTTTAGAATTATCGTAACAACACGATTATTCTAAAAAAACCATACCCTAAGTGTTTAAAGCTAAACATTTTTTTTGTTTATCGATTATTACTCCCTTTGAAAGAAGCTAATCGTCGATAACTGGTGTCCTACTCTACGACAAAGGCGCGCGCGCACTTGCGCTGTCGCCTTTGAAGTACGCCGCGTGCCTCTTGCCGCTTGTTTATGGACGCCGACAAAAGACACCGCTGTCGATATGTCGCAATACCAATAGTTTGCACTGCGTGGCAACGTCGCTTTTTAATGTTCAAGGATTCAAGTTCATTGAATCATTGACTTAGTGACCCAATTCTATAGAGAGTTCAAATTTGCTTAAAATCAAAACTCTACTTTTTCACCTAATTACTGGACCGATTAAGTTCATTTTTTGTATATCGTCAGCAAAGGCGATAACAAGTATATGGTTTCATTTATTGCATATATGTGGGACCCCATTCTGTATATTGCAATTGCAATATATATATATAGCTGCAGTATGAATGTAACATAGATTATTGGCATTTGTTATTCGTTTGTGAGTTATTATAAAATTCTCAGGTAATCTTCTACTGCGTGATGTGCGTGGAGAACTGGCTGCTGGTGAGCGCGTGGTGGTGGTCGGGGCGCTCGGCGCGGCCCGCCGCCACCGCCGCGGCCGCCGCCGCCGCCTTCTGCGCCGGCCTCGCCTTCATGCTGCTCTACTACAGGTACGTAGCTGCTGCACTGCAGGTGTACAGCTGCTCTACTGCGGGATGTACGTGGAGAACTGGCTGCTGGTGAGCGCGTGGTGGTGGTCGGAGCGTGCGGCACGGCCCGCCGCCCCCGCTGCTGCCGCCACCGCTGCGGCCGCCGCCGCCGCCTTCTGCGATGGCCTCGCCTTCAAGCTGCTCTACTACAGGTACGTAGCTGCTTCACTGCAGGTGTACAGCTACTCTACTGCGGGATGTGCGTGGAGAACTGGCTGCTGGTGAGCGCGTGGTGGTGGTCGGAGCGCGCGGCACGGCCCACCGCCACCGCTGCGGCCGCCACCGCTGCGGCCGCCGCCTTCTGCGATGGCCTCGCCTTCAAACTGCTCTACTACAGGTACGTAGCTGCTGCACTGCAGGTGTACATCTGCTGTATTGCGGGATGTGCGTGGAGAACTGGCTGCTGGTGAGCGCGTGATGGTGGTTGGGCCGCGCGGCGTGGCCCGCCGCGGCCGCCGCCGCCGCCTTCTACGCCGGCCTCGCCTTCATGCTGCTCTACTACAGGTACGTAGCTGCTGCACTGCAGGTGTACAGCTGCTCTACTGCGGGATGTGCGTGGAGAACTGGCTGTTTGTGAGCGCGTGGTGGTGGTCGGGGCGCGCGGCACGGCCCGCCGCCACCGCCGCGGGCGCTGCCGCCGCCTTCTGCGCCGGCCTCGCCTTCATGCTGCTCTACTACAGGTACGTAGCTGCTGCACTGCAGGTGTACAGCTGCTCTACTTTTTTTCTAACCATTTCTTTCCTTTATATTATTTTATCGTCTAGTCCCTATATTTTTAAATTCTTACATAATCACTTATGTATTGGAATATTGCTCTTGGAACGTTTTTCACGTTTTTTATTTCTTGCGATACAAAATACCACAAATATACTAAATAATCCACTATATTGATATTTACTACTTAAAAGAATAGAATAAGGTAAAATAATGTTTATTCAATAGATTACAAAGAAATATATTTCACCTTATTGCTTTTCTATCAGGTACTTTCACGTAAGAAGATTGGGCTACATGTTAGGGGAACACCAACAAGGTACGAACAGTACGAACGCGTCTTCACAAAACAAGAACGGTAAGTATTTTTTCTCACAAAACTTTTCAATCTTAATATGTAATATTTTGTGTTTAAAAACCGCAATTCGCTTTAATTTTCAGTGTATTTTTGAATTTATACCAATAATAAATTTTTGGTCCTTCGAGCAACAGTATACCAGACATGCCTTCTCCCATTGTAGAAAATAAGCTTATCAATTATGGCAAATAATTGTTGCTCTTCGTAAGCGTATTGTTGATTGTAGCAGATGCTAGATATAACGCACATTTGATACTCTGTCGCTGGTCCGGATATTTTACGTTATGACTACATACTAGATGGTGATAAGCAAGGTTTAGATGAAGCCAGAAACGCTGGCACTAGTCCTCAAACAAGCCAGCACTGGCCTGGCCCGTGTTGTTTAGATGAGGCCAAATGGATTCATTTCATTCCCAGATTATTCTTGTAAATCGTTGTATTAAATTAATGATTTTTTAAATTAACTGAAAAATAATGTGTACAATATCAATACTTAAATTTTTGTATTAAAAATTATTTATTTTGGCGCGAGGGTTGCGGGGGGGGGGCACACGCGCGGAGGTCACTGGGTTGAAAAATAGGCAGGCGTTCTATTCCAGCCAGTGCTGGCAGCCAGCGCTGGCTTGTATTGAAAAACTGTTTATACGAGGCCAATAACAAGCAAGCCATTGGCTTCGTCTAAACCTTGCTATACCGCTATTTGTCGGACGCCGTGAGATTTTTCGGACATTTCGCATAGTCGTCTCTTAGGAAACGCACGGAAAATGATAACATACGATCGTTACAAGTGTGTGAGAGAGAGGGAAAGTTAGGTTATAAACTACAAATTGACTTTATCAGGTAAAAACTCTGCTCCAACAGACAACGTGGCCATACCAGGAGTGTTCAACTGCCGCTTTTCGAACCCGGTCAACAACAGGTAAAGAAAATAAAAGTTTTGAGAGAAATTTTACGATACTTATTTTATTTTTTGCCTGTACTTTTAAATTATATCAAAATAGGAATAAATTATGTAACATTTTGATTGAATGTATATTATTATGTAAACACTCTTACATCTTACATCTTCGAGTTTAGTTTACCTAGTATTTTACTTTGATATTTTTCCTTTCGACAGTTTTCACATTTAAACATTTTTCACAGTGCTGCCATATAAGTACCATATGTATAAATTTTAAAAGAACCAGAGACCCTGTTTATTGGAAAGGGGCCATTCATTAATTACGTTATTTAGGAGAGAGTGTTTAAAAAATTCTCTACGTGTCTTAACTTGGGGAGGAGAATATTTGTCTTTATCTCGTTAAAATACCATCTTGCGTAATATTTTGTAAGTCGGAAATTAATTTATATTTAATCTTAATTAATATAAAATAATACACTTACTAGAAATCTAGTTCCATTTCGGATGCGGAATAGTTTTCTACACTCTTTAATGTACACAAAAACGAGATAGAATCTTACGTAAGAAGATGGGTCGAGAAATTTTGTGTACCCTTACACATGAAATGGGGTCAAAATTGCGAAGGTTATCCTTACGTAATTAATGAATGGCCCCAAACGAGGCTTTATATCTTAGTCATTATCATAATTATTTTTATTCTTAATCAAGTTTAAATATCTCGGGGCCACCTCATTCCATAAAACCATTCTAATATATCCTTTATAATTAATTTCATTAGATTAAAAGAATTATCATTCAATTATTTTAAATTAAAAAAATCTTATAGTTACGTGAATACTACATGGAATAAAACTAATTTTACGGATTTTATCGTGTTTAATTTTAAATTTTATGGAATTTAATTCACACGTTTTGTTTCTTAATAATATTAGTGCGGCGAACGGGCGCAAAAAGAAGAAGCCGACGTCATTCGTGCCCCCGCCGGCCGCGCCGCCCGCCGCCTTCTGGAGGCGGCCACTTCCCGCCGCACACAATCATCATGTATGTGCTCATTTATATTTACCTATGTTATAATTTTTCATTCTATTTATCAGCTAATTTAAAGCCAATGCTAAACATGGGCCTAGTCCATACTTTGCCTCATAGGGAGAATATGGGTCATTGTAACCACGCTTGGGTGCTTCAGCGGGTTGGTCATATCTTTTTAAATTTTTATCAGGAAGATGTAGACCATCTCCTGTTTCATTTCCGTCGGTCGCCTCTTATAACATCTACGGGATAATATGGAGACGGTATGGAGCTCATAGAAGGAACATAATTTATTATTGTGGGAATATATATACTTCTGATTGAGCGAAAAATATTTGTTTTTTAAGTAACATGAACTTTTCTTTAGGCAGTCTGTGCCAGCGTACAAGATAAAGAATTGTCGTCCATTATATAGTCCACAGCCGTAACGTTACATTACTAAAAAAAAACGACGGGTTGCACTCCGAGAGTGCCGGCCGAAGTGAAAACTTAAATATTAACGTTGTGCATTTTTGATATTTTGGAAATTATATAGAGAATAATTTTGCACGAATTGCTTTAATTATCACACAAGAACATTCGCGCAAGCGCCCTGCGCCGCCTAAACGAAATAGCAGGCGCAAGCATACATTTACGCCGCGCCGTAGAAAGAGAGGGGGATACTTCTTTTTCTACGCCGCGCCGGCTGTCTCTCTCTCTCTCCATCCGTCTTATGAATTTTCGATAAGGTCACGTGTCCTGACGCGAGTTTAACATTTTTTACCCATTACAAAAAAGTGTACAACGCCGCTAAAGAAGTTTTTACTTCAAAACATTTTGTTGAATACGATAGTGTGTAATAAAAACCGTACAAATAATGTTTATCATAAGACTACATAAAAATATGAGCCTAAATTAAAAAAAAATTAAACATAATAGTTCAAACAGGTAATAAATTTATTGAAAATACTCATTACTAAAACTAGTTAATAATTTATGTATTATTTATAATTAGGGAGGTTCATCAGAAAATGAAGGCTCAAGCGTCGGCTCTCGTGTCAACATCCAACAAAAACTACAGGAGAAGAAACAGAAACAGCTCGCAGAGTTACGTGTTATAGAGGAAGAAATTAAACAAGGCAAACTTGCCAAAACCACTCCGGTCGCCGCGGAAGAAATATACAGCAGTCTACAAAGACAACCCATTCCTAGAGCAAAGACCCACGCTGAACCGCCAGCGTGGCCTAGCATAGAAATGACCCATTCCTATCAAAATTACCCAGTTCTACCACACGCTTGCAACTTGTACCCGACGTACACGGAAATAAAACCCGAATACAACTCCCAGAAGTTCCAAAACAATGACACGGCAGCCCAAAACGATATCAAAGTGCGAATACCGAATATATATAACCAGGAATCGAGAGGTTTTTACGAAAATCCAGCGAATATAAGGGGAGAGAACAGGGTCCCAATACGTTCCCCCAACTACCTCGCACTGAGCGAAACCAGAAACTACGAATCCAACGCGTGCCGCAGTCCAAGAAATGTAATCAACGGTAGCCCAAGAAATAATTATATACCCGACGTAAATACCAGCAATTACGAAACAAGCGCCTTAGAAAAACCAAGGATACCAAATCCGAACGCGACAAGTATATACTCGGAGGATCACAGACCGAATCTCGGCGAATTTTCAGGTTATTGTGAGGGTGGGGGTCAAAACGTGTACAATAAATATGGCGAAACCAAAGACGGGTACATTTCGGCTATACACACTGCTCTCTCGAATGTTCAAAGTATAGACAATATTAGGAGTATTTATAATGAAGTTGGTTCGTGTAACCAGTACGGACAGAACTGCGACAGGATGCTCCCTTATCCAGCGATAGCGGGGAAAAAGATGGAGCAGATGCGGAAGATGCAGAGGTGTCGGACTCCCGAGATTCTTTTGGCGCCGCATTACCTAGAAGGCTGCAGCAGGCAGGTGTGCTGCCATTGGAGCGGCTCGTACACGTAAGTTACCAGTTATAATTATTTACTATTTTAATTTATGAATATTCCATAAAGTTTTAACCATTTGGTTGTATACTGCTTCTTGGGCCAGAGAGTGAAATATATAATGTTATGTTATATCTTACGCAAATTTAAAAAAAAATGTGGCTTTTATCACATTTAATTTTAAATTAATTTTAGTAGCAGTTTTGAGAGAGCACTGTAAAATCACAAATAGTTACTGTCTTCTTTGACCAAAGCATAGTAATGTTTTTTTTTATCTCTGTACATAAAAATCAGTTGCTCTCCGTCGATGTAGCTGAAACTCAAAAACACGGGTCGGCTCGACCGGAAAAAGACCACGCCCCCACAGAATACCAGCATAAAATAGCAGCTCAATGCTGCTGTGTGTCGTATGGTGAGTGTAGAGAACCGGAGACCCTTTTTTACTGGAAACAATCTTAGTCGTGACTCGTGAGGAGTGACAACGCATCTGCGTTTTGATTCTTAATGGAGGATGAATGTGTTTTAAGATGTCTATGGGCCACAGCATCCACTTACCATCAGATGGACTGTGTGCGCGTTTGTCACCCTTATTGTATAAAAGATTTTTTTTTATAAAACAAAGTGACCAGTGGATTAACGGTCAACCTGCTAGTAAGTGTCTACTGCCGTCCACGGATACCTGCAGCCAACTTTACAGAGAAGGCTACAAAGGTTTTGTCACGTCTGAGAAAAGATGGGATGCCTCACAACCTGTAACTATACTGACTCTATACTCTCAGACCAGAACACAGCAGCGCACTCTGCTACTTAACTGTAGAAATAGGTAATAGGCCTCAGTTGGACTTCTAAGAAGAAAAAAGTTTTCACACGTGGTAGGGCCATGCTGCAGCTATATTATGGTCATATCACGAATGGGTCGGCTCGGCCGGGGAAGGACCACGGTCTCACAGAATACCAGCGTAAAATAGAAGCTTAATACTGCTGTGTTTCATATGGTGAGTGTAGAGATCCGGAGACCCTTTTTTACTGGAAACGAGGCATTCCATCTTAGTCCTCAGGGGTGACAACGCATCTGCGTTTTGATTTTTAATCGAGGATAAATGTAGATGTCTATGGCGCACAGCATCCACTTACCATCTGGTGAACTGTGTGCTCGCTTGTCACCCTTATTCTATAAAAAGGAGTCATATTAACTACTAAATTATAATGTACTTCATTATATTGGCATCAATACATGATATAAGGGATAAAATAACTTATAGCAACAGGAAAAAAGAAGATGGAATGACTGTGGGTGTCGCGGGCAGCAGCGGCGAGGAGTCCAGCCCCGACGGCCCCGCCCGGGAGACCCCGCGCCCGCCCAGCGACATCGATAGCCAGGTATCCGATTATTTTCAGTTATCAGCTTTCAACATTTCATTGGAGGCCATCGTCACAGCCTAAGAATAACATACAGTCCTCTCGGTCGAAGTTGGACTTACCCAGTCGAACTATTTGTCCCAGGTGAACATATTCGTCAACAAGTTCAAGCTTAGTGCTTTCAACAACCACCGGTATGTTTGTGACATGGACGTTACACATGATATTTGTTTTGTGCATGATATCTATTCGTTAGGAGGCACTTTGGAGGTCATTGAGCATAGTGCTAAGGTCCTCCAGCGATTCTGCAATAAGGACTATACTGTCGGAAAATCGAAGGTGAGTGATGTACTAGCCTGTGATGTTAATATCGTATCCTTTCCAGTCTACGCGACTAGGGGAAAATTCTAGATAGATATCATTGCTTCCGAAAAATGGCAAATAAATGCAACATTTTTCATTTGCCAGATGCAAAATATCTAGGACAGTGACAGAGAGCAGCGATAAAAGTACGAGAAGACCTGGGTATTCATCATATTGCCTGACAGGTGTAGCAGTGAAGGCAAATACCCTCTCTTTCCAACAAGAAATTCCTAGGTCCAGCGCTGTGATATTCATATATATAATGATATTATTTGTACAGTTTCTTTCAATAAAATGTTGGTTCTATACATTGAGTTATATGTACTTCGTACTAAAGAAGCTACTCCAAACAAAAAATGTGCCCTACTCTGTATCCGCACATGCGCGGGAAACAGTAGAATCGCGCATGCGCATTTGATATAAACGCGCAATAATTGTCATTATAAATAATTGTTTATTTAGATTTTATTGTTAATCGAGTACATTTTTTTTAATTTTCGGTTATTTTTCATCTGTGCTAATTTAATATAAAATTATTATTAGCGCCGCTCCGCGCTGCATGAATATCGAAGCCACAATAACAGGTGTACGTACGGATTGCAGTACAGTTCAGTTGAACATAGTGAGTGTTCGGAATGTCATATCTAGTGCGTAGTGCATATATATCGATGGTTCTAAAAATTTTATTTTTATTCAGACTTTCATTAGCATTGTTTCGTGTACAGATATCACTCCCTAGGTCCTACACTCTGCCTAGGGAGTTCCGGTATTGGCGACGACGACCTCGACTAAGAGACGCGCATGTTCCGAGCAATAACAGCAGTGATGGTAAATATACACATATAGATATCGTTATCGTATTCATGAGTGTCGTTAAGGTTCAGGAATTTTCCAGGAATTACGGAACATTTTGCCACAGGTAAGAAAGGAAGCGATCGTCTTCTCGAAAGCCCGGTAAAAATCCCACGCGTGTGAGAGAGACAACTAATCGCTCAAACTCTCAGACAAAGAAAACACGAATCAGTGTATTTCGAATTGAAAGCAATCTGCCAAGTGTTGACGTTACATAATAAGGCTACGAGGTATGACCTGTGTAGAACAGAGGAGCGCGCGGGAAATTTGAAATAGTTTGAAACAGTTTAAGAGTTATTTTATTAGTTGATATTGTTGATGGAACAGTTTGATAGGGCAAGCCCGGCTTCTCACCTTCTATAGAGATTTCGCTACTAGTGTGTATGTAAGGGACATACATACAGCATAGAGAAACACAGATCATCGGAGAATCGGAGGGAAGTTTATACTCAGACGTTCCCCTCTGTCAAAATATAAGTCCATGCGGTCAATAAAATTAATTGTAGCAGCGTTGCTCACTAGACTAAGTCTAGTTGAGCAGCTAAATTGACATCCTACAAAAATGATTGCAACTTTTATTTTATGTGCGCAGATTTACCCCACATAAAATGACAGACATTTTTGTATTGTGGAAAATGCTCTATGAAGGCATTCTCTGTCTTCAAGTGTGATAACGCATTAAAAACGAAACTCTTCAGCTGTTTGCAGTTGTGTCTCACTAGCAACACAGTCAGGAATTTGCATTTAGAAAAAAACAAAATTAGGGGCCTTTTAGGTGTTAAGAGCGCATATTCAAATATGTCCAAGTCGAAATCTACGCGATCGCTTTGGATCGGCGTAATATTGACGCACACTACAATGTTATCTCTGTGTGCGTGTCAGGCGAGCGTAAGGCTACAATAGTTGCCTAACGACGACTACGAATCACTTTGATCTTTGATTATATACCTGTCTTTGATACTATTGGAACTAAAATAATAAAAAAATAATTTCCATATAATGGCTATAGAAATCTGAGGCTAATATGTGGAAATTGTTTTATTCTTTTAGTAAATTGAAGTCGGCTTTACATTTTCACCCTATTGAGTAGGTATATTATAATATGTATATGTATATATTATTATTATTAATAATAGACATAGACATAAACACTCACGCCTGTCACCCAGAGGGGTAGGCAGAGACTACAGACTTCCATTTGGCACGATCCTGACACACCTCTCCTGCCTCCTTCACATCCATACACCTACGCATACATGCTGGTCGGTTAAGGGTACTCCTAATTTGGCCCGTTTTCAATAAATCGCCAATTTGGTCGATAAATTTTCGCCTAGGACGTCCCTTTCCGACTCTGCCATTCACTTCTGCACCATAAATTTTCTTTGTCACTCTTTCCTCATTCATTCATTAATAATAATAATAATAATAATAAAATAACGGCGCCGGGTCTGGGCGTCTCCCGCTAAATGACGCCCTAAAATGGATGATGGAATCAAATGGAACGCGCAAAGGGCCGCTGCCTGGAGATCGCCAGGGCGCGTCTGGAGCTGGCACTGGACGCGACAGCATGTGAACCGCCAGCCGAGCGCGAGGTGCTGCACGACCACCCAGCAGATCCTCGCATCCATCATCCCCACCAGTTGGCTTGGTGTCGGCAGGGTCTTCGCGGGCTCAGCAATCGGCACCCGCCACTGGTGGAGTACGCCGCATGCGTTGGACAACCCAGATGAACAGCAACGCATTGCGGGCGTATTTTAGGGCGAAAGGGGGGAGAAACTGGAGGTTTTGCGTATCGGGCAAGGATGCATCGACTTTTTGCTGAGCTGTAGCCATCTGTAACCGTCACCGAGCAAAAACCTGGCAGACCGAGTTCGGTATATCTTGCGCTCAAATACATTTGATGTCACCGAACTCGAACGGCTACGACGTGAGGCTGTTCCTTCATCGGGTGAAAATGCTGCGGCTGAGGATGCGGCGCCACAACTTGCTGAGCAAACGGCAAATGTGGATGCCGCCGTGAATACGCCAGTTGTGGTTGATTCAAACGATGATGGAACAGTCGCCCAGGAACTGGAACTAGAGCAAATGAGGAGTACATTGGAAGAGGCGATTGTGGAAACGCGCAGTACGACTCTCGAAAATCGACCGCGACTTCCCCGCTTAGCCCTAAGCAAGCGGAATCGGGCTGTCGTGAGGGCTCTGAACCCAATGCTGGTTACCTATTTGGAAGCCAGCCGGGACCTTTGCGATACGGACACAATTCTTTTTGGCGCCGCACTGGCAGTCTGCCGTATTATAGGTGCCAAACTTTCCACGGCTGGACGCGCTACTGGACAAAGTAGTGCTATCCCGGCCTGGAGAATAAGAATTGAAGAACGTATCGCAAAGGCTAGGGCCCTCATCGGCAGACTGATATGCTTCAGGTCAGGCAATACCAGGCCAAGGATTGTGCACACCGTCAGGATGGCGTTTGCTGGGACAAATGTTAGTTTGTCCCAGCCGGATATAATACAAAAACTGACGGAGCGCATAGACGACCTGAAGCAAAGAATAGCTGCTTGGGGAAAGCGGATTCGGCGATATACCGAAAGGTCGACACGGTTCAACCAGAATCGTCTCTTCCAGAGTGATCAGAAGAGGCTCTATAAATCATTGGAGCGACCAATAGTAAGTGGAACGGGCCCTGCACCAAATCAGGCCGACATGGTCGCATTCTGGCGCAGCCTGTGGTCAGAGCCCGTAAACCACAACGAGGGCCCTTGGACGGAAGTTGTGGCGAGTCAATGTGCGAGTATTACGCCCATGGACCCCGTCATCATAACGCCGGATGACGTAGCTGAGGCGGTCATTGGCAAAGTGGTGAAACGCAACCGTCGGAACTTCTCCGCCGCCTGGATAGACTACAGAAAGGCATTCGACTCGGTGCCCCATACATGGCTAAAGAGAGTCCTCGAGCTGTACAAGATAGACTGTACAGTTAGAGACTTCCTCGAGCAGTGTATGGGGCAGTGGAGTACGATCCTTTGTCATCTGGGCGAGCGGATGATGGCTGCGGAGAACCACATAAGGATAAGAAGGGGTATCTTCCAGGGCGATTGTCTGAATCGACTCTCAGCACCTTACTGGAGGGCTCCGGGAGGGGATTTCAGCTACGGAAAGGA
Source organism: Parnassius apollo (assembly GCA_907164705.1). Classification (NCBI taxonomy): domain Eukaryota; kingdom Metazoa; phylum Arthropoda; class Insecta; order Lepidoptera; family Papilionidae; genus Parnassius; species Parnassius apollo. The sequence continues at coordinate 5,539,651 of CAJQZP010001576.1, forward strand.
GGGACAAAAGTGACCCACCTTTTCTATATGGATGACCTTAAGTTATTTGCCTCCAGTCGCTCCCATCTTATGGAATTGCTAAACATCACTTGTGAATTTAGCAATTCCATTGGAATGGAGCTTGGGACGGATAAGTGTGCGGTCCTCCATGTTGAAAGGGGAAGGGTTGCTAACTCTGAGGGCGTAGACTTATCTATGCCCGTCAACTTAAGGACCCTTTCCGAGGCTGAAACATACCGATACCTGGGTATGTCACAAAACATCGGTATCGATGAGACTGGTATGAAACAGTCAGTTTGCGACGTGTTTTATGCACGCTTGACCAAAGTGCTTAACAGCCTTTTGTCCGGTGTGAATAAGGCACACGCATATAACGGCTGGGTCATGCCTGTCCTCATGTATACCTTTGGCATACTCAGGTGGACTCAGACTGAACTTAACGCCCTGGATAGAAAAGTCCGCACTACCATGACGTCCCATAGGATGCATCATCCGAGATCGTCGGTAATGAGGCTGTACTTGTCGCGGAAGCATGGTGGTCGTGGCTTCTTGAGCGCGCTCACCATGCATAATCGCGAAGTGTGCAGCCTCCGTGATTACTTCCTGGCGAGATCGGATGATCCATTCTATAATGACGTCATTTCTAGTGATAAAGGGCTTACCCCTCTATCCTTAGCCAACGAGCAATGGCAGGACCCAGCAGTGCTTAGCATTTCCGACCGGGAGACCGTATGGAAGGAGAAGGAGCTCCACGGGAGGTACTACAGGGCTCTTCATGAGCCCTTCGTAGATACAGTCGCCTCCCTCAACTGGCTACGTTTCGGTGACCTCTTCGGGGAAACCGAGGCTTTTGTCTGTGCAATACAGGATTAGGTTATTAAGACCAATAACTATCGGAAATACATCCTAAAGGATGGCACCGTCGACGTCTGTCGAGCTTGTCGCCATCCCGGTGAATCACTTAGGCATGTCATCTCCGGTTGTTCGGCGCTTTCTAACTCTGAGTACTTGCACAGGCACAACCTAGTAGCCAGAATTCTACACCAGGAGCTCGCTCTGAAATACGGTCTCGTGGACCGGAAATTGCCGTATTACAAGTACTTGCCGGAAGCCGTGCTCGAAAATGACCGCGCCAGGCTCTACTGGGACCGGGCCATCATCACAGACAGGACTATTCTTGCGAATAAGCCTGATATTGTGCTGATGGACCGGGCACAGTCAAGGATATTTTTGGTCGACATTACCATTCCGTATGACGAGAACCTCGTGAAAGCCGAAACAGACAAGCAAACAAAATATCTGGACCTGGCTCACGAGGTGACCGACATGTGGGGTGGTCTGCCGACCGAAATTATTCCTGTAGTCGTCTCTGCAAACGGGCTAATCCCAGTCAGCCTCTCGGGTCATCTGAGGCGACTGGGACTACGTGGCGGACCGCTCCGGGCTCAAATGCAGAAGGCGGTGCTCCTCGATACCGCCCGCATCGTCCGCCGGTTTCTTTCCCTTTCCCCCTAACCCTCGGCCGTTTGGTCTCCCCTGCCGAGGGCCTCCATCTGGTTGGGCTTTTATTTATTTAAGTATTTTTATATTTATTTTATGTTATTGATATGTATGTATATTTATCTTTTCATTCTCATTTATAATTATATATTTATAGAACCCAACCAGATGAGAAAACTATATAGATACCCCACAATAATAATATGTTCTGATTGAAAAATATGTATTGTATAAAATATATATCATTTGATAAACTTTTATTCTGTTTCATAATGTAAACATAATTCATCACAAACTAACAATTTCATTAGTGTCCGGGGATTATGGCCAGGTCTAGCAAGTAAAATTTCGGGACGGAAGGTAAAAATAATCGGGGATTTGGTTTTCATATCCGGACAACTACATTGACTACAAAATATAGGTTTCTTTGTAGCCTTTTTTGTGCTTTATTGAGAGCCGTGGTAGCTCAGATGGTCAACGCTAACTGTAAAGTGTAAATATCACATGCGAGTAATGCGAAAAATTGTGACTGTAACTTTACTTTATTTTTGAGCTTTATAATTATTATTCGGGTCTGATCTCATAAACGAATAACTTTTCATACAAACATCGTAAAAACTGATTTTGTTTTTCATTTTAAGCAAATTAAAACATTTTTGAACTATTTGTTTTTTTTTTTTGCAGTCCTTGAATTTTTCAAATCACTCATTTTAATATAATTCTGTTTAAAACTTTTTGTGGTTTTTTTCGACAATGTCGTAGTAAAAATATTTTAATGTGGTAGTAGCTAACAGATATAATCATTTTTGCTGTCTAAATTATGGATTAAAGTATAGAATAAGAATGTTAGTGAAAATGGGGACATTTGGCGTCCCGATCGAGGGTGAATCGGGTCGTGTCACTAGACCCTTGAAAATCGGGACGTCCCGCGCAAATCGGGACACCTGGCAACACTAGCGGCGATCGAGCCCGGATTGTTCGCGTTTACAGCGAGCACTACGCAGTTGAGCTACTCAACTCAAGCACGGCTCATATGTTTTATGTCTGGGGGCACGGTAGTGCCCCCGCCAAGTCGAGCAAAACAGCGGCACGGCCGTATCATCATTGCGAGACTTGGTTATTTTACAAGTTATGTTATTGATGGCATGTCTTTGTTTAATCATAACGTTATCTCCGCATTAGGAATTTTTCCTAAGTACATCGTTGGGGCAGTTTAAATACATTAATTTCACAAGGACAAACATCCAGACCTGGAACAATTATTTGTAGGTAATACAAATTTTTGCTCAATGTGGGATTCGAACCTGCGGCGCTCAGCGCTACAACTCATTACCAAGTCACTCCGCCACGGAGCCAAAGGTGAAAGCCAACGATTTTGTATTTTTACTTGATCCGAATTGCTTACGTTCATTACTCATTTCTAAAAAAATATGTGTATGAAATGAAAATTTGCCACCATTACATCATTTAATATTTAAATATTACAATCATAAACATATTTGAAAATTACTTACTACCACCAAAAATATCGCTTATAAAAGTCTCAATCGTTTAAAATGCGCGATGGTGCTATAGGTAGCTAGTTATAGTATAGTGTAGTATATCCCTATCGGTGTATCAACGCGATCGCGCGGTGTCGGTGAGAAAAAGTGATACGTCCTGTCGTTGGGATTACCCGGAGCGTACTGAATCGAATGTTTTTTTTTTGCGCCCGAAGCAATTAAAGGGCTACCCTATACGTAGGGAGGCGGAAAATGCATTACGCATACCACGATAGCCGGTCTATCGTGGTTATGAGGGGCTCACTGTCCTACCGGGGACCCTAAGTGATACCCTCTAAAAACCGCCTTTGGGGACAGGCAGCCGGCTGATTAAGCTCTATTGTGCCTTATCATGAGCGACCCTCTTTTGGGAAAAGAGGGCGCAGTCGAACAGTGCCTGCGCATGATGTTTTATAGTATTTTTAAAATAATTATATGAAATAATTGACAAAATAAAACGAGCTAAATTTTTTTTTGGATATTTAACATTACATGTATTTTGATAAAATAATTAAAGTAGATATGTTTATAAGCAAATACATGGAAAAATTACATTGAAGTAGACAGTTTTGGTGATTTTATAATATTAAATCGAAATATTTTCGTAATTTAGGTTTTGCTATACACTAAAAGACTATATATTCCATTATAATAACGCTTAAAATAAAGTATTTTAGCTTATAATAATGGTTGTATTCAACCTGAAAGATAACTCTGATGCATATTTTCGTAAAACACTGTGAAGGGATTGTCTTCGCCTTAAAAAAAACTGTCATTAAAAACTATGATTTTGCATTGCTATGTACTAAATAAAGACTTCATCTTTCTAAAGCCCTAATTTTAAGCAAATAATCTCCTCACGTCGTTACGATATCGCCTTTGGAAAAGCCATAAAACATGTAGTTTTCGACGCGAAAAGCATATGCCCTCTTAAGTTTAAAAATTAGGTGCCAAGTTTAAAAATTGGGTGCAAAGTTTAAAAATTAGGTGCTCTAAAATGTTTACCGCAACTAACTATTGAAATTTGCGTTGCTAGGTAAACGTATCACTAGCTACGCTTGTTTTATTTACGTTTTAAATATTTTAAGTAAATTTTTAATTTCTTAAAAATAATCTTCGAATAATTGAGTATAATATTCCATTATCCGAAGATTATTTTTATGATGCTTAAGGTGCTGACAACGCTTGATCAATTTTAAAATGTTATTGTTAGTTCATTATCAGGTGACGGTTTCCAAATATAAGCCAAATTTATGATAAATTTCTCAACATATATCCAAATGTCAGGTGACGTGGACAGCGGCGACAACGATAGCTCGCGGCAGTCCGAGTGTGCGGGCGCGTCGCAGCCGCACGTGCGGCCCGAACGACGCGCGCGCCGAGCGCCGCACGCGCGCCACAAGCCAGAGACCGAGCTGTGACCGCAGACTGCATCAACGCCTGCACACACCAGACACACGCACAAGTGCACTGGTGCCACACTTTAGACACAACCCATACAGATGTAATTGCGACTACACACACACATACACGCTTAAAACACTCTAGGCATAAATAAAGACACAATTTGACGATAACTCAATCCCTCCTATCATAATATTATAGTCACAAAAAATTAGTTTACAATTCCAAAAGCTTCAGGTCCACACCGCACTTAAGACTTCTTTCGTCATCATCATCATTACAGCCCCTCACACAGTCCACTGCTGAACATAGGCCTCCTCCAAAGAATTCCACAAAGCAGAGTCTTGAGCCACCTGCATCCGTCGACTCTCTGCACCGATCTGACTCTTCGCTTACTGGTACGAGGCTGCTACTCGAGAACCCCTTTTCCCCTTCGGTTGTCAATTCTTTAAGCTTTATGACCGGCCCATTGCCACTTTAGTTTACTAATCCGTTGGGTTACGTCAGCCACTCTTATTCTACTGCGGATATCTTCATTTTTAAGTTTATTACGCAGAGAAACCCTGAGCACAGCTCTATCTAAAGCTCACTAAATGACCTTGAGCGTCCTCATACAGCCAGCAGTGAAGGACCGTCTCAGTTCTATATGTCATCACTGGCAACACGTACTGTTGTGGTCTCGTTTTCAGGTTTTGAGGTATAGCTGACGAGAAGATGTGTCGTAATTTTCCGAACGCTGCCCAGCCGAATTGAATCAGTCGATTGACCTCTCGGCCGAAGTTGGCCTTACCTAGTGGGACTATTTGTCACAGGTAAACATACTCGTCAACAACTTCGAACTTAGTGCTCCCAACAACTACCGGCATAGATGTGAGATGGATGTTAAACATGATCTTTGTTTTGTCCATGTTCATCTTAAGACCTATCCGTTGGGAGGCACTATTGAGGTCATTGAGCATAGCGCTTAGGTTCTCCAGCGATTCTGCCATGACTATATCGTCGGCAAATCGAAGGTGAGTGATGTACTCGCCATGGATGTTAAAACCGTATCCTTTCCAGTTCAGTAGCTTTAAAACTTCTTCCAATGCAGCGGTGAAGATTCGGGGATATAACGTCACCCTGTCTTACACCTCTCTGCAGTTGGATAGGTTTACGAGTACAATACTTAACAAATTTTAAAATTTCTTTTATTGAGACTAATTTATACAGGATGTCATAGGTAACATTAAGTCATTTATAAATTACTTATTATTATTTAAAACAAGGAAGTGTAATTTGGTTTAAATGCAATAGTGAATAAACCGTTTCTCACTATGTCATGCAGATTGACCTAACATACTCCTTAATTACGAAACTTACATACCGAAGAGATTTTAAATGTTTCAAGGACATGTGAACTCTGTCAACACACACTAAAGCAGTGCGACGGTGGACTCTTCCCTGCTCCTTCCTCTATATAATACTCTTGTTATTTTTAATAAGAGATATAAAATGTACTACATAATACTATGTTCTCTATTTTTTCTATTATTTTACTAACATGATGCGGGTAGGTATGCTAATAGAAAATATTTTTTATAAATCTTACATAATTATATCAAAACCCATTCATCACATTCCAAGTAAAAATTTGTAACTTTTTTACATAGGTGTATATGAAAGCAAAATATATTTGTTATATATGAAACGAGGTAGGTACTGAAAAGTTGTAGTAGCTAAGTATTAAAGTTTTCCGTAGTATATAAACAAAAACTAAAAATTTATTTAATTATGTTGAAATTGAAATTCCAGCATTTCAATTATGTATTGTTTTTAGGAACAGTATCTCTAGGCACTAATGTCCATTTTAAACTTTAACCACACTTCTCTTAGGTAATTACTGCAACGATGTAGCTTATTTTTCATCTTTAAATTTCTTCATAATGAAATTCGAACATTACATGGTCGTAACGAAAAGTGCTAATTCATCAATGTGAATTAATTATTTATACCAATTCATCTGAAATGGCGAAGCAAATAACTTTTATGGATCATGATCCTATCTTTATAATATATAATCATTGGTGCGTCTGTAGTCATAACTTCTGAATGACTTGACGAATTGAGGTCAAATTAACACTATTATTATTGTTTGTTTGAGATCATAGTTTTTTAGGATCTGATAGGTACGGCGTATTAGTGTTATTAATAAATTATATAATTGTGGACCAAAATTACTCGTATTCATTTCATATTCACTTGTGTTGTGGTCTAGTATCAAAAATAAAATTACAAAATCTGGACGGGGTAGATGGCGCTGTGGTTTTTTTAATAAGCGTTAAATTTACACTTTTAAAAGTCAGAGGGAAACTCTTCGCGCCACAGCCGGGCCAGCTAGTATTAATAACATTTAATGGCTCAATTAATAATAAATTATACCTCTTTAAGATGTTCAAAACTTGTACATTTGAAATAAGTAATAAGATATAAATTTTAAAATATAAAATGTGTATTCCACTCTGCATTAAAAAATAAAATTATGTATTAATTGATTGTAAAAATTTTGTATTTTTGTACATTGTATATTTATACATAATTGTATAGTGACGAGAGGTGAAAATAAAATGAACGTTTTCAAACTTTTTATTTACTTTATTATCTATATTCCAATTGTAAAAGGGGGAACCAGTCACTCGCTATCACTCCGTGTCACTACGCCTCTACTGATCTCAACCATTTACACCATTTAAAGAAACATCAACCAAAATAAGGTTAAAATTCACAAATACACATTTAATGTTGATTAAATCTACCTTACAACTAAGAAGTTCGAACGCACCAAGAGATCTTATTAGGACGTTAACAAAATTGAATGATGAAATAGACTGTACAATCCCGCAGATGGATATATTTAAAGAACGGGATTATAAAAAGCGATACATTTCGGAAAGGAGATCATATATAGACAATAACAGACTATCTCCATTCCAGAACGCATCCGAAATCTTGGTGCGTCCGAACCTTCTTAAATCTAGAAGTTTATAGCTCAACCACGGACTTAGCGACGGTTTCGGCCACAAGTTACATCGTCAGTGAAACGTCAGATTTTATCATGATAAGGCGTAGCTTGGCTTTGAAGATCTGCAGGGCTAACAAAGTTGACTTTCGACAATCGTCCTCGCTAATAGAAAACCATAACAATAAATGAAATCGGCGTTAAGTCAAGTCAGCGTCAAGTGTCCTTACGTTGAGATATGTCATTCCCATTCATTTTCAGTTTCCTATCAGCAGTAATGATTCGCAGAAAATCGACTTGGCTAGCTCAGCAATGCAGGCAGCCCCTCATTTTTATATTATATATTTACGATATAGTTACTTAAATTTCATACGTAAATTTATTGACATAGTAGAACTCTAGTGCTGTTTAACCACATTTAGACCAATCAATCCCTAGCTACGCTCCCATCACGAAAGCAGCACCTAAAAAAAAACAAGCAACTGATGTGACACCATTACACAATATAACAAGATTGCAAGTCTTATACTCAATAAGAACACTGAAGTGCATTCAAGAATTAACTTAAAACACTCATAAGGCTTAAATTTTAATGTATTATGCTAATTAAAAATTATTAGTTTACTTCACAGAATTCAATTCAAACAGTTTTCGTCGATTTCACACAAGTTATTGTCTAGGACTCTCGGAAATGTTAGAAATGAGACCGGTAGATAAATGGTGAACCCTTTTGATGCTACTCTAATAAAAGTTGGCATTACATTTTGTCATAATGTATATAAAAAAATTATATTTAAATATTTTTATAACTTTTCTGAAAATATAGAGATCGAATCGAGTGTGGTAATTTTAAAATATTTAAGGTGATCTTTTGACAATAAACACTATTCGAGTGACGCAACAGAGCCAAACATTGCAGTCCTGTGTATTTATTTACACATCTTAAAATTACACTTAATCAAACCTTAATAAAATAGTGTTTTTGCGATAAAGCCAGACTGCAAGAAAATACGATTACAAGCCACGTTCTTTGTTTAAAAAAAGAAACTTACATTCCTCACCGTTTAAGAAAATAAATCAACAATATTTTTTTTAAATAGAACTAGCACAGGCATATAGACAAAAGCAAACCTTTAGTTAAAAAAAATCATTCTTTGTCGGGAGCTTGTAAATACAAAATGCGAAAAAATTTGTTTAGTCATTTTGCTACATACCTGTGCTTAAAAGCCAAATCGAAGATATCCAATAAACTTTGTACAGATTTCGATGACACATCAAAATTAAATAATGTACCTAAAACAGACTGGATAGTGTTAAAGTAAATGCATGAACCACACGGTGAATAGCTCTATTGAAACAAAAATGGTCCCGACGTTGTTGTCTCGTAAAATGTTTGAAATTATCACTTGATATTACTGCATGAAATCACCGCATGGATCACGTCAAGTCAACAAAAATAAAAGACCTTTTAAAACAGATCACAAGGTCCCATAGGCACAACGAAAATAAAAGATACAAGTAATTCTACAGTGATTACTCTTTATTCTTAATCTAGTGGGAATTATAACTACAACATAGAATTACGGCGTACGCCGCGTCGCACAGAATAGTTAAAACAATATAGGACCATACCCGCTTCAGATCTATAAAAATAGATATAACGACGTCGATAAACATATCAATCACGAAAAATATATCTCTTCGAGTTTGTATATTTGTCAACGAAATTATGTAATTCTGTAAAATAGATTTTTTGTAAATTGTAAAATGTAAATTTAAGTCGTACTTAAGTATAAAATTTATAGTAGCATGATCAAGGTCAATTTTCAACAAACTTTAATTTCAACCAGCTATCAAAAATAATGGTATCTCGTCAATCACGTGGTCATTGAATAAAACTACTTCTACGGATTTTATCAAGTTTAATTTAGCTTTTTTAATTCACGAGGTTTCGGGTGCTTTGCGGCAACCACATTCATGTGGGGAACTGAAACGTCAGGAATTAAAAATAAGCTAAATTAAACGCGATAAAATCCGTAAAAGTAGATTCATTCAATGTGTAGTGTTTAAGTAAATGTAAAAAATAATAATGTTTAATAAATTATTATTTTCAATACATCGTTCTATCTATCCCTATAGAACACGTGAAGCATTTAAAGTAAATTAAAATTAACGTAAATACAGCGTGTGGCGAACGCGGCGAGCATTAGTCTAAGTTTTAAGTGGTGTAGCTTACTTGACTATATTTGTTTGCGGCCGATTGGTCACTGCTCACGATGATATGAGCTGTAACATATAAGAAGATATAGTTTCATATTAAGCACCTAGTTTATTATAAACATGTATATACGTACATAGTTCAATACTTTAATATCATAAAGAATTTATTAATTACACTGCTTTGAAATAAAATATATGGTATTTCTTGTACAACTAGATGTTTCTTTTTAAAGTGAAGCTGCAGAGTAACCAAATTTAGCACAACTCGTTCACATACTTATGCAAACAAAATAAAACAGCAAAAACATAATATTGAAATTTCACATGTAATACAAAATAAAAATAAAAACTAGGAAAATAAAAGAAAGCAAAAATTATTCTACCTTGTAAATAAAAGCGGGTGTTTCATCCATTCCACTTCATTTCAGATAATTATTCTTTCACAATATATTATTATTGTAATAATATATAAACTATGTCCTTTTATAAACTATAGGTATGCTAGGTAGACATCTACACTCCTTCCTTAACTCCTAACATCTTAAATACACTGTAACAAACAGAAATAAAAAAATAATAAAAAGAAAGCTTTCAACACACCGTCTCACACATAATATTAAGTTTCCAGTGTGCGACATCCATATTTCTTACAGTAATTAAATCAGCCCTCCCCCGACACCTCACATCCACACGAGAACTAACATAGATTTGAGAGATCTAGATCAGCAGTAGATTCTTTACTATCTTAGCTTACATTCGTTCTCCAGCCTCTTTTCTAATTAGTCCAGTCACTTAAGCATAAAAAGTGGTCAACCTCGGAATGAAAGATAATAAGCTGAATTTTCGTATAGGTATACCTTCAAGTGTCTCACAAAATCTTGTGTCTACGTCGTAAGTTATTCAAGGACAAAGGTTAAAAAAAAAGTTTTTCGTGATTACTTCGGTTTCTATTGCTCCAATGATAGTGTAGTAGGTAGATAGTGTAAATCATAAAATTTGCGACAAATTTTACTTAAAACATTTTCATGCGCTCAACCGTTTTTGCGATAGAGGTCGGTGAGCGCACAGCGCTCAGTCATACGTATTGTAAAGCAAAGTCAACCGTGAATGAATGTCTGAACCTTGAATTTTGAATAATTTGTATTATTTAGCAGCTAATAATACGTTGAATTTAATAACATTCAACATATTTTTAATATATTCATTTAATATTACTTACCTACTTTTGTAATTAAAAAACTTATTAAACTACTTAATAACTTATTGTGCATCTTAATTTATGGAAAATAGATTTTAAGTAAAAAAATAATAAGTATTTTATCCATAATGTGTAATTTTTTTGATACTAAGAGAATATATTATACTTATTATATATCTTAAAGCTATATTCATTTATTCAAAGCAAATTTTAAATAGAACATTTCTTACGATTTAAACTGCATTGCAGTGAAAATCTATAAATCTTTAATATTTTAAAGAACAAAATTATCAATTTTCTTTTTCTTCATCGTCATCTTCTGGATGTTTGGGGTTTGTTTCATCTTCATCATTTTCGTTGCCCTGAATAGTTGTTTCCAGACCTTCCAGAATTTCAGGGTCAAATGCTCAGTCACTTTGCAATGCAACAGCATCAAGTAAAGCTTGCCCTTTACATTGGCCACAAGTTAAAATGTATTGCAACCCCGATATTCTTACACCCGCACCATGGACTACGTCCATTATAATTATTATACAATTAGAAAATAGAGTATTAAGTAATTCTTCGTGAGCTGGTGATAATATTGTTGTCATTGATTGCAGGAATACATTTTGGTAATGCAAGATAGTATTCACAGATGTTGTACTTGCATTATTGTACATATGGCTGAGAACTTTGTCGCAAATTTTATGCTCTACAATTTTTATAGTAGATGTTAACATCATTGGAGCAATAGAAACAGAGATAATCGCGAAAATCTGTTTATTGACCTAAAACCTTGAATTACAGACACAGACACGAGATTTGATGAAACTTTTGAGACAACTTTTAGAACGCCAAAATAAAGGTATATACGAAAATTCTGCTTAATATCTCATTCCAAGGTTGATCGCTAACTTGACTGGACTAGACATTTATGAAAAATCCTGAAAGTTATCTCCATAAAAAAATCACTAAATCAATCACATAATCACTAAAAATGCTGCTAGTTTATTTAATAAAAAATATATTCAAAAGCACGATATATTTGAACAGCAGGTAAAAAATAGATATTTTAGTTTATTTAAATGTTTTATATTATATTATTAGCATTCATTATGTATTTATGTAATAAGAGCCGTGGTAGCTCAGATCGTTATCACTCGCTGTATATTTCACAGTACGCGAGCAAACCAATTGCGATTTTAACTGCTGATTTACGATGTGCTCAGCGGTGAAGGAAAACATCGAGAGGAAACCTGCATGTCTGAGAAATAAGAAAAAAAGATTTCGAAGACATGTGAAGTTCGCCAACACAGATTGTGGTAGCGCGGCGGACAATTCCTTGCACTAAAACCCTCTCAAAAATGAGGGGAGGCCCGTGCCCAGCAGTGGGACGTATATAGGCTGTAACTTTACTACTTTACTTTATATATTTAATAGATTAGGTAAGTCTATACAGTGTCTGTGTGAATTCCGTGTCAGCAAAATTTATCCTCTAAACAGTTTAAGCAACAACAGTTGAATAACAAACTCTGAGGAAATATTTTTCAGTTCTCAGAAAACAAAGGTGTACAGGGATTGCTATATCAGTGACTAGCGATCCGCCCCAAGTTCGCACTTGTGACTTTTGGATCACGATAACATAATGTGCATGTATTATACATATAAACCATAGAATACTATAATACACAATAGAATGGCTGTCAACCTTATTTTGTACGAGGAGAGACGTACAAGCAATTACGTCGTATTATCAGTTAATCACTACTACAAACCCGATTCGCTATGTTGACAGACGGATTTTAATACATATTCATTTGTAAATAGCGTGCAATTTGGCATTTTCTAAATAATTTGTATGCGAAATTTGGAAACGATTGTAACGTCACAACACATCTCGTGTTGACATTTATACGTGTGAATTGACGTGTTAGTGGAATTTTATACATAATAGAACGGGCTCCGCCCACTCGCCCGTTCTATTATGTATGTATTATAGTATTCTATGATATAAACCTTCCTAATTCTATCTATTGATAAAAACCATTGTATCATTCCATCTATTGATAAAAATCGTATCAAAACTCAGTTTTATAGTTTAAAAGATCTAAGCGTAACGACGTCGGGAAGCGACATTGTTTTATACTATGTAGAGATGATTTAGTTGGACAGGGAGTTGTAGCTCTATTACTTAATATGATTCTATCATTGGTTTCATAAAGTTGTACTTACCGACTTGACTGTGGCCTTAATGAAGTCCTTCTTGTGCGCGAGGTCGAAGTCTGGGTAGTGACTGTAAACCTGTTTGCACACTGTTTTCATTGTGATCTGCTCCAGGTTAGCTCCCTCGAGTATCTGCTTCACATACTTTTTAATCTCCTCATCCTAATCAAACAAGCAAAGTATTATATAAATTCATGCGTCATAAAACAAAAATTACTTAAGAATATATTTCTTAACTTTTAATAATTCTTTTAGTTTTTCAAGACTAAACGTTTTTATTAATCTCGTTTTATTTGTATATAAACGAATACAAAAATGATTATAAGAACAGTAAAATCCATTGATAGTATTCATTTAATTTGTTCATCAATCAAGTATGATAAAAATAAAATTAGGAACTAGTTGTTTTCTGAGCCGATCAGAAGAATTCGGTCATCGACAATTCGTGCCGCTCTTTACTGGATGTGATCAAGTGGAAAAAGCCGGCACTGTAGTGCCAGAACTAGAAATGAGCAGATTTTTAAATACACAGAAGATATCATAATAGCACCTGTGGCGACATGTAAATTATGTAGCAATAAAACAAAATATGGCAGATTACTCAGTAAAATAAAAATTTACTTACAGTGGGAGGTCTCTTGGCCTTCTTATCGGCGGGTGTGTCGGATTCTTCGCCGCTCTCCTCTTCCTCCTCCTCGTCACTACCTGCTTCCTCTTCCTCCTCTTCACTACCTTCTCCCGACTCCTCTTCTGAAGATGCCTTTTTGCCCTTCTTTGCCGGCCGTCCAGCTGGTTTTCCGGGAGCCTTCTTTTTAGCTAGGTTATCAGAATAAAATAGTTTTAAGTCTTACAACCAAAATATTTTTTGGGAATTTATTAGTAAATCCTTTTTTGCACATGACATGTTTAACAATGACATCGGGACGTCAGTCACCTCAGTTCCCCGTGACCATGGGTGCTGGAAAGCACCCGAAACGTCGGGAATTAAAAATAAAAATAATTAAAAGCAAAAATAAACGCGATAAAATACGTAAAAGTTGTTTTAATCAATGTGTAGTGTTCGCGTAAATATAAGGAATCAACAGTAAATCCTGTTTTATGACTTTAATATGTCTTATGATTTTCTTGACCCCTAAATTAAAGATTGCGAAGTTGGTGATTATTGATTAATACATATTAATTATTTACATATTATTATATAATGATTAAGAGATATATTTACAGGCGTTTGTAAAGTATGTCTAATCTAAAACTCACAGAGATCTAAGTATTCAGAGACAATCTTTAGCTTAAATTTAATGTTTACAATGTCAAATTCTGTTTAACATACTATTGTCTACACTCAAATTATGCTACACAGATTTTGACATTGTAAGGTCACAGTTAAAACTTAAAACTCTACTTACTCACTGACTCAGGCATTTTAGAGCTTAAACTCAAAGTCTACAATCTCTAAATATGAGTCCAGACTATACTAAATACACAAAATTGAAGTTTAAACTCCATATTGTCCCTGAAATTTCTATTACTATAGTAGGATTACTTAAAATGAAATCAGTAAAAAATATAAACCATAAGTCCAAGTGTAGCTTCTTTTGAACTGAATCCTTTTTTTTTCAAAATAAACAATTACCTGGCGGCGTAGGTGCTTTTCTCTTCACCGGCGTCGCTTTAGCGTTGGAATTCTTCGCAACGGGTCCCTTGCGGCCTTTTACGACCGCCGACGGCCGTCCTCGCTTTCCTTTTGGCTCCTGTTTTAAAAGTTAAATAAAAAAATTATAAGTAAAACTAATAGGAAAAAGAAAATTATTCAATAAAAACAGTCTTTGGAAAAATCGTGTTTTATTAAGTTCACTGATTAAGATTATTGGTGTAACTCACATCAGACTCCTCTGCATCGCTTCCGGATTCTCCCCCGCTTTCACTTTCAGATTTATCGCTCTCATCGTCACTTTCCGACTTTGCTTTTTTGCCGCGGCCTGGCTTACTTGCACCCTGTTAATAAAATCAGCATAGTTATTACTTGAGTAATACCTGAAATTTCTAAGGCTGGAGGATTCAACCCAAATTTTATTAAAATTAAAATGTTATCAAATTTAAAAAAAGATTTTCTAAATGCGCTGAGTAAAGTAAATTTCTCGCATTTAGCAGTGAATTAATGGTTTTGGCGTAGGTAGGATATTAAAGAAATTTTAAGAAACTAGACAAAAAAGAGTTATAAAAGTGGGTATTTGTATTGTTATAGTTTATATGTAACATATATTTAAAAATTTCAAACCCAAGACACTCATGTACCTGATACAATTTATAGTACTAAGTAATAAGCGCCTGCATTGTAATTATTAGCAAATATCCTCCTAATTAAGCAATCTATGGTTACAGGTGTAATTAATAATGAATTGCAGGCGACATTCCTACAAGGCAATATTAAAAAAAAAACATGTCGCCTAGATTCTGACTGACGTGCGAGTCAGTATGCGGTAACTCGCCACTCATGGTTCCTGAAACTCTGGTTTTTTACAGTTTGTTATAGCAACATGTCAAATTTCATACGACGAGCTTCTAGACCTGGGTAAATAAAGGTTGTGCGTCTAGCAGTTTGTATAAAGACATACTAAAGGTGTGCAATAGTCGACTTATAGGTCTCTCCGGCGAAGTACAATAGCGCAGGGTGGGTACGAGCAGAACAGTGCCTTCTGCATATAAGCCCGGAGCGGTTTGTCACAGATTCCCAGAACAGGCTGATCGGAATTAGCAGTTCGCAGAAATTACAAAATAATATCAGTCAGCAGACCACTTAACATGTCGATGACTTCCTCTTGAACCAGGTACAGATATTATTTTCTTCCAATTACTATTATAATATTACCTATACCTATATCATCCCGTGGGTGTCTTATGAGTTGACAGAGAGAAACAAGTCAGGAGTAGCGCAGCAGTGTCTTCCTAATAACGACTAAAAATAAAATATAAAACTGTGGTAGCCACCCCGCTTGTCATAGTGTGACAACTACGGCAATACATCTCCTTTATGCGGCAATCTATGCGATAGACTAACGTTCCCAGCGGTGGACTTTAATAAGATGTAATTAGATATGTGTCATTCATTCCACTTCTAGTCAGCCAGGTCATTCGAGTCTATCAATGAAATGGATCATATCGAGTTTCAGCAATCTGTTTGTTTTGTGATCTGTAGAACCCACTTGATAATATCGGTTACCGAACATTACTGTCAATTGTTTGAACCGGAACATTCAAAACCCGGATTCGTTCATTAGACCCAGGTCACATGAAGGAATCATTCACAACCGACGCATACCTAGGTGTAACGGTGACACAACCTTCTTAAATAATGATATAAAAATTTGATAGTAAGACCTTTATAGTATACTATCTAGATAAAATCGTAAGTAATGTATTAGTAAGTAGATATACTAATAAATAATGAAGTTTCAATTAAAAAAATAATAATTATTAGTAATGTATTAGCAAAAAGCCACATGAAGATTAGTAGATTAAAAAGAGAGGTAGAAATGTATAAAACTATAATAGCAGTAAGCAAAACTTATAAGGAACCTAATTGTATATAATAAAACAAAAATAAGCAATTATAAAAAAAAAGAAAAAATAAATAATTAAAAAATATACATATGGAAAGAATTAAATCAGATATAAAAGTTTAAATAAAGAAAAGTACTGTATTAACAGCAGTAGTATAAAAAAATTAAAAAAGAAACAGTGAGGTTAAGTAGCAGAATAGATACTGACTCGTCCGCGCTTGGGCTTGGGCTTGCGGCCGCGCTTGCCGGGGCGCGGCGCGGAGCGGCGGCGTCCGCTCGCCTTGCGCTTGCGCGCGCTGGCGCCGCCGCCCTCGCCCGCCTCCGGGTCGAAGTCCGAGTCCGCCTCCGACCCGCTCGGGTTGAACGACCCCTGCAACCGCACAACACGCATTAATCATATCTAGCGTTGCCAGACGTCCGGATAAAGCCGGACACTATCAGGCTTTTTGGTTGCGTGTCCGGCCAAATTCGATGGTGTCCAGCTTTTATTAGGCTATATACTTATGCAATTATTGAAATTAGTATTGTAATGAATATTGAACGATTAATATCAAAAAAGACTAATTTATTTAATTGTAGTTATTTCGTTAGAACTTAAGAAGATTTTAAGGCAAATGATAAAAAGCATTTGACTTTAAAAAATGTCGCTTTACTAAGATAATGTAAAGCTGTCTTTTTTCGGTTTTAAAACCGGCAACCTAAAAACGTAACCGGAAACATTTCAATAAAACTGGTTTTAAAGCTCGGCACACAAGGTCAGTTAAACTACCCATTTAAAAAGGATGTAAGCTACTTTTTTCATTTTTCGATCGACGGGGCAGCGCGCAGACGTGTGTTACTACATATCTGGTTAGCCAACCTCTTACCACGTCGAATCGTTGCTATCAGTAAAAGATTTCAACTTAAGAGATCACACTCACGGTCTCAGTTTCAATTCAACTGATAAGTTGAACTACCGTGTCTGTCGAATATTACCGATTTTATCACGTGTATTAAACTTATTTTATAATCCGAATTAGGAAGTAGGCGGTGATTCATTCCCTGCCTCAGAAAACACGTACAGCCGTTGGTGCTGCGCCTGATCTCTCTACGATCGTGTTGAATTACCATCCCATTGGACTACGAGAGTGAGGAAATAGAGAGTGCACCTGTGTGCTTGCGCATACACTTAGGCACTAAAATCTTGTCCTGCACATATGACTAGCCTCTGCTGAGACTGGCCGCCGTGATCGAAATTTTTTCCAGAAATGATTGTTATTAGTGCAAGGTGTGACATATAACAAGTACAATTTTACTAGTTACTCATGTTAGGCAATAATAAACCAATTTTTATATTCTTACATTACACACAAATGTAAATCTGGTTTAAATAATTACAAAAACTGAATACAATTGAATGAAGTTGAAAGATTCTAACCAATTTAGATTTCAAACTTTTACGAATATAAAAATGATATGATAGTTACCACTAGTTCAAAACTAGGCCTCTACAAAGTAGAACCAACAAGAAGTGGTATTTTTTTTTTTGAAAAATAAACATTAGTAATTCCTGTTTATAACTGTGTAACAAAGACATTTATAACTCGACAACATTTTAAGGAAATCATAATTCCACTTACATCTGAATCTTCTGATCCATCTTTTGTGGGTTTGGGACCTTTAACTTTTGTTTCAGGATCAGTCTCGTATTCTTCATCGGAATATCCTGGAGACGAATTAAATGGTTATTATCATGCATTAGTAATATAATATAATTCATAAGTCCCGCAATTGGACACAGGCCTTTTATTTCTACAATTAGGGAGAAATTAGTGTGCCGTGCTGCTCCAATTTGTGTTGGCAGACTTCACACGTCACACAATATTTTATTCCCTGGGCTCCCTGAGTTTTTTCTTTCATCACCACGCACATAAATTGTATGAAGTTCAAAATCACAAAATAAAAGAAGATGTCAGTCATCTTATATGAACCTAGTTTTGATTCACACTAAAATGAAGTCCATATTTTGTAGGCGGCTGATGCAAAAGTTTCTTCGTCGTAATTGTTGTTACCTTAGGATTAGCCATATCGACTTTCAGTTACAAATGTTAATAGTAGAAATAAGAAATATAGATAGAAAGTTATAAAAATTAATTCTTGACATTCACTGTTGATTTTAATAATTTTTATAGATTTTTATGAGTGTCATCAAGTGTAGAATGCTAACTTAACTATAATTTTGACGGATCATGTTGTTGAAACTGGTTACAAAACAACTATTTATATAGCCCAGCCATATAGTTAGAAGTGACCACCAAGGAGAACAAGCGCAATGGTTAAAACAATAATTTGAAACAACCCGAACTGCGTAAATAAGATTACCGAATAGAGAATGATTTTATACTATATTTCACATCCACAACTAAGACGAAGTTGACGCACCATATGTTAAAATCTCTCAAGGTGTTTAGGCTACAGAGCGTGCCAAAGAAAGAGACATTTCTTTTATGGGATAAGGGTTACAAACGAGCACATAGTCCACCAGATGTTAAGTGGTTGCCGTGGCCCAAAGACATCTACATGTATCCTGGATTATGAATCAAAATGCAGTTATGTTGCAACCCATGAGGATAGACAGAAAGCTTTGTTTCCAGCAAAAAGGAGACCCTTCCTCTACACTCACCATACAAAACACAGCAGTGTTAAGTTGTTATTTTATGCTGGTATTCTGTGAGAGCGTGGTCCTTCCCTGGTTGAGCTGACCCATTCATGTTCCAACTGTACCAGTAATACAGTTGCAGCATAGCTCTACCATGTACTCGTTACAGTTACAGCCTGTATATAGTCCCACATCGGGGCACAGGCCTCCTCCCATTTCTGAGAGTGTTGATAAATATGTAAAAAAAGTGCTCGAGTGGCAACCTTTTACTTTTTTTTATCGTTCTAAGTCAGTGCTTAACTACAATCCCACCTGATGGTAAGTAGTGATGTAGCCTAAATTGGTGAAACACACTGACTTAGGAAAAGCCTATTCACTCTTGCCTTGAAGACTGACACCTACACTGTGATTGGATGTAAAGACAGATGCTGGAAACTTATTCCACTCCTTAGTTGTATGTATGATGAACGATGAAGCAAACCTTTTGGTTTAAATGCGTGGGAAGTCAACAACGAAAGGTTGGACACTGGCCTAACATCTGGTTGTTGGATGGTGGAAGGGAGAGGGAGGAATTAAAGTTTGCAATTCCTGCTCACTCTCCAAAATGCATCCTTTAGAAAACCGAAAGGCTGACTACTTTCCGCCTGTGTTCAAGGCTGGTTAAAACACGAATTTAGTTAAAACCACTCTTAATTTGATTCAAATTCATGTCAGCAATAAGCCTCTTAGCACGCCTTTTCATTGAGTTTAAAGCTGCTAGGTGGCATTTTGCTGTATCAGCCCATATATAGCAGCGATACTCCATGCACAACTGGACTTGCATTTTAGTTTGTAATCTCGGTCGGAAGTTGATAAATACAGATGGCACAGGACTATTTTCAGCAATGGATCTGATTAAGAGTTATAATGATGATGATGAATCATGTGTAATGCCGAAAGTCGAAAGATGCAGATGGGTTAGGAGCATGGTTTGCTGACGGCCCATGTTCAGAAGTGGACTCGGAAGTAGTGTACATGCGTGTAATATATTTTTTTATAGAATAATGAATAAATGGATGGTGGTTTGGTCATGTGGAAAGAATGAATGAGGAAAGAGTGACAAAGAAAATTTATGTTGCAGAAGTGAATGGCAGAGTCGGAAAGGGACGCTCTAGACTAAAATTTATCGACCAAATTAGCGATTTATTAAAAACGGGCCAAATTAGGAGTACCCTTAACCGACGAGCATGTATGCGTAGGTATATAGATGTGAAGGAGGCGAGAGATGTGTGTCAGGATCGTGCCAAATGGAAGTCCGTAGTCTCTGCCTACCCCTTCTGGGTGACACGTGAGTGTTTATGTTATGTAAAAACATGTAAGCGCGTACCTCTGTTGTGCACCTTGACCGCGGCGGAGCGGCGCGGGCGGCCGCCGGGCGTGGCGGGCGCGGCGTGCGCGGGCGCGGGGCGCGCCGAGCCGCGCGCGTGCGGCGAGTTGGCGCCCGGCTGCTGCAGGAACCCCACGAGCCGCGCCGCCAGCTCCGACGACGAGCCTGCCGCACACAACGCACACACTCACACTACTCTCCGTAAACTAAAGTATAGGTCGCGCCACGAAAGAAGAAATTAAATAGAGTTCACTGTGCATGTACAATCAAGCAGAAAAATGAAAATTTTATTATGGCATTTTAATATGTAAAAATTCAAAGGTCAACATTATAACTACACATCAAAGTCTCCACGAAAATGGAACGATATATTATATTTATGTATCATCGTTAGGTTTTAACTGTTTCTAAATAATATTCTACATTTTATGTACACTTAGTTAAAGAAATAAAATATTTTGTATTTGTATTTTTGTATTTGTAATTGCTGTTTAAACTATACTATGCGATAGCTTTCGATTATAAGGATGCATGCAATAATTTGCAAAAAAAAATCATCTTGTAGAAAATAACAAAATATTTACAACTTTATACAATATACTACGAATTACGCTATTTTAAATAGTCCCAAAATAATTTATAAAGTAATAAATATTTGCACACTATTTGAAAATATTATAGAACAATATTTTTAAAAGTACAAAAATAATTGCAAATATTTAAAATTTTATAACAGGTGAAAACATTATAGAACAATATTTTTAAAAGTACAAAAATAATTGCAAAAATTTAAAATTTTATAACAGGTAGTCGCTAACACTTTCGATATCGATAGTACACAAGACGACACAAGAAGGTGCGCGGGCGACGGGACGCAGGGAGACTACGCGAGAGTAGGGCGTAGCCCGTTGCAATGGTTTCGCTTCCCCGTACCTTACACCTCACCGTGCCGACACCTATTTTTCGCTTCTGCGCACTTCCACGACTCGTGGCGTTGTATATACAGGCCTCGTCTCAATTCTGAGAGGATTTTAGGGCAATGAAGTGTTCGCCGCGCTGTTCTAATGTATTCGAAATATTTTAGAATTCTCAGACATGCAGCTTTCGTCACGATATTTTGCTTCACCGTCGTGCACAAGTGGTAAATCAACACCTAAAATTACAATTAACAATTCCATTGTTGCCGACGGGGATCGAACCCAGTCCGTGTTCCGTGCCAATATTATAAATACAAATGAAACTCTGTCTGCCTCTTTCGTTTACACAGCTGCTAAACCAATGAATCTGATTTGATATACAAAAAACTTACACCCTAAGAATGGTCATACTTTTTTTCAAAGAGACTAAATAAAAGTTGATTTGTACGTAAATGTTAAGTTTTGTAGATAAATAAATAAAAATTAGTATAAACTTCAAAAAAAATTAATATATGATTGTACGAGTTCTTGAATACTCCATTTCAAAGGCACTTAATATGACGGTCATAAGTGCCTTTGAAATGTAGGTAAAGTTTATAGGAAAAATAAGTTTGTATGGGTATAATCAACAATACCTAAAAAAAACGTAACTTGAGTGATACAACATCAAAGCTTTTATTTTGAGTGCCTCTTAAGTCTCGTGATTCTAGGTGCTCAAACAAGGATTTTCGAACTCAGGATTAAAAACAGTTATTAAATCATTCAAGTAATTATCAGTAGCACCCCGAAGTCAGGAACTTTGCAGTTTATTCACTCCCTTGCCTCAGAAAACAAGTAAAACCTTCCTATGCCTAAGACACCGGACTATGAGAGTAAGGAAATAGACAACGCACCTGTCCTTGCACACTGTCACAGTCTCCATTGAGGCTGAAATTGGTCGACCATGACCGAATTTGGTCTGGAGAATTAAATATATATTAAATTTATATAATTTCTGATAAATTATATAAATTTAATATATATTTAAATAAATTCGACGGCTCCATAACGCACAGTGGCTTAGCAATGAGTTGCAGTACTAAGGAACGCGTGTTCGAATCCCGCACGGAACAAGTATTTGTATGGCCTACTAATAATCATTGTTCTTGGTCTGGATGTTTTTCCTTGTGTAATTTATGTTTCTAAACTGCCCCCCAAGATACTAGCGAAAATCCTAGTGTAAATGTTACGTTTTTTAAAAAAGGAAGAAAAAAGAACCACACAATTACCCTGACAATTAACCTGACTTGAATTATAGTATAGATGTCTTTTAAAATTATTGTATGTCCAATGCAGGCATGATATAGTTATGATAATATGTATTATAAGTTATAACATTATAAGATCTTTTATAATCAACATTCCACAATAAATGTACATGAAGATACAGTAGGGTTTACGGACACTTCACTTGCTAGACGTATAACATGAAGCCATTTGTAGAACGTATGTTACAGTCTATCAAAAATTACTACTGAAAATTGACCGCCGCCAATTGCCTCATGGGGGAATTTTTTGCTATAGCCACGTTTAACAGGCATATTGGCATGGTTGATTTATTATTTTTATTGTTGTTGTGTATCAGGAACAAGCATGCTGCTGCCCGTTGCATTACTCTCTGTCGCAGTTTACGACACCTACAATCATATGCGGTGTTATGGGATAGTACATGATTCTTTTACGCCGCCATTACACAGCGATGCTTGATCTTATCATTATTTGATTTATTTTAATGAAAACCCAACATACATACAACAATAGAATACTATAATACATACATAATAGAACGGGGGAGTGGTCGGAGCCCGTGTAGCCACTAAAATGTCACTAACACGTCAATTCACACGTATAAATGTCAACACGAGATGTGTTGTGATGTTTTTTTTTTAATTATGATCTTGAACATTAATCAAAAGTCTAAAATGTGTAAAGTTATTCAGTCTGTCAACACAACGAATCGGGTTTGGCGACGCCCTTCCTCGTAAAAAATAAAGTTGACAGCCATTCTATTTTGTATTATAGTATTCTATGCACATTCCACAAAACGAGTGTTGAATATGAATGTGGAGGGACACACGGGCAGAGGAAGGCCGAATAAAAGATGGATCGATTGTGTGAAGAGTGATATGAGAATGAAAGGAGTAAGTATGGAAATGACGGCTGATAGAGAGGAATGGAACAAGAAGATTTACTGCGCCGACCCCAGATAATGGGAAATGGTTTAGAGAATGATGATGAGTATTCTATGCATACCAGGCACAACGCAAAGTTCATAACAAAATTAAAATGAATGTTCGATAAATATTTTTATTCCAATATTTATATACCGATTATACTGCCCTACTAAGCACAGCAGTAGTATCTCAGTGAAAGCAAATTTTGAGATATTTTTGAGTTTTCGTAAAAGTAGTTTTGTTTATTTATATTTAATGATTTTAATTCTTATTAAATGGAATGTAGATAATAATATAGACTATATTCTTAACTCTATAGTTAAATATCAAAAGTTTATCAATATAATGGAATATACTATAATAATGTCATATACTGCTATACCACTAAGTAATTATATAATTAACTTTTCAGATACCGCTTTTTGATTAGTTCCTTTTTTACATGTCTCTATGTAAAAAAAAATCAACTTCGTGTCTAAGAAAATACATATTAGTTAAAATAATAATGCAACCCTACATTAATTTAAGAAGTCATTTGTTATTAAAATTTATAATAATATGAATTTTTTTTTAAATAAATGAAACATGTTCTATGAAATATACCTAGGTAGACCTAGTCAAATGTAGGCAATTCTATCCAAAATTACATTCTATTTTGAGGTACAATATTTTGCAGACTTCAAAATATTTTTTTTTTTGGATTTAGCCTTCTGGGTCATCCTACAAAAGTTTCAAACCCCTTCCACCCTACTTCTACTTCGACAATTTCACTTGTACATAATATGTATAAGTGATATTGTCGAAGTAGATATATGGACGAGGTTTCATTCGAGATAGTTTATACTGAGTTGCGTAATCTTCCCACACATAAAAATCTCGTAGTCACATCTTTAGGCTTTACATTTTTTCCTGCAGTACTAACTGCTTGGGAAAAGTCTGAAAAATCATAGATTTAGTTTTTCATACGTTTAATTGACAACTCTACTCTATGGTGGAAGGTGTCGGTCGACATAAAGATATGACCTGGTTCAAAGTATTGTATCACGATCTTATCGGCATTAATGCCATTTGAATTAACAATGCAAATTAAAAAAGAAAAGAATAATCAACTAAAACTGTGGTAATGACATGAACTGTCAAAAGAAAAGCAAGTTGCTGTAAAATGGATAAGAAATCCGACCGTATTAATTAGTACATAAGAAACAATTTGATTTGGCGGTGCAGCCGTATCTCAATTGGTGAAACAAAATTGTGTGTTTATTAAACAAAAATATAGTAAGCGAAATAGTAGTAAGTCAGAATTCACTTCCCGCGTAAAACTTGCCGCTTATTGCTTTGTTGCTGTTGTTTTTGAAGCGATTTGGCGGTATCTAAATATACGGCTGGTTGCCTAAGCAATATTGAACCCTTCAAGTCCCTTAGTAATTTAAGGTAAAACTGAGTTAGTAAAACTTTCTTAGGATTTTAGCATAAGTTTTAAACAAGATATGGCTAACAGGCTTAGTTTAGTAGATGCGTATGTGTTTATGCTATCCAATGACAAAAATAAAATTTCACGATTTTTTTGAGATACCGCTTTTGCGCTTAGTAGTGCAGTATATAAAGTTTCTGAAATTCAAAGTGAAATATCAGATAGATAGATACACGTTTGAAAAGTGAATAGGATTTCTTTTAAACTAGTCAGTACACTTTATCATCGATATATATATATATATATAATATATATATATATATATATATATATATATATATATATATATATATATCAGAACATTGATAATCATCTAAATAATTTCAAATGATGAATTAATTTAAATAACATTTCTTGTAACATTATATACAAACCTTTCTTATCCAAGTCAAGCATTTCACACATAGTGCGCAGCTGTTTAGACTCCATCTTTGTAGTTTCCTCCAATTTAGCTTTATACTCCGTAGATCCAATGGCCCACTCATAGCCTTTGAACTTTTTGATGTTGCGTTTTACGTTACGGTCCAAGCATAATTGCTGTAAATAAAAAGCACTTAATTGTGGCTAAATGTATATAAAATTTACGTTAATGACGGGAAATATTGGTGCATTCGGCTTTTTTCTTCGTGTTTTATAAAGGTTAGAGAAAAAAAAATTATATTACAAGCAAAAAATTTTCGTTAATATATTTTGATAAAGTCAGTTATTTAAATAATTTTACATTTAATTTCTTTATTTAAGAAAAATAAATATTAATTATATTACATGTATGGCAATCGCACCCTTTGTGACATTGAAGTGTGAGTTAATTGATAGAGACAGGAAAAAAAATCTATAATCTAATCTGCATTTTCAGTTTAGTAATATGTGATCACTTTAACTCACCCCATATAGATATTGATGGAGTAATTTCTGATCTTGAGTCTTAAAGCGCGACAATGATACTTCGACGTTGCTGATATGTCCGAGGGGCGTGCCCTTTCCGGCCGGAAGCGGTACGGGCGGCTCTGTTGGCTGTTCAGATGGAAATGTATTTAAATTGAAACATGAACACGTCATTCCTTTATTACAACCCACTAATAATAATAATAATAATAAAAGCCATTATCGTCACTTTTAAACGGCTACATAATCACTCTGCTTTTAAAGATATATGAACCTGTTATACAGAATGGGTCCCACATATATGCAATAAATGAAACCATATACTTGTTATCGCCTTTGCTGACGATATACAAAAAATGAACGTAATCGGTCCAGTAATTAGGTCAAAAAGTAGAGTTTTAATTTTAAGCAAATTTGAACACTCTATAGAATTGGGTCACTAAGTCAATGATTCAATGAACTTGAATCCTTGAACATTAAAAAGCGACGTTGCCACGCAGTGCAAACTATTGGTATTGCGACATATCGACAGCGGTGTCTTTTGTCGGCGTGCCACCCGCGTGCAACGTTATCACTCTTCCAAGGGGTCAAGGTACGTTGTCTAAACAGAGTGTTCACTTTAACTGAATTTATTTTAATATTTATTTTTGTTTGAAAATTTCACTTTTTTATTTTACGGGTTTTAATTTAAATATTAAATTAAAACCCGTAAAATAAAAAAGTGAAATTTTCAAACAAAATAAATATTAAAATAAATTCAGTAAAAGTGAACACTCTGTTTAATATTTATTTTGTTTGAAAATTTCACTTTTTTATTTTACGGGTTTTAATTTAATATTTAATTTTTCTACACTTCTACGGACTAGTATTACTTGTGGTTTCATTTATTGCATATATGTGGGACCCATTCGGTATACAGGTTTAGAAAGATACAAACTTTCTTACACAGCTGTTATACAGCAGGAGAGCGATACAGTGTCTTCTTATATTGCTTGTGTGCTACTTGGGTGGTAACACATTTTATAATTTAATTATGACATTACAGGAAAAAATATGTGACTTAACATCTCTCTCACTCTCTTTTCCCTCACTCTCATAATCCGATGGGACGGTAAACTGACACGACCGGAGAGAGATCAGACGCAGGACCAACGGCTTTACGTGCTTTCCGAGGCACGGGGGTGAGACACCGCCAACTTCCTGACTCCGGGCAACTACTGAGAATTCCTTGACGGAAAAACTCACTAATTAATTTTTAGGCCCGACTCGGGATTCGAACCCAGGACCTCATGATCAGCAGTCGCATTACTATAATCACTAGACCAATGAGGAAGTCAACAACCCATTTAAGGTCCTGCTAAACGTAGGCCTCCCCCTATAGATTGCCTCAAAGAGAAATAAATATTTACCTATTATATGTATTAATATATTTGTGATCAAATTCTTTTCTGTTCACAATACAGAAATGTTTATAAGGTTTATTTTATACAACAAATGCAATAGTAAAAGTAAAAGAATAATACATCTATCTAGTACTAACCTCCTTCTTTGGTTTAGGTTTGGGCGCCTCTTCCTCTTCTTCTTCCTCCTCCTCCTCCTCTTCACCTTCTTCATCCCCCTCATCATCGTCTCCTTCGTCATCCCCCTCTTTCGGCTTCTTTGCTGGTTTCTTTATTCTATATACAGAAGTATTATGCATAAGCTAATAAAAAAAGCATAACAAAGAGCAATAAGTTACCATTCTAAAATTATTATTTTGCTTGTTAAAAAAGCCTCCCCCACAGATGCAAGAGATATATTTTCAGAGAGACAGACTACCAAGCAGTCTTGATTAACATAGAGCAATTACCAGGAGAACATTATACACAAATAATTACAATTGTATTGTATAAAATATTATATACTATTTTTTTTAAAGTGTCGCCGAGTTTCCTGCTGGGTCTTTCCAGCACAGAGTTTTTTCAAACCAGTGGTAGCGTCAATTACTTTCAAGAAGTATTCTTGTAATCTATATTGAATAAGTGATTTTATGCAATATAGAGATTTTTTTTAATAATAAATACTACGATAACGACCTAAATCAAGTGTACTGTATAAAATATAGGATCCATGCGCGGTGCATTATGCAATAGAAGGCCACGCAATTAACTAATAAATACTAAGTGTATTTCTTTTTTCTTACTACACCCTCATATTTGTTATTTTCGGTGATACCGGTACACGGTAAAGTTTCTATAAACTTATGATTGTACTGTAACGTAATATGTAATTAATGAATGTAATAATATATTAAATAAATAAAATAAAAGAATTATTCTATTCTATTCTAATACTGAAAGCTCCTCACTTTTGCTTGGGTGGTTTCTTTTCTTCCTCCTCATCAACTTCGTCTCCTTCTTCATCTTCCTCCTCCTCCTCTTCCTCCTCTTCATCTTCATCCTCTTCCTCTGTATCCTAATGAAATATTTTAAGGTAAGAAATAAGAACTTTATGTTGCAATTTTCCCTTATCTACAACACGTAACATAATTAATTCACTTTGAGAAAGTAGTTTGCTCAGAATCGTTTACTGAATCGATTCCTATCATTTTTAATAAAGGTAATTTTTTATCCCAAAAATAATTAAAACTACGTAAATTACAGTCACACTAAATCTGTACAGTCAAAACAAACTGAAATGGACCGTAACTTATGGCAATAAGACTTTTAAGAGTGCAGTTTTATTTGTATTATTACTAATTCTGTCATTCAATAAAAATAAAGAAAAATTAACTTTATTTCAAGCACGTTAAAGTCTTTGCGTTCGTGGATTTGTACTGTGACCACAACATTCTTCCGGAATTAGTATAAATAATCAGTGCATAAAAATGTTTAACTAAAAATTCAGTGATTGTATTATGATTATAATAAAATATACTAATTGGGGTGTCTGAGGGTGTGCGTTAATTACGTTACATATTGTATATAATTAGTACGATATAAAATTAATTTAATACGTAATTTTTTTACTTTTATTTTTTTAAATTGACGATAGATTGAAGATAGGGCCAAATTAACATTATCCTTAACTAACGCGTATGTATGCGATTGACGAAAGAAGCGTGAGAGGTGTATCAGGATCATAGTAAAACAAACCGTCCGTAGTTTCTGCTTAACCCTCTGAGCGACAAAAATAACGAGTTTATGTTTTTATGAATGTATTTCATTTTGTCTAAAAATACACATGCACCCGCTAAATCACCGAAATTTTACAACACATTCTAAAATATTGAGAAGATAATAGAGTCAAGATTGGCTGATTCAAAATATCTGAATATATTTTGCCACTCAGGGATCTATCTGACAGAAGGCGTTCAGGCGTTCAAGCGTTCCGCGTTCGCGTTCTGCGTTCATTGTGTTGTATTACGTTACTTAGACATACGAAAAAAAGCAGGCATACTGACCGCGTCGGTCAACCAGAACATAGGCGTTCGTGATTCGTGAGCAACTGAAAGCTCGAACGCAAAATGCGAACGCGGATCGCTTAAACGGGTGACCGCTTCCTGTCTAATAGAACCCTCAGCTATCCCATGCAGGTCTGATGTATTTCTTCAAAACCTTGCACATGAGACAGGGGGTAGACAGTTTTGAATTGGTGAATAAATTTACGCCGGATACTTAATTTTTGAATAAAAAATAATACATTTTATATGAACGAACAAGAACCAATCGAACGAGATTGTAGTTGCCGTCATCGCTCTTTACATGATATTACAAAACGACAAAAAGCGCTAATGACGCGGGTGAACGTCAGCGCTCATTTTCCGTGCCGTATATTACTTACTATAAGTCAATAATAACAAACTTGTGCCTTTATTAGGGATCAAACAGTTCTTATTTTTACAATAAAATTCCGATTTCTATATACCATCTTATATTGTACAACCATACCGAGGTAAACATTCCACTATTATTGGACCATCAACCATTGCGGTGATCGCCCACATAAATGGCATGCGACAAGAAATTTCAGGAGTTAAAAGCACAACTTTAGGTCAATACATTTTTTTTACTTTGTTTAAATATCCTTTATAATTAAAAATTAACTCACAATTTATTATTAAAGATTTACACAGGAATGAGCTGGTATAATTAACAGATTTCATAACGGTGGAAATTAATTAGTTCAAAAATTGTTAGGGTTAGGTTAATATAATAATTCTTTCGAAAATGTTGACTATATTTTATATTGATTGGATTAGAAATGGATAGTAAATTTACGGATATTTCCTAAGTAGAAAAATTAAAAACATGGGTTACAAAATGTGCATAAATTAAAGAGCAAAACACTCAGTGTTTTGCGTGTTTAACACACTAGATACCGATAACGCAATTTCTCAATTATAATGACATTATGTAATAAATAAGTTCACCCCACTCACTAGCGGCATCTGGTGAGTATAAAATTATTAACCCCCATTGAAATAGTATCCAAATTTTGTTTAATTTTCCTTGTTGTTAGTTAGTTAGTTGTTAAACAACGTTAACATTTGTTTCCGAAAAAATGTGTCAAATCAAAAAAAAAGATTCGACATCCGTGCAAAAGTGTAGTGTATTCTATATAATATCCCTACAAAATAATACATAAACATAAACATTCACGCCTGTCACCCAGAGGGGTAGGCAGAGACTACAGACTTCCATTTGGCATGATCCTGACACACCTCTCTCGCCTCCTTCACATCCATATACAGACCTACGCATACATGCTCGTCGGTTAAGGGTACTCCTAATTTGGCCCGTTTTCAATAAATCGCCAATTTGGTCCATAAATTTTTGCCAAGGACGTCCCTTTCCGACTCTGCCATTCACTTCTGCAACATAAATTTTCTTTGTCACTCTTTCCTCATTCATTCTTTCCACATGACCAAAATGGCCCCGAGTTCCCTTTAAAATAACATCTCTTATAGATAAAGACAAATTTTCTTACCTCTTTCTTGGGTTTTTTCTTAGGCGCTAATTTCTTAGCGGGCTTATCATTCACTTTAACGTCTTCTTTTTCATTATCGTCATGCGTTTCGCCATTTTCTTCCTATTTATTAAACAATTGCAACATTAAAACTATTTTAAAATGTAAGCTTATAAAATCATCTTCACAAAAATACTTCACCAAAGTATTTATTTTGACTACCAGTTTCTTCATAGTTAATATTATTTAAAGCCTTTACGTTTGCATTTTGATTATTAATTGAGGATAAATGTGGATGTCTATGGGCCACAGCATCTACTTACCATCAGGTGGACTATGTGCTCGTTTATCACCCAATGCTATAAAAAATATATATTTATGCATCATTTGAGAATATAATATCGCGATACCGTTTTGAACTCAAGTTCATATCAAAGCCGTTTTGCGATCAATTTTTATAAACAACGAGACGTGATAAAACTACTTAAAACATAAATTATGATACCAATTCATTAAATATCCACCACTCTCCACTACACTACGATGTTAGGGTCCTTAACTGTTTGACGCTTAAAGAGGGTCAGACAATTTTTCACGACATAAACAAAAAACGAATTACTTTACCTTGGCAACGGTGGAACACAACAATCTAGACTAGAGGCTATTTTACATTTTAATAACATACAAATAAGTCGACCCTGTGTTCTTGTATCGAGAAAAATTAAACCCAAACCTTAAACTGACATTATTCAAAATATTAAATAGGTACAGATGTTTGTGCATTTTCGAAATGTATCATTATTACTTCCTTTTCTTTTATGATAGTGAAAAATATCTTGTCTGCCTGTCCAGCCAGGATTCAACTTAACAACTGAGTCTTTGTAGCATTGTTAATCCTATAAAAACGGTATTGAATTTACCTAAATATCAAATTAATACCTAAAAATCTTTGCACAACACCGCAAACAAAAGCTGTTATCACTAATTTCAATTTCAGTGGCGATTATTTATTTATTTAAATAGCATAGATAAGAATAACTACTAGATAGCGCCTTTAAAATAAATGTTCTTGTAAAACGTCAATCGAAATAAAATATTTAAAATACCTTTGCATCTACCTCGCTTTTTGCGTCCCGCTTGTCGCCTTTGGCATCGTCACCAGCCGCGTCATCATCCTTGCCGTTAGCAGTCGCTGACTTCGCGTCTCCTGTACACGACAAATAAGAAGTAAGCGCCATTGTCCGAACACAATATTACATCCTTACGCTAAATTTTATGTCAGATTTATTAGAATGTAGAGTCACATAGAAAAGGCTTCAAAATATATAATTTATAAGGTATTGTTAATTTGTTTATACTTATCGTATAAAAAAAATTTATTTTTAATATACATTTTACGAAGCCACGCGCAGAATGACAGAGGGTCGGCTCAACCGGAACCACGCTCTCACAGAATACCAGCGTCAAATAGCAGCTTAATGCTGCTGTGTTTCGTATGTTGAGTGTAGAGAACCGGAGACCCTTTTTACTGGAAAAGAGGCATTCCATCTTAGTCCTCAAGGCTGACAACGCATCTGCATTTTGATTCGCAAACGAGGATAGATGTCGATGACTATGGGCCGCAGCAACCACTTACCATCAGGTGGACTGTGTGCTCGCTTGTCGCTCCTTTTCCTATTTAAAAAAAAAACTAATTTTATTTAAAAGAACAGTCCCACTGGGTTTTTGCTGGTTCTTCCCAGAGGTTTTATCCGAACCAGTGGTAGAAGTACCATATTGAATAAAAATTATTCTATTCTATTCTAACGCCTTTTCCTGTTACCCTAAATTTAATATTGAAACAATTAACTCTACAATTTTAATTAATATAACATATGCATATTATATACTTATGAGAAAGTAGTTATAGATTTTCATTTGAAACGTTGAGTTATGAAACTAGATAAACAAATAGGAATTTGTTGGATGCTGGTAACTCATAACAAACAGGAGCTTGATGAATTTTGGTGGTTTACGAGCCGTGCTTTGTAGCAGTCCTTGGTGAGACTAATTTTCGGAAAAAGACTTGTGATGATTATTATTCTAGGTTTTCAATTCTATTAAAAAAAGGAAGTTCATCACCGTAAATATATTCTGGTTAATCGTATGCAATAATATTATATAAGTTTGTGACATTTCGCCATTAGCTGGTTAACACAGTCCATGGTCGTCTTCCACAGAAAGTAAGATTTAAAATTTAGTCACAATCGTCACACCTGACAGACGGGACTATCTTCAACCAGTGACGTAGGAAGAGGGGAGGCAATGGTACCGGGCGGTAGTCTCTTAAAAAACTAAAAGCTACTGAATAATTTTCATGAGATTATTACGAACACTGTAGCCTTACAAGTGGGAATGTAACGGTACCAATCCGATATTGATATATTGGACTGGCCAATATTCCGGGATCGCAGATTATTTATCATTCGATAATTAAAAAATCTGAAAACCGCGTGAATCGATTAGGCATTTTTCCGTTCCGTCGCAAGCAGGATGGCGGGAGAAGCGCGCGTGCTAGTATGTAGCTTTGCAGTGTTTGCAGATTATTGTGCTTCTTCGCAAGAACATAATCATCAGTTTCGTGCATAATGGAGACCACACCTAAAAAGTTTAACCCCTAGCAGTCGGGTAAAATTATCGGTATCGGTATCGATATCACAGATTATTTACTTTAATAATCGTTATTTTACCTAATCGTATCTAAATCGTAACCATAATTGCAAGTTCAGAAAATAAAGATTATTTGCACACACGTACGCATTCTCGTATACAAATACTATATTAGACTTTTAGCGACTTCATATTTTTTAAATATTTTGAAATTGAGGAGAGTCAGGTTCTACAATTTATATTTTGTTAATATTTAAAATTTAACAATTAAATATAAACATCCAAAGTAGTTATATATAATAAAGGTTTACACTTTACATACATTTTTATTACATAAATATTTTACATTTAATTATATGTTTTGTTTTACGATCTCTATGTTTGCATAGTTTTAGCAATTCCAGATATACATTCAGGCATCTTTTAGAACTTATTGACGTATTTGAATAATTTAAAAAAGTAATAAATATCAATAGGATCGATACAACAGTCTAAATCCCTCGATTAGGAGTGTAGAGTTGTCGCGGAAAAACCACTTTCAATTATATAATATCGAATAGAGTCAAATAAGAAAGTAACAAGATATTTCATATGATCTAGACATATATGTGGAGCTCAGTGTACGAATAGCATTAGCATTTCTAGATTTTTTAGTGTTTGAACTTTAATATTTATAAGGCATCTGTTATCGGTCAAAGACGTGCGATAAAAGATTAACTTTGTTTTGTTTGAAAGTACTTAGTTATTGCGAAAAACAAAAAATCATTGATTACACAGTAATTCTATTTACCTACATTAATTTTAATTTGACTGAGATAAATTAAAATGAATTGATAAAATTTAAATAAGTAAAAATGAAGCCGTAAACACTTAAATTTCATTTTTTTTTCTAATTTGTAAATGACCGATTACAAACGCGAATACAGCGTGCTTGTTAGAAGGTTAGTTACCTGGGCAGCCGAACTTTGGGATGAAACGTACCTAAATGAACTTGAAAAGATCTGAATACAAAATTTCATCAAAATCGTTAGAAAGGTTCTAACTTTACGAGAAACCTATATACTTGGGCCGACAAAGAAAGTTTTGTGAAACCATAAAAAAAATTGTTTCTATTATAAAATGTTTTTAAAGTACTTTCCACCAGCATCTATTCATCGTTTTAGGTGTCTGACCAATTTTTTTTATTGAATAATGGTGCCAAGCGAGCACCACAGAATTCTTCGAAGTGGTAGAACCATGGTGCAACTATATTATTGTTATAGCACGAATGATTCGACTCAACCTGGGTCGGATCACGCACACCACATCAGCGTAAAATAGCAGCTCAATGCTCCCGTGGTTCATATGGTGAGTGTATAGAGAAAGGGTCTTCCCCTTCTCACTAGATATGAGACATAACATCTTAGTCCTTAGCGGTGACAATGCATTTGCATTTTGATATTAAATGTCTGTGGGCCACAGCCAACCTTTAGGTTGACTGTGTCCTAGAATCAATAAAAAATGCAGCATGGCTCAATCACGTATACATTTTCGAGACAATTCCCAGTCCACCGCTAACAACTCTTCTACGGCCTACACGGTCACTTCTATCGCATCATCTAGCGTTAAAAACTGTAACCCTTTCAACTCATAAGTCATACGTTATGAAATCAGGGTGACCCAAAAGTTTAAATGATGTGTTGTCCAGGAAGTCCCTAGTTTTTGCGCAGGGTGCGCGTGCGCTTGTCATTGTAAAGCAGTAACCCGCGCAGCTCTGTGTTCGGACGCTCGCTGCTCAACTCAACAGCAACTAACACTTCTGGCAAGAATTTATAGTACATAATATATAATTTGGTATTGATGCCACCTCGATTTCGTAAATATAATTTATTGACAGCAGATACCAGACTGGTTCATTTTGAAATAGCCAAACGTTCGATTGACACTTCGTTTCTGAGTCGATAAATCCAAGATTTATTACCCGTAATAATGTTGTAAGCACGCCGAGACGAGCCTGCATCAAATATAGTAATCATTTTAGGGCACTATTCCACGCGGATCTACTTCCGAGGATCGGTGAGTTTGTGCGACACGTAACGCGAAACGAATTTGGGTAAATTAGGAAGGTTTCGTGTATTCCGATACAATGTCTAATACGTGCTGAATCCTTTCATACATAATTCGCATATTCTCTTCAATTATTTTTTTACTACTAGCACGTTTCCTTCGATAACCGAACGTCAAAGAGCGCCCACTTCTTTCGCCATCTCTCAGTTAGTCAACCGTGCTGAAATTTACTATGCCAGCGATTCACGGTTGCCTTAGAATGAATGGCCTTTATCTATAAATTCCATTTGAAGTCTATCGTAAATCGAAATATAATATTCGTTCGGTTTTAGGCCATTTAAAAATCGGAAAAAAATCGTTGCGCGAAAATGTTTCTGACGCAGATCCATTTTTAATTTTTCAATAAATTACGATATTTCAATTTAGCTTGTACTTAGAAAAATGTTCAAAATAAACTTTATCTCGTACAAAAATAAAAACTTTTTTCGCAAAACTTTCTCCGTGGCCTGTATATATAAGAAATCGTTACGATAAAGATTATTAAAATATGTACCGTATTATACAAATGGATCTAGGATACCAACCAAAACCAGATCACCCAAATGTAGTCCTACATACCATACCATACAATGGGGCCAGCCCTGCATTGCATATTTGACCCGACTTTTAAGAAAATAATAGCATAAAGGTCTTACACACAGATCCAAATATACGATTTAATATCTTATATACATTCTAAATATCAATACGACCGATATAGATTATGATACAAATTCTATTTATAGGACATTAATTTTACATAATTTACTGATAAATATTTGAAATTCGGAAAAGAACAGCTTTATTCGTTT
Source organism: Parnassius apollo (assembly GCA_907164705.1). Classification (NCBI taxonomy): domain Eukaryota; kingdom Metazoa; phylum Arthropoda; class Insecta; order Lepidoptera; family Papilionidae; genus Parnassius; species Parnassius apollo. The sequence goes on from CAJQZP010001576.1 coordinate 5,576,257, forward strand.
GGATATGGTACGGTGGGCTTTCGTCGAACCGTGGTGAAGTCCAGGGGTGGGGGGTAAAGTTTATTGTAGGCTACAAGCTACAATTTGTAGCTATAATTGCCGCCACGAGTCGTGAGCACACTTTTTATTGGTCGAAATGACGTTGACCACGCCGACGCTCAACGTGATTGGTTCTTCAGCCGATTCTCGTCGTTTATTGGGTTCGCACGTATCATTCGACTACCGTACACTTCAGAGCAATTTTAGTGACAACTTATATATAGTAGTGTTACCTCATTGTTAATTGTTGTTTCTGTATTTCTTGTTTTTTACTGTTTTTGATATTTCTTATTGTTAGTTTTTTTTTGTTATAATGTGAGAATTCGTTTTTGGGCTAAATATGCGGAGAAGAAAGATTTCGGTGTTAAATAGGCAATCCCGACAAATGGTCTATTCAGTGTTTTGTTACATGAAATAATTAGTTATTGAGAAAAACATGATAGACGTTTATAAACAGACTGCTAAGGCGACTAATGTCTACGTAGCTACTGTACGTCGTATAGTTAAAGGAGTTAACGACTCAGAATTTCGAAAAAAGTCAGCGAAAATATTCAATTATGAATTGAAATAACAACAGTACCTAATAATTTTGGCCGACAGTGTACCTACGCTGGCTCAACCTCCACCATAGTTCATCCGTGCTCACCTTTCGTGTCGTCAACTATACTTGTTCAACAAGACGAACACACATGGCGGGTACCTGCTCCAAGCAGGCTTGACGCGCCCATTCCGGAGGAGTGTTTGTAAACCAAGGAAGAAAGATTCTTCCTACCCATCGCAGCAGAGTTGAGATGATACTCGCCCTGTCTTCCCCGACTTTTGCGACAGTGGCGGGGCTTCGATAGAAGAAGTGTCGGTTTTGTGATGTACCGCTCTCTCCATGCTTCGGGGTCAAAACGTAGTCTGCGGCAGAGCCACAGACCAGACCCACCGCTGGAGTCGTTTTGACCATTACAGGTGCTTTAAAATGTGAGATTCCCCAGAATTGATCTTTATTTTCTTACTACTGATATATGGCCTTGAAAATTATCTAATCCGTTATCAACACAATAAATTAACTGTAAAATTATATCTGAGACATTACATTATAACTAAGACGGTCTAGTAAAACGAGTAATCGCTCCAAAATAACCAAACCTTCAAAAGGCAGGAGCATCTAAATCCGTTAATTTTAAAATTGAAACAGGGGAAAGATCGTTGGTATATGAGAAACTTAAAATAAATCTACAAATTGCATGATAGCCGATTTTCTAAAGTGGTAAATCCTCGCTGCAGCTTTATTATAGCTGGAACACGAATAAGTCTTCTCGACCAGGGTAGAACCATAATCTTATAGAATACGAACGAGAAAAAGCTACCGTGAACCGAAGACACTTTTACTGGTTACGAGCCATTCCAACTTAGTCTCCAGGGATGAACACCAACATCATCAACAGCATCTGTCATGATAATATAAAATGATAAGCGACCGTTAATTGCTGAATAAAATTTCACCACCATAATTTATTAGAGCCCTTAATGTAGGCAGACAAAATTATTGGTCACTTTTACGTGGTAGTCACATTGTAGCATGTTATGGACTCGGTTCGCACAGTATACATATAATTATCAGAATAACAATTGTTTATGTTGTTTGTAATTGACAAAAACTCACTGTCTTTTACTGGCAACAAGGCATTCCGTCTATAGGTTACAACATCCACCTTCCATGCTGTGGATTGCATTTTTATGTATAGACTAAGGGAGCCGAACGAGCATACCTTCTGTGTACTAAATATCGGGAATTTGTCAATAAAACAAAAAATACAAATTATTCATCTAAATTTATTTTATCGCCTTCAAAGTAGGCCCCATCGCTTGCAATACAACATCTCCAACGCTTCACCCAGTCTTCCATACATTTTTCATAGGCTATTTGCGGTATGGCCTTTAGCTCATTCAGCGAATTTTTTGTTATGGCTTCTATCGACTAAAACGTTTTCCTCGAAGTGGTAATTTTAACTTGGGAAATAAAAAAAAGTCAGACGGAGCCATATCAGGTGAATACGGTGCTCGGTCGAGAACTTTTGTAAAAACTCTTTCACTATAATAAAGTCAGACGCAGTGTGGCTGTGTGTGATGGTGCATTATAATGGTGCAGCATCCATGAGTTGTGTTGCCACAAATCTGGACGTTTTCGGCGGATACTCTCACGCAAACGCTTCATGACGCCTAAATAATATTCTTTATTTACTGTTTCTCCCTTTGGAAGGAATTCGGAGTGAACCACACCACGGTAGTCAAAAAAAACTGTCAGCATCACTTTGATTTTGGAGCGACTTTGCCGCGGTTTTTTGGGTTTCGGCTCGTTTTCGAGACGCCATTCTGAAGACTGTTGGCTTGTTTGCATGTCGTACTCATGAACCCATGTCTCGTCGCCAGTTATTATACGTTTCATAAAGGTCGGATCCGTAGAAGCTCGGGAAACCATGTCTTCAGCGACATGCTTTCGCTGCGCTCTTTGAACAAAATTGAGCTCTTTTGGAACTAGACGAGCGGCGACGCGTTTCATGCCTAAAATGTCAATGAGAATGTTGTGGACGGACTTAAAAGATATGTTCACCTCACTAGCCAACTCTCTCAGACTCATACGTCGATTTTCGAGCACTAGCTTCTTGATTTTGTCGATGTTTTCCTTGGTCGTAGCGGTTGAAGGTCTACCAGAACGAGGCAAGTCTACTACTACTTCTCGGCCTTCTTTAAAAGCCTTATACCATTCATAAGCCCTTGTTTTCGATATACACGATTCGCCGTAGGTATTTCGCAACATTTTTAGTGATTCACCACATGAAATATCATTCGAAACACAAAATTTAAGGCACACTCTTTGTTCAACAATATTTTCCATTGTAAAAATCGCCGAGAACTCAAAACTATGACCAACAAAAAGTGTAGTTTAAAACAAATTAAATGACAGATCCCGCTCAAACTTTGCGCGCTAAATCAGTACAGTGCTACCAACATGCAATAAAAAAATTAGAACGACCTCTTTTACGCGGGTCTTTTTATTGACATATTCCCGATACTTTTTACACAGAGTAGTACAGTACACCGTTTGACGAATGGAGATTGTGGCCCATAGACATCTACATCTATCATCGATGAAGGATCGGAATGCATATGCATTGTCAAACCTGAGGACTAAGATGGAACGCCTAGTTTACAGCGAAAAGGGTCTCCAGTAGTCTACACTCATTACATGAGACACAGCAGTATTAAGCTACTATTTCACACTGGTATTCTGTGAGAGCGTGGTCATTCCCCGGTCGAGCCGACCCATTCGTGCTACAACCATAATATAGACGATTAATTTATTAAGGATTTTAAACTCTTGTTTGTGCATAATTGTGCGGATGTTACTATTAATTAAAAAATACAATGGCACTTTAGCGGCAATTGCTTAAAATTAGTTGCTGCGTTAAGAGGTCTATAATCTAGACTCTAGATGTTTGTTCTTGTGCAATTTTTGTATACTACCTGTCCCCACAATACGCGATAAAATTCGATTAAACATACTATTTATCAATCTTATAATACCAGAACAATTACAAAGTAACTGCTTATTAACTTAAGAAAATCCTGATATATATTTAGAATTATAGATATGTACATAAAAATAAATTAAATTCGTTCATGGGGAGCCTAACCGGTATTCTCTAGGCAGATTACGACCTAAGCGACAACTTTCTTATGTAGAAAACCGGAGACCCTTTTTACTAGTAAAAATAAATATTCAATTGAAATATCGCATTAATCGATAACTTAAGAAATAACGATCGTACATTATCGCTCAAGAAAGGCCGATATTTGACTAAGATTGTCATGACTACAATATTACTACATAATGAATGAACTCGCGGATTGTTACTCGACTATTCTACGGCAGAATTGACGCAATATATTGCAACACTACGCTCGCGCCTAGTAAATTCACGTAAATGGCTTTGTCTTGTGATTCAAAAAGTTTACTAATATTCTAATCCCGAAATCATTATTCATAGATTTGTATTACGTTACTGGATAATACTATAAGTGTGAATAAATAAACAATTTTAGTGTTAGAAGACAAGCTACAAGCTATTTAAATGTTGAAGGAAGTGTCAACTTACTGTTTAACTTTCTTTTTCATCAGATCATACAAATTTATGGCTGGACTGGACGAGTCTTTCCCGTTAGAGATTTTTTTAATAGGAAAGGAGGCAAACGAGTATACGGCTCACCTGATGGTAAGTGATTACCGTTGCCCATGAGCAACTGCAACACTAGGGGAATAGCAGATGAGTTACCGGCCTTTAAAAGGAGTAGGATTTTTTGCTTGACGATTTGCTTTAACCGTCACGCTTTGCAGGCGAATCGAAAGACGCAGTACTATGTACTTGTACTACTAATTAGTATATAGAAGGGATGCAGTTTTGACCAAACATAAATTAACATTTACTTTGTTGGAAATAAATATTTGTAAAATTACATTCTCTGTACTTTTTATCAATACATTGTCAACGAAAAATAATACGGAAAAATGTTGTGATGTATATACCATCATACACACAGCATGACCTTATTGCGTGTAAGAGGATTCTATGAAATTGAATCAAAGTTTTGGAGGCGTGGCTTATTCTTTTGTCGGTGAAGCTAACGGACGACTGGTAGTATCAAAATGAAAGTGATGCAATGACTTCATAGTACGCAAATTATGAGATAGCCATACCGAAGTAAGCGCTCGAAAAAATACTAAGCTCCAAACAACATTTTTATTTATTTTAACAAAACTTCGTTATGGATAAAAAAACTGATTTATGAGAACGTAGATATAATTATTTACTATGCCTTAAAATTATTCCATGAAATTATTCGTAAGAATATTGTGGTGCCATCGAGAAATATAAATAATTAGCGCTTACTTTTCAATTTTTTTCTATCGAGAAAATTATATGATATCGTGTTTTCCTTTTATGCAATCCAAGATCATATAGTCAAAAATCTTATACCAAAATTTTGGTTTGTAATCTATAAAAATTAAAAAAATATGTTAAATAGAAAAGCCACCAAATTTTCGAGGTATCACCTAATCACCTTAATCTGGGTTTCGCTAGTCTGTAGTCTGTGTCTGAGCTTGACTACGCTTTGACCATGATTTTTTTCGCATGTTCTTGTCGTAGGTGATTCACTTTTCATCACCAGTGATCTATCTTTTACCAAAAATGGTTCGGTTTCATTACGTTTCAATAGAAAATCGCAAATTAGTACATGATTCATTAAGCCTTGTACGTCCTCCAAAGTACGCGTAGTCGGTTACACGTACACAGGAAAGGTAAGTACGTACCTGCAGCAACGCGTACATATAATTTGACCACAAGTGTCAACTCGCAGCGAGTCGTCGCCAGTCTGCTTTTGGTTGCACTAAGAAGTTGCAATAAGTGCCGCAGTGGTGGTGCACACGACAGCTGTTTCAAGACATGGCGGACACCGGATACTGGCCGGCCAACTTGCGGCTTGTTACCACGTGTTCATAATCCCGCAATTCATAAGGTGCCTTATACACGTATCCACCTACACGCGTATTCAACATACCTAGATCACGGGTACATAGGAACGCTTAGTCCATACAAGGCTTTAGGTCAATCAATCAGCTCGTGTGGTACCCAAATATAGAGCTTTTTTGTATAACCAGACTTGTTCAAATGGGTCAAAACTGTTCTATGGTCAATCCTCAATTCCTTGGCTATGTCGTAGCTACTAATATGCCGATCTTGCTCCACTTTTTCAAAAATGGCATCGACTTTCTCCGTATGTGGGCAACAAGAGCGAGCTGCATCTTCGATATCAAAATTCCCGGAAAGTGTTTTTACTTTTTATTTTTTCTTAATATCCTATATGTACTGATATTAAAACCAGCCACATACAAACAGTACAACCAAATAGATTTTCCTTCAATTTTATACAAACAAAATACGAAGAAACTTTTTCCCTGGCTCTAGGCAACGACACTCGGTCGACAACTTGAGCGGCGACGTTAAGTGACAGCAGCGATGACGTCACTTAAACTCTGCGACATTGCAGACGTCTGTAGTCTATGTCACCTCAGATTCAGCATGCTGATTACGCGTTTATAACATTATATATAGTTAAAGGCATATAATCAAGAGTAGTAAGCAGATTTGTCAAGTAAAATAACAACATAAAAAAGTGATTTCTTATGTTCACGCGAACACGTTTCCTACGTGGTAGAGCCAAGCTGCAGCTATATTATAGTTGTAGCATGAATGGGTAGGCTCAACTGGGGCAAGACCACGCTCTCACAGAATACCAGCGTAAAAAAGCAGCGTAATGCTGCTGTATTTTGTATGGTGAATGTAGAGAACCGGAGACCCGTTTTATTGGAATCGAGGGCACTCTATCTTAGTCCTCAGGGGTGACAACGTATTTGCATTTTGATTCTTAATGTCTATGGGCTACAGCATCCACTTACCATCAGGTGGGCTGTGTGCTCGTTTGTTACCAAATGCTATAAAAAACACTTCACATTGAAATAAAACTAGTTTTCAACCGACTAAAAAAAAACAGGTTTACAGTTCGAGTGTCTTTTTTATGTGTTTCCTCATAACGTTTTTTTAGGTGAACCGATTTTGATATTTTTTTTTATTTGTAAGTTGATGCTTTTCATGTAGTCCCATAGAAATATGATTAAGATCTGACCAATAGCTTTTGAGTTATTATTAGTAATGCGTATTTAATTGATGATGTTCTCATTTTATTTATATTGAAGTCGGTTGTATAAAATTTTTAATTATATCTCTTGTTACGGATTTTATCGCGTATTTTAACTTATTTTATATTCGTGATGATTCGAGTAACTTTACAGCACCAATTGTCACGGGGAAACCTGAGGTGTTCGACTTCTCAATGTTATAACAAAGGCTAACTTAAGATTTTGATATGAAAAATGAGTTAATATACGCGATCAAATCCGTAAAATCTAGTTATATTTAAACATAACTATGTACTTGAATGGATTACTTTTCTTCATTAAATAACATTTAGTAGTTTTCTGTATGAATTTAAATGTGACCTCCACACCGTTCCATTTATTCGACACGAATGGCGCGCCTACGACACTGCCGACACTAAGGACGACGTATGCGAGTTGTCTACGTAGTGTCGTTCGCCTTAGCGCTCTCAATCGAAAACTTCTTGATGACTACAATATTAAATTAAAACGATTGAGCTTTTGTCCGTCCGTGTGTTTTTAAAAATATGAATGAGATAAAATATTTTTAGATAGTAATAACTAAAGCAAAACAAAGTTACGAAGAGGTAACTACCTGCTTAATTACTTCATATTTAAAATTTCTATGTGCAATTTTTCTTAATAAAAATGTGTAAATTTTTGTGTGTTTATAAAAAATACTAACAACAAACCTTTTTACCCGACTGCCAAAGAAGGGTTATGATTTTCGCGCGATCTAATATGTTTGTAAATTTCTTTATTACCTTGTTTCTTCCAAACGGCTGGATGGATTTCGACAATTATTAAGGTATCGTTTTATTTTTAATAAATTTATACTTTTTTTTAATAAACAAACTGGCGGGTTTTTGGCACATAATAATATTTTAATAAAAAAATCTATCACATATAAGTTATATGGTTAAATTTAATAATGAATAATAAATTGGTTTATTGAAATTTTGATAACTGGTTTATAAAATGTTCAATGTTCGTGTCGACCTCGTGCTATTATATGAAAAAAAAAATAGTTAATAATATCCGTCGCCTAAACACATTTAGAACGAAACAAATAAATTATTTTCAATAAATTTTGAACAGTATACTCTGAAGTTTTAAAGGAAAATATGATAAACACCGTTTATTTCTGGAAATATACACAATAGACTGGGACACTAGTCTTAAATAAAATAAATAATTAAAAAAATCAAAAACCCGACTGCAAAAAAGACAATTTTAAAAGTAACACTAAAAAGCCCAAAACAAGATTTAGTAAAGAAAACAAAATCAGTCTGTTAAAGCCGAAGTAGAGTTTACTTTGTTTACATATTTTTTAATTTTGTTATCTTTACTCAATCTTGTTTCGGTCATTTTAATGTTACTTTTAAATTGTCTTTTTTGCAGACGGGTTTTTGATTTTTTTAATTATTTATTTTATTTGAAGCATCCATAATAGGAGAGATATGGTTTTGTATATTCACAAGGTGCATACAAAAAATGAACTTACCTTTTATACTGATGATTGACATATGATGTACACACACAAATGCACGAACACAAACACAAAGTTTTTTAGTATCTTATGTTGAAAGCAGCATGAACTGTGTGATTATGAATGAGAGGCAGTGCCAGTGCAGAATCTAATTTCTATCATCTTTGACAGTTCATCTTTACAAATTTATTTTTGCAATGACCACTTATAACTTATGTTTAAAACCCATATATTTTTAAAATGTGTGCAATACAGTTATGGCAATATTGTTAACTTTAAGACAATCAGTTTTGAAAAGAGCATGTGTATTTTATTAGAAATGATTTTTCTAAACTTAACATCAATAAATGAATTCACAGACAACACAGCCCCAAAGGTTAGTTGCAATGTAGATGAACACTGAGTGAGACCACATTGACCAATATTCACAATCCTGACCTGATTCACTCTGCTCCATGTTATTTTGTTGATCTACATCTGCTTTACCTTGGGCCCCTGACTGAGTCATGGACTCACCCTTGGAGTCCTGTGAGGATTCATCCTCCGTTGTGTGGCCGTCGCCTGCACCAGACTTCTTGTCTTCATCCTGCACAGAGTTATGAACTTATTTTTAATTGTTTTAGCATGAACTTACAAATTAAATGATGAATTACAAAAAAAATGAATGATCCTAATTGAATATTGATTTTTTTTTACATATGGAGGCTTATTTTCGGTTGCCATACCAGATTTTGAAGTGCAAGGTTTATACAATTGTATTGTAATGTAGCTATAGAGCCCAGATTGGCATAGACAACATTTTAAGGTATTTAACCATAATAATGCTTACAAAACCGTATTGGCTACTCTGCTTGAAGTATGTACACACAAACATTTTCTTTAGTTACTTCGTGTTGTATAGATCACTGCAGTTGATATATTTTTACTAATAAGTTAGTTGTATTATGACCCTTTCACTTTTTTGTATCCAATTGAAGAAAGATTTGTTTCTACAGAATATTTTTATAAATTTATTTAATGTTATAATACTGAAATAGACCTGATTATATTATATTAAGAATAACAATTCCTTTTTCAACCCTGTTGTCAAAATATGCCACAATTACGACAAAATATATTCGTTCATATTCGATAGTAGTCTTGTTAGATTTAAAAGAAATTTACATGTTTCTCTTAATATTTAATGTATTTTTATCAAGTTTATTTGTGCTATGGCTAAGATTCTATTTCATATTATTATTTATATTCTTGCATTTATATTATTATGCTATGTACACTTTTGATTGTAGTTTAGATCAACACCAATATACTTATAATTTTAGAACTTTAAATAACTACTGCCTGTTTGTGTAACTTATTCAATAAAATAAATAAAATATTACTTCTTATAACTATAAAGTGAACCGTCATTTTATTGTTTTATACAATGAAGATAATCTAGAAGTTCAACATCTTAAAATTATATTTTATGAAATGAAATCGAGGGTTGTGCCAGTAGGATTCATGTAGATTATTGCTTTTTTTAATATAAAAGAAAGTTTGTGACATATGCTTGTTATTCATTCTATATGTTTAATGCTTACAATTACTTTTTCAAATAAGTTTTTCATTGGTTAAATGAATAATACTTTATCACTTAGGTTAATGACAGATATATTACCTATTGATTTCACAATACAATTAAAAATTGATACAAATATATTGTTTTTGAAAAATAAGATATTTGCATTATGTATATGAATTAGAAAAAATAATTATTCTAAGAAATCAGATACAAAAATCTCCAATAGAAAATATACCAAAATCTGCACCTAGATGCTTCTGGCGTCTAAGTTTTGATACCATTAAACAAAAATAGATCTTATGGCCATAATAATAAAACCCATATTTCAAAGCATCAATGTATTTCGCTACACTAGCGTATTGTCTATGTGCAATATATACAAATGTATAGGTAAAAACTATGTGGAAATACTATCTACAATGGATTTTTTACTAAATGTTAAGGTCATATTATGTTGAAAACATGTCTTAAAGAAACTTTCACAAATAGTCTTACATCATTATCATAAAAATACCATACTAATTCTATAACAAGATACAAAGATTTCTTGTTAGAAAATAAAAGAGGTCACCGATAAAGGCATCAAAAAACTCAACACATAGTTTTATTTACATCGCCCGCTGCGTTCCGAACGTGAAGGAAAAGGCGCGAGGTAGAGGTTCAGTGGAATAAGAACGAATCTCGAGGGGCCTCTGAATAGAAAATTCGCAAGAAACAAAATATCAAGGTCATGCGGATTTCCTATCAATGTCATATAATATCGTGCACATTAACAAAGGCCTTGCAACGAAATGCAAAGGGGCGGGGGTGGCAAAAATATGCGAATTCTTGAAAAATATCCCATTAGAATCAGTTTCCTTAACTGATAATGACAGCATTCACAGTTTTTAATGCGAAATAATGACTAATATCACAACCCTCCGTGGCGTAGTTCCCGCGTTTAGCGGGAAGCGAACGTTCTGTCAGCCATGTTGAGACGCAGGCAAACATTAGTGATATAACACGGAAATAACAGCACTTCACAGCTCAAAATGTCTTTAAAAGACGCGCACCAATATAAAGAAATGAAATTAAAATATATTATACACAACTATACCTGATTATCACTGATTTTTGCTTTATCGGTATCACCCGACATTTTTCCTACGAAGAAATTGAAAGCGAATTCCAAGCGTCTTCAAACACCGGACAACACAAATGCACGCACCCACAACATAGAAAAAAAAACGTTTGCGTTCTGTTACAACGAAATTAATATTTGATACACAATTATAAAAGGAAGTTAAATAGAGAATTTAATATTGATAAAATATATTACTTTATAATAATTTGATGTTATATTATTAAACATTATATTTTATAAGGATATAATATGCATTTTTTCATTTTTATTTTTAAATATTTTGAAGTAAAACATTTTGAATAAATTTTGTTTGATATAATATTACTTAGATAGAATGCTTTATAATTTTAAAATAACAATATATAATTGGAATTATTATTTTAACTTTACTTTTTAATTAATAAGAGTCAGATTTAATGGCCTCCAATATAAAGCGATATGCCATTTTGTATAAACCAAGTGTTAAATATCCAGGCTGACAATATCAAATATTTAAGTCATCTACTATGAAATCCATCGACTTCCTGCATGTATTTCCAGGTCGTCACTCCATCTAGTGGGGGGTCGCCCTACACTTCGCCTATGGATGCAGATGGCTTAGGACCGTGCTTTGTGGTATACCTTGAGGGAGGCCTATGTTCAGCAGTGGACTTGTGAAGGGCTGTAATGATGATGATGATGACTATGAAATATCAATATATCATCATGTTCTTCTTTTTTAGCCAATTCAATATACATGCCTTTCAAGAATGTGCAAAATGACTTCTCTTTTCTCTTTAAACAATTGTACCTGCCACTGCCACGTTGGACAAATGCGTTGGTAAACATTAAATCATCTGTCTGCCTTTAGTCTTCTTAGCTTGAAGTTTTTTGTAAGCTAACCTGAGCTGTACCTAAATGCCCGAAACATACCACCAAATGAATCGTTAATTTTTTCACCACTTTTATTATAAAAAAGGGTCAATAATGTTTAGCATACTTTGATCCCCAGAAACATATTTGAATAACCCCATTATTGGTATGTTATTTCTTACCCCCATTCATCATCATAATAATAATTACAGCTCATCACATATCCATTGCTAAACATAGCTGAGTGAACCTTACCGTATAACCTTCGATTGAGCTTTCGGACGAAGTTGGACACTTCCACTTACTAAGAAGTTAATCATATTTTTTATAAAATTATTTTTCATTAAGTCGTGTTTTAGAATAATAATAGCTTCGAATTATATTGTAAATAATAATATAATAAATAATATTAATGCAACAACATTAAAACCTGCGAATTTCAAATAACATAATACATTATATATTTTAAAAAATTGGAAACGATACCCTTTTATAGCATTAACAAAACTACGCTATTCGATGCGGTTCCACGGCTCGTTATCGTTACTAACCATAGACAAAATATTTTTACGATATAATATTTTTACGATATAATAACTACGAGAATTTGTTCATGTTCCAAAGCGTTCTTACAAGTGAGACGAAACATGATAAGTGTGTGCTGTGTTAACACTATAATAAACGGACATAAACTTTATGAACAGGTTAAATGTTTTAAGGCGTATTACCCGCTGTTTGGTCGTTAACTTAAAATTATTCAAAAACGAATCAATGAACTTCCTGCGTGTTTTACCAGAACGTCACTCAATCTATTGGGGGGGCCGCCCCAAACGTTGTGCGCAGTTGGTTCAGGGCCGTGCTTGTGGCATTCACTGGGGGTGGCTTATGTTCAGCAGTGGATTTGTGAAAGGGTATAATGAAGAAGATGATGATGATGATGATGAATTAATGAACTCGTTATTTTTTCGTTACATTAAGCTATGAACAATTTTTTTGGTACATTTTTATAAATACGCCTAAGTTCGAGATATTTCGGAACACTCACATAGAAGCCGTAATCTAGAGTAGTAGGGTATTACACTCATTTTCAAAAATTGTTTTAAATGAATGCTAGTGATAATGAACCACTATAATTTTATATAATTTTTTTAAAACCGTATATTGCCTTAAAGTTAATTTTAATCTATCGTTTGAAATTTTTGCGTGAAAACGATATCCGCAATGCTGTTCAACTCGTGACGTCACTGTCTTCGGTTTAGCTGATTTTGTAAAGGAATAAGATACTTTTTAATGTTTAATAAAGAGTTATCATCTAAATAATTGTTGTGTTGTGCTTGAATGCAAAAATACGAGCATAAGAACGCCGAGAAAGTTATGGATTCAAGTGCTAACTAATTTAAATATAAGAAATACTTGGTTAAAACTTGCAAGAAGATACCCGAAAACACTGTCAACGAAAACCAGACTATTTCTCTGTGAACGTAATTTTGATGTGTGATTTATATCACAAGTCAAATTTTGTAATAAATCACGTTAACTTAGATATTATAACTAATGATGTATTTAGATGCCTTTTTAATAAAATTCGGAATAAAACTCAATAATCGTAATTATAACTTAAAAATTTCGAAATTACACAGCACGTTAACAAGTTCTTATTCAGTGACACAGACACAGAACACTAATACCCTTAGGCGGGGACACAGACCACTAATACCTTTAATGGTGGTTAATATAGCGCATAGCACCACCTTCATAACGCATAGCGCGTGCTATGTAAGTAGTCGCCATAGCGATATGACGCTATGACGCTTTGGCGCTATTCATATCAAGCGGTAAGCAATTCGTTCTAGCAGCAGCGCTGTTGGGAGTAGACGTGTGACGCAAATTTAATCTAGCAGCACGCTATTCATCGCGCGCGAACTAATTTAGTGTTAGACGTTGTTTAGTTAGTGTGTACTGTATATTTATAAGTGATCGAAGGACACAGTTGTCAACTACAAAAGAAGCCTAACTAATGTTTTTAAATGTAAATAAAATATAGATACAAAAGTGTATACAATAGTGTTTGTAAATAGTTGATTTTTGTGTATACAATGAATAAACTTTTAAATACACCTTTGATTTATAATTGATAGTAAGGTTAAAATAACGTTTACATCAATTATAATAAAAAATGATTAATTTTATTTTGTTTTAAAAAGTACAGTCCTTAAAAATATTTTTAGGATTATAAAAAGTGAAAAGTATGAAAGAGCGTTCTTTAATTTTTCTTTACCACTTTATTTTATTTTAATCTAAAATGCGACTTATTTCGAAACAATGTTCTTATATAGCATGCGGTCTATCCAATGAACGACATGTGATGTAGCGTGCTCCGAGATATAGCGTGCTACTAAACTTAACGTGCTTGCCAGCCTCCTACACAATTTTTTATAAATAGCGCGCTATAACATAGCGTATTTAATAGCGCGCTAGAAATTTCTAGTTTGTAGTCAGTAGCGTGCTATTGGTTTATAGTCGTTTTGAACAACTTTAAATATCTTAAGGCTGGATCAGTGACGTCACGACATGATATACAGTCAACCAAATCTAAGAAATACCTTTTGACAGTTGTCAAACTTAATGCACCGAGCATGCCAACCAAAAATGGGAACGTACAATATTCAATTCTTGAAAAAATCGATATCGATTATTTAGAGTTGATAATCATTTGCAGTTTGGTTTGAATAATACCAGAATAAATTAAAAACGGATAATTTAAAACACAAGATTTATCAGTTTGTTTGTATTTGTTGTTACTGCTTATTTCAAGAGGCACAGTTATAAAAATTTGAGATTGAAAACAGATTAAAATAAATTTATTCAATCACTTTCAGTACAACTACTTGAGCTGTCGTTGTTTAAATTAATTATTATTTGATTTTCAATAATGCGGTCAAAATTAATGTCTCTTTCAAAGCTATCCATAATAATTTGTTTTGTTTCTCTACCACTTTTCCATCCACCATCATCTTTTGTGACGTGGGCACATGCTTCAACGAATATAGAAGAAACAGTCCAAAAAGTTAAAGCCGAGTCACAAAATAAGAACACATACACAAAATCACAAAATTACACACAGTAAGCTCTCGAAACATAAACAGAAACGTTTTTTATTCAATATAGATTATGAATAATATACATTGAAAGTCACTTTTTTCATTTACTACTGGTTCGCAAAAAAGACCTCTGTCCTGGAAAGAACCAGCAAGTAACCCAACGGGACTAGTTTAAAAAAAATTATAGCTTACAATCATGCGTGTTACAATTTACTACACAAAACAAATTAGAAATAGCTTGGTAGTGATACCTTTCCCAGGCGTTATTATAATCCATAAATTCCTTAATATTAAAATAAGCAACAAACTTAGTTTAATAAAATTTTTGAACTTTGTGTACTTATGTCAAATTTTGTATATTTTCTGGGATTTTGTTGTAAAAGCGTTATACATCGCCCGAAGAATGAATAACTGACTCTGTGGAGTCGAGTAACTAGTACCGAAATGGCGGGATATTGAAATTATGTAATGGATATCTTAGCACGGCCTTGCCTATGAGTTCTTTTGCCTACACAAATTTAATTTGCAATGTAAAAAAATAAACTTGTTTTATTCATGATTAATATAATTTAAGGAATTTTGAAAATAAAAATAAAAATAAACAATAATACATTTAAAAAATTAATGATTCGATTATTTTAATATTTTTAACGATTATTTGAATATTTTGCTAATTATTCGCATAGCAATGAATTTTAATCATTCAAACGCTACGGTAATACCGGTTATTTTTTAATATTTTGCTTTGTTTGAAAAATTCTAATTTAAATTAGTGATAAAAACTATACAGATTGTAATGAAATATAGATAACTTCCTAATACTTCGGATTTACGTAAAAGGTTATTTTAAATCGTGTGAGTACGCTTGTGCAAAGTCATTAGTTAGCAGAATGATTCAATGTGAAACGTCAAAACGTATTTCTTAGATTTGGTCGACTATAATATGGTCAGCAGCGTTTTGCAAATTTGAGGAACATACGAAAAAAATTCTTAAAATGGAAATTAAAAATTTATAATGCAATTTTATAAACTGAAATAAATATTTCTTCTTTCCTTTTTACAAAATCTATCATAAATATACATTTTCTTATTTTATTTTACATGGTATAAAATACCTTATTGCGACGAGGTCAATTAGTGTATTTCTGAAATACTGATAGACACAAATAAACTGAGCATTCTTCTTCAGAAACCCATAAAACTCCAGCGCTGTATAAGTTGCCCCTCCCGTTGGCTGAATTTACCTTATACCCCACACTTGGCAGGTGGATTCATGATCGCATTACCACACGTTTCACATACTCCATTACTTAACATACGTAAATAAATTAGAAAATATCATTAAAAATGTAGTTTATACCAATATGCCGATGATACGTGCTTTCTGTCAGAAACTTAAACATTTTTTCATATAATAAGAATTCAAAAAAATCTATATATATTATTTCAATAAGAATCATAATGAGCTATATCTATCTATGCCAATAATTGTTAAATTGGACAAATAAACAAAACGTGTAACAAAATAAAATACATAAAAAAATTATTCCTTAAAAATACACTCGGTGTGCACGCGCATAAATAAGATATTACAGTATAATGGTGTCTTCCAACGGATAGGTCTTAAGATGAACATGGACAAAACAAAGGATCATGTCCATGTCTCACCTATGCCGGTAATTGTCGGGAGCACTATGCTCGAAGTTGTTGACGAGTACGTTTATCTGGGACAAATAGTCCAACTAGGTAAGTCCAACTTCGACCGAGAGGTCAATCGACGGATTCAACTCGGCTGGGCAGTGTTCGGGAAATTACGACACATCTTCTCGTCAGGTATACCTCAATCTCTGAAAACTAAAGTGTACAACCAGTGCGTGTTGCCAGTGATGACTTACGGATCAGAGACGTGGTCCTTCACTGCTGGCCGTATGAGGACGCTCAAGGTTGCTCAGCGAGCTATGGAGAGGGCTATGCTCGGAGTTTCTCTGCGTGATAAGACTCAGAAATGAGGATATCCGCAGTAAAACCAAAGTGACCGACATAGCCCAACGGATTAGTAAGCTGAAGTGGCAATGGGCCGGCCATATAGCTCGAAGAACCGATAACCGATGGGGAAGAAAGGTTCTCGAGTGGCAGCCTCGTACCGGTAGGCGTAGTGTAGGGCGAACCCCACTAGATGGAGTGACGACCTGGTAAGACATGCAGGAAGTCGATGGATGTAGGTGGCTCAGGACCGTGCTTTGTGGCATTACTTGGGGGAGGCCTATGTTCAGCAGTGGACTTGTGAAGGGCTGTAATGATGATGATGATGAGTATATCGAATAAGCGAACAATTGAAAACAACAATCACGATTTTACTTCACTATTCCAGGTAAACAATACCAAAAACTACCTTCGCCAAAAAAATAGCTTAAGAAATACATATTATAGATTTTATATATAAATTTTATGGCAAATTTTTTTTTAATATTTTGTAGCACAATTGTTACATAGATCTTTATATTAAGTTTAAGTAAAAGTTAATTCCAATGTCATTTAAATAATAAGCTTTAAGTAAATTAATGTATAAGAGCAAACTGTGAAGTGCCAAGACAAACAATAGGTGTTTAATGGCACGAAGAAATTGATTTTGTAATTAAAACTGTTACTTTGTTGAATAAATTAAAAATATATATTTGTAATCTTTTCCCGTTTCTAAACTATTTAGACAAAGAGACGAGAAGGAATAAAATATCCATTTTACGTCTGATACTAAGCACTGATCATAAATACCAATAAACACTTTAGTTATAAAACATAAATGTACCAATCCAATATCCGATAAAATATAATTTGCAATAATTATAATCAAAAAATCAAAAGATCATGTTGGTGTTTCACATTTTTTTTTCAAACGTATTGATATGAAATCTAAATTTCTCTAATAAGAAATTTAAATTTTCTCTTGTTTTATTTGTAATCACAATATAGCAAAAATAAAAAAATAAAATAAATAGAATAATAATTCATAAATATGAAATAAGTGTGATTTGAAATATTTGAGATGCTTTTGATTATAGTATACACCAAATCGATTGAGAAAAACGGACAATGACCTTTCGGTCGTTTAACCAGTGGTCACAAACCTTCAATATATAGGCACATAATATAATGTAGTACATTATTTATAATGATTTTTTATAACGATTGATTATATATAGATTATATATATATATATATATATATATATATATATATATATAAATTTTTAAAAACATAACCTCCACACTAGGATTTTCTCCTGTATCGTGGGGGCAGTTTACAAACACAAAGGAGGATGGCCAAATCGTACCAGACAACGAAATGATAGCGTCCCAATATGAAATATTTATGTAAAATACCCTTATTGTTTAAGGTCTTAAAACACACTAGAAATACCTCTCTAAGTCGCCACAAAAAAAACATATCCATTTATTTCTATTTTTGTAACTGTTCAAAATTATTTCAAATTATAGTTTCAGAACGCACCTAATGATGATTCATTTCGTGTGTGAAAGGACTTTGTATTCAAAGACTATAATTATTCACGTTTTTATAAATAGTTGTTAATTTTAATTCAATTCAATTAGTATGTAGACATCAAATCAACTATTATGCTGATTTATTATGTATTGGATTCTTGTCATAAAAATAATTATGTAGGTCATAGTAAGCTTAACGTTTTGTTTAATTACATATGTACAACGGAACGTCATTTGTCATCGCTTACTCTGTGATCATCGATTCGCGCCAGTATTATTGTCACTCACACTCTAGTATATACGCAGTAATCAATGGGTGCGTTTGGCAGAAAAAAGCGCTAGCAAGCGCTTATAAGCGCTAAAATAGTTTTCGGCCAGGACACGATTGCTACTTCAGTAGCGCTGACACAATCCGCCATTTTGCTTATTTAATTTGTTTGTTTTGAAGTAGAGTTTATAAGTTGTTTTGTGCAATATTAATTTTAAGTAATATAATGACATGAATAAACATATACATGCTATTAAAAACTCATGATTGGTAAGTTTTTAATATGAATACTTTACAAACATATATTTAAATTAGGTTAGATTCCACGGTTAAAACTAACATCGTGTCCTGGAGGAAAATAGCTACTTACGATTTGACAGCGCTTACCGCTTACGATCGCCATTTTGCTTACAAGCGCTTGCTAGCGCTTTTTTCTGCCAAACGCACCCTATGATTAATTGTTATTTATTTCCTTCTGTTGTTTGACCTCGGTATTTTTCTACGGACTGATTTTTTCACATCTTGGATAATTGTGAGAAACATCATGCAAACACAACAAAGACAACTAGGTGTGCGATTTGTAATTAATACATATATGCATTGATAAACTTCGCCACCATCTCGTTTTTGAGCTTGATACAAGAGTAATTTCTAAGATCTGCGAGTGGAATTCTTCAATAATAGTACGTATTTACATACCCACTTATTTTATTACACTAACATAATACATCATCATAATACAACTCTAATTCTTATTGTAGATCACCGAAGAAGATTACGTATGCCTGTCAGCAATTGGCAATACAGCATGTCAACTCCGGGTTACCTAATGAACCTCATCTTCCCGTGGCCACAAGCATGTTTGCATACTTTGTGGAAGTTCTCTGAGGACTCGTAAATGTGATGTGGTTGTGAGAGAGGAATCCATCTCAGTTGCAACAAGCAATACATGTTGAGCTTGAAAATAGAATTGCCCCACGGCAGGTAATAATTACCTTTTTTATTTTGTACTTTTTTTTTGTTTTGTCTTGGTATCAATGTTATAGTGAATTTATCACTGCAATTATATATTGTTTGTAAAAGTGTTTCTGTTTGCTCGGGTTTAATAATAATTAGCCAAAACATTTATAATATTAAAACAAAGCTGTATGGTTGTTTCAGGCAACTTCAACAGACCATGTTTGTCATCCCTGTTGGCTGAGACTTAAGAGAGTTGCAACACGCAATATGCAGCAGACAGAGCCAGAGCTGGAGCAGGAGCCAGAGCCTCAACCCCAAGAACCTCAAAGCCCACCAAATACCGACCAGCAAGATGACATACCTCGGGTGATTAGTTTGCCGCAGTATAGACGAGCGGCAAACACTGCAGCACATTGTATTTTTTCTGGTTGCCAGAACACAGATTTGCATAGAATTTCTGACCCTCTAAGAGCAACAACTCTTAGCAAACACAAATATTACTTGCCTATAAATGCTCGTATTTGTGTAGAGCATACATTTAGTACTGATTGGGGTATGTTGTTCAATTCTCAAAATAGTTTGAGAACATTTACGGCTGAACAAGTGGAACATGCTCTTTCTTTTATAATTGCTTTCAACACATTTCTTGATTTCTCGAATATGGAAAGTGTTGAAAGAATTGATGAGCATTTGTTTCATTATTGGCTCGGAATGAATAAACAACAATTTGAACTTTTACTATATGAAACACCCCGTCTTGTAGAAACAAATAGAGGCATTTTAAGTTTAGGTGCTCTTCTAATGAAGATGAGAACTGGTGAATCAGATGATCGGTTATCACAGTTATGAATGGTTCCAAGGCGAACATTAGAAAGGTTACTGGACAAGGTTAGGGAAATATTGGTACAAGATTTTGTGCCTAGAAATCTGGGAAATTGAACACATATCACGTGAGCAATTATTGCAACACAATTTAATGATTCCAAATGCAATTTATAATCAAAATAATGAAAATGCGATAGTTATATGTGATGGGACATATATTTTTATAAACAAAAGTTCCAATATGTTCCAAAAGGACACATATTCCTTACATAAATACAAAAACTAGACAATGCTTTGGCCCATACAAAGCTACCACAACTGATGCAGATATAATAAAGTCTCTTTTCAGAGATGAAAACTCTCGTCTCAGACAATACTTTCAAAATAACGATGTTTTTATTCTAGACAGGGGATTTAGAGATTCAGTTAGTTTGTTAGAGGCTTGCAGCTACAGAACATATATGCCAGAATCCTTACTTGAGGGTAAACATCAGCTCACCACTGAGCAAGCTAACAGGAGTCGTTGTGTGACCATATGCCGATGGGTGGTGGAAATTGTAAACGGGTACTACAAACGAGATTTTAAAATATTTCGGCAAGATTTTTTTAATAAAACTGTTCCACATATGATGCAAATGTTTTCCATAGCTGCAAGCATTTTAAATAAATTCGATATTCGATTAAAAAACAGGAATGATGCTCAGCAAATCATAAATGTGATTAGAGAGCGATTTCCACTAAATAATAATTTATCTGATTTTATAAATAGTATGAATATGAATAGACGAACATCTGATTTTACTAGTATTACAGCTCATTCCAATACTAATATTATATTCCCCCATCTAGAATATAGTGAAGTTATATTATTTGCCCTAGGAACATATCAAATTCAACAGTCAAGGTCCTATTATAGTGAACATGTCAGGTTTCACGGAGGGTATAGAATTGAAATAAGCAGAGAAAACATTAATGTAACAGAGTATTGTTTGAGAGGAAGTGGAAATAATTCACTTATAAGAGAATATTAATATATAAACATAATATACATTTCGAGAAAAGTATATTATGTTTATATATTAATTGAAAATAATTTGTCTGGAAGGGAAGCTATAATAGAGTATTGCTGCAATTGTTTAGTTGGTAGAAGAACAGTTGGGTGCTGTGCACATGTTATGACGCTTGTGTGGTATCTTGGGTGGCAGCATTCCTTGATGCTGTAGTTGTAAGAGAGGATGATTAATAAAAAGTAATTTTCTCTTTTTTTATAGAAATAAGGTGACAAACGAGCACACAGTCCACCTGATGGTAAGTGGATGCTGTGGCCCATAGACATCTACATTTATCTTCTATTGAAAATCAAAATGTTGATGTGTTACCAGCCCTGAGGACTGAGATAGAATGCCTTGTTACCATTAAAAAGGGTCTCCGGTTCTCTATACTCACCATTCGAAACAGCATGCTGCTATTTTAGTTTGGTTTCTATCATAGGCATAGCATCGATATTAAGTTGATCCACCTGCATCTTTTTTATATGATATATTACCATGAAGTGACGATATTGAAAATACAGAATGATGATTATAACCTTAATGCGTATTAATATTATTATATTAATGATGATTTTGGCATAGTTGCTACACTTGTGGCAACCAAATTTTTTTGTGGTATTCTATAGGAAGATACCGCTGCCCATCTCCTGATATTTTTATTTTACTCTGTGGACTTTTACAACACGATATGGGACGGGGTGGCAATTCACGAAAGGCCTGTGTAATATTTTACATTATATATTTAGTTTAGGAGGCCTATATTGAGCAGTGGACTGTCGCAATGATGTTTAATAATGATCAATTAAAATTGTAATGTTGTTTATTTTACCTATTTCAATTTTACTGTGTGCTTCTATTTTCTGTTATATATTATATTATATGTGTAATTTATAAATAAACACCGAGCAAAGTTGAATTTAATGCTCTGGCACCCTTTTTTATCTCTTTTAATTCACAATCTCCTTCTGATTTATAATTATATAAATGGGTAAGTATCTCTAGACATTATATTTTAATGATGTTTGGAATTTATACTTGCTAATAAATGAATACTTTAATAAACAAAGGGCCCACACTGCACCTATCTACTGTGTTATTTTTAAGAAAGGACTTATAAAATGCCGACGATTTTTAGAATAATAAATGCAGTGATATTATACATGATGTTTGGGATTTATAGGACAGATGTAGGGTGCGCTTTGAGAGATGCCCTATTATTGTGTGATAAATAGTTGTTGTATGGTTCCACCACATATTTTTGTTTAGCAAACACTGCAACGAGCTTTAAGTCGCATGTATGAAGTTATATTATTTGCACTAGGACCATATGGATTCAACAGGAAAGGTCCTATTATAGTGAACATGTCAGGTTTCACAGAGGGTATCGAATCGAAGGACAGTTGGGTGATGTGCACATGTTATGACGCTTGTGTGGTACCTTGGGTGGGCCAGGCATCAGCCGACAATATCGCCAGTGCCAACGTCACTCCTTGATATTTAGTAGTTTTGTCTAGCCTACTTGTTTCATTAAAGTACTCCTAAATTATAAATTCTACCATTACACTTAATTTATTCCCATAACCTACCATTACTCGATTTTTCAATACATATGCAACTTTAGTATTGAAGACTGAAAGACAGTAGGTATCTAGCGACTAACTCTTCAGCTAGAATTAAAATGGCCAAACTACAAAAAAGCCTTGAAATCTTTTCGGAAAGACTTCGTGTGATAATAATTACGCCATCCTTGTTTTTTACACTACATACTGTGCAAGCTAGTGCAATACATGTAGTTTTTATTGAATTAATGGTCATAATTTGTTATCGAAACGGTCAACTTCACGAGATGGTTTGACAGACGGCCCTTTTTGATTTGACATCGAACTTTAGGGAGTATGGTGCACATACGTAGGGTGCGCTTTGAGAGATGTTCTATTATTGGGTAAATAATTATTTTAACTACACTATTACGCTACGTCGCAGTCGGATAAAGCGTCCAAGCTAGGATTTTCGTTAAAAATCGAAGTGTAACAATAAATTGCCTTAAAAAATAACAAGACTTCGTTTCGACAAGTGACAAAAACATAATTTATGAATCACGCTTTCTATAATATAGAAGAATATATGAAACGTTCATTTTCTGACTTGCTTGACATGTAAAAATAATGTAAATGTATTTTGAGTTGTAATTTTAATAATCTAATGTAATCTTATATCATTTGTATTGATTGTAATTTTGACATACCAATGTTATATTTTAATAAAATGGCCAATAAAAAAAAAGTAAAAGGTATTTGTTGATTCAGCCTTAAAAATATTGTTGACGTTATTATAAAAAATCGTGGCGATTTAGGTATTATTTTTAAACGTGATTGTGTTTGCAACATAAAAACAAACCAATCTAACTATAGTTTGTTTTACGACATGAAAAAAAAGTCAAGTCCAGCTCCTATAGAAATTTGGCCATCCTCCTTTCACAAGGACAAACATCCAGAACCGGAACAATTACTTGTAGGTCATACAAATACTTGTTCCGTGCGGGATTCGAACCCGCGACCCCCAAGCGCAGCCACTTATTGCCACTACGCCACGGAGCCGTCAAATAATATTTATTATATATACTTTTTAATAATATTTATTAACTGTTATTAAAAAGTTATGTAAAAGACAGCTGTAGAAGAAAAATTATCTATTGTTATAAAGAACTTTATGCATTTAACAACAAAAAGCATTAACTTATAACACATATAAAGATTAGAGTGATAACGACACCGCATAAGTACGTACTTATTCAAAGGATAAAACTATATTTTCAATTTTGATTTTATTATAAGAACTTTATTTTTATTCGGTGCTTGCGGACCGGCCCAAAGAAGATGTTGCATCTCTGGCTAACATTGTCAAGTTTCTTTTAGAACGAACTGACGTAACGCGCTTTTTGTTTATTTTAAAGGGATCAATTTGCAAAAGCTCAATATAATAAAAATATAAATTACTTCGCCACGTTCCGCTAACTAAATACAAATGATGTGTCTTACCTGGATTGAAGAGCACCTCCCACCCTCTCTCAATTGCATGCATTACTTCGTCACCACTAGTACCAGCACCACTACTTCCAACACCACTATTCCAGGTACGACACACCATCGACGACAATACGACACGTGTTTTGCCTTTACACGAGGCATCCTCAGGTGATGTAGACTCTACGGCGACTGACCGCTAAGGAAGCGGCGAGCCGAAACAGCTGCTATTTATACACGCCTACACAACCACTCCCCACCAAAGTAGCGAGTGACCGCGCCGTGCGATAACAACCTGCGACAAATTATCATTATTGTTATGATTAATATTTTTAAATATTATTATTGTTTTATTGATATTATTAAAGTTATTTATTGTTATTAATTTTAAAATTATTATTAAAGATTAGCCTTAAAGATGTTTAACAAAGGTGAATTAGAAACATTTGTTTGTATTTCACCTATGTTAAAACCAACTCATACCGACACGGTCATTCCCGCGTCATCGTGTCATCCATTGCAACATAAATTAGCCGCTTTTTATTTTTACATTTTACATATTACATTAACCGTCTGTTCCATTAAGTAAAGAAAATTATTTAAAAGAACTTAATATAATTTATCAAATTGCAGTCTCTAACGGTTTTTCAAAAAATCTTATTAATAATCTTATTAAAAAGAAACAAAAGCATGTTGTTCGCAAATCTTTGTACGCGGTTCGATCTCAAAGTGTCCGGCGATATGTGGGTAGTTTGACCTACTTAGGCTCCATATCGGAAAAAATAGCTAATACTCTTAGAAAAAACAGCGTTAACGTGGCATTTGAAACAAACAATTCGATTAGAAATATTTCTAATAATAAAGATAAGTTAAATATTAGTCAAAAATCGGGTGTTTATAAACTTGTTTCAAGTGGGTTAGACTGGTCGCAATTTCGGGACGCGCTATAAAGAGCATTTAGCCGCGTACAGAAATTACAATCCTGCTAAATTCCATTTTGCTAAATATCTCTTGAACACTGGACACAACCTAGTCAGCGACCATTCCTTTAAAGTCTTATATACTTGTAATAAGGGGCTGCGACTGTGTGTGCTGGAACAGTTGGAGATTTAAAAAAATATAATAATAATGATATCAATGCCCTGCTGAATGAACAAACAAATGGTTCTAATTCACCTTTGTTAAACATCTTTAAGGCTAATCTTTAATAATAATTTTAAAATTAATAATAATAACACTTCTAATCTTAACAGTGGTAGAGCCACGCGGCAGCTTTGCTGTTGCACGTATGGGCCGGCTCAAACCGGGGTGGTACTACGACCTCACAGAATACCGGCGTGAAGTGGAAGCTCTGCTTTTGCGTTTCGTCTGGTGAGTGAAGGTGGCCGGAGGCCCAAATCTCCCCCATCAACATGGTAGCGGAATTAAATGATAGACTACCCCAGGATGGTCGAGAATCCCTCGCTGAGCATCCACGACCACGTTTCTCCACTACTGAGCGTGGGTGCTCAGAATGCCCCGCGTATTCTGGGGGTGTGGGGGGGGGCAAAATTCCGCTCAAGAATACAACTGCTCGGGGCAACCGGAGCACCAAGCCCAAGGCGACCCCTGCCACGCTATCCGTGAATTTCTGCAATATCAGGGGACTTCACTCTAACCTAAACGCCGTCCACTACCATCTCGAGACGGCGAGGCCAGCTCCGATCTTTCTGACCGAAACGCAGGTGTCCGCTCCAGCTGATGTCTCGTATCTCTCCTACCCTAGGTACAAACTGGAACACTCCTTTGTACCTCGGGCTGGAGTTTGCGTTTACGTCAGAGAGGACATCTGTTTTGACGCCTCGGCAGTCTTGAAGGTTCGGACCTTTCCATTCTTTTGCTATGCGTAGACAGCGACGACCATCCGCGCGTCTACGGGTGCCTCTATAGATCCCACAGTTCTCACACGATCGAATGGCTACAGATTTGTTGCTACAGCAGATCCCCTCCGCAGAGATCGTGATCCTCGGCGACTTTAACGCCCATCATGCCGAATGGCTTGGTTCAGGTTTGACCAATCATGCGGGGAGATCTTTTCATGATTTTGCCTTGGCATATGATCTGACACAACTGGTTACTTCGCCTACGCGGATTCCAGATGTGGAGGATCATGCACCTTCCCTGTTGGACCTTCTGCTGACCTCTCACCCGGACGGATATCAGATTTCCGTCGACGCCCTTTAGGCTCCACGGACCATTGTCTTGTCCGGAGTGTGGTGCCACTCACGCTGAAATCGCAGTTGCATTCTGCATGCTGCCGCTGTGTTTGGCACTATAGGTCAGCCGATTGGGATGGGATGCGGTCTTTCTATGCATCCTACCTCTGGGGGCGGGTTTGCTTCTCACCGGACGATCCCAACGTTGTTGCGGATTTTGTCGCTGATGTGGTACTTCAGGGTATGGAACTTTTTATTCCTTCCTCTGTAGTGCCCATTGGAGGCAAATCTCAGCCATAGTTTGGTCGCTCCTGTAAAATAGCATCATGCTATAAGCAGGAGTGCTACCAAGCCTGGGCTGACTCATCAACGCCCCGGGATGTAAACATCGGCGCTCTAAAAAAGAAGTATAATTCCGCCTCTAGGTCCTTCAAAAGAGCCAAGGCAAAGTCAGACCACATAGGCAGAATTGGCGAGAAACTAGTTCGCCTTCCTTCTGGAAGTGCATTCCATTGCATTCCAGTGCATTCTGGTCTCTCGCCAAGGCTGTCCAGGGAAATTTCTGTCAGCCATCTCTTCCATCTCTGCACAGGGAGGACGACTCACTGGCCCATACCACAAAGGAGAATGCCGATCTGCTAGGCTCTTTCTTTGCGTCCAACTCGACCCTCGATGACGGGGGAAGTACGACGCCGACCATCCCGCGGTGTGAGTATTCCATGCCGGAAGTGCTGTTTACACAGCGCTCGGTTCGCAAGGCACTCCTCTCCCTGGACATCCACAAGTCGAGTGGGCCTGACGGAATCCCCCCAATTGTGCTGAGGACGAGTGCTTCAGAGTTGGCACCGGTTTTAACGCGTCTTTTCTGGTACTCCTACTCCCTAGGCGTAGTCCCGAAATCATGGAAGACTGCTTTCGTCCACCCGATCCCTAAAAAAGGCGACTGCTCAGACCCGTCCAACTACCGGCCTATGGCTATAACCTCCTTGTTCTCCAAAACAATGGAGTCTATTGTTAACTGCCAGCTCATGAGGTATCTTGAGGATCACCAGCTGATTAGTGATCTTCAATACGGTTTTCGCTGTGGTCGATCAGCTGGTGATCTTCTGGTCTACCTAACTCACAGATGGGCGGAGGCAGTAGAGTCCAAGACCGAATGCTTTCCGATCGGCTCGATTCACTGGTGCTGCGAAGAGATGTTGCATCTCTTTGCATTTTCTTTCGCATATACCATAGGGAGTGCTTTGAGAAATTGTTCGGATTAATCCCAGCCGCCAAATTTCGTGAACGCACTACACGGCAAACGTCCCGATACCATTCACACCATCTGGATGCTTGGCGGTCCACCACTGTACGTTTCAAAAGGAGTTTTCTTCCGTGTACGACCTCTTTGTGGAATAGTATACCACCGGAAATTTTTCCGGACCGATACGACCTGGGGACCTTCAAGAAAAGAGCTTACTCTTTTCTAAAGGGCCGGCAACGCACCTGCAATTCCCCTGGTGTTGCGGTTGATCATGGGCGGCAGTAGTCACTTAACATCAGATGAGTCGCATGCTCGTTTGCCCCCTCTTCTATATAAAAAATAACTATAATGATATCAATAAAACAATAATAAAAAATAATATTTAAAAATATTAATCATAACAATAATGATAATTAGTCGCAGGTTGTTAACTCACGGCGCGGTCACTCGCTACTTTGGTGGTGAGTGGTTGTGTCGGCGTGTATAAATAGCAGCTTTTTCGGCTCGCCGCTAACTTAGCGGTCAGCCGCCGTAGAGTCTACATCACCTGAGGATACCCCGTGTAGAGGCGAAACACGTGTCGTATTATCGTCGATGGTGTGTCTTAACTGGAATGGTGGTGTTGGCAGTAGTAGTTCTGGGACTAGTGGTGAAGGAGTTAGTGCATGCAATTGAGGGAAGGCGGGAGGTGCTCTTCAAACCATGTAAGACACATCATTGTATTTAGTTAGCAGAAGGTTGCGCAGTAGTTTATATTTTTATTATAATGGATTTCCGCAAAGTAACGCCTGATTCTATCAATTATCAAAGCTCAATATGGTGATTATATTGGTTCAAATATTTTTTAAATATGTAACTGTTATTAAATGAATTGCTCCGTTACTTACCATAAATTGAATTATAAAATATAGCACACTTTTCGCGATGTACCGTATGATTTTACGATGTTTATAGGAACCACAGACAATTTTATTTAAGAAGCAAAAAACAAAACATATATACGACATATATAAGTGTGAATAATATCAATATTTAAATATTGTTATCACATCTACAATTAGACTTACAATTATTATAAATTGAGTTTTAGTAAGTTATGCCTTTTGACACTCGGCTCATATCTGAGGTAATTGTCCGTTTTTCTCAATCGATTTGGCACAGACTATAATGTTACTAACTGCGTAGATATCGCTTTTTAATCTGACGGTTAATTTTTATTCACAAACGAATTAAATTTTGATAAGTATATTAGATATCGTTCAAAACTTACGTCCATAAGATGATTTTGATTACATTGGTCACTTACACCAATCCAATCTTACTTCAATTTCACACTTACTGTAAACATTAAAAATTACGGCTTTCAATCAAGTAGGGCTTAGTTGAGTTTTTACTTTTTTTCTCTCCACTTTTCGTTTACTGGTACTAGGCAACCACTCTCAGACTTTGACTGACTGACTTTTGTTTCAAAGTAAGTATTTATTCATAAGAGATTTCAATATCATTATTTATGATCTATAGGTATTTATACCTTATTACAAGCATTTTTGAATAAGTAATAAAACTGATCTTTAATTTTAAAGTTAAAGTACTTATGTAGAGTAGGCATTTGAATAAACGGCATGGCCCTAGTTCTTTGCTTCTTCGTGTTATTCGTTAGTAAAAACAAAACGCACTCTCTTTTTGTTTATGGTTCGCGTCTCTCTCGCAAGTTGCGAAGTAAGTGTCTTGTAATTTTTGGGTCTCCTGATCCTTTATTTTAATGGCTGCCGTATTTCGCAGTTGAATGTGCAGTTAAATCAAACATGAGTGATTATTCTTCTATGGCTACGCTTCAGAATAATAGCCAAACGGCAGGATTTGCGGCTGCTGTACAACGTGCTAGCTTGGTGAGTAGACCGACATCTGCATAATCGTTCTTTTGACATCATCGCATTGTATTTTCAACAGACAAAAATGTTATTCTTACCTTCATCAAAACTTAATTTCACATGATAATCTACCCTCTTTTTAATTACAAATGTCTATCCGACGTCATTCTTCCGACCAGTACGTTTATCTAACCTACTTTTTATTTGGCGTTTGGACGTTAAAAACTATACCTTACAACCTTACAACGTAATTACTTCGTGAGCATACTTCTTATTGTTTTAATTATATTCATAGATTGCGGCTAAAATTGGTGGAGGTGGAAGCAAGAGGCCTCTCGAAGACGGATCCGAACCGAGTGCAAAAAAATTGGCGCCAGTGGATTCAGGATTTCCTCAACAGCAACAATCAATGAGGTTTGTTAAAATACAAGTTCTATTATAACAATATTATTCGTATATTGAGTTTTAAAATTAATTACATACTTGGTAAATGATTAAATATCTATTTTGTTGTATTTCATAGTAGGTACTATTAAATTCTATAGTTTTTTTGGGTAAAAGCAAATAGCCGATTTTTTTATATTAATGCACTGAAACTCAAGAATTAATTTTTTACATTTAACATTGCCATTGGTGGACTAAAGGAGATGCTTTTACGATTAGTACTCCAATGTGTACTCGCATATAGTAAAAAAGAAGCTGTGGGTCGGTGAGCACTATTGAGAGATACATATTGAAATCAAATAATTAGTAGAAAGGAATTATGAAAATTACCATCAGTCATTTTGTGTAAAAGCTCAATTATTTTTCCCAATCACATTTTCACCTAAGTACCACCAATAACATAAGTATGAAGGTGGCCATAATCTCATAGTCTGCTTGAAACCATTTTTTTTATGTACATAATGTTTATAATACTATTAATAATCTTAGAGTAACAAAATAAAAATGTTCATTGTAAATTAATGTCATACAAAATTTAATTTTAAAAAATTCTATTGCTTCTAAAAAATTGTCATTAAATTATCAAATATTATAAGGGATCTGTGTCTCTGACACTGTATTCTAGTTGTGAAAGTGTAATATCTGGTATGGATAGGAGAGGACTATTGAGTTTAGTATAGCGCTCTATGTTAATATGTATACTTGTGGCAACATAACATGTGTTATTATTTTGTACAGTGCAACAGCGGCAGTGGCAGCAGTTGCGGCGGCAGCAGCAGCCCGTATTTCTTCAAATCCGAGTGTTCCACCAGCACCTCCAGCTGGTGGCCCGCCTAACCTTATGCAAGATCAGCAAATCAATGATTACATCCGTGTGCCTGACAAGATGGTTGGATTAAGTAGGTTTATGCTGTAACATAATATTAATCATACAAATAAAAATAAACTTTGTTATATACATGTAATAATTTAAGTTATAAGTGCTGATTTACCACTCCGCAGTGAAGGAAAACATCATGAGGAAACCTGCATGTCTGAGAAATAAAAAAATATTACCATTAAAGTTCAGCTTTAATGGTGTATGATATATTTCTCTAAGTGTTTGTTCAAATAAAACAGCAGAATGTAGGTACTGCATTTAATGTAATGGTAGAAGTCCGGAAACTTTTCTGTAATATTGGACATGAGTATTGCCATTTCAGATAAAGGGTATGTGACAGTGTGTGGTTGTCGATTTTCAAATAAAACTTTAATATTGTTTTAACCTAATATATTGACAGAGTTTCTGCTTAAGGCAACTATGTAACTTATAATGAATCTAGTCGGCGTCCTGCAATGAAAGAAAGTCTCCATCATTTATAAAATTTATATTTACTATGCTTTGTGAGCGAGCGATGGATGCATATAATTTTTAGAAAAATCGTAGAAATTATTGCACTCCGGGTTGAGAGATTAACCATTATTACAGGAGTCTCCTGGGCAATCTGGGAGGGCTGAAAACCCTAGCTGGAACCCTCATTTTTAATGATTTCTAGATTCATTTCATATGTTGGAATTTTTTATTTGTAGCTATTGGTTGGTACTGAATGTTCTATTTATTTACAAAAAAGCATTAACATGTAATCAATTTAGTCATAGGTCGTGGTGGAGAGCAAATCACGCGTCTTCAAGCGGAGTCTGGCTGCAAGATCCAAATGGCCCCAGATTCTGGTGGCCAACCTGACCGTCTGTGTACACTTACAGGTTCTAGAGAAGCCATCGCTCGTGCAAAGTAAGTATGAATTTGTGTTACATCAATATATTTTTGTCAAACTGTGATAAGTTATTGCTAAATGGATGGTCCTGAATTGGTAATTGTATTTAGAGTATACATATAATATGGAATTAATTTTACAACATTGCTTTTTCCCATCATTAATATATTCTTTTTTAGTGTTGTAGTTACAATAATGGTTGTGTTGTGATGATTAATAATTTAAATTGATTTAAACAGAGACCTGGTGAACCAGATTGTGAACCATCGCGGCCGAGAGAATGCTCCTCAGTATCCTGATAACCAAGGCCCCGGCGGCAACGGCGGTGGTGGTGGTGGCGGTGGTCCGCCCATGCCTAGACCCGGCGGCGGACTTGCTATTACGGTATGCATTTTATAGGATTCTGCTGTGGTGCCAGAAATCTGTACAATTTATAAAATTAGTAAAAATTTTGGAATATGTTTTTAGTCACAATTTTAGGATGAGAAAATTATGGTAATGTATATTATCTATTTTGGAATCTTTCTTTAATGAGCCACACTACAGCTATGTTATGGTTGTAGTGTGAATGGGTTGGCTTGATCGGGGAAGGTTTATACTCTCACAAAATACCCATGTTAAAGCCAACTTAAAGCTGCTATGTTTCGTACAGTGAGTTTATTATATATGGAGACCATTTTTATTGGAAGTCCATCTTAATTCTCCAGGGTGACAACACATCTGAATTTTGATTCTTAATCTATATACATATAAATGAAATTGGAATGCCTATTTGTATTATAGAAATAATTGGCTTCTATTAAGCTCTGGGGGTTATTAGAATTCTATTAAGACTGACTCTCTGACTGCCTCTGTCCTGGCCAATTTTTAGAAAGGCCGAGAAGATTGCAATGAAACTTTCATTAACATATAGAAAGCAATGGCAGCAGTCATCTATGATTTTTCCAATATTATATAGCTTTCATTAAAAAAAGTCAATTGTCTTTGATTATACCCAAAGACATATAAGTATGTAGTAGTAATAGACCGGACATCAGCAACAAATTGCGTCTGTAACTTTTGTCCTATAGGATGTATCTCCGATTTTTGTCATTTAATCTGAGTGACATCACCAAGGTAATGCCGTTTAAAAAAAAATATTTCTAAAGACAATATGCCTGATTGTGCTTTAAAGTATAAATATAAGCAAGTCACAATATGGAGCAAAAAATGAACATGATTTCAGTTTATTATCCTAAGAATAATGTATATTTAACAAATAATCTTTAAATTTTGTTATTTCTGGTAGATTGTTCTGGAAGAAAGAAAAATTATTGTAATAAGTGCCCTCTGCTATCCAGTAACACCACTATTTATTTACAAATATGTTAGTAATTGACGACGTGACTAAAACCGGCTTTTACCTTATATTTAGAAGCGTCACCTAATGGGATTTTTTTTCAAATTTTTTTTATTATGTGCGAGCAGCTATGCAGGGCTAGGGAAAGAGACCAGCATCACTGCGATCTATAAGATCTATAGTGATCGCTGCTATAGCTATAGTTCACAGCTAAGCCTTATGTCTTCAATGAGTAGAAAGAGTTGCTTAGCCGTCAGCAATTTCACTTCATCTGGGCAGAACCTACCTAATGGGAAAATACTAAATGGGAAATAGCTAAAATGTTTTCCAAATAAATATTCAGCGTAGTATTGTTATTTTTCGCTAGAGTGCTTAACACACGCGCGTGCTCACAGTTTTTGTATGCAAATTTTTCAAATGTCCGCTCTATAGTTTAAATCTCTTTGATTATACCAAATCTTAATGATGCCAAATAAATAGATCCCACCCAGGCGAAGCTGGGGTGGTTGCTAAGTTTTATCTAAATATGAATAAAAATGATGTAGATATCTACAGCATCCATTCACTATCAAATTCAAATTCTTTCATTTGCCAGAATGTAAGGTGTACAATAAAGTATAATCTTTCTCATGGCCCATTTACATACTACCACTACATAATTATGGTGAACAGTTATTCTATTGGTATATAATATTTAGCATTTTTTTTAAAACAAGAGGAACTCGGTTGTTATAATTTCAATTCAAAAATATCAGATTCTGTAATAATTGTACTTAATTGTTAATGTCCATACTTCCATGTTTATTCACCATACATTAATTATTAGTTGTATACCAATATTAATGATGACTGATTTATTTTTCAAAATAAGACAAAAATTCATTGTGGTTGTAAACACATTTGTTTTAACCAATATGTCAACTATTTTTTAAACACTGTTAAAGGTAAGTCTTTAAAGGGGATGGGTAATTTGTTATATACCTTTATTGCATAAGAGTTCCTTATACACAATTTGAGCTTGCATTGCGGTAAATAGAGCTTATGTTTATATCTCAGGGCTACATTACATATAGTTACATCAATAAGATTTTCAAAGTGTTCGGAATGTTGTTTTACAAATAGGCATAATTCTTTAATGTACAAGCATATTAATGTAAAGATATGGTACTTTTTAAACCAGGCTCCATATATTACATGCACACATTGGGCAGAAAAAAGCGCTAGGAAGCGGTTGTAAGCAAAATGGCGAAACTATACAGTTTTCGGTCAGGTCACGTTTGCTAACTTCAGTAGCGCTGACACATTCTGCCATTTTGCTTATTTTTTTTTGTTTGTTTTGAATTAGAGTTTATAAGTTGTTTCGTGCAATTAGTTTCAAGTAATATAATGACATGAATAAATGTATTATATATGTTATTAAAAATGCATGATTATAAGTTTTTAATATGAATACTTTACAAACACATATTTAAATTAGGTTAGGTTCCCCGGTTAAAGCTAACTTCGTGTCCCACAAGAAAATAGCTAACAGACAGCGCTCTTACGATCGTCATTTTGCTTACAAGCGCTTCCTAACGCTTTTTTCTGCCAAACGCAGCCATTTCTTTTGTACTAGAGTACAAAAGATATGTGTGCATGCAATCTTTTATTCTATTCTTTTACAATATATTAATACCTTAATTAATTCTGAAATTATTGATAGTAGGATTGGCCAATATGCACATTTTTGTAGCCAATTTTTAATAAAATGAATGTATTATTAATTTAAAGTATACTTACCAAAAATAAATTCCCAATGGACCCAAAAGGAACTTGCTTTCTGTTTTTTCTTCTAATCAAGCTTGGCAGCTTATCAAGAATAAACTTCATAGTATGCAATCATCCAGACTTTAATTGCTTGATATTGAAACAAAATGGTATGAGGAAACTTGCTGCACTATAACTCTTGGAAAGAAACTTGTAGGAAAACCTAGCCTATCTGTGTACTGTGAAACTGTGTAACATATTCAGACCACGTATTGCAAAATTGAAATATTAATGTATTTTTTTTTGCTCAATAGGATGAAATTATGCTTCCTGGCCCTAAAGTTGGGCTCATTATAGGAAAAAATGGCAAGACCATCAAACAACTTCAAGAACAATCCGGTGCTAAAATGGTTGTTATCCAAGATGGACCCAATACTGAGTATGTAAGTATGATTGAGAATCTGCATTTACAGCACTAATATAATATCATGTCATGCAACAATTATTTTTACTAATTTAAATCATTGTAGCAGTTATGTTTAGTTATAACCTATTCCAATTCCTAATTTTCAGTACATTGCAGATTGCAGAAAATATAAAGTAAAAATTAAATGAGACAATAAATTTGGTTTTTAATGTTTAGTATTCTAATATTACAAGATGGTGTGTAAACGACCATTTATTTTGACAAAGCAGTCAAAATTATAAAGATATCGAAATTAATTATTATCATTTACCACATAAATGATAATATTATATACAATGTGAAGGAAAACTTCGCGAGTAAACATACATGTCTAACAAATAAATAAAAAAGTTCAAAGACAGTCAGAAGTCTACGAACACGCATTCGGACAGTGCGGCGCAATTTTCCTATTCCTAAAAATAGAAAGATAAAATAGGAGCAGTAGTAGTAACTTAGTAACGTAGTAATAGGCTGTAACTTTTATTATTATTATTATTTCCCGTGCAGTGGAGAATCCACTAAGCCATATCGCTCCTTGCGTGTCGTAAGATGCGAGAGGGGGAAGGAAGAGATGATAGTAGCATAATCTTGATAACAACTTATAAATAATGAAAACTGTGGTTGCGAATTCGCCTCCCAATAGTGCCAATTATGGCAAATATTCACCTTTTGTTTCATCCATCCACCCATCCATTTCAGCCTATTTAAATAAACTGCTGAACATAGGGCGTACATACCTTACATAGATTACCTTATGAGGGATGATGTAAAATTTCATAGTTGCAACGCTTGGCAAGTGGATGGGAAACCACATTTACTTATTATTTGTAAGTTGTTATCAGGATGATGCTACTGTCATGTCCCATTTCATTCTCCCTCTGTTGCCGCTTAAGACTCCCTCAGGACGATATGTTGTAGTGGATATTCTTACACCGCCACTATATGGTAACTTTGATTAAACTTCATTTTATTGTAAATTTCTGAAACTAAGTAAAGTCTTTATCCTCCAAATATCCTCCAAATAACTTTATTACAGATAAGTTTGTACGTGGTAGAGCCATGCTGCAGTTATATTAGAAGTATAGTTGTAGCTCGAATCGGTCGGCTCGACCGGGGAGGGACCACGCTCTCACAGAATACCAGCGTGAAATTTTCGTAATTGAGGATTGATGTAGATGACTATGGGCCACAGAAACCACTTACCATCAGGTGGACTGTGTGCTCGTTTGTCACCCTATCCTATAAAAAAAACCATATATTTGAAATTATTAGATTACCAGATTACCATATATTTGAAATTATTAGATATGACACGCGACATGAAAGTAGTTATTGTGAGATAACAATAATAGTTAGACATATGGTATTGCAGACTTTTATGTAGATATTGATGTCTCCCATAAAACTGTAGCACATCACTTTGCTCTATTGTCAATAGTTTCCGCAGCGTACGCGATTAAAGGTTTTTTTTCACACCTTGGGTTACATTAACGAAGTTTTCATACGGATCCCTAAATTTTTTGAAAACGTTCTATCGCCTATGTTCATCAGGAATAATGTAGGATTCTAATGGTGAAAGAATTTTTCAAATCGGTTCAGTAGTTTCAGAGCCTATTCAATTCAAACAAACAAACAAATCTTTTCTCTTTATAATATTAGTGTAGATTACCATATATTTGAAATTATTAGATTATTACATATATTTAATGATGTTTTTTTGTGTATATTTAAAACTTGAAAGATTAATTGCTTTCTCTATGTAGGAGAAACCATTGCGCATCTCAGGCGATCCATCAAAGGTAGAGCACGCAAAGCAGTTAGTATATGAACTGCTGGCAGACAAGGATATGCAGCAGGGTGGTCCTAGACCGCAATATGAAGATGGTTATTCCCAAGATCAGGGCAATGGAATTGGTACCAATTCTACTGAGGTAACTATGATGGGATTTTATTACAATAAAATAATTCACTAGAGATTTTAAGTTCATCTTTAAGAGGGAATACAACCTCAAATGTCTTAGCAAGATCCTCCGTTATACCGAAAATATTGCAGCATTAATTTTGAAATAAATATATGATAAAGTTGAGGATTAATGTTAAGTACTATGTTAGACGAAAACATAATTCTGTAAAATTTGAACCGGCGGCAGGAAACAAGCTTCATGACGCCGATAGTTTAGGTAATTACTTTTTACAGTAAAAATAATGGTAATTTTAAAAAATAAAAAACATAAGCCCTGCTTTATAGTTAGTTCAGTTAGCATGCAAAGTTTCATGATCTTATGTAAAGTATTTTATGAATAACAGCGGTTTATTGTTCAGTTTGGAGGTAACTGGATTTTTTCTATCGAGAAAATTTTACGGAATCATGTTTTCGTCAAACATAGTACTTAACATTAATCCTCAACTTTACCATATGTTTAATACAAAATTAATGCTGCAATATTTTCGGTATAACGGAGGATCTTGCTAAGCCATTTGAGGTTGTATTTCTCCGGTTTATAATGGGTGTACATTAAATACTAACAATGTTGTAAAATTAGCTATTAACAAATTAGTAATAAGTTATTGAATATGCTACTATAAATGACGAAATATAACTAGTGTTATTTCAAAATATTTATCATACACCTAGCATGTACAAGTAATGCTATATCTATATTGCTTTAACATAAATAAACAAAAAATATTACTATTTAAATATATATTTAAAGCAACATTTTTAAATGAATACAAAATGTTTACACAGATTTCTAAAACCAGGCGCATTTTCCTATATCTCATCAGGTGCTTGTACCAAAAGTAGCAGTGGGTGTCGTGATAGGTAGAGGTGGTGACATGATCAAGAAAATCCAGGCCGAAACTGGCTGCAGAGTGCAGTTTCACCAGGAAAGGGATGATGGCCCAGGAGATAAAAGGTATAATGAATATACATTGTTCTTATTCTGTTACCTAAAATATATAATATTAGATGGTGTTTAAAAACTTGAAATTTCTTAGATGCTACCTGCAAGGCAAACCTCATCAAGTGGACCAGGCGAGGCAAATGATCGAAGATCTCATTGCCAGTGTTAATGTAAGTATCATCACTATTCACAGATTTTATTTATAGAAAATATAAACAGCCTTTTAAAGAAACATTTTTTTAAATAACAAGACTGTCTTGTTATTTAGTGATATATAAAGATGTTTAGTAAAGGTTCTAATTGAATTGAAATGAAAAACAAGGTAATAAGTATAATATAGTTAATACTAGCTGTACCCCGCGGTTTCACCCGCGTATATCACGCGTCTCTGCCGCGTGACATGATATGACACCTCGCTCATTTATTTCAATCATTTTAGCTAAAAAATTAGCAAAATTAATGGAGTATCTATCGGCATATACACGTTATACAGAAAATTTAAATTTTATCCACTCATATCACACCTTGGGTTACATTAACGAAGTTTTCATACGGATCCCTAAATTTTTTGAAAACGTTCTATCGCCTATGTTCATCAGGAATAATGTAGGATTCTAATGGTGAAAGAATTTTTCAAATCGGTTCAGTAGTTTCAGAGCCTATTCAATTCAAACAAACAAACAAACAAACAAATCTTTCCTCTTTATAATATTATAGTTAATATGATATATTTTTGTACTATATCAATGAACACATAGAAGATACATATAGACAAAATATGTCATATTAACTTAATTTCTTCATTCTATTTAAAAATGAATGAAACTTAATATGTTACTTTGCTTGTTAGTCTCTTTTATTCAGGATATAAAAAAGTTCCAAAAATATATATTAAATTTAGGCCGAAAACTAAATGAAAAGCATATGTTTACCTGTAAATGAGCAAAACACTATTTTCGTTACAAAAATACATCATACAACAATAAATTTCGATGATATAAAAATAAAACAAACTCCAATGTAATGAAAGCCTTTCCATTCGATTAGAAACCTGCAATATTTTGGTATTTTTAAGACTTAAGAAAATTCGTGTTATCTCTATGGCGTACATTACGCGCTCATGCAGGCGTCAATCACTACATTACACGGTAGGTTCTTCGTCAAACACAACCGTGATTGTTGTAAAACTGACAGCCTGCATGAGCGTGTAATGTACGACATAGAGATAACCGGAATTTTCTTACGTCTATAGTTATAAATATAGCAATATTACTAAAAATAAGAAACAAATAAATAACTAATTTTGAAAATGGTGCATATTCTAAAAATTAAGTCAAAACTTAGCTAATACCAAATAGGCTTTTGGCAATTAGAATAGACAGACTAAATATACAGGGTTATTTAGCAATAACCAGCCAAACTTGCAGAGAAGGTTCAGCATTAGCAATATAGGCAATAACTAAGATAAATCAATTTAAAAAATCAAAACACTCTGTCCTTTTTATTTTTTAAATTCAAAATGCGTGGTAATGCATTATTTTAACTGATTTTACTGCGCACACATGCATTCGTAAGAATCGATCGGTAGGCAAAAACGTTGTTGCCCATAAATCACATTCAATTTGGGATAATTTCAAATAAAAGTAGAACCTTATTTACTCGTATTTTCAAAAACTGCAGTAACGATATATCAGTATTTATATATTTGAACTTACGTTTAAATGGGCTACTCTTGGGAAAATAACCCTGTATAGTAATAGGTGTAATTATTAAAATAAAATAAGTGCACTATTGTCATGGGACAATGTGAACTTATTGCTACAACAGCGTCGAGAGCAGGACGCGCGCGGAGGGCGCATGCGTGGTGGTGGTGGTGGCGGCGGCGGTGGCGGCCCGCCACGCAACGGCGACCGCGAGCGTGACTACCAGTGGCAAGAGCAGCAGCCAGAGGTGCGCGTCTCCTTCACTGTCTCCAACGTCAAGTGCGGACTCATCATCGGCAGGGGTATGTAACCTCTTCTTTAAATTATTATTTTATTTGGTTAAATTTTTATACCTGTATAGATTGACAATTGCTCGGTAATCTTTTAGTTGTTGTCCGATCGGTAATCTTTGAATTGTTATCAGGAAGATGTTATAACCCCACTTTTGTTTCATTTCCCTCTGTCGCTTAGTAGTAGTTAGTTCCGGGTAGTAGATTCTTTTACGCCGGTAATACACAGCGACATATTTAATACAATACTAATTGACGTTACTATTTATTACCGACTCTATATCATAATGTCCCTTTAAGTACAGCCGGATTAAAAAAATAGTATCATAGTTTTCTGAAATACTATTCTATGATTAGCAGACATAATTTTAGAAGTAGCTTTGTAGCTTCTTCATATTTCTGTATAGATTGCTTTGTTAGTTAATTTAAACTTTTCAGGATACTTTGAAGTTTAGTAATATTTTTAAGGATTTGGACAATAACAAATCATACATATAACATTAACATTATACTTGATTTGTTTAAGAAACCTAAGAATTATGAGAGAACAGAAGAATATACATAGACCAATAATTAAAAACTTTTATTTTTAATTATTGGTCTATGTATATTCTTTTGTTAAATGTGACAAAATATCTGTAGTGAATTTATTTTGTCTGTTATCTTATTTTTACATAATAAATTGTTGATTGTGAAAATGTTTTCCACCTCTGACCATGGACAAGAAACAGTTCATTCCCAGAAAATTTAATTTTTACTTAACTACATAGTTAGGGAAAACTTGGGTACTTAAAGAATATGATGGTTGTTAATAGATAGGTCATGGACCAAAAATTTCAAGAAATAAGAATATTTGGTCTTTGTATAATTTATGATATGATTGTTTTATCATTAACTAACGTAATATATACTTATTTATCTACTATTTATGCACACTTATATAGGTATAGTATGTTTAAATCAAAATGATGTTCACCAAATTTTGCCTGGAAGAGAACGCTGTTTAGCGATAAGCTCACTTAATTATACTTAAATTTATAAATTAAAGTTTGGTCTGTGTTATTGTAATATGTGGCATTAAACGGTATAAATAAATGAATTACTGCCTCGTGGTCTAGTGGTTGTAGTAGTGTGACTGCTGATCATGTTGGTCCTGCGCCTGATCTCTCTTCGGCCGTGTCGGTTTACCGTCCCATCGGATTATGAGAGTGAGGGAATAGAGAGTGCACCTGTGCGCATACAATTGGGCACTATAATCCAGTCCCGCGCCGATGGGTAGCCTCCGTTAAGGCAGACCGCCGTTGCCGAAATTCGACCTGGAGCACATTATTATTATGAAATAAATAAAATAAAGTTTTTATTATTACATAGAGACTCATATTTCTGTGGCTTAGGTGGTGAAGTGATCAAGCAGATAAACGCGCAGTCCGGCGCCCACTGCGAGCTGGACAGGCGCGCGCAGGCCAACGATCGGAACAACCGCACTTTCATCATCCGCGGCCACCCCGATGCAGTTGAACATTGCAAACGCATTATTATGGAAAAAGTTGGAATGGTGAGTTTATATACATATTATTGTGTACATGTCACAGTCCAATGAATTAACAACTTTTTTATTTCATGCAGTGTACTTCTATTTATAAAAAGATAGCTTTTGCTAGTGATCACAAGCTTTGGATGTGTCTATGTAAACCTCTTATAATACAGGAGAAAATTCTATTGTGGGGGTAACATATTTTAAATAAAAAAAATTGATGGTCTTTATTTTTTTTAAGGGATAAGATGTCTTGTGGTGTCACAGCCACTTTGACTTAAAGAGATAGAGAGAGCACGATACTTAACGGCATTTTAAAATTGAGTAGCGTTTGAGTATTTTTGGGCATAAGGATCATAGCAGCCACTGTGTCCGTTTGTAATCATTATCCAATACCTTTAAACAAGCAATTCTTGTATATATATAATCGGAATCTCTGAAACGGTTCTACCGAGTTTCATGAAATTTAGTTTCAGGGGCAATAAATCGATCTAACTTGGACTCATTTTTAGAAAATGTCGTTTTATCCATGTTTTAGACAATGAAAAACTGCTACAATATCAATAGAATACGAAAGTAAATTTTGCCAATGCCTACACAAATAAGGCTATAACAGCTTAAATGGGATCGCGGGCGGTGCTGAATTCATAGAACACCGGTTCGAGACCAAATATCTAAGGTCTGACTCTTTTTTCCTTCTTTTGTGAGAAAATATACCTATTAAAAC
This sequence comes from Parnassius apollo, assembly GCA_907164705.1. Lineage (NCBI taxonomy): Eukaryota > Metazoa > Arthropoda > Insecta > Lepidoptera > Papilionidae > Parnassius > Parnassius apollo. The sequence goes on from CAJQZP010001576.1 coordinate 5,619,040, forward strand.
AAGAAAAATAATGACCGAGAGAAGATCGAAAAATTTCATTCATAATTCATCAGTATGTAATTTGTATCTAAATATAATTTACAAAAAACACGATTTCTAAAAAAATACCGAGCAAAGCTCGGTCATCCAGGTACTTTATATTGATATATGTGTGCGTGTGTATTAATGCGTATATGTTGTGGCAGCCGGTGAACTTCGTGGCGGAGGGCAATGGAGGCGGCAACGGTGGCGCGGGTAACGCGGGAGCTGGTGCGGGCGGGGACATGTACGGGGGCGCGGCGCCGCCCGGCCCGCCCGCCTGGGGCTACAACCCGCACTGGCACCAGCCCGCGCAGCAGCAGCAACCTCAGGTTCTTTATTGTTTTATTTGTATACACTTATACTTCTTTTTCTATTCCGGAGAATCAAGGTATCCATCACTTTTTCTGGCACCAGGACATTACCAATTTGAAATGAGGTGATATATTTAACAGATTTCATAGCTGGCAAGTTAATTTGTAGATAAATGTAAGGAATCACGTTTCTTTACATAATATTAATTATATTTTGTATTAACTAAATAATAACCTCTCTCGCCCCCTTTACATCCATATACCCAAACATACATGCTTGTTGATTAATGGTATTTTTAATCTGGCCCATCTTCAATTTATAGCCAATTTGCTTACGTGGTGGAGATATGCTGCAACTATATTATGATTGTGATATGAATGGGTTGACTCGACATGAGTAAGACCACACTCTCACAGAATACCAGCTTAAAATAGCAGCTTAATGCTGCTGTGTTTCATATAGTGAGTGTAAAAACCGAAAACCCTTTTACTGGAAGCGAGGCATTCACCTCAATCCTCAGGGGTGACGACGCATCTGCATATTGATTCTTAATAGAAAATAAATGTAGATATCTATGAGTCATAGCATCCACTTACAATCAGGTGAACTGTGTTCTCGTTTGTCAGCCTTACGCCATAGGGAAATTGAAACAGGCGATGGACGGTAGCATTTTCCGTTCAATATTAAAGCTGCGGATGACAACCCGCTAGCCAAGTGTGTCAACTATGGCAAAATCCCGCCTATGAGGCAAGGTGGAGGCGTGTGTTCAGCGGTGGACTTGGACAATCTTAAATTAATCCATTATCGATGACAGCTTATAAAAGTCCACTGCTACGCATCGGCCCTCAGATTGTCTCATAGCGATGATTTCGCCATAGTTGACACACTTGGCTAGCGGGTTGTCATCCGCAGTTTTTAGTAATTTGAGTTATTATTAGGAAGATGCTGCTGCCTGTCTCCAGTTACAGTTTCTCTCTGTCACCTCTTACGACACCCATGAAACGATATGGAGGTGGTGGATATTCTTACACAGCCACTTCACATTTTAAATTAATGTCAGTTTCACAACAATATTGCTACATTAATAGATTAATGCACGTCTATTGTGGTTCCTATTTGAATCGACAGATATAATTTATCTCGTAATGTATCTATTCTATAACATAAAAATAATACAATAAATATATTCTATAGAATGTTATTGCTTTAACTGTCACAAGCATCATATTATGAAAAAAAAACTAGATTCGTTTTTTATCTGAAATAACCTTGTTTTATACAGCAACAAGTAAACATAAATCCAGTAACGGGTCAGCCTGACTACTCACGGCAATGGATCGACTACTATCGCTCACTGGGACTAATGCAAGAAGCTGAAGCTGTTGAACAACAAGCCAAGCAACAGCAGCAACAAGGTAAATACAACTAAAATAATTATTTAATCAACTGTAATTGTTGAATTCCATATTTTTGATGCATTAGGGTAGTCTAGTGTATGTGTGTGGTTTATTTCCTCACTAGTCGGTGTTCACAGTCACCAATGCCTATAGGCGATAACTTCAGAATGAAGATTGTGCATGGACAAACATCACAATATCGTATTGTATATTACAAAAATCTGCAGAGTTCATGTCGGGCCCCACACAATGTAGGGTTCCACAGTTGTCCATCACAATATATGAATTTTGAAGGGAGATTTCTTGCTACTAAAAGTATATTGAATGTATTCCCGGTATGACCAAAAATAGAATGATGGTAAATAGAGTTATAAGGAGTGGTATTTAAAACATTAAAATAACAGTTCGTTTTTGAAAATACAATAAACTACAAAAATAATAAAAATAATACAAAAAAAATACAATTTACATCAAATCAGTCGCATGCTAAGTCCGTCCAAAAATAGTCTTAGTTCCCTATCTATCTGTCAGTTCCTGGTAGTGACCTAAGACATACATGACCATAACAAACTTACCCGTAAACCACCACCATCTTGAGGGTCACTCGCATATACGAGTAGTACCACAAATGAAACTGTAAGCCTGTAATAATTACTAACTAAAACACAAGCTAAGAAAATTTACGGAATCGGAATTTTTAAGAATAAACACGTACATTTGTGAGCTCAGTGGATATTACAAAAAGCAGTGCAAAACAGTTATACTGAAGTATATGATAGTTCGTTTACTAAGTTTCAACGAAAAGTTACAATCTAATCTATAACATCTAACCTAAATTTGCAATTCATCCACCATATTTAATTTGATAAATTCATATACTCAGTAATCGAAGTACCAACCTAACAATAATAATTAGTGACACTGACAGCTTTCAACATAGTGTAAAGCATGAAGGTTAGAGAACAGGAGAACGATAGCCGTAGAAAATAGTGTCCCAGAAATATGGACACCATAAGTGAGGCGCTGCGATCGCTAAGTTCGGTCAATAAAAGTCATTTTCAGTCTATTTTTCCGATCAGATGCTAAACCGCTTGCACATCCACGCACAATAAAATATTTCTCCATTTTTTTAATTTTATTTTTGTCAAAAATTACAAAATTACGGAGCATGAAAGTTTTCTCACCAATTCTGCGGAGAAAATTTGTACATTATTCAACTAACTTCATCTACTTGTACTCATAAACAGCTAACTTCGCAGTCACTACTCACCGACGTCAGCGCCGCTATACATTCTACAATTTTCAAGGACAGGCGGGCTATGCTTTAGTATGTAGTGATCGTTCTCCTGTTCTCTAACCTCCGTGGTGTACAGTTGCTAATCAAAGGAAATACTAAAGTTACCATATTAAAACACGCAATAAAAGTATTACCTTAATAAACCTCCAAATATCTCGAAAAGTGGACATAAATAGAACTGTTGTTATCAAAACTAGGAGAAAAACTAAATCAACAAACCCTGGAAGGAAATAAAAACCTAAAAATGAAAGTCCAGTTTTAATAACTGGAAGAAAAAATCAATGTTCTGGTAAGAAACAAACGAAAGAGTAATTTATTTTCTTTGGCATTTAAGAAAATGTGAAAAGAGAACATGAACTTATAGACTATAAATAAAAGAAATCATAGTAGAATCAGGAACACACATGGATTGACAAGAAATAAGCAATTTTACTTCTAATACAAAACGTCCCATTGTAGTTTCTCTAATGACCTTATGGAAAAAAACACCTGGTACTAAGAAACCTATTCCTATTCCAGTTAGAGGCAATGTTAAATTTTTGGGAGTTATCCTTGATTCGAAATTGGCCTTCGGTCCATACATTGAATATATAACAAAAATGCGAAAAAAAAACATAAATATTCTTCGGTCTTTGTCTGGTGTTTCGTGGGGTCCCATCCTTTTTCTCAGAAATTACTGTACAATGCTTTAATACGAAGCCACAATGACTATGGATGTTGGAGCCTTGCAATAAATCATCCCTGAAAGTAATAGAGAAAATTCAATCGAAATGCCTTCGCAGGGGCAATGAAATCCTCACCAATAAATGTTTTTCAGGTTGAGTGCGTAGATCCTCCTATAAGCTTAAGAAGGCATTACCTTTCAGACAGATTCTTATTTAAGATCTGCCAGCTTTCAGATTATCCCCTAATTCCTAAATTGCATCTTCTTTCAGAGTATATCTCATCTGACTGATACTGTCCCATAAGGACTCTCCCTGCTTGTTTAGAAGTTTTGTAATTTTTCTTCAGCTTCCTTACCCAATCTTTCAATGTAAAATAAATCCACTCTTTGATGTTCCTTACGAGGCTATTGTTTACCAACCCGACATTCATCTAGATCTAGGTATAGAAAAGGATTCTCCAATGGCAAATTTGAAATAAAAGAAATTATAGAAAACAACTTTAAAGATTGGACTGTCATGTATACAGACGCTTCAAAACAGTCTGATGAAGACTATACTGGAGCTGCTGTTTGGATTCCTAAGTTCAAAATCATTCTTAAATTTAAATGCCCCTCACTATCCTCCACTTGTACCGGTGAAGCAACTGCAATCAGTGAAGCTTTGTTATATGTTGAGTCACATAATCTTAATAAAACAGTTATTTTCACAGATTCCAAAAGTTGTTTGTTAGCTATTTTGTCCAATCAATTCCATAACAAACATAAATTTCCACTAATTCTTAAAATAAAAAATACCCTATTCAGATGCCATCTTAAAGGAATCCATGTTTCAGTGGCCTGGATTCCAGACCACAGTGGTATCCATGGTAACGAAACAGCTGATGTACTCGCTAAAAATGCAATTGCTAATGGCATTCTACAAAATTTAATTTACTCACATGACCTAATTTTGCTAGCTAAAAGGAAACTGAATGAAAATTGGAATAAATTATGGGAAGTTTGCAAAAATGTTAAAGGTAAGCACTATGCTGCCATCCAAGAGGTTATTCCTCCCAAGCCCTGGTTCTTTAAATTTAACAAAGCAAATAAACATGCAACTTCAATCATTTGTATATTAAGAATTGGACATGCTTGTACACATGCACATCTGGCATAAATCAGAGTAAGGGATAGCTCATTGTGTGAATGTGGCTTAGATGAAGGTTCCACAAACCATATTTTTTTCAACTGTCCCAAATTATCCTCCTCCCTTTATGATTACCTTCCTCCTTATATTCCTCGACCTATAGATTTTAATTCTCTTTTAACATATACCAGTACTCCTTTTGTGTATATTTTATGTGATTTTATTAATACTAATAATATGAAATTTTAAATCCTTGTCACGTTTAACATACTGGTAAGTCTTAACACATGTGTTGTCATATTTGTTCTAGGTAATTCAACAAATAGATTTGTCAAAATTCTCGGAGGAAAACTGAATCTTTGTATTATCACAGACTCTTATTGTAATTAAACTCATAAGCTTTCATTTTCCACTCAATACGTCATTAGCGAATTTTATCAAACCGCCACAAAAGAAAGAAAAAGAGAGCGTGATCCTTCCCCGGTCGAGCCGACCCATTCGTGCTACAAATCTACTACTAACATAACTGCAGCATGGCTCTACCACGTATAAATATTCTTAAAAAAAATAAACTGATTAGACCTAACTTAGATTTACAACTATAATATACCGGCTGCGTAGTTCTACCACAACAAAAGGAAGAGCCGTTATGAAAGATAAGGAGTATAAATACCTTGCGCAATAATAATAATCTCGAAATAATCATTTGGTAAGAACAGGTACTACCATAGCAGAGTATTATATGCTGGCTCAATGCGGTCGGTAATTTTAGGAATAATGAAGGTTGCCGATGCAAGAGTACAGTACGCACGCACACACAGACACACACATGCGTACATACGTATTATCACAGCAGGTTGATATACAAGAAATGTGGTAATTTTTTACGTGGTAGAGCCATACTGCAGTTATATTAGTAGTATACTGGTAGCACGAATGGGTCGGCTCGACTGGGGAAGGACCACGTTCTCACAGAATACCAGCGTCAAATAGTAGCTTAATGCTGCTGTGTTTCGTATGGCGAGTGTAGAGAACCGGAGACCCTTTTTACTGGGAACAAGGCATTCCATCTTAGTCCTCACGGATGACAACGCATCTGCATTTTGATTCGTAATCGAGGATAGATGATGTCTATGGGCCACAGCAACCACTTACCATCATACTAGCGTAAAATAGCAGTTTAATGCTGCTGTTTTATATTTAAAGTTTTCATAGAGGATAGGTGTAGATGTCTGTGAGAATCACCCCTTTATAAGGTTATATGAATGTGAATCTGTTGCAGCGGCTGCGAGCGCGGCTCCGAGCAGCACGCCGGCGGCCGCGGGCGCGGGCGCGGGAGCGGGCGCAGCGGCGGGCGCTGCGGGCGCGGGTGCGGGCGCGGGCGGCGCCGACTACAGCGCGCAGTGGGCCGAGTACTACCGCAGCATCGGCAAGATCAAGGAGGCCGAGGCCATCGAGGCGCAGATCAAACTCAAGGTATGCCCTCGCCAATGCAGGAAGGAGTAAAACAACATTTTTTCCTTCTTTTTTTTTATAACGTAGCCTATCACAGTGAAACCTGGTTAATTGGGATCTCGAGACCAAGGATTTTGTACCATTTAAAGAAGTTTTCATTTATCCAGTTTTCCAATTGGCCAGGTTTAAAATTTAGTTTTCTCATTTACAGAGGCCCCCGCTTATAGAGGTCGAAATGTACCTTTATTCCATTTATAAACGTGAAAATGATAATGAAGATGCATATTTTTTGGTGTTATGAATTAAGTGTAGGTATGTATGTATTTATTCTGAGAGGGAAACCCTCTCAAAAATGCCTGTGCCCAGCAGTGGAACGTATATAGGCTGTAATTTTTTTCTTTACTTTATGTATTTATTATAAAAAAAAAACAATACAATATAGTAAACCTGTCTCAATCTGACAAATTGTCTCACTTATATAGTGATTGAGCTCCAGAGTCCCAATTATAGAGGTAAACATCGAAAAAATCCTAGAAATCAAATCTTATTTAACCAGGTTCGAAAAGTCCCATTAACCTCTCAACTGTCAAAAATATGGTCCTTCTAAAGGTCGCTATTAAAAGAGTACGCGTCTGTCCACAACCTTTAGAAGGTTGCAATTTACTTATAAACTTCAGACACGAAACAGCCGTAGTAAATGTATCTGTATCTCCCTCTAACTCGTACAACATTGTTTTAATATCATTAACCTACTTATCTCTGTATGGATTTGTCGCTATTAAAGTACAAAATGTGCCTTTTTGTGCCTGTTTCGGGTCATCTTAAGTGGCCCACATTATTGTCGAGCTTGTGGTGTAAAAAAAATGTAGTAAGAGTTGTGTTTTTTTTTATTATTTATTGTAAAGTGTATTTATCTCATTGTAAATTAAGTAAATGTTTATTGAAATAATTGTTTTTTTTTCTTTTACATTTTTTATTCACCAAACTGGAAAAAAATCGCTTTTAGCATTTTTACCATGGAATTTAGAAAATATAAAAAAGGTGAATGTACACATTTACACACATTCTATTAGCTTACTTAACAATAATTCTAACAACATATTATTTTATAGTTTCCATGCATAATTATTGAGATATTTCCATTTTAATGACACGCGCCACGTATGCAATAGGTCACTCATTTAGGGTTTGACAGATGCGCCAAAGCGACCATTTGGACTGGGACAGTTGAGAGGATAACGGAGGTAATTCGATGAAAAAGTGCAGGTACCTTATTGTCGTTCTGAATGATAGAGGTTTCTCACTTATCCAGTTCCCACTTAACCAGGTTTCACTGTACTAGCATCCTACACTAGGCTTTGCTCCTGTATCATCGGTATGGTTTATATAACCAATAAAAAAATAAATTGCTAATCTTTATTTGTTTAAATTTTTTTACTATGTTAAGATTCGTTTTCTGTCCAGGAGTCTGTTAAAATAGATAATAAGTGAACCCTCTTATTCTGTCGCCTTGCAGCAATATATGCACTAAGGTAAAGGCAAGGGTTGCAGGCCGTGAGTCCTTCCATCTTTGCCCTCAGACGACAACGCATGTAACTTTCTTTGTTTGATGTTAGTGCAAATGCCTATCGGCTACTGTAACCACTTACTATGAAGTAGATTGTAAGTTAGTTTGATACTAAAAATTTATTAAAAAGTCACCATTAAGCAACAATAGCAACAATATCAAGTATCAACACAGCTTATGATTAATGTTTGTTGTTTAAGCAGTGATTTTGCACTGTATAATTATTTAAGGATCTTGTTAATATTTAAATATTGTGAATTGAAATAAAATAGCAAATAATAAAAAGCATAGCTTAAGGGTGGATAACCTTAGTGGATTGAGTGACGACCTGATAAGTCATGTAGGAAGTTGATGAATGCAGGTGGGGTTCTGGATCGTGTATTGCCGAATTTTCTTCAAGCCGAATTACGGTAACGGCGGCCACTCTCAACGAAATCTAGCCATCTGCGCAGAGCACTCTCTATTCTTTCAATTTTATGGTCTAATGAGATCAGGCAATCTGACACCACCGGATAGACCAGGTGTATGATCAACAGATTTACATGCTCTTTGAGGATGGAGTTAAAAAACCACTTCAACTTCCTCACTCGGGGCTGCTACTGAGATTTCTTGACAAGACTACTGGTTTTTCTGCCAACAATGTGGGGGTACCACTTAAGATTGAGGTGAAATATTTGATAGTTTTCGTAGCTCATCTGTTAGAAAAGTGTAGAGATTATTGTTTCTTTATGAAATATTATTTATATTTTATATTAATTAGATTAGAAATGAATAAATGGATATTTTAAAAGTAGAAGAATTAAAAAATGGTTAAAAATGTGTAAAAGTTAAAGAATAGTACTATACTCAACCAAATTTAAGAAATACGTTTTGACAGTCGTCACGTTTAAAGGACTTAATCATAATGATTTCTTATATTACTTAATCACTTCAACTTACTTAATCATTTCAACTTAAAAATCTGCACCTACAATATTCGATTAAGATATATCAATATCGATTCCTTAGTCGGTAATCATTTACAATTTTATCTAGATTAATACCAGAATAAATTAGAAACAGGGCAAATACAAAGTTTTTTTATTTTCTAGAGATAAAGTTATATAAATTAAGGAGACACTAGATTTAAAACAAATTTATTTAATCACTAAAACTAGTTGTGCTGTCGTCGTCATCAATCATCATCCTTGTTTACATTAACCCTTCGTTGCGCGAATTTTTATTTCAAAAAGAATAAAATATTTTCGGATTTGAAATAGCTTAAAAATTACCAGAAAAATATTTGAAAAAATCACATTATTATATATTACGATATTTTTACAAAAAAACATATCGTTGTTTTAAAACAACATTGCGCATTATCCAAGTGTTTTGAAGTATGTATAGTGTATAGTGAAATATATGTTTTATTTTAACTAATTTATTTGAATATAAAAATTAATTATTATGGTATTTATAGAAATAATTATTTTTTTTGTGTCACACAAAGAAACACCACATTTTTGACAAAATTTGAAGGTGTATCCACCACATTTTGGAAATTTGCACCGTTGCTGCTTGTCTACCCATACGGACCAATGGGAAACTTGGTCTAATCTCACATCCTTTGCAGGTATTGGTTGCGTAGCTCCTTTACGCCTTTTTTCTTCAATTTCATTTTGCAATGAATTGCTTGGCCGTCCCCGTTTGGTACCGTTAGTCTGCAACCCCATGCGACATAAAGTTTCACCCAATTCCATCCTGTATCTGGACAAATTTAACACTTTTGTGTCCTTTGTATGGACTTTTTTATAAATAAGCCAAGAGTTTATTACTGTCACGTCTAACAAATGATAAAAGAGGCGCATAGTCCACTTACAACTTCTCATTTTTATATTATAACGTCCAATGTAAGAATCTAGGAGATCAACCCCTCCCATTTGTGCGTTGTATTCTTTGATCACTTTTGGGCAAGAGATCGGAACTCGTTCTTTTTTCACTTTATCATAACGTGTCACAGTTGTAGCTGGTTCAACACCAACGTAGGTGGAAAGGATATTCACAGGTTTATTGTCTTTCCATACTACAGCGCTGACATCAACACCACATTCGCCACATTTTCTTCGTAATATCCTCTTGGGATGCTTTTTTCATGATAGCCTTTTTTGTCTGGTAGCTTACAATTGCGTAGACGGTTGCGTAGACACGCACTGTCCCCAATGAATAAATACCTTCCTTAGCTAAGAAAGTCACAAGCGGTAGAGAGGTATAAAAATTATCAAAGTAGACTATATGGTTTGCTTTGCGAGGTATCATGCGAGCTAGACGTACCACAGTATTCCCTGACTCTCCTAAATTAGGCTCATTAGCTGCCACTGTAGTTTGACTGCCACTCCCTGTGTAAATTTCAAATTTATGAGCGTAGCCATAAAGGCTGCAAAGCAGGTAAAGTTTGAAGCCCCATTTGTGCGGCTTATTGGGCAAATATTGCTTTATATGGTGGCTCATTTTCGTGGCGCACATCTGTTCATCAATCGACAAACGTTGCTCGATTGGTACAGTAGCAAACCTATTATTTAGTGCATCAACAAGCGGTCTGATAAGATAGATTCGGTCATGGTCAGGATGTCCTTTTGGCAAACATTTCTCTTTATCGTTGAAATTTATAATGGACCTTATTTTCTCAAATCGCTTCTGAGACATCGTCGTTTTTATAAGCTCATATCCATACTTGTCATGCCAGTAAAGTCTAATATTAGGAAAACGAATTACAGAAGAAACAATCAAAATTCCAAGAAACTTATTCAATTCATTCTCGTCTATGTTGACTGGGTTAGAAACTTGCTTCTGCGTGGCATACAAGTTACTTTGCTCAACTGTATGTTTTATCAAATCTGGCGTGAAGAAATAGGTAAAAAAAATCTAAAGGAGTCTCCCTTTGTGTAAGTTCTTCTGGCAATTGAGTATTGCCCTGAAATTTTAGATCCTCTTCTCTAGTAATGAGATTTCGTTGTCGCCAAACTATAGGTCTTGTAGGGCGATGTGAAGATGAAGTCGGTTCTTGTAAATGTTGATCTGTTATAAAGCGATGATCCATATCATCATCGAGCTGGTTAGAAGATGGACTTTGAATGTTCTCACCTATGTGACGCTCTTCGCAATCTGAACCCTCCAGGTCGCGAAAAACTTCCCGAGCCGCTTGGTAATAGGTGTCTTCCTCGTCACTTTCCGATTCAGAGCCGTCGAGACCATCTTCAGAATTGTCTAAATTTTCTAGATAGTTCCGTATATCCTCGTGATTCAAGCGGGGCATACTAAAATAAAAACATAAAAAATCTATTAACAACCATACATTACATTTAATAAAAAGTGCGCAATGTTGTTTGTAAACAACATAAATAAAATGCTCAATAATTGCTTTTAAAATAATAAAACTAAAAAAATCACTAAATAATAACAAAATCGAGGTTACAATCAATAGAATAAATAAATTTTCAACACTTACTTGCACAAATAAAATTGTTTTACGATGACACAAATCTACTTGGCGGGCTTCAACTTTTTTGCCGCGCGAAGTGACAGATCCAGAAAAAAAAAGTTAACTTTTTTTCAAATATCGAGGTTGCCAGTATAATTTTTTAAATTTATACTAATTATAAAATTACTTCACATTGAAATTAAAAAAATACATGTAATGTATGCTGTTCCTGAATGTCAAAAACTAATGTGGTTTTAATACAACACTGCGCAATTAAGGGTTAATTATTATAATTTTATTTTGTGCCATAAATACAATAATAACGACTAAAAATGAAAAACCGCGGTTACCAACTCTCTTGTCAATCGTGGCAATTGGGGCAAATCTCCCCCCTGTGAGGCAATCTAAGGGGGAAGCCTATGTTCGGTAGTAGACTTCAATAGACTAACAGTAACAGTAATATATTCAAAGTGAATGAAGCTTTTGTAGTCATCAATAACAATTTTCTTTGTTTTCTCTATCACTTTGCCCCAGTGATTGCTTGTGTAACAGTTGTATTTTTTACAAATTCTCTGTTGGATCAAAATGCAAATTGGTGGCGCAAATTTAGCGCCCACCTTTTCCCACGGGTATGTGCCACCTGTCCATGTCTACAGCACAGAGTGGTTGGTGTTTAGCCATGTTTTATCGATGAATATAACCTTAACCCAATTAGTTATATGTTTAATTTCTCATACAATCATTATTCTTTGCATTCGTGTCTCTAAATAATTATTTTGCGTTTGTCAGTTTTTTGTATTGGAAGCCAATTTCTTTTCCAAATAGTTCTTAATGACTATACTACCATTGTACAAGTCGGCATCTTCAACTTTCTTCATCAATTTACTAGCAACTTCCCCGCATTGAAATTTAGAAATTATAAAAAAAATTGACTTGTTTAGTTCATGATTGATACAATTTTTGCCTAAAAATAAAAATTGTAATAAACAAGTAATTAAAATTCGATTATTATTTTGTAAAAGTTCCATTATTTCAATATTTTATCCGATTATTCGCATTAGAATGGATTTTAAGCATCCAAGCACTATGGTAAGGTGCAGAACGACATATCATTGAAACAACGTCGAGCATAAAAGTTGATTCTGTTTTTTTTTTTAAATATTTTATTTTGAAAGATTTGTATTTTAATTAGTGATAAAGAACTGTACATACTGTAATGAAATAAGGATAACTTTATAATTATTTGGATTTACGTAAAAGGTTATTTTAAACTGTGTGAGTACACTTGTACAAAGTTATTGCGGAATAGTTAATGTGAAACGTCAAAAGGTATTTCTTAAATTTGGTTGAGTATAAGGTATTGTATTGTGTATAATACCTACATACACTAGAAATCGAAAAACTTATAATGCAACATTTTAATGATAATGTCACTGTGTGAACGACCATGTGCGTAACAAATAATTTCACCTTAGTCTCTACTTTACAAATTATATTTAAATTAGGTTAGGTTTCCCGGTTAACTAGTGACATTTGGTGAGTTAAATTATTGGGCCTCATTGGTACAACAAAGCGGTGAGAACCAATAGTTATTATAGTCCACCTGATGACGGTAAGTGAATGTTGTGATCCATAGACATCTACATTTGTCCACAATTAATAATCAATATTTGTCACTTTCGAGATGTATGATGGAGTTCCTTGTTTCCATTAAAAAGAGCCTCCGGTCATCTAATTTGATATTTTATCTTGGTATTCTATAAGAGCATGGTCCTACCTTGGTCGAGCAGATCTAATTGTGATACAACCATAATATATCTGTAGTGTGGCTCTACTACGTATACTGTTTGTATAGGTGTCGCATATAGTTCAAATTGTGTAGTGGTGATGTACAAATATTGACTGTGTATTCCATATCATTCCGTTGGTGTTGTAAGAGGCGACAGAGTGAAATAAATCAGGAGATGGGCGCAGCAATGTCTTCTTAATAATGACTAAAATAAGAAACTGCTGTCAAGCATTGCAACTACGGCATATATCCCGCCTATGAGGCAATTTATAGGGAGACTTATACATATTTTTTACTATGTGCGAGCAGCTATGCAGGTCTAGGGAATGAGACCAGTATCACTGCGACCTAAAAGATCTATTGTGATGCGCAGGCATAATTATGTAACTTCATATGAGCGGAGTACATAGTTTCCCAGATGAGTTTTACGTTTGCGCGTTAAGGGTTCGCAATCAGTTAGGATGTGAAGAGGTGTTTCTTCCGTTATGGAACGGAACCGACATATCCTTGAGTTGCTTAGACCCAGGATGGTCATGTGCTTTTTAAGACAACAATGTACAGTTAGGGCTTTTGCCAGAATGCGCAATTTATTTTTACTTAATCCCAAGGCTTCTGAAGCGAATTTACGATCAAAGCCCAAAAAATTAAGGTTTTAGAATGTTTTAAGCCTGGTATGTCAGACCAGATCTTAAGTGATTTATTTAGGGAGACTTATGTTCAGCAGTCGACTTTAATATGTTGTAATGGTAACGGTACTGTCGATTGAAAGTATGAATGCCACTAGATTGAATGACGATTGGGTAAGTCATGCAGGAAGTCGTTAAAGTGCAGGTGGCTGGTGGGAAAGCTATGTTTAATAATGAATCTGTAGTTCTGTAATAGTGGTGATGAATAATAATATTGTCTTCCAGTGCCAATTTCAGTTTAAAATGGCGATGGCCATGGAGATGACCAGTCTCAATGGAGACTAGTCTTAGCACAGGACAGAGTTATAATGCCCAAGTGTATTGTGGAACTAAGATTGCTCACTCTTATGGTCCAATGGGACAGCAGTTTAGTACTATCGGATAGACCAGGTGTAGGGCCAATAGCTTTACATGCTTCTGGATGTATGGGCTTGACTGTCATCTTCCTGATTTCGAACTGTGATTTTTTGGCTCGAGCCACAATTATTGGTAGTTGAGGAAGTAGGCAGGGATGGTGAACATGTGGTTCCAGCAGCAGCAGCAGCAGCAGCCGCAGGCGACGCCAGCCACGAGCGCGGGTGCGGGCCCGGCCGCGGCGCCATCGCCCGCACCGGCTCCCGCGCCGGCCGCCATGCCGTACGGCGCGCACTACCCCATGTACCCGCCCGGCGCGCCCATGTATCCCGGCTACGCGCCCTACCCCTACCCGCCGGCGCCTGACCACCCCCACCAGCAGTAGTGAGTATATGCTATACATTTCCTACCTAACTCTCTCCCGATGCTATTTGCTACACGTGAAACTTTGTTTGAGTACTCTAATTTCAAAATTATATTAAACAGATATAAAATTTAAACAGTTTTTATTACAAATTAATGTATAAGATTCAAATTTTTCTGTAAAAATTAGTAACGTACAAAACCACACCAAAACAAATTGAAATTGACTTACTATACCACAGAGGACAATGGCTAAATAATAGGTGATGGAATTATTAAGTGTCTACTTAAGTCACCATTACAGATATCAATAAAATAATTTACTTTGTATTATCTAATCAAGCTTATGGCTTATCGAAGTCTGGAAAAGATCATCTTTCCGAAGTTAATACTAAATTGACTAGTTATTGTGGCAAATTGCTGATGGAATTATTAAGCGTCTATTTATGTCACCATTACATATATCAATAGAATAATTTACTATGTATTATCTAATCAAGCCTATGGCTTATCGAAGTCTGGAAAAAAATCATCATACACAATTCAAAACTTAATTGACTAGTTGTTGTAGTTGTTACGATTCGTTTGTTAAGACAGGCAAAGGTCTTATTCCATACAACCGAGTTTTACGTGTATTTTATTCCGAAAACTCTTCTATATATACTAATGCATTCTTTAAGGATTCCTACTATGCTAGTAATTACCCTATATAAACATATATGAAAATTATATTGACTAGTTGTTGTTGTAACAATTTGCCAATTAAGGCGTTTTATACCATACATTAAACTGGAATATCTTTAATTCCTGACTTCGTGCAATAGTATGATCGAAAAAAAATGTTCAGGATTTTAAACTCTGTTTTTTTACATATTTTGCAATTGTAGACGCAAGAAAAAAAGTCAACTAAAATTTGTTTGGGAGTTCGCCATTGTCCTTTATAATTCAATAATCAGCCTAATATATTGCTTTATACACACAAGTATAAAACAACATTTTATCCTGATTATTGAATAAGTACGAAATTCATCATTACTTCATTTGGGGTGACCTAAGAAAATACTATAATATTCCTGTTTATGTCATAAAAATTGACAGTAACTTAAAAAAACTTACTAACACAACACAGATTCTTGAAAATTATATCGATGTAATTAATTATTGGAATAAATTGCATTTGCACTAATTGACTTAACAAATTACCTTTTATAAGTTTTAATAAAGTATAATATGTAGAGATATTTTAATTAAGTAAGATTTTATAGTTAAAGCTTCATGCTAGTTATTGGCTTTGTTGAATATAACACACGGTTCTTTGTACGATGCAGTGTATTTTGTTATGGGGCAAAGCATTTAATACCCCACGTTTCAACTGTAATGATATTAATATTTAATTAAATAATACAGACTATGTACTATTATATTTGTACGCTTTTTTAATTTTTAGTTTACCATGCAAGTCTTATTATTAGCCCTAGCTCAAAATGTTCTCATAGAGTTGTTTATGATTACTGTTAATTATGCAGTTGAACCATAATATTGTCATATCCATTTGTAATGAAATAAAAAGTACGGATGAATATCGTTCCACTGAATATGGGAAAATTATTCTATGGCCGTGTGCCATATGTACGTATCTATTGCGTACCAATATGATAATAATAACTAATATTGCATCAATAAAGGGCAAATTTCTTAGCATTGACAGATTGAGAGAATTGATTAAAAACTATTCTTTCCCAGCATTCAAACTTTAAAGCTATTCATTCAGTCTTTTCCTTGCATGAAATTCATAGTTTATCAAACATTTAAAAGATAGTTTGACAGGATGCAATGAAGGAAAGTATTATTTGACAAAAGAGGGCTGGACATATTAAATTTACTTTATGTTCTCAAATATTATAAGTCGCAGTTATTTTTAAATATTGTATATAAATGTCACTATAATTTTCAAAGAATATACTTTTTATTTTTACAAATATACCAAATCTCTCAAAAGCTCTCACAGAATACCAGCGTCAAATAGTAGCTTAATGCTGCTGTGTTTCGTATGGTAAGTGTAGAGAACCAGAGACCCTTTTTACTGCAAACGAGGCATTCCATCTTAGTCCTCACGGGTGACAACGCATCTGCATTTTGATCCGTAATATAGGGTAGATATCTATGGGCCGCAGCAACCACTTTCCATCAGGTGGACTGTGTGCTCATTTGTCACCCTATCCTATAAAAAAAGCTAACACATATTAAATGCTGGTTATTTTCTTTTTATTTTAGTAATTTTAATCTTATTTTATCTGTGGTATCTGCATGTAAAAATTTATTTTTATTTGCTTAATCTGTGCTATCAATGGGTTCTCTATTATATGATTTACCATAATATGTGTAATATAATGAAATGTCTTTATTTATTTTATTATTGTAAAATTACTGAGCATGTTTTTTATAATTTACTCAAATTCTTTTTCAGTACAATGCACGAAGTAGAAATATGTAAAAAATGTGACTCATTATGGGTGGTTTAAATGGTTTAATACAATGTGCAAATTGCATATCATGTAGTTTAATATGTTGTTATGAAACACATTGCTTTAGTGTGTGTAGTGTTGCAGATGTAGGCTCACCAGTGCCGGGGTTGCCTGCTCTCGAGAACGCTAAATTATTATTATACCTTACAAACTATGTTGCCATGTTCTTTTGTTTGTCTGATTACAGAGCACCGAGGAACGAGCCCGTACGCGTCCCGGAAGAGACCTCTACATTTTAGATCATAACTTACTATAAGCAAATCCGTTTCGACTAGCTGGCTACCGCACTCAAACAACCCGCAATAAATAATCATTAATTATTTTTATAACTATATAAATTACACATATTACCTATCATATCACAGGTTTATTTCTTGTGGGAATCTGGCAGTTATGATGTATTAATCAGAGTTGTCAATTTGAGATTATAAATTTTTTTAACATACAAAATTAAATTTTTTTTGACTTGAATTTATGGCTGTGTGGTCTATTCTTGTGAATTGCATTACGTGTATCAAATGCCTGAATGTATTACCTGATTCATGCTGTGTTGTGTCGATACTGATGTTTGTCATGCCAGTTTGTCCAGGTTTAAAGTAAAGAACCACACTGCCTTTAAAGATGTAACAGAAAGATCCGACGGAGCTATAGAGAGTGACGGAAATGGAAAAAATGAAAGCATAGTGTGACAGTCATACTTCGCCGCTGCGGAGGAGTCGAGGTAAATGCACTGTATTGAGTGAATAGATCAACAACACACCTTTATATTGTGACTTCATTAGGTCAGTTTCATGTGTAATACAATACCCTTGCTTCTGAGTGCGAAGGACGAGATTTTAGATTTTGCGTATTTTTTATTTTGTATCTTAAACATTGAATGTGAGCGCTAATCTAGAATCGGAATTCTCTGCATTCAAATATCGTTATATGAGTAATGTCTAGATTAAGTTAAGATTATTAAGTATCGGAAACGCGTCTTTGACCTCTCTTGAGCTCATTAGGTCTACTAGTAGGTTACTATGTCGAACACAACAGTATAGTTACATAAATTAGAATATGTATTTTATTGATAAACAATCTAGCTTTGATAATAACTGAATTTAGGTATGTATCGAAAAGTAATTAATGAAACAAAGGCAATGTAAGTCGACCTACATTCCTCTCCGAAAATTGTTCAATGACTTGCGAATTTGGTACACGCGAGTTCGCCTACGGGACATCCCAAGTCAATGTAATAATGTTAAGATATAAAGTGTATGTTGATTGAACCGTGTCCATTTTATTTATAATCATGACTTCTCTTCACAGACCTGAAAGGTAAGTAACCTAACCTATGTGACAAAACTGTGTCAAAAATGTTCTGAATACATATTTCTATTTTCCCGTTCTGCACTGTTCGATATTTTGTATCATGTGCTTTCTCGTGTTCATCTTACATAATTTTCTTTATTTTGTCGTTGTGTTATTGAGATTTCAATATCTATTGCCATAGAATATGTTTACACAGATACATGTTTTACGAGTGGTGTAATTTTTTTAATTCACATAGACTAATGTCACTAGTGTGGTAGATAACACCTATTTCAGAGACGATTATTGTTTTACTCACGTAAGATTTTGGTTGTTCCTTGTACTTCTATAGTTCAACGTGGTGTTTGCAAATTTCCTATGTAGTTTTCACAGCAGTTGGCAATACCTACGAAGATGTCTGCAACTGATAAATATTCAAAGCAGACTCAAAGTGGACATCGTTTTTGTAGCAAAACACCAGAACCAACATTTACCTCCATATTAAAACATTTCTTAGTTTGTGTGTGTATAGACCCTGATATAATGGTGTTTATAATATTATAGTTATGCTTTTTTGGTTATTTTATAATCTACGCCACACTCTAACTCAATTGTTGAAATGAGAATGATTGTATATTTGATGTATTGATACTGATTTTAATGTCATGTGTACATTGCATTTTCCCTTCTATTTTTACCTTTTATGACATAAATGTCGTCTTTATTGCCGGTCTGTGTTAAAGGTTGGAGTAACGTGTCAACTCCCTAAGTACAATCAAAAGTAGTATAAATATTAAAAACGAAGGGATATGGCAGAATGGTGGAACGGAGAATGGCTGACAAAGAATTGGTTTGTATACGAATATCATGGTAAGTTTAGTGTACGAAAACACAAATAATAAGAACTTGTGTTTACCCAACATATATTTAACGTTAATTAATCTGTTCTCTCGTGAAGTGTAAAAGTAAGTGAACCATATTATATGAATAAGTGTCCATCAAAAGGTTTTACATAGTGTTTCAACAAATGATCTAAGGGACACTAGTATAAAGCTCAATGTGAACTTGCCAGTTGCAATTGAGTGAAGTATACGGTAGGCAGTGGAAAAATAAATAAATCTGGTGATGTGGAAGCTGGTCGATAAAAGCAAAGGTGTCAAACAACTAAAAATGTTTTTATTGAATTTTGATTCGGAAATCATATTTATATTTTTTATTTTAAAGTTTATAAAATTTTATCGACTGCACTTTACGAACGTAAAAGCAATAATTTTGATATATTGATGTGATACTCTTTTCTTTTGCACTCCATATTATTAACAAAACGATAAATAAAGTAAAAAGAAAAAGAGAAACGATAGCGATAAATAAAATAAAAAGATGATTAATTGAATTATTTTTGATTATTCTGCTCATAATAAAACACTCATTATTACTTTCAAGAAAATTTTCAAATTCAATTAAGAGGAAATTTGGGTGGCAAAAAAAGGAATTACTTTTAAAGAATAGGTTTTTATGATACCTATGTCTTACTTTTTCTTATCGAGCGCGAGAGAGTTCAAGTATCAAGATTGTGATGTCTGTATGTTTTGCTATTATTTTTTTTTACTTTTCTTGCATAAACAATTTATGAAAAGAAACAAAAGAATGTTTTAATATGGCAGTTATAGATAGTATCGAAAAGTTTTTATGATATTTGTCTTAACTTTTCTTATCGAGCGTGAGAGAGTTCAAGTATCAAGATAAAAGAATTTTCTTAATATGGCAGTATAGATTATTATCTATATTGAAAAACATGCGCTAGTGGAGAAAACAGATCAATTAATATGTATGGGTTAAACACCGACTTGTTATCCTCTTAATGAACAAGAAAACTTTTTAGCTCGCATCTAACATCACATTACACGACAAAACCCATCAACCTGCAATCTGGTGATTAAGACTAACTCCTGCAAGCAAAATGTAAATTTTAAAATTACAAAGGGTATTTAGGAAGAATGTTCACAACTTTGCATTTAAATGAAAATGAAAACCAGTGCTGAACTACGAAATTATTTTGACCATCTCATGCTCAAACTGGTCCATTGAATCTGTTTTATTAAGTGTTTGTAGGATGATTGCCAGGGGGGGAGGGTACCTAACCGATTACAATATATGTGTGCTAATCAAATTATTTAAAAAACTGAAAAGAAATGTTTAGTATTTCATGTTATATATATATTTAATTTCTGAAATACTAAATTTGGTCAATACTTTATATATTTAGTATATGTATTTTATATATTGGTTAATAGATTTACGATAAACTTTTTTAAAATTATTTCTATTTATTGGTTGTGTTTATTATGTGTCTAGATTTTGGGTTACCATATTATGTTTGGATTTATCCAGAAATGTCAGGTTATCAGAAATATTTCACTAAAAGGCGAAAACCTGTAAATAACATAATTCTCAATACAAAAAATCACCATTATCACAAATTTCGGATTGAATAGGTTTAGTAAAAAATTAAAGTGCGGACATTTCTTGGGTTGGCGGATTGTGTTATCCGAACTTTCTAAATAGAGATATGGTAACCCTATTGTTACTATAAAAGTGACTAACTTTTGGTGTTTCACTTTATTTGTCTTTCGTTATACCTATATAAAATTTAGAAAACATCTAAAAACTAAATTCCCTTTTTTATAACTGTTGATGTGTCCCAATATAATCCAAAAAATAGTACATATATCAACATGTTTCTTAATGCATTCATTCTTTTTGATGATATATGATTTGATTTCTTTTGATATATTTATTTTTACCAGTAGGACTGCGATGTTTCTTGGGCTATCCATATGTCTATTTGTTGATTTTTTGCATTCCTATGATATTTTTTACAGAATGAACCATAGGAAATGATGGACAATTGAGAATAAAACGTATGAATCGATTCGTTGTTTTATTTTTACACGAATTTAAGCTTTATTTATTTATAAAGAAACACGCAGATGAACAATCTATAAGACATTTCAATCTCTTAACTTATTTAGATCTTAGATCATGTAAACTATATAATAAAACAATAAATAACGTGTAACGAATAAATTTACTGTCTGGGAGTATTTTTTTTCTTATTAAATAGGTACCTAATGTATTTATTTTTTGGTCATAATAAATGCTAATTTTTATTTCTTATAATAACTAATGTTACTTAACAATTATTAAGAATATAAATTACTACTAAATAAAAGACATCGTTATTTTAATGTAAACCGAAAAGTAATGGAATTTATTAATGATTTTATTTCGGTAAACTGATGTTAAATGTACGGACACTAGTGGACCATATATTCAACATGAACTACATAATAAGTTCCTAAAACATTAATGGGTATAATAATTTACAATAATATAATTAACGTATCTAAGGTCCTACGTTCAGTTTGTTACACGTTGTTTAACGAAAATAAGACTAAGTGTGGAGATTAATTTAACATCAATACCTCGTAGGAGAGCTTTCTCTCGACGTATTAGATAGGGACGCCGAGGAACCATCCGTGTGGATAAAACGTGAGAGCTTATTGAGCGGTGCTGTTGCCCACGGCTGAAGCGGACTGCTAACTTCCGGGACTGGGGATACCCTGCAGTTTATAAATTCACACCTAAAATTAACAATTTACTGAGTAATTGGACTGTCTTGACTGACCGTCTGGAAGGGTGGACTTAAAAAAATATATTTAATCGGCTCAACACCAGCAGTAGCAGTTATCGAGCTACCTCTTAACTGATTTTTAAGAAGTAAATTTTACTAAGTGTTAGCAATACAGAAATTGGTCTAAAATTGGCGGGGTCCAATGTACTACCAGATTTAAATAAAGGTATTAATTTACTATGCTTCATTAAATTAGGAAACACACCAGATTTGAAACGTAAAATTCTTTGTACACGCATTTACATTTTGTTTAATGATTCGGCGACGGCAACAGAAGAATTCAGTGACTTAGTATATAGCAATATGTGTACTGCGGTGTTTTGGCTTGAAGGGTACAGGGAGCCAATTAATAAAATGAGGTTTATATATAGTCTTAAGATATATTTAAAAAAAAATGCTTAGCCAGCACTGAAAAGCGGCAATTTTTCTAAATAAAAACTTTCTTACGACTACGAAAGACTGTACCTACCTTACAATTTATCGATCATCCCTAAATTACAGCCTCTGAACATAGTTTCTCCTATAGTTTTTCTCATAGGGATCCGGCATAATTTGTCATAATTACTATGCTTGGCAGGCGGGTTGGCAGCCGCATTTAATAATATATTACAACGCGGTCACATTAACTTGACGCATGGCTTTGATGACGTCATTTACAACAGTGTAACAGAGATGCTAACCATACTGACGATTGCCGAGCGAGCTAAGGGAGTGCGGGGGCTATAACGGGCGGGGCCTCGCATTCCAGCGATGCGTCAAGTTAGTTAGGAGGTAATCTGTGAGTTAATGTGACCGCAATATACCTACATCATAAATCTTTAAATTAGTCCGTAGTCTACTCTTGGACATGGGCCTCATTGAGAACGTCACGTTTGGTAGGTGTATTGACGGTAGGCAGGTACGAATATGACAAGCCATAAGATTCTGCCGTTTCAAGGCCATAACGTATATTCCAAAATGCATTGAAATCGAATACCTATATGGTGTAATTTGTACGCTGTGCTATGCTATGGGTTGCCATGCATATTACGCTAAAATGCCCTAGTCTGCAATTAAGTCATTCTGATCTTTTCATACTTACAAAAATTGAGAAAAAAAGATTATATCTTAATGAATTTTCTTTTTGTGAACGGTTTCAAAATATATCTCAATTTCGGCCAAAATGTCTCTTGAATCACTTGACTTCCACGCTATCTATATATTTAAGCCAGAGATAAGGTACAATCTAAAGTCAGTTTATACCTACGTAATCTATTTGTACAATAATACACTATGAAAATGAGGGTTTAATCGCGAGACACCAAATTTCGGTAATGTAGTTATGTGGTCACAATTTTCTTGTGATTCAGTACGGTATAAGAATTTGCCGCTTCCTCAGACCAACAAAAAGAGACAACTCTATCCTAAGTATAACGTCGAAACCATGCTCTATTTATTGTAAGAACACACGTTCAGAGCACCTAACCTAAAACTGCTCATCGTCACCCGCCTTCAGTTTGTGTCGCAAAAAAATCAATAAAAATTATAATCCCGTCACTTTACCGTGAGCGACCTAGTCTCACGGTATCATGTACGAGGGGAGGTAAAAAAGTTCGCGGAATATCATGTAAGGATAACGATTTTTCCTTTTTAACACATTCAGTGCCACCGACTCGCCCGGAGAGTTCACGTAAATCTTATTCCAGTGCCGACGACTCGTCTGGCGAGTTCAGTGTTTTTCACTTATATTTCCAAAATGCATCCGTATTTTCTGCTTAAAATTATAGTTTAGACTAAATATATGCTAAACTAAAGATTTACGTGGTGGGCCGGGTGTGGAGACCCCGTTTAAATTTGAAAGGAAACAAACTATTCTGCAATGCCTTGAACTCGCTAGGCGAGTTCCCTGACATAGATCCTCAACCTTTGACATGTTAGACAACGACGTGAACATAGTAGTATGGACTACCTTCATACTTGTGATATGGAACTAATATACAACAACCTAGTTTCATTAGAATAATTAGGATCGTGCCAAATGGAAGTCCGTAGTCTCTGCCTACCTCTCTGGGTGACAGGCGTGAGTGTTTATGTGTTACTTATCGAAAGTCACTCTTGTTTGATTAAGTATTGATATACCACCGGTTTGGAATAAAGCCTCTGTCCTAGGAAGAACTATCAAGATATTATTTTTTTTTAAAACAAGCTTTAGAAATACAAAGTTATCCTAATATTTGAGATAACATATCTAGCAGCCATATTATAAATCTTGTATCTTTGTAATAGGGTTGAAAATAAATAAAAAAAAGGGTCGGCATTGATAAAACAGCCGACAAAAAAACACCGGCGCGCCGTTGTATTTGAAGAACAAAAGCACGGATAACATTGTTTTTTACAAAGCTCTCATTGGCTAATGTTAAATCGCACTCCAAGAATGCACTTGCAACTAAATATTTCGTCTTGTATTCCTACTTGTGACGTCGTTGCCTACTCTAGTAAACTTTGTTTTCAATATCGACCCTTTCGTCATCGCATGCGTTTATCTGTTCTCTACCTTTGTGACCTGGCTTACGTTTACTGGACTCCCGTGTTTTGATGACCTTGACTGCTCTCCATTGCAACTCAATTTGTTGTATATAAGTCCCATCTCCAGCCACAAATGGATTGTTTGCGTCTGAGTGATTAACTTTTTTATGAGTGTATCTGTGTTAAAAAAACAAACTGACATAATATTTGCGTTTCATCATTGATTTATATAACACTAGATCAGTAATAACCGCGCCAAAGCGTTTCCACTGCACATATGGCCACAGCCATATGCCTAGCTAACGTGAGTTCATTGTTCAATGTGACACCGACAGAGTTGAGCCGCGACAAAAATGGGTAAATGCGTAGTGAAAGAATGCTATTCAAGGTCACAAAAACGTAATAAATCAAGCGGCATCACTTTCAACACATAATTTTTAGTTCTTGTTTTCATATAAACGTAAAAAACCTCAAATAATTAAATAAAATTATCGGATATTGCCATTTAGGTACAATGTTGCCACTTTTCCGGATTTGTGATTATTCTACATTAATGGTAGACTATATAATTAATGGAGTAAGTTAATTTGTTACCTCTGATTTTAAATATTTTGTAAATTATAATAAAAACTACGTTTTAACTTTCATACAAAATAATTAATTATTCTTATTTTAGTTTATTCATGAATTATCTATTAAATATATTTTATTACCTATTTTATATTAATAATTTTATATTATTTATAATTTCATATAAATTTTATATTAATTATATTTTATTAGATCCCTATTTTATATTGTTTGATTTATTAGAACCATAAAAATACGTTTTATTTCATCATTATGTTTACTTCTATTCATCTGATAAGCTTTGTATCCCTTTTTTCTAAGGGGACGTAATAAAGATTTTAAAATAAAATATACTTTTTTGATATAAAAACAATTAACTGCAGCTTAAAAAATTTTTTATTGCGTATTTTAGGTAAAATTTCATATAGTAAGCCACACCAACCTGCCATTGCATGTTTGTGTGTCTATCTTTATCTAATCTTACGACGACGTTATTGTTTTCGCAACTTGTGTAAGTGAGATAGATATATGTTTACTTAAAATTGTTATTAGTTTCAAAGCTACGTCGTCGCGTTTGGATAGTGGTTACACTTTTTTCGACGCGCGGTAATGTGGTTTGCTCCTCTAGTGTTGTATAACTCAATGCGTTTCGTTATATGTAATTTAATTAATCAAAATCAAGTACCGGATGTCTAGCCAACTCGATATAACCCAAAACTTTAACTATCGATATCTCGAAAAAATAAAGATTTCCGGCATAAAAAGCAGCTAAATGGTAATCAATAGCATCATTGCCTGTCAACTAAAGCTAAAATAGTCACTTAAATCGTGCAGCAGATTACTAAGGCCGACCCAAAATAATACATTTTAATCTGATACCATATTCTTAAAACTGAAAGCCCGTATTAAATTATTTCGGGGTAAAATTGTCCATTCACAAGTATTAGAAATTCAAAATATAACCTTAACAATAACCACAATTTAAAAGGTTGACAACCACTGCTCAAATTACGAAACAAACTTACTTTTTATTTTATCCAAAGAGTTTTATGCCATTTTTACAAGCCGAATAATCCGGAAACACTTTAATTGCGTAAACACGTTAAGTACACTGTGACGGCCACAAAAATTACAAAACATAGAATTTACCCTTACGTAGTGCCAGTGAACTCGCGTGGCGAGTTGATCAATTTATATTGCAGTGCCGGCGACTCGCCGGAATCCGAGAAGGCATCATGAAAATCGTAGGGGTGATGAATGTGTTAATGTATTCTCCCTAAACCCTAATACATTTATTAGATCTGTGAAATAACTTATTAATAGGTACCGTCTAAAAAAAAAATTTGTCTTGGGCATCAAAATAGGCCGAAATTGCTGATTTCGCTTCATCATCGTTGCCAATTTTTTCCACGCAGTTCTGTGTACATTTTTGTATACAAATAATAGTTGCTTGGGGCTAGGTCTCGGCTGTAGGGTGGGTGACGTAGTTGTTCAAAACCGCACCGGTGAATGGCAACCCGTCGCAACATGGCTTGTGTGCACGGGCGCATTGTCGTGCAAAAGGAATACGCCTTTTGTAAGCTTTGCTATTGCGCGAAATTTTTGACTTCCCCTCGTGTGAAAAGTAATAGAGTTAACTAGGTAACTAAACTCTGATTTTTCATTCCGTAGAATTCTGACATTTCGTAAGTGTTGCTACTAAAAAAGTTCTCCACCGAAAAAGAGACAAATTTGAACCATTTGAGGGCAATAAATAATAAAATGCTACGTATTTTTTATGTTTCACCTACAAAAAGGTAAATCTAAATATTTACTTATACAAGTCACCTAATACAAAAATAACAAATATTTCAATATCACGAACAATATATCTAATTAACTTTAATTACTTAATATTTTATTCTTTAGCTGGCATCACTGTCTACTAATTCCAGGTTTAAAAAACCTTTTAAAAAAATGTTAGCTGTCACGTCGCGTCTGTCACATTGATTGATTTTCATTCGACTTCTTTGAATGCTCGAATGCGCATGTGTTCTCGGTGTTTGCTGCTATTTGTTGTTATTATCTTGTTATATTTGTTAAGTTTCTGTTATTCTGTTAAGTTTTTTCTTGTTGACCTTTCGTTTTGTGATCGTTTGTTGATTTTTATAAACGTTATGGAGCCACAACCTGGCCCTTCCCGGGAAGCAGCCCCATCTGACAGAGCACAAGGCTTAGACTTTCTTTCTCCCAGAAAGAAGCGTCCTCGTGGTGCTTTTACGCCCAACGAAAAGACCATAATTCTAAATATTTACAAATATAATATAGAAAATTGGCCGCAAACAACTGATTGGAGTGCAACGGAATGTGCTAAAAAAGACTTCTGAGATGACTGGCGTGGGTCTGTCAAGTGTCTATAAAATTACCAAAGAATATAAAGACACAAAAGAATTTCAAAAGCCGAAAAAGAGTGGACCTCAACTATCTTTCATACAAAAATTTGACGAATTCACTTTCGCCGCAACTCGACGAAAGGTTCACGCGTTTTTCTACAGGAACGAGATTCCGACTATTGAAAAGGTAAAGTTATTGCTAATTCTTTAACACCTCGTTGCTGACATCCCCCATTGTTTTAAAACTATACTTTAACCTGTGTTGCCTGTCTACATTTTAACTGTAATGTAAATGCTTATTTCAGATTCACCAAGAGATAACTGGTGATCCAGACATGCCTGTTATGTCGAAATCAACATTAAGAAAAGTATTGAAGCATTTAAATTTTAAATACACAAGTCGCAAACGTCGAAGTGCGCTAACAGATCGCAAGGAGATAGTACTATGGCGTCAAAAATACTTGCACCAAATTAAACAATATAGAAGAGAAGGCAGGCTTATATATTACCAGGATGAAACGTGGGTAAACGAAGGCAAGTATTGAATTATGTGGTAATTAACTTTTTATAACCTATCTTTTCTTCAAAGTATTAGTCGGAAATCGAATTCTGTACTTATGTAATACTTAAATTAACTTTGTTAATAAATTTTTGTTACCAAAATGAATAAATAAATAAAGAAATCCATGTTTACAGGTAATATTTTTCAATTTATATGCATATATAACTGTCCTCATGTATAAGTGAAATATTAAATATATTTTTATTTTCAGGACATACCGTCAATAAAGTGTGGTGTGATACCAACATTCAATCTTCACGACAAGCTTTCCTCGATGGCTTGACAACAGGGCTTAAGGCACCAACAGGCAAAGGGGGGCGACTTATAGTTAGCCATATAGGGAGCGAAGAAGGATTTTTGGAAGATGGTTTATTAGTTTTTGAGGCAAAAAAAGGCTTGGCAGATTACCACAAGGAGATGACTGGGGAAGTATTTGAGGAGTGGTTCACAAAAATACTTCCAAAATTAAAACCAAACTCGGTAGTAGTGTTGGATAATGCTCCCTATCATTCGAGGAAGGTCGAAAAAGTACCAACGAGTGCATGGAGAAAAGGCGATATCCAAGCGTGGTTGACTTCAAAAAATTTAAATTTTGAAGAAAAAATGCTAAAAGTTAATTTATTGGAAATTGTGGGTCAGGAGAAATACAAATATCAACAGTGTATTGTAGACGAGATGGCCACAGCACAAGGCATTACTGTGCTTAGACTGCCCCCATATCATTGTGAGCTCAACCCTATTGAATTGGTGTGGGCTCAAGTGAAGGGGCATGTCGCAAGACACAACAGAAGTTTTAAAATGGCGGAAGTTAAAAAACTATTACTGGAAAGTATAAGTAGTATTACTCCTGATAAATGGCAAGAATGTATCAGCCATACAATCAAAGAAGAAGATAAGATGTGCACTCTCGACGATTTCATTGACACAGTCGCAGACTCTTTAATAATTCATGTCAGCGATGATGACGATGATGAAGATAGTGATATAAGTATTAATGATGACTAAAGATTTTAATAAAAATATGTTATTTTTACTTGTGCATTTTTTACTGTTTGTAATGAAAAGGGACGTAATTATCACTCGCCGTAAAACCATGTAGAGTACCGCACTTAATAAAATGGATACATTTACTAACAAATAAAATGTATGTATAGACTCAGATGTTCAGACACGTATTGAAATTGAAAAATGTGCCCGGCCAAAAAGGTTTGTAATCTCTGACATGTCAAAAAATGATAGCTGTCAGAATTCTACGGAATGAAAAATCAGAGTTTAGGAGTAAATCCATACCTGTTACGACGCGGACGTGCCGTTTTCGGACGCACTCGTTTTTCCGTCTTTAAGACTGACGCAGGAGCTGCACTTTCTACTTCTGCACCGCTACCTGTACCTAATGTGTAGGACCAAGTAGACACGTTGAATTGAATGGATATTATTATGTTATACCTACGTATCCTGATACTTTTAAAAATGCTGTACCTAAGGTGGGATGATTAGCCTTGCAATGAAGTAAAGAACACGGGTTTTAACAGTGGCGAAGCTTTTATTAAAGCCGAAAAGCCGGGCTTGCCTTATTAAACCTGAATCAATCAATAATATCAACTAATAAAATAACTCTTAAAATGTTTCAAGCTGTTTCAAATTTCCCGCGCACTCCACTGTTCGACACATGTCGACCGATGACCTCGTATTGCCTTAGCCACAGCCTCCTTTAGTAGAGCAATATAGAAGGCTGTGCCTTAGCGATACTGCTGCTGTCATAAAAAATGAGTTTTAATGGAGCTAATAGTCGTCTCCCTCGCTCGCGTGGGCTTTTTACGGGGCTTTCGAGAAGAGGATCGCTCTTTTTTCTAACCTATGGCAAAATATTCTATAATGAAATATAACTAAGATTGTATATATAACAATTAGTATAGAGATTTAAAGCCAGGCTTTTGGGAATAAATTTGTTAAAAGCGGAGGCGCGCGGGCAATACGTTTGCAAGTTCATTTCACGTTTCAATGTTTATTTACTCTGTGTGCTTATCTTAAGCGATTTAATATTACGAGTTCAAAATTTATGCTTTTTTTTAAAGATATTCAATGAAAATGGAGGATAATAGTGTTCCTTGTGATGAATTGAAGTGTGCTTAAGTGATAATCGGAGAGGAAATCTTTAAACTTTGTTGAGATAATACACAAGGTTAAGAGTGTATTTCAGACTTATCAATTTTCGCAATTAAAAACAGTTATTGGTACAATTAAAACGTTCACCAACATTTTACGTGGACGTAATTAAATCTTTCCATAAGAAAGCGAGACGATTCCACTTATCTCTTATCCATTAGAATGTAAATAAGTAATTTTTTTTTAATTTTGTACATAGTTTGTTTTTACTTTGTTCGTGTTTTACTTTTGTTCGTGTATTGTATTGGATGTAAATATTTTTTTTCTTTCGCTTAAACAAACCCAAACGGCTTTCTTCAAAGCCACCGAAGCTATGCAATTGCTGATATGTAATACAATCTATCTAGCAGTGGTATGCCTTCTGTGTGCTTTGTTAAACACGTCCTTGACAGCACTGAATATGAAACTGAAGCGTGGAGACAGATCAAGATTGGTGTATTTTTATAAAACTGCCAAAAACAACAATCTATATTTTTATCAATTTATATCTTGGGCTTGCCCTAGCTTGGAGCTCTAGCTTCGCCACTGGGTTTTAAGTAGGTATTAACATTTTATTAGTATGTGTCAGGAGTCATTAAGATGTCAATATTTGACGAGTGAACGAAAGAGAATTAATTTATTTTTTATTATTTCGTTATCAGGAACTTTATTGCAAATAGAATTATTCAGGAATTGCTGAAATATGAAAAATTATACACATTACGTTCGTACATTGGATCATGGTAGAGTCACGCAGCAGCTTTTGCTGTTGCACAAATAGACCGGCTCGACCAGGGTAGTACCACGGAATACCAGCTTTAGGTAGAAATATTTTTACTTCTTCATTTCGCCTGGTGAGTAGGTATATCCGGTGGCCCTTTCCTTCTCTAAACATGAGGTGTTTTACTAGAAGTAAACGGAGCAAAATCACCAATCACGGCACCCCCTCCCACGCTCACTACGGATTTCTGCAAATTACGGGAACTTCATTCAAACCTTAACGCACCATCTCGTGTCGGCTGGGCCGGCCTTTCCCTTTCTCATCGTAACGCAGTTGTCCCCTCTTGTAGTTTATGTGTATGACAGATATTATGCGGCCTGACACAGCTAGTCATTTCTCTCACGCGGATTCCGGTTGTGAAGAATCATACACAAACACTGTTGGACCTTCTGCTGACTTCTCATTCGGACGGCTACCAGATCTCCATTGATGCCCCTCTCAGATCTTCAAATCACTGCCTTATCCGGAGTACGGTGCCTATCACATGTTCATTGCATCCACGATCGCCGTGTGTGGTACTATAAATACATAATATATAGGTTAGCGGAATGGGATGCGGGCTTTTTGCATCCTTCCCTTTGGACTTAGTACTATTGTGTATTATGAGCCATGGAGGCGGGTTTGCTTCTCGTTGGATGATCTCAACATCATTGCTAAGTCTGTCACCGATGTGGTGCTTCAGAGGATGGAACTTTTCATCCCGTCATCTGTAGTGTCTATCGGTGGCAGATCTCAGTCTTAGTTTGGAAGCTCCTGCAAAATTGCGTCGACCCAAAAGCAGGAGTGTTACAAGGCCTTTGCTGACACATCGGCGTCCTGGGATGCAAACACTAGCGCACTCAAAATGGTATATAACTGCTTCCAAGTCCTTCGAAAGAGTTATCGCTAGGGCAAAGACACTGATCACATTTGGAGAATTGGCGAGAAATTAGTGCGCCTTCCTTCGAGAATTCGTGCATTCTGGGCCCTCGTCAGGGCTGCCCAAGAGAATATCTGTAATAATAATAATATTGAACCCAAAAAGCCATCATTACCATCTTTGCGCAGAAAGGAGGAATCGCTGGCCCACGCCGAAAAGGAGAAAGTTCATCTTTTAGCTTCCCCTTTTGCGTCCAACTCGACTATCGATGGCGAGGGAAACACATCGTGCCGACCATTCCGCGGTGTGAGTGCTCCAATCCGGATGTGCGGTTTACACAGCGCTCGGTGAGCAAAGCACTTCTGTCCATAGATGTCAACAAGTCGAGCGGGCTTGATGGAATGTCTCCAGAGTTGGCACCAGTTCTTATGCGTCTTTTCCTATTCTGTTACTTTTTAGGTGTTGTTTGAGACTCATAGAATACAGGCATATTTTTATATATTTATCGATTAAGTTTGGTATATAAAGAAGGCAAAAGAGTATATACCTATAACAAATAAAGAATGTTCCACGTGCGCTTGTCCAGTGGCATGCTGTATACACAGGGGCCGTGCTGCTTTCATTCGAGCCGCTTCATCGCGAGCGCCTAACGCACTGCTAAATTAAAATATATAACTCAAATTATAAGTAAGTACTTTCTTTATGTAATTACATGAAGGCATGAATTTAAAAATACATTGCAGTTCAGGTAGCATGTGTTTGGTATATGATAATCACAAATATAAACTCAATTATAAATTACCTGACATGAAATTTTATTTTTCTATCCCTAAAAATAAGAAAAGAAAATAATTAAGTAGGTACCTAAGTCTTGTAGATTCTCAAAAATTTAATTTATTTTTTATAAATCAAGTGGGAGTAGGTTAAAAAAATTTTTCCATTGCATCATCATCATCATTACAGTCTGTTACAAGTCCACTGTTGATCGTAGTCCTCCCACGAGAAATGTCATAAAGCACGGTCCTGAGCCGTGGTAGCTCAGATGGTTACCGCTCGCTGTAAGTATAACAGAACGCGAGTAACCCGGGCTCGATCCCCGCCGGCACCAACGAAATTGTTAATTGCAATTTTAAATGCTGATTTACCATGTGCTCGGCGGTGAAGGAAAACATCGTGAGGAAACCTGCATGTCTGAGGAATAAGAAAAAAAATATTTCGAAGACATGTGAAGTTCGCCAACACGCATTGGGGCAGCGCGGCGGACACTTCCTTGCCCTAAAACCCTCTCAGAAATGAAGGGAGGCCTGTGCCTAGCAGTGGGACGTATATAGGCTGTAACTTTGCTTTACTTTTTTTACGGTCCTGAGCCACCTGTATCCATAGTTTTCCTTCCTGCATATGTTACCAGGTCGTATCTGTAAAGAGGGAGAAAGTCCTACAGTTCGCTTACCGTTACGAAGCTACCACACGAGTCTTTTCATAATTAAGCATGAATAATTTAAAAGCTTCTAATTGGGTAAGTATGTATCCAATAACGTACAAATAAATTATTGACACAAATAGAGACATCATCAAATTGAAGATACAACAATTTATTTTATACTTAACGCTCTTGTATTTTTATATTTCTAAAATATGTAGGTAAATAAAAGTTTGCATAATGATTTGTTATATTTACGCGAATATGTACTACATATGGAATAAAAATAATTATACGGATGTTATCTCGTTTAAGCAAGTATACTACTGCAAGACTAAGATACTGTAAGATCGTTCTGCGTAAACCGGACCAAAATTAATAGTAATAGTAGCCTTCGTCAACTATGACATCAAGACGTCAAACACCTCGTCAACGTCCACAAACAACGTCCCTCCCGTGACCACAGGTGCTGAATAGTGCCCGAAAAGTCGGGAATAAAAAAAGTTAAATTAGTTTTATTCCAAAAGTTTGCATAGATAGATTTAAGCTTACCAATTATTTCCCGAACTAGGCTGGTCTTCCCATGGCGCATCGCTTTCAACTGCGCTGCTTTCAGAAGCCACTAAGTACATGGATCTGTGGAGTCAGCTCAATACAATTACCACGATAAATATAGAAATAAATTTCTTATCAACTGGATATCATTTATGAGGCTACCTCATCATATCGTAAAAGTCGTATGACCTTTGAGTAGGGTTACTATTTCTAGCTTAGGCTAGGATTTGCCATAATCCACCAACCACGCTTAGAAGTCGGCTAAGCGGTCACAACACCCCCCGATCTGTTTGTCCAGACCTAGCTAGCTTTTAAATACTCTACGTCCGAACCGAATTTCGCGCGAGACTGGTTATAAGTAGCTACATGAGTGTATGCGCAAGCATAGGTGCACTCTCATGGTCCAATAGGATATACACACAGAAATCGTAATAATTTATTATTACTATTTCTGTGGATATACACGACAAGGCTTTGAGTGATGGTTGAATACTCAAAGACAACAAGGAGAAAATCAGGCGCAGGAACAGCGGCTATCCGTGCTTTCTGAGGCACGGGGTTGAAACACCGCCAACATCCTGACTCTGGGCAGTTACTGAGAATTTCCTCACAGTAATAGGTACCCAATAGCACAATCCAGTCCGCAGCAAAGGAAAATCTCCTAAGCTTCAAGGTAAATCGGACGGCCTGTACCGGATTTTGACCAGGATCAACGATGTAACCTACCGGATACAGAAAAGCGCAAGAGGGACTCCTAAGATCGTCCATGTGGATCGCCTGGCGCGTTATTATGGGGCCGATAATGCTCGGGACGAGCATGTCTTAGGAGGGGGCAGTGTTGCGCGCCTAAGTTGACGTCTGGCACTAGCGCCATCTAGTGTCGGATAACAGAGCGAGGAGAGCTTTCCAGAAAATGAAACGACTAATCTTTCAACCAATAGCGCCATCTAGTATCGAATTGAAGAACTAAGCTTTCTGGGAGCCTCACACTCGAACCTTCGGCGCCTGGTCGATTGGCGCGCGTATTTACTTGAATATTCTGGATGTTTCGGTGAAAAGGTGTATTTAAAGGCTCTGCAATACGCGATCGGGGCAGTATTGAATTTGGCGAGACAAGCGAAGCTTCGGAGCGAAATAAAGTGAATCAGTGTGATTAATTATTAGTGCCTTTTAAGTTTTAATTAGTGTAAAGTGAATTAAAGTGTTAATTTTGGTAATTCAATCGGCAGTTTTTATTGTCACGAACCCTAAGCTCGTAACAATATGTTTATAGTTAACTACTTATATATATATATATATATATATATATATATATATATATATATATGTTGATAGTACTATATTTATGATTTTTAAACGACACGTGATGTGCTTGACTGATATGATCGCTCGACTCGGACTGCGGGCTACGGCACTGTGCACGGTTTGCGCAAGTGTGTGGCCAGTCATTAACGCTCATATTGCCAGTCCTTTGACTCATGCCCAAAAAACTTACAAACAGGGAGCGATGATGACAGATACACGTAAAATCTTGAGTCATGAGCAATCGACCCTCTACATACGTGTTTCATTAGGTCGTCACTCTATCTAGTGAGAGGTCGCCCAACACTGCGATTACCAGTACAAGGGTACCATTCCAGAAATCAGTAAAAGTTGTTAATCGTCTGTCGGTGCTTCAAGCTATATGACAGGACGACCGCCTGGTTATCCGATGATGGAAAGGGTGTTGAGGAAATAAGGCACGTACTAAATGTCAGTGAATATTGTTACGAGCTTAGGGTTCGTGCCAATAAAAACTGCCGATTGATTTAACCAGATGGCACTAGTGCCACCAACTGTGGCGCGCAAGAATATGTAAGTGAATACCTGGCCGGTACGTAGAGATGTGGCAGCGGAGGCGCAGCGCGTCGAGATGCAGAGCGGGCTCGTCTCGCGCGAGACGCTCGCCCAAGCAGTACAGATTCTATCCGGATAAACGTTACCAAGCTTATCAAATTATCTTTAATAATTTCTTATGTTAACACTTACACTTGGTACACATCTAATAAAATAATTTTACGGATTTTATTGCATTTAATTTTAACTCCCGACATTTTTGAAGTGAAAACTTCTTTAGCGGCGTTGTACACTTTTTTTGTAATCGGTAAAAAATATTAACTCGCGTCAGGACACGTGACCTGATCGAAAATTCGTAAGACGGATGGAGAGTAGACAGCCGGCGCGGCGTAGGAGAAAAAAATTTTTTTAATGTAATATAAATTGTCATGTTTGTGTACGATAGCGCAATAAATAAATATTGTATTCTACCACATAAATTATAGTACTTTTAAACTGATAATTAAAGCAATTCGTGCAAAATTATTCTCTAACCATTCCAAAATATCAAAAATGCACAACGTTAATATTCAAGTTTTCACTTCTGCCGGCACTCCCGGAGTGCAACCCGTCGTTTTTTTTTATAGAGTAAAAGTGACAAACGAGCACACAGTCCAGCTAATGGTAAGTGGATGTTGTGATCCATAAACATCTACATTTATTCTCGATTAAGAATCAAAATGCAGAGGCGTTATCACCCCTGAATGCTATGATGGAATGCGTTGGGCAGATCGGAATCTGACCAACAAATATTTAATTATTGGACTACGACCTAGACTATAAGATAACGACCCACTTTATAATTTGTCTTCGGCATTTCACAAACCAGCGAGCGTTTACAAACAGACGACGCCGTTTGTATAATGACAAATCATACTCATCATCCTCAGGGGAAGATTGCGTTTTGATTCTTAATCGGTGATACATACTCGTAATATGAAAACGTCTATGGCCCACAGCATCCACTTAGAATCAGGTGGTCTGTGTGTTAGTTTGTAACCCTTATTCTTCAGTTTTATATGTACGTGGTAGAGCCAAGCTGCAGCCATATTAGTAGTATGGTTGTAGCACGAATGGGTCGGCTCGACCGAGGAAGTACACACTCACAGAATACCTGCGAAAAAAATCAGCTTAACGCTGCCGTGTTTCATATAGTGAGTGTATAGAAGCGGAGACACTTTTTACTGGAAACGAGGCACGGGTGACAACGCATCTGCATTTTGATTCGATATCCAAGATGGATGTAAATGTCTATGGGCTACAGCAATCACCATCAGGTGGACTGTGAGCTCGTTTTTCATCCTAATTCATAAATAAACCAGCCCGCAAAAGTCCACCCCTAATTCTATAAAAACGTCTTGGAGGAAACCATGTTGTAGTGATGTGTGTTTCCTACTGAACAAACGGTGATATAAGTGTGTCTGCTGTGTTCATAATCACGGATACATACGTTTTCAATGGACCATGTTAATTATAAACCAGTTTGCAATAAACACTCAACAGGACAAGACATTATTTTATTTTCCAGATCTATAGTCAGTGCAATCATCATCATTATCATCATCGTTACAATTCTTCACAAGTCCGCTGCTGAACATATGCCTTCCCCCGCTGTCGTAGTCCGCTGCGAAAAGAATGCCACGAAGCACGGTCCTGAGCCACCCGCATCCATCGACTTCTTATGTATCTTACCAGTTCGTTACTCCATCTAGTGGGGTGCCTTCCCACATTTCGCCTACCAGTACGAAACTGCCACTCGAGAACCTTGCTTCCTCATCAGTTG
The DNA here is from genome assembly GCA_907164705.1 of Parnassius apollo. Lineage (NCBI taxonomy): Eukaryota > Metazoa > Arthropoda > Insecta > Lepidoptera > Papilionidae > Parnassius > Parnassius apollo. The sequence continues at coordinate 5,656,464 of CAJQZP010001576.1, forward strand.
TTGGTTCTCTGAGCTATATGGCTGGCCCATTGCCACTTCAACTTTCTAATCCGTTGGGTTGTGTCGCCCAAGTAACTCATCAAAGCAGTATAACGGCCGACTTACAGCATTTCTGCATCGATTTCACATTTTAAATTAGGTTTATAGTAGCATTAAAACGTTCTTACAGCTACTGTAATGCTATTTTGGGCACAAATTATACGGCTTTAGGTCCTAAATATGTTCACAATAGTTGTTTAATTGCTTTACGGGCACATTATATTAGCATTACTTTTATTTCTTTCTTTATTTTTATGTTATTGAAAACCAATAACATGTTGAATTTACAAGAAGCCAATAACAAGATCTCACTAACAAAGTAACAAGTTCTCACTAATATAATATTATCTTAACACTAATAGTATTATGGCCAAAGAAGGTATCAATCGCATTAAAGATGTTATTATGGTAAATGAAGTTGCCAATCGCATTACAGAAGTATTATACTAGCAATATTTTTTATAATGAAGTTGTATTTATTGCATTACAAAAGCTTTTTGGACTAGCATTAGAAGTTAATAAAAAAATAATTGAAAGCATAGCAAAAAGCTATTTAAGTGTTCACAGTTAGATCTTAAATAAACCCGACGTCAAATTTGTAAAGTTTTTCGCTTTTTTGTTATTTCATGCCTTCAAATATTACAGCGCAATGAAATTTACTGTAAATGTCTATATGTATAAGCTTCATTGAAAATTTTCACGCGCTCTGTGTAAAATAACTAAAATAATTGTGTATTCCGAGTATAAAACGAACTTTGCATAATTAATAGAGATAGGCCGAATATTCGTTTTATATTCGGTATTCGGCATATTTACTGGTTTACCGAATATTTGTAATCGGCCAAATATTCGGCTAAACCACCGAATATTCGTTAAAGTGGTACTCAAAGTATCCACTGTATGGAAATGTACGAATTGAGTAATGCCATGTCTTTCATCATTTCACTGTTGAAAGTATATTTATTTATGGGTTAAATCTACTTGTATGTTTTTGAGACACCGTAGATTTATTTCCAATTATAGCAAATAGAAAGCTTGATAAAATTTTGTTTGGAATCAAACAAAGAATCATTAAAAGAAAACATTACTCTATTGCTTTTATAAATGGGTTCGAATGATAATATGGTATTTTGCTATGGGGACACGCGACTGACACTGAAATTATATTTATTTTACAGAAGAGGGCCATTAGAGCAATATATAATATAAAACCAAAAGAGTCACTGAGACAAAAATTTAAGGAAATTTATATACTTATTAACTCTGGCCTCTCAATACATTTATGAAAATGTAATGTACGTACACAAAAATAAAAGTAATTTTGCGAAAATAAGTGTATTCATTCGTAAATACTAGGAACAGACACAAGAGTGTACCAGTTAATCGACTCCACCGAGTCAGTAATTCATTCTTGGGGCGATGTATACGCTTTTACAACAAAATCCCAGAAAATATACAAAATTTGTCATACACGAAGTTCAAAAATGTTATTAAACTAAGTTTGTATAAAAAGGGTTATTATAATATTAAGGAATTTATGGATGATAATAACCCCTTGGAAGGGTGATCGCTACCAAGCTATTTCTAATTTGTCTTGTGTTGTTTATTGTAAACATCATTGTAAGCTATTATTGGAAAAAAATAGTCCAGCTGGGTTTCTTGCTGGTTCTTCCCAGGACAGAGGTTTTTTTTTGCGTACCAGTGGTAAATGAAAAAAGTGACTTTCAATAAGTATTGTTATAATCTACATTGAATAAAAAAGTTTCTGTTTCTGTTTCAATATTTACAAAATGGTGTCGGTATATAGCATCCCGGTGAGCCTTTAAAAAGACTTACTAATGCTGCAGTATAATTGCCGATTCACGGTGAACGTTTATTAGAGTTTATACGAATCTATGTTAACTATTCGCTTGTTAAAATTCTTCCTGTGGTACTTGGGCGGTTACTCTAGTACTGTTGGTACAAATTTAACCCTAAATACATTCAGTGTTTTATTTGTAAACAAGCGACCTGCCCCGGTTGATCTAGTTTTTGGTTTTCATAAGTTTGATGGATGGGTCTATTAATGTGGCGTAATTAAGGTTAATTTCGTTCGATCAATCTTAGCTGTGTGTGTGCGTGATCACTCTCTACCTGTTCGTAAAATTTCATTACAATCGGTTCTATTTCCCATCGAGTTTACCTGATATAGGGTCACTGTCGCTGTGGTCCTGCCTTTCCCTCCTCCAGCCCGCCTCAGGCGCTGGCGTATCAGCAGCTACGCCAAACAACTCGGAGACAGCTCCCGCCACCATTTTACGCGCTGATTTCGCCACCATCTGTTACCGTTAATATATATTGTAGCCATGTGTTGGCGGCGTAAATGGATCCACCACGTTATATTTTCCCAAAATCCTTTAAGATTTGGGGGGATATAGGGTGTATTAAAGTTAGGTGAAAACACTAGCGAAAACGACGTTCTGTTCTCCTTGACTATACAATAGTCTGTATTATGGGGATTCAGGAGATAATTAATATAATCAGGTGTTCCTTTGCGGAAATCCATTATATTAAGGATGCTAAAAATTAATTAGTTAAGATCCCCGCGTAATAAATAGAATTATGTGTAAACTAGGTAAAGTTTGACGAGCACCTCCCACCCTCCTTTAATAGCGTGCACAATCCCGTCATCACTAATCCCCGCACCACTACTTCCAACACCATTACACTAGGAGGACACATCACTGTCGATAAAACAACATGTGTTTCGAAATAAACAAGGCAACCTCAGGTGAAGTAGACCTGTGGCTGACCGCTAAGCGCTAAGCGGATCTTAGCTAATTGATTCATATCGTGAATGTTTTAATTTCATTGTACAAATGTACCCTTTGTATAATATACCAATATGCCGGATATAAAATGAATACCAGCGTAAAATTGAGTGTAGAGAAGCGGAGACTATTTTTACTAGAAACGTGGCATTCGATCTTAGTCCTCAGGCGTGACAACGCATCTGCATTTTGATTCTTAATCGAGGATAAATGTATATGAGTCACAGCATCCACTTACCATCAGGTGGACTGTGTGCTCGTTTGTCAACAACTCTGTAAAAAATATGTCATTGTATCCTAATTCGACTAGCTAGGGCGCCGAGAAAAAATTCCAAATCTGTAGCCTGTATGTGCACCGCGAACTAAAAAAGTTAGCAGCAGTAAAAAGTAAGTAGCAGTGTGTTACAGTTAGAGCATGAATGGGTGGGTACGACCATAGACTTAGGATTGTAATATATTCTAAATCTATTGGCACGACCAAGACTGGATCACACTCGCATATAATACCAGCGAAAAATAACAGAGTATTACTGCTGTGTTTCCGTTAGAGATGGGTCGAATATGGATTTCACCGAATACGAATATGCGGCCGAAAGTTCGGTGACACTTTTACCGAACCGAATATTCGGCCGAACATTATTCGGCAGGATCATTATGTCAAAACTTGTTACCGTAAAGCGCGTGGGATTAGCGCCAGATCGATCAGATCGAGTGTGGCGGGGGAGCAAGGGGCAGGCCCTTGCTTCCCCGCCACACTCGATCAAAGTAAAGTGAAATGTATTAATGTAATGTAATATTTTTTTGTTCTATTCTAAAACATTTTATCAAGCTTTCTATTTGCTATAATTGGAAACAAATCTATAGTGCCTCAAAAACATAACGCTATACTCGTACAAGTATAATCTGTAAATAAAATATACTTTCAACAGGAAAACTATGAAAGAAATGGCATTACTCAATTCGTACATTTCAATACAGTGGACACTTTGAGCACATGAGTATTCCTTACTTTGTGCTTTGAGTAACATATTCACGAACGTTCGGTGATTTAGCCGAATATACGAATATTCGGTGAAACTGTCGAATATGCCGAATACCAAATATGAAACGAATATTCGGCTTATCTCTAGTTTCCGTGTAGTAACGGTGTAAGAATACTCCTTACCCCATATCGTCCTTCCTGTGGGTCGACGACTTCCAGCCTCCCGAACAAGCCGGTTTCCGAAAAGACTTTAGTACCATAGACCACATACATACCCTTCGGCAAATTGTACAGAAGTCCGAAGAGTACAATCTGCCACTTTGCCTGGCGTATGAGGACTATGAGTAAGCCTTTGATTCCGTCGAAATTTGGGCAATGCTACAGTCTCTTCAGCGGTGCCAAGTTGACTGTCGGTATATCGAAGTGCTGAAGTGTTTGTACAGTAGGGCTACGATGGCTACCCGAGTACAGAACCAGAGTACAAAACCTATCCAACTGCAGAGATGCGTAAGACAGGGTGACGTTATTTCCCCGAAACTCTTCACCGCTGCCTTGGAAGAAGTTTTTAAGCTACTGGACTAGAAAGGATACGGTATTAACATCAATGGCGAGTACATCACTCACCTTCGGTTTGCCGACAATATAGTCCTTATGGCAGAATCGCTGGAGGACTTAAGCACTATGCTCAATGACCTCAATAGTGCCTCCCAACGGATAGGTCTTAAGATGAACATGGATAAAACAAAGATCATGTTTAATGTCCATATCATACCTATGCCGGTAGTTGTTGGGAGCACTAATGCTCGAAGTTGTTGACGAGTACGTTTACCTGGGACAAATAGTCCGACTAGGTAAGTCCAACTTCGACCGAGAGGTCAATCGACGGATTCAACTCGGCTGGGCAGCGTTCGGGAAATTACGACACATCTTCTCGTCATGTATGCCTCAAAAGCTGAAAACTAAGTTGTACAACCTGTGCGTGTTGCCAGTTATGACCTACGGAACCGAGACGTGGTCCTTCACTGCTGGCCGTACGAGGACGCTCAAAGTCGCTCAGCGAGCTATGGAGAGGGCTATGCTCGGAATTTATCTGCGTGATAAACTTAGAAATGAGGATATCCGCAGTAGAACCAGAGTGACCGACATAGCCCAACGGATTAGTAAGCTGAAGTGGCAATGGGCCGGCCATATAGCTCGAAGAACCGACAACCGTTGTGGAAAAAAGGTTCTCGAGTGGCAGCCTCCTACCGGTAGGCAAAGTGTAGGGCGATCACCCACTAGATGGAGTGACGACCTGGTAAGACATGCAGGAAGTCGATGGAGATCGATGGATGGTGCTTTGTGGAATTCTTTGGGGGAGGCCTATGTTCAGCAGTGGACTTGTGAAGGGCTGTACTGATGATGATGATGATGATGTGGGTGTTGTAAGAGGCGACATAGGGAAACTGTGGCAGGTGATGGGTAGCAGCATCTTCATGACTACAACTCAAAGCAATAAATAGAGGTAATCAGTGGGGAGGGCCTATTTGTTCAGCAGTGGACTTTTATGGGTTGTCATGGATGGAGGATGGACTGCTGTGTTTCGTATGGTGAGTGTAGATAACCGGAGACCCTCTTTACTGGTAACGAGACATCACCACCCCATATTCCATACCGAGCAACAATGAATATGCATTTTGATTCTTAACTGCGGTTTTATAAAGTGCTCTGTGCTTAATAGTCACTTTACATTGAAAATATAGTAAGTTAATATAATCCGAATAACTTAAATATCTTCTTACGCTAGTATTGACGTCTATGAAGGGAACATGATCCAAATTAGCGGCCTGCTCAGCTAAATTCTTCAGACGTGGGTCATTGGAATCAGTTTTGTCGGCTAACACTATCAGTTTGAAAAGAAAATCTTCGAACACTTCCTCTTTGATGGTAGCTGAAAATTTACAAACCATCGAATTGAAATGATTGATAGGTAGAAAAAAAATTATTTGTTCGATCGTGAAGTTTCTACTACTCCGTAAGTGGCCGACACAATGGCCGAAGATGGCTGTTACTACCTATAGTGTGAAGGCCTGAGTACGCTATAGGCTATACACGGTCATTAGGCCGTAATAAGACAGCATCGCCCCTAGGCGAAAAGGTGTTGACACAATAATGCATGTCTCGCTCATAGCTGTCTGGCGGAGCCTCAGATCATATAAACAACAGGAGATATGGCAAGGAGGCGTGGCACTTGCGAACGCATCTGGCCGCAAAGCGGCCTGATGCCAGTTTCGGTAATTAGTCGAATGTCAAAATGCCGCGTTGTTCAGTGATTGTTTGCAAAAATAACAGCTGTATTGTAAATTACATGAAAGATGGCATCTCATTTCACACGTCAGTACTAAAATATTAATGTTTTTCTTATTCAATTTATTAAAACATTACTTCGTGGTACTAGAAACACGATGAAAAACCAAATCAAATGTTTTCATTAGGAACAAAAACCACATGTCGATTTGTACTAAGCAAGCAAATCGACATGTGAATCAGCTGGTCTAATAGCGCAATGGATAAGTGTTTTACTGATACTCTCACTCACACGATAGTTTCGTGAAGCAGCCGCTGCCGGCTTTTGTGAGTTAGAGATGTGAATGCGTGTGTGTGCGCTACTGCGTATCTATCAATTTAATGAACTGCATGTGTAGTAGTTGGCGAGTGGCGGGGGCAAACTGGAGACACTGGGTTGCGATACATTTTAACTACCGGGCATATCTCCTGTTGTTTATATGATCTGAGGGCGGAGCACTTACGATGGACGTCGAAGTAATCACGGCCATGGCAATTAATTTGTATAGGTACTGAATACAACTAGTATAGAAGTGTGTACACAGAACAAAGTAATGAAGAACTTGTCGCAAAAGACGGTGGTGGCTGCTGACAATGGAACAGCGTCAGATTCAAGCCAAAATAGCAATCAGAATGACAAAAACATTTTTACCAACAGTTTTCAATATGTTAGGTGTCAAGATGATCATTATTAGGTTAACAACATCAAAATACATTATACTTCAATGGTTACTAGCAAAATGTTCAACCGTAAGCATCTATAAGTATATAGCAGTTATAATAGTCAAATGTATCACAAATGTCTAAAAATTTATAATCAATTTTATTTCTTGAAATCTACACGGATATTTATTAATTAATATACCTATCTAAAAAATATTTTTAGCAATATTTATTTTCCTCAATGTTTTTGATATTAAAGGGGTTCTGGATTTACTGGGCGACTGTGTAAACACCACCGGCCACGTTACGCCACCATCCCAAAAATCACGGACCACCTGAGTAGTAGAGTCCTTAAACTAATGCTCGACACACACGGTCAGTTAAACTGACGTAAATCCAAAAACAGACCATTGGTGTGAAATCATAAGTTGAAATTTTTAATTGACGGCAACTCACGGATTTTTCGGGCGTTCGGTCAGTTAAACTGATCAGTTGAACTGATGTACATCCCAATACTGACCGTGAGTGTGAAATTTGAAGCTAATTAGTGAGGAAATTGTTTTGGCTTACATCCATTTGAACTGATCAGTTTAACTGACCGTGTGTGTCGGCCATAAGGTTTGTTTTAAAACTTACTAAAACTGCACTGCTACGTGCTCAAAGAGCTGTACTGAAATTCGCAACATTCCACCCTATTCCATTCACGACCCATCACTTATATAAATTCTGTTATGTCCTCTCAATGCGTCAATATTATATTCGTTATGAATACGTTACTAAAACTGCACTCAAAATTGGCCTACAGAAGAGCGGACACTGATAAAAGACACAAAGGTAAAGTAACATAAGTGATACTAACATTAGCATAATGCATTCTTTCATCCTCAGTATAATCAAGTCAATACAATTTTGTCTACTATTAAAAGTGGCAGATAGTAAAAATGTAATTCGAATTTGATTACAAAATTTGTTTACCGATTTTGATTATTCTTTTTTTATCTAAAAGTTCGTGCTTCTCGTGTGGTCCCATATAAATTATAATCTAGATCTGACCAGTAGTTTTTGAGTTATCTTTAATAATGTGTATTTATTTCACTTCGAATACACTGATTCGGTCGTATTGAAGTCGTTTGTACAATTTTTTTAATTTTACCACTTGTTCTTCAAAGAACGCGAGGTCCATAGGCAGTTGTCTGATAACAATTTAATGAGGTTATTGTATCGCGAGTCGCCGTTAAAACCTCTCGAATGCATCTCAAAGAGTATATTATAATCACTAAAACGTCTGTAATGCTGCATCCTATCCTAGATCATATTTTATCACATAGAACATAGGTAGTCTGATGTCCACACGTGTAAGTAGGTACCATATAATCAGTAATATATGGTAGGTACTTTCAGGGAGCACCAATTATACACTGAATTTCCAGTAATCAAGACAGCCGGTAGATGGACAACGTTCACTCACACTGGCGTTTCGCGTAGAAGTGATGCGAGATGGCGCTGTCACCAACGCGTTGATTCATTTCTTTTAGTTCCGGAAACCGGAACACCATACGTAGTTATAGTTATTATACAGTAGCTGTCTTTAAACTGTCATCGATCTAATTCGTTAACCTGCTAAGTCCATTTTTGGCAAAATTTACTTTTTATAACATTAAAAAGTTCAGTCTAATATCTACCGTAACATTTAAGGAATAACAGCGATATTAGCCTAAAACGTGACAAATGCTATGCCCGAATAAACTGCTTTTTAACCACCAGCCAATCTCCACAACGCAAACCTGCTAAATCCTATTAGGGCCTCAGTTTTGCACTGACAACGTTCTCAAACCCACATGCCGTTTGCGACGCGTCAAATTTTATTGTGTTTTAGTCAATATTTGAGGACTTAAACAACTAATTATGAACTAGTTAGCGAAATGTAGAAGCTCTCTGCATAAGTTTGTTTTCGAATTTATTTGAAGACATAAATTTGGCCCAAAAAAGATCAATGCGAAAAATGCACCTGTTATAAAGTAGGAATAGTTACAGAAGAAGAATACAAAGAACATATTGAGAGAAGTAAACAAGCACGAAAGGAAAAATATGCGGATAAAAAGGGAGAAAATTACGTTTTCACGAATTTGATTACAAAATTTGTTTTACGATGATACGAAATAGTTGCTGAGTGTTAACGAAATTAACCCTATTTGGTAAGATCATTATAAGAAACGGACATTATTTGATAGTGTATCATATTAATGTAGTTTTTTAGATTAAGGCTTAATTGAATTAATTTTGTTGAATTTACTTGTTTGAATTCGTTTATCAGTTTTTTTTAAATAAAAATAAATAAATAACTAAAATGATTATATAAAATACTCACGGCTTGTTTGAGTTATTAATTGTATTGAAGCATTAACGTTTTGACCAGTTAATGTCTGGTCTGAAATTTCAGCCGGTATTGTATCTGGTCTCGGTACGTTCAATGCTTTGGCATCTACTGTTGAATTTGTGTTTTTAATATCCAAGTCGCTTTTAATAGGCGCAGCCATGTTAACTTTTGTATCAATTTGAGGAACAGTTAGTTGATTAGGTGTTGATTGCACTTGAGTTTGTAGAGGTTTAGTAGACGCCGTTTTTCCGTTTACCAAAAGATCCGGTGTTGCTTGGTTTTGAGCTGGATCCTGACCTGAAAAAAGTTATAAAGCTTGAAATAATTATGAATATGCCATCAAAAGATAAAGATGTACGAATATCCTTATAACGATGGCGAACCTAGTTTATATCCACCGGCGCGGCGTGTTGTTTGGTCGTCATTAAAAGAGGACCAAAAATTAGGTTATTAAAGATAGGCATTGTCAAAAATAGGGTCCATTTGATTCAAATAATTTCGTTTTTAAATGCGATATGAATCTACTTTTAAACAAGGTCTGTTCATACGATAATCGTATGATGGTTTTTTTTTCAGTATTTTACGATTATCGTATGATTTATATATTATATACATGTGGGCCATGGTAGCTTATGGATTAAGCGCTCGCTGTAGATTTCACAGTACGTGAGTTACCCGGGTTCGATTCCCACCGACACCAATTAAATTGGTAATTGCGATTTTATATGCTGATTTACCATGTGCTCAGCGATAAAGGAAAACATCGTAAGGAAATTTGTATATCTGAGAAATAAGAAAAAAATATATCGAAGACATGTGAAGTTCGCCAACACGCATTCGGGCAGCGCGGCGGACACTTCCCTAAAACCCTCACAGAAATGAGAGGAGACCTGTGCCTGTGTGTGAGACGTATATTATACCTCTACAGGTATTACATTCTTTGTATCTTGGTAACTTTATACATAATATACAGTTAGTTGTGAATGTAAATGGAATTTCATATAATATATTACACAGTTGCATATAAATTATGTATCTCTTCGTGTTTCGACTTACCATCACTGATTCCAAGTTCAAACTCTGTAAATGCCATGACGTTTAAAGCTGAAGATAATGCTGTACCGACACCATTACCAGCTTCACCGCTTAATGCCGCTTCTGCGGCTGTCACACAGTCCGGTGGTGGGGGGCCTCGCATTCTATCCAAATAAATATTTCAATAAGAAGGTATCAAGAAATAATAATAATGTCCTATACACCGAATTTCGGCCACGGTGGCCAGTCTTAACGAAACTTAGCCATCTGCGCAGGACAGGATTATAGTGCCCTAGTGTAGCAGATACAAGTGCACTCTCTATTCCATAATTTTTATATTCCGTTGGTATGGTAGTCTGATACGACCGGAGCGAGATCAGGCGCAAGACCAATGGACGGACTCCGGGCTGTTTCTAAGAATATCTTGAGAAAAACCCAATAACTGATTTTTCTCGATCTGCAAATCGAACCCGGGACCTCATGATCAGCAATAGCATTAACGACTACGCCAACACGGCAGAACACTCATTCAGTGACATAATTATCTTGGTCGACTATTATTCGACGCTATCATAGTAAAAACCATAGAATACTACACACAATAGAATGGCTTTCAACCTTATTTTGTATAAGTCACCGGGAGCACACATATAAGCAATTACGTCTTATTATCACTACTAAAAACCCGAATCGCTGTAATGACAGACTGAGTAAATTTAAACATTTTAGACTTTTGATTAATGTGCAAGATCATCATTAAAAAAAAAGTTTAAACTTTAATACATATTTATTTGTAAATAGTGTGCAATTTGGCATTTTCTAAATAATTTGAATGCGAAATTTGGAAACGCTTGTAACGTCAAAACACATCTCGTGTTGACAGTTATAAGTGTGAATTGACGTGTTAGTGACATGTTAGTGGCTACACGGGCTACGGCCACTCCCCCGTTCTATTATGTATGTATTATAGTATTTTATGATAAAAACAGTCTGTTTTTACTATGACGCTATCAAGTACGAAGTACATTATGTCTCAAAAGTTCACTCAATCTATGACTTATGCGTGTGATTTTGTTGCGTTTTGTGGATGCGTTACGTTACAGTTTCAGTTCAGTTCAGTATTTTTACAGAACAAAATAAGCTATGTGTGCATAATATCCTTGCTAGCACACAAAAACGTGCAGTTGCGAAAAACAGGCCGTAGCAAACTGCACTACATACTACTGTCACAGTGTCGGCCTAATTCGTTAACCTGCTAAATCTATGTTTTCATAGTTTACAGGATGAAGAAAAAACTGAATAATATCTTTATTAATTTCGTATTCAAAATTCTGAAAATCCCATTGGTGTCTATAATTTCTCTTGATACTTTAAAAATATAATTATTAGCATAACTTATACGGGTACGTACGGTATAAAGGGTCTTTTTTATTTGTTGCAAGTCTTCAAATTTTCATGCAGTAATTTTACGTCCGTTCTGGTGAATTGAGATAGTTCAGTAATCTCGCAACGTTTACATTGCAAAGATTGTTTTTGTGGTAAACTTTGCCATTCATCCTTATAGAGCAAGTTTTAAACAGAATTGATCCATTGCTTTCGAAACGTAGTGCACTTATGTCAGTGACTTTTAGATCCCCTCCTGGACGAATACTTTTATAAAACTGAATTTTGTCGAATTTTTTGAAGTAAGTGTGGGCCTAATATGTTACTGAACAAGGTACTGGGCATTTACGAGCAATAGATATGTATTTCGCTGGCACATTTATGTCTTTAGGTGACGTTCTACTTATAGTGGAATGCATTGAATCGGCCTCAATTTGGGTGTGACCAGTCTCTAAAAATGTTTGTTCCATAGCTATATTTTTGCCTTGCCTCATGACTATGTTCAAAAGAGCGTTAGATAAAATATAATTTCTAATTTGGTAAGTGCAACCGTCACTGTAAATTATAATTGTTTTTTTCCCACCTAGCATTAACTTCAGAACGTTTTTTTTTCTAAAAAGGGGGTTGACCAAATGGAGTAAAATTCTTCAACATTAAGTCCACCTTCTACTTGGAGTCCACCTTCGAATTCTTATTCCATATGAAACAGAAGCCATCTTTATTTTTTATACTAAAAAGTAAAGATTGTGAACTTGCAGCTTCGTTTTATAACGTACTGACATTCGATTTTTGTGCCATTAGTGCAGCCTGTAAGTCAACTGTGAAAACGTAATTTTCTCCCTTTTTATCCGCATATTTTTCCTTTCGTGCTTGTTTACTTCTCTCAATATGTTCTTTGTATTCTTCTTCTGTAACTATTCCTACTTTATAACAGGTGCATTTTTCGCATTGATCTTTTTTGGGCCAAATTTATGTCTTCAAATAAATTCGAAAACAAACTTATGCAGAGAGCTTCTACATTTCGCTAACTAGTTCATAATTAGTTGTTTAAGTCCTCAAATATTGACTAAAACACAATAAAATTTGACGCGTCGCAAACGGCATGTGGTTTTGGGAACGTTATCGGTGCAAAACTGAGGCCCCAATAGGATTTAGCAGGTTTGCGTTGTGGAGATTGGCTGGTGGTTAAAAAGCAGTTTATTCGGGCATAGCATTTGTCACGTTTTAGGGTAATATCGCTGTTATTCCTTAAATGTTACGGTAGATATTAGACTGAACTTTTTAATGTTATAAAAAGTAAATTTTGCCAAAAATGGACTTAGCAGGTTAACGAATTAGACCGATGACAGTTTAAAGACAGCTACTGTATAATAACTATAACTACGTATGGTGTTCCGGTTTCCGGAACTAAAAGAAATGAATCAACGCGTTGGTGACAGCGCCATCTCGCATCACTTCTACGCGAAACGCCAGTGTGAGTGAACGTTGTCCATCTACCGGCTGTCTTGATTACTGGAAATTCAGCGTATAATTGGTGCTTCCTGAAAGTACCTACCATATATTACTGAATATATGGTACCTACTTACACGTGTGGACATCAGACTACCTATGTTCTATGTGATAAAATATGATCTAGGATAGGATGCAGCATTACAGACGTTTTAGTGATTATAATATACTCTTTGAGATGCATTCGAGAGGTTTTAACGGCGACTCGCGATACAATAACCTCATTAAATTGTTATAAGACAACTGCCTACGGACCTCGCATTCTTTGAAGAACAAGTGGTAAAATTAAAAAAAATTGTACAAACGACTTCAATACGACCGAATCAATGTATTCGAAGTCAATTAAATACACATTATTAAAGATAACTCAAAAACTACTGGTCAGATCTAGATTATAATTTATATGGGACCACACGAGAAGCACGAACTTTTAGATAAAAAAAGAATAATCAAAATCGGTTCACCCAGAGAAAAGTTGCGAGTTGTGAGGTAACAGACATAAAAAGCACTCAAATTGAATACTCCTTCTCCACTTTGAAGTCGGTAAAAAAGCCTTATAACGTGATGTTGGAAGTTAGAAAAAGGTAGAGATAGTGCTAAAATATTAACAATAGTAGAAAAACATATTTTATGGGTAATTAATTATTTCATATAATTTTATAGGTAATACTTAGTTACTGTTATCTAAGTGTTTGATTAAAACTTAAAAATTAAATTTAGTATAGTTACTGAATTTTCAATGTAAACAATCACTGGGAACGGATTTTAAGATAGTACCATTAAAAGAAAATTGATGTTCCGCATTAAAATATTATCATGTGCCCAGCGAAGTGATTGGATTTCAACTAGTTATATTATAATGAAACTGTATGTTAAAAATAAATAGGTGAATATACTTGACACAATATCCTTACAAAATTCTATTGGAATACCTTTCATACCATTACTATCTGCTTATCAAGAAACAATAAAAGGTGAGAAAAAAGGTATAGATAGTGCTAAAATATTATCAAAAGTTGAAAAATATATTTTATAGGTAATTAATTAGACATCACACTTGATAATATATTACTTATTTTATACAGGGTTATTTTTCAAAGAATAGAGCGCAAAAAGCAGAGAAGGTTCAGATAAGGAATATAGACGAATGGTGAAGAAAAATTAATTTAAAAAATCTCAATCATTCTGATGATGATTCTGATTTTTTTTTGTGATAAATAGTATTTATCTTTTAAATTCAGAATGTTGTTAATTTCATTCATAAACGTCTACTATTTTACTACGCGCGCACACATTTGAAAGGGTCGCACAGTAGACAAAAACGTTGTGGATTGAAACGCGCACTTATGAACACGCGTACGCGTATTTGTTGCCCATAATTCACATTAAATATGGGATAATTACAAATAAGATTAGAAGCCTTATTTACTCGTATTTTCAAAAACTGCAATAGCGGTACATCGTGATTAATATATTTGAACTTCTGTTTAAAATTTAGCTACTCTTTGAAAAATAACCCTATATAATTTTTCGACTTACGGTAGAGGCGCTTTCGTTGGAGTAGAAATAGAGACGCGACCCCACATGAGCCTTCTAAGTTCCTCTCCACTAATACCTCGTTTTCTTAATTCAGCAATAGTCACTTTTCCAACTCGCTGTGTTAAATATTAAAAATAATTTAAAATTAATTTATTGAAAGATAACGTCAAAATCATTAACAATTGTAGTTATTGTAAACTGATTAAATATATATATATATATATATATATATATATATATATATATATATATATATATATAAATATAATATTAAATTTAATGCACAAAAAATATTTTATCGATAATGTAGTCCTAAGTTTTGTAGCTTACATATCAAGATACAAAATGTTATTCCATAGAGATTTCTAATATTTATGCTAAAATACACCAGGAATAAAACCATTCTTACAGATTTTATCGGGTTTACCTTCTAGTGCAAGCCAGATATAAATGAATATCCAGACCGATGAGTTGGAGCAATGGCAAAGATACATCTGGTACTGAAATCTTCAATGGAATCTACTCTATAATGGAAGAGTGTTGAGTGTTGAATGTTGAATGGAGAGATGTTCAGCAGTCGTCAGTTAGGAGCGATGAAGCTCTTAATGTTTTACAAAAAAAAAAACACTTTAAATTACAAAAGAAAACGCGTTATTGGCGTGTCGCTGTTACCTTCCAGTTAGCGAGAGCACACTTGCGTTGCTTCCCGCGCGTCTTGGCTTTGCTTTTGATAACCATGACGGCGCGTTGCTCGTAGCGTGGGTCGTCCGATGGCCCCAGTCCTATTGAGTATTCCTGTAGATAGCGGTGAGCATCCTCTTGAGCCACCGACTGTTCCAGGGCAACTACTATTTTCGCCCACTGTTACGATAAGAAGAGATCTATCATTTATTAAGTAGTTATTTATCAAAGTTCATTTGTGGTGTAGTGGCAGTGTAAGAATATCCAACAACCCATATTATCCCGTGGGTCAGAAGAAAACAAATCCGGAGACGGGAAGCAGCGTCTTCCCAATAACGAGTAAAAAATGCGGTTGCCAGCCCACTTGCCAAGCATGGCAACTAATGCGACTATGGGCCTATGAGGCAGCTTTGGGGGAAGGCCTATGTTCAACAGTGGACTTTATTAGCCTGTATTTTTAATTCCGGTATTATTTTAGAACAGGTAAATTGCGTATACGAGAAAAATAACTTTTAACATAATAAAATATTTGATCAAACTTTATAATTGAATTATTTAAAAAAAAACATGCGTGCACCTCACACGCGATAGAAGTGAAACCTGTGTTTTAAAAAGTTTTAAAAAGTGACTGTGTATTAAAAAGTGTACATAAAAACCTTTAAATAAGGGTGGCGCCACTATAGCTGCGGGATAAATTTTAAAGAACGCTCGGTGCGTTCTTTAAAATTTATCCCGCAGCTATATATAAAATATTAGTGGGATAGATGACTTTTCGATGTTATATTTACTAAATAAAATTATTTTAGATTTTAGAGCTACTGAGTAGTTTAGCAGTACACTTAAACCGTCAATAACTGCTAAGTTCATTTCATCCCAGTAGCTACTCCAGCGCTGTTGTGGAGAGTTTTTGAACTGTTATTTACTGCTTACAGGTGACCACTTTTTCAACTATTTTACTATGGGAGTTCGAACTCCTTACTTTTACACTCCATACTTCAAATGACATATAAAATACAAATACTTTAAATGATTTATTTAATATTATAATTTAAACCACAAGTTCGGCATAAAATACTTATAAGATATACAATCCTATAAATATATATATATATATATATATATATATATATATATATATATATATATATATATATATATATATATATTAGACACCGATATTATATTACTCTTTTCGATATACCTTTTATAGTACTCACTAATTACAAAAAGATTTATATCAATTTTACTTATTACGAAGTTTAGGTTTGGCCGTTCTTCACCGCTTGTTAATCCATCGGTACACGACACCGTCGTACCTTTATTGAACATACCGCGTCGTAAGCGACGCCGTTTCGGCGGCGTTTACGAATTTTTTCAGGCGAGCATTGAGCTACAATCTATAATGCTTCCTATCTCATTTTCTCCCACATTAAATCTTATGAATTTATGTGTCGGTCTCTTTTTACTGTCGCTTTTTCGTTTCATAGACTTTCAAATCACAACGATGCTAAAGATGTTATCGCTTCAAAAATACTTTTCTTATACCATTAGACCTACAAAAATGGGTAAACTGAGTAGAGTTTTATCTCAACAAAAATGTGATTTACATTTTAGTCAAGTTCTTCAGTAATTTGCCCATGTTTATAAAATAAATCTAGATCGTCCCCTAACCTTTGTTTGGTAATTCCAGGTTTCTATTTCATTACTGCGGTCCAAATTGTGGACACTTTTACGCCGTAAACGAAAAAAATATTTTTTAACCCCGACATCTTCATATATTTAAGTAAACAGCAATATTTGTGACGCTGAACGTAACTAACTATAAAATACAAAAAACGTAAACGTACGTACTTAGTAATTTTATTCTAAAAATACTCACCTGTTTGACCCATTCTTTCTCGGATTGTTCGATGACGTGCGCATACGTGTTACCCATCATAGCGATGAGCATATTCAGCAGTAAGATAGGCACAAACACCATGAAAAGCGCAAAAACTGCCTTCGCGAGGTTCGGGTATGTCGTCATGGAAAGGTCTGAGTACTGAAATGCAAAACATATACAGTTTAATGACCATATAGTGTTGGCTCTACAAGGAACGTCCAACCGTCTACTTAACTCTTTATCATTTGTCAAATATACTGGGTGACCTTTTTTACCGTCTGGAAAAATAGGATGTAACATGGGAACGGAGTAGAAACCTGGCACGAAGTATTGCATTGATATTTTACAAAAAATAAAAACAAAAATTTTGCATTAAATAAATAAATTTATTAAAATCTATCGAAATTTAAGTCATATCTACCCTACTTTACGAACAGCAACAAAACAATAATTTAGTAGGCATCTTTGACCTTGTCACTTCGCAGGGTTACACACTAGGGTGGATATGATTTAAATTTCGATATATTTTAAGTAATTTATTATTTATTTCAAAATTTTTGTTTTTGTATTATTTTGTAAAATATCGGGACCATAGGCTTTTAATCCGTTCACATGTTACACCCTAGTTTTTCCAGAAGGTACAAAAGGTCACCTGTATGTAAATAGTAGTGGTGCAGATTTCACGGTTCGTTTGGGTTCGCCCGACGTTCACCAGTGGCATCAGTCAGTGGCGTAGTAAGGCGGAGTCTGAGGGAGCCATGGCCCACCCAATAAAAAAAAATTATAAATTTGTCACAACAATACAGTAAGTATTAAAATTTAAATAGGTAGCTTATAATTAGTTGTAACAAAACTGTCTGTGACTGTTGTAACGGTAAACCCAATACTCCTGCTATTCTCAAACAACCTTTGCGCACGCAACCTTAAACCGTAAAAAAAATCGTAAAGCTAGTTTTATAACGCCTTAACGTATATGATACACTGCGGTAAACAAAATTAGAAAAATATATGATATTTTTCAGGATATATGCTAGTTGCATAGTGTATTAAAAACATGAAACTACTAATTTGATACGATATAAAAAAATCGCGCAGTTACATCAAAAATTTTTAGTGACGAATAAAAACCATACTAATATACATGCAATAATTCTGATTTTTTGTCAGATTATTCTAAAAGCAAGATATTAACGTAATAGTGTTTTAATTTCTTGGTTCATTCAATAGATTTTTTAAATCGCATATTCTTATTTCTGAGCATAATACTTGCATACATATGCACATTTGCGTAAACGCTTCCTATGTACCGACATACGACAGCACCAGCTATAATATAGCTTCCCAGCTTGCTATAGGCAACGCCACGAGTCATGGAAGTGCGCAGAACCGAAAAATAGGTGTCGGCACGGTGAGGTGTAAGGTACGGGGAAACGAAACCATAGCAACGGGCGACGCGCTACTCCCAAGTAGTTTCTCCCTGCGTCCCGTCGCCCGCGCACCTTCTTGTGTCGTCTTGTGTAGTATAGATATCGAAAGTGTTAGCGACTACCTGTTATAAAATTTTAAACTTTTGCGATTATTTTTGTACTTTTAAAAATATTGTTCTATAATAATTTCAAATAGTGTGCAAATATTTATTACTTTATAAATTAATTTTGGGACTATTTAAAATAGCGTAATTCGTAGTATATTGTATAAAGTTGTAAATATTTTGTTATTTTCTACAAGATGATTTTTTTTGCAAATTATTACATGTAAAATATCCTTATAATCGAAGGCTATCGCATAGTATAGTTTAAACAGCAATTACAAATACAAAAATACTTAAAAAAAATTAAAAAAATCATTTTTATAAATGGGCAATAAAGTGGAACCCGTTACGAGGACTAAAAAACGTTCATATAAATTAAAAGCCCAACGTATGAATGATATTATAAGGTAAGAACATTTTATTATTACTAAATATTTATTTTATAACAAAAAACTAGAATGTTAGAAACTATCGAACTATATTACTAACGTAAGTAATACCTCAATGTAAGAAACGGCTTTATTTTTACAGGAGTAAGAAAGCTGGAAATATCAAAACGGAATTTATTTCCATTGCGTAAGTACCTACTACAACTTTTCTAAGCTTAAATAACAATAAAAGAAACTAAAAATACCCAATGTTTTTGTTAAAAGTGTAAGATCTATGTCTCACTTACGCGCCATCTATTAGCACACTCAGGCGTAACCTCCCTAAACCGTTAGGGTTAAACCTCATGTATGCCTTGTGTGATAATTGCTATAAGTATGATCGTTAGATGGAATCATTCAAGGTTACTTAGCTCTTGCAATAATAAATAAAAAAAAACTAAAACAATAAATGAATAAAACAAAAATACGGAAATTTTCACTACTTTAATTTATCACTTATAAGAGCCACACAGAGCCTGGGACTGTTGTTGAATTAGCCATTTATGGCATCTTTGCCGGAAGATAGATGATATAGGGTAAATCTCCAGATTTTAGTAGTGGCGAATTTAAAACACCCCCTGGCCAGTGTTGCTGTTTCAGCGCATTTGGCGCTAGATCTAGTGCCATTCTAGGGTCTATAGCTTTATTTTTAAATATCTACGTGCTAAAAATATCTAATCTAAGTCTATAGCGCTTTTTTTAAATACCTATACGATATTTAATATCGATAAGATATTTAGAAAAAGCGCTTTAGACCCCAGAATTGCACTAGATCTAGCGCTAAATATGCTGAAATGTCAACACTGCCATTGGCTCCAAAATGTATAAAGTATGGAGTGTAGAAGTAAGGAGTACCAACTCCCATAGTAGAATATGTAATTGAAAAAGTGGCCATCTGTAAGCAGTAAATAACAGTTCAAAAACTCTCCACAACAGCGCTGGAGTAGCTACTGGGATGAAATGAACTTAGCAGTTGTCGACGGTTTAAGTGTGCTGCTAAACTGCTCTAGTGAGCAGTCCATAGTATAAATATAAAGACTTACACTGTAATCACCGAGAGTTATTTGAAATAATGCCATCCATGTGCTCGGGTAACTCGAGTATAACGTTGACTGCACATTAGGAAAACCTGTAATAAGCAAATAATTAATCGTTATTAAAAACACTAATAAAAATAATATTAAAACATGAAATTATAAATTACCCATGTTACTTATTACATGGAGCCAAGCTGCAGGGAAAGACCACGCTTTCACAGAATACCAGCGTAAATAGGTTTCGTATGGTAGTGTACAGAAACAGAACCAGAGACCCTTTTAACTGGAAACGGGGCATTCCATCTTAGTGCTCAGGGGTGACAACGCATCTGCATTTCAATTCTTTAAAGATACAACATGTAGGTGTATACGGGCTACAGTATGCACTTACAATCAGGTTGACTGTGTGCTCGTTTGTTACTTTTATTCTATAAAAAAAAACATGATTACAATCCATTTAGTGGATTTTATTGGACATCAAGACCAGGTTCGCACATAATGCTAGTCTAACATAGCAGTCTTATGGTAAATGACTAGAGTCGGAGACTCTCTCCGCGTCTGTATTCTGGTATACAGTTACATAGATAGATTTAGGTGTGGGAGGCACAGTATTCACTTGCCCTTGTACTTGACGATCACTCTTGCTTTCAGAAAAAAAAAACTATTTTGTACAAATGAATGTTTGCGTCTATCATTAATTCGATTACGACGAAATTGTATTTTTGTTTGTTTTTTAATTATGTGTTTCCTATATTAGTCTACTATTACGATGAAGCTTCGTTGTAGGTTTTTGACTTTGAAGTTTTTGGGAGTTTTTAACGCCAGCTTGAGCCAGCAGACAGTTGTGACGATCATAGAATACTATAATACACAATAGAATGGCTATCAACTTTATTTTGTACGAGCCTTGGCGTCGCCAAACCCGATTTGCTGTGTTGACAGACTGAATAAATTTACCCATTTTAGACTTTTGATTAATGTTCAAGATCATCATTAAAAAAGTCGTTTAAATTTTAATACATATTTATTTATAAATAGGTTGCAATTTGGCATTTTCTAAATAATTAAACACATTTAATTATAACACAGGAGTAGCAATGCGCCGCCGGTCAAGTTCCCTCCAAAACCAAAATAGCGGATAGTTAAGCACAAAAGTTTACCTGCCCAAGTAATACAGGAAGGATTTTAGCAAACGAATAATAAACTCATGTAGAACTTAAGGTCCGTATAAACTCTTTTATAAGTTCACCGAGCATCTTGACGCTTTATATTGGTATTTCATAACCATGATGTTGCTTTACACTGTATAACGGTTGGTTATTGGCATATCAAAATGCTTTTGTAAAGCCTTTAGTTTTAGTGTGGCAAACCACAACGCAGCTGTACTATGCGTAAAACTTTCAGCTGTTTTTAGTGCCTCAGGGTCTACAATAGAATCTTTATATAGTAAAATAATGTCTACTGCTGCTTAATAGCATAAACTTGTACCATTATGATGCACCGTAATTTCGTTATACAATTTTGTAATGTACTTAGTGCCTTTTGTTATGTAATAGCACTGAAGTGGTAAGTAAAAGCCTAATACTGCTGAGCAGTACAAACGTTTGTAATGCAATTAACATCTTCATTATCAATAATATCCCTATTCTGTAATGCGTTTGGCAACAACTTCATTGGCCGTAGTAATGCTTCTGTGATCACATTAATGCTAATATAATGCCCCTGTAATGCAATTAAACAACTATTGTGTAACCATTTAAGAGCTAAAGCCGTATAATTTGTGCCCAAATAAGCATTAGCTATAGCTCCAGAACTAACTCAAAATGCGAAATTGATACGTTACTAGTATAAGCCGGCCGTTATACAGCTTTCATGTGTTATTTAGGTCAACAATAAGTGGTAATAATTTACGTGGTAGAGCCATGCCACAGCTATATTAGTAGTATAGTTGTAGCACGAATGGCTCTACTCGACCGGAGAAGGACCACGCTGTCACAGAATACCAGTATAAAATAGCAGCTTAACCCTTTCACAGTGAATCACGAGTACCGCTCGGCATTCGTATCAAGCGGTGCCTTAAAATGCTCCGCTGTGAAAGGGTTAATAGGTGCTGTGTTTCGTATGATGAATGTAGAGAACCGGAGACCCTTTTTACTGGAAACAGAGCATTCCATCTTAGTCCTCACGGGTGACAACGTATCTGCATTTTGATTCTTAATCGAGGATAAATGTAGATATCTATGGGCCACAGCAACCACTTACCATCAGTTGGTCTGAGTGCTCGTTTGTCACCCTTACGCTATAAAAAAAATCTTTAAATAAACACATACCTTTATAAAGAAAGTAAAATGACTGTGAGAAGCCAAAGAGCACGATGCTGTAGATGATGCCGAAGGTAAACATGTCACCGGTTATCATACTGTAGATCATGGTTACAAACGGACCGGTGAGTTTTACAGCACTGTGAAATTTAAAGAAGTATTTTTAATTAGTATTACCGCTCTAATGTAATTCAAACATACAGCTGAATACACTATTGTGTGTAACCGTGCTTAATGATTTGGAATATAAAAATAACACGCTAATATGCGATATTCACATGAAACATCTTTTCAAGTTTTTTTTATCGGTTTGTGCCTTTTTTGCCAAAATTACAATCTTTCTCTACTCTTTAATATATCTTTGATTTTCAAGGTTTGGTATTTCTTTCATTTATTGCTCTTTAGTTTCGCCGGCAGTAAAATTATCGGGGTTTGATAGGTACACTTGAACAAGTAGCTCCGCGATATGAAGTCCCCAACTTGCTATTCAAATTATTCAATATTTACCATTGATTTCTTTACATGATATACATCATTTATAACATGTAAAAAATCTAAAATATTTATACTGTTCTACTCCTCGCGATATAGTGCTGAGAACGCAGTAATGCATATCGCCTTTGAATAAAACGAGAACCAGCTAACTTGACACAAGCGGCGACGACGAGTCAGATCTCGATACAGTTTCTTTAGGAATTTTACTGCACGTGGACTCCACGGACGGACAATCTCTAGAGCAAATGGAACTGTAACTTTTAACTTTTATACGGATCACTTAATGTTAAATGACTATCGCCGCCCATGAACAACACAATGGGAATTGAAGGTGCGTTGCCCACAACCATTGCGTTGTGTTCAGCAGTGGACCACAACGGCTGGACGGATGGATGTTCCAAGAGCGTACTGCTACCCGTCTCCTGTTTTAATATAAGGCGCCATTTGCCATTTGTTTTAAATACAAACACATTTTAATTGAAGTTTTCCCTAAATGTTAGTGGAACAAAAAGGTAAACAGGTAAACATTACCCAGCAAAAAACATGAGCAGGAACCAGGAACCAGGTAGTACGAAAATCAGGATTGCTTCTTCTATCATAGTTTGCCGGGAGAGTCTAGCCGGTATGCACGCCAAAAGAAGCAAATTAGATGCCAAGAATATAAATTTGGCGGGCTCGTGAATCTGAAAAAATATTTTCATTGCAGCATGACTCTACCACGTTTAAGAGGAGTAGGTTACAAAAAACGCGAAATTACAAGGTTGCCTCGTTGAAATTTTATGTTTTTCGTTAGGTTTAATACTAATTACTTGTTAGAAATAGTTCGTTTTTTCTACTACAGTAAGCTCAAAGCTTATAGCTTATTTATTTAGTATATAATAATCATTCCCCCGAGGCAAGTTTAGACAAAAACTTTTGGAGACATGATTTGAGAGCTCTAATTTGTAGATTCTATTGAATATTGACCATCAAAAAATATTTTTATTTTCTGATAATCCTATACTTTAATAATTATAGAATACATTTTCGTTATATGCCTTTCAGTTTCACGTAAAGAAAAAATCGACATAATTCAATTAACGACCGAAAAACCTTCGATGAAAGACCCAATTATTCCGAAGTTCTACGTCATTTTAACATAAAATTATACCAAAATAACATCAATATTTGCATTTTTAACCTATTTTTAAAATATATATATATAAAAATATAATAAAAAATAAATATATATATATATATATATTGAAATTAAAATGACACACCAAATTTCCATCTACTTCACTCCATTCCAAGAAAACTTGTGTTATGGAAGATCAAAGTCGTTTAGTCGTCGTACTCACAGTAGAATATTCGAGCGAGTGGAATAGATAAAAAAGAAAGTATAGCTCGCGTAGCTCGCCGCCCGCTCAGTGCGTAAAATACCCCAATTGGCGTAACGCCGAAATATAAGTGGGCTCTTTAGATTTTTTTATATCTTCATGTTACTTTTTTGTACCATGATAAAAAAAACCTATTACTTTCTAGAAGGCGAACAAAGCACCTCTAATTTCTCAGGGGTTGCAAATGATCGGCACCGCTCATTAACATCTGCACCAGTGCAACATCAGAGGAACTTCAGGTACGATGTTGGCTTTTGAGAATGGTGTAGAGTGTAGACTTTTCGTATTCTGTGTGAGCGTGCTCCTCTTTCACAGAATAACAGCGTGAAATAGCAGCAAAATGCTGTGTTTTGTATGGCAAGTGTAGAGAACTGCAGACCCTTTTTACCGAAGCATACCATCTTAGTCTGTGACATCACATTAACAATGATTCTTAATCGAAGATAGATTTAAATGTGTATGGGCCACAGCATCCACTTACCATCAGGTAGACTGAGTGCTCGTTTGTCGGTCCAATTCCACTAAAAAAAGTTTTAAGCATAGATTAAAAACTTACCAACTGTTTAAAGTACGCAGCCACACCTTGGTTCTTTATTTCGTCGCCCTGCTGTAGTATAATATAGCACAGCGTACTGAGTATAGTACCCAATTCGCTTGCTAGGCGTATCCCACTCCTGGCGTCCGTCACTTCCAGACCCCAGTCTGGGTTAGCGTCAGCTTCCGCGCTGCTATGCCTCAAGTATACAGAGATGGAAAGTAGAAGTAAATGTAGCATGAAGATCATGAGCCTTTTAAGAAACTTTGTCTGGAAGAGAAAAAGAAAAAAAATACCTTAAAATAAACCTTATTATAGCAGATTATAAAACACTATTTTAGCTATAAGGCCAGAGCACACACAAATGAGAGCGTTTAGCGATTGTGGGATGTTCTTTGTGACACCAGTTGTAATATTATATGGACCTCTACAGAAAAAATCTCTTCAGTCCGCTTAGCCAACTTCGGTTACATCACCACTTACCAACTTACCATCGGGTGGAACAGTAGTCAAGTATACCAGCTAACAATAATTAAAAAAGACTGATCCGTATGCAGTATGTAAACACGGGTCAAATTACTTTCATACAGCTTATTATTTCATATAGCGGGCTTAGCCAAGTTGGCTTTCTTCAATCATTAACGCTGATAGAAAACTATAAACATGATTGGGAATGACATTTTTCTTTATTATTATTGAAATATAAATATCATTATTAATAACAATAGGCCTACCCCAAGTTATACCACAAAGCATAGTCCTAAGCCACCTGCCTCCATTGACATCCCACATGTCTCAACAAATAACAGTACCAAGCCCAAAGCAGCTGCAAGGAAGCTAGGAGTCCTTGCAAAGGTGGGGCGATACTTCACGCCGGGACAGATGCTAACTTTATATAAAGCGCAAGCCCGGTCGTGCATGGAGTATTGGTGCTATATATGGGCTGGTGCTACAAAATGCCACCTAGCAGTTTTAGCCTCAATGGAAAGGCGTGCGAGGATTATTGGTGACCCAAAATTGGTTAAAACCAATCTTACTAGCCTCGAACAAAGGCGCAAAGTAGCCAACCTTTCGGTCTTCTACAG
Organism: Parnassius apollo; assembly: GCA_907164705.1. Lineage (NCBI taxonomy): Eukaryota > Metazoa > Arthropoda > Insecta > Lepidoptera > Papilionidae > Parnassius > Parnassius apollo. The sequence continues at coordinate 5,682,501 of CAJQZP010001576.1, forward strand.
GATGCATTTCGGAGAGTGTGCTCAGGAATTGCATAATTTGATTCCTCCCTGTCCCTTCCACCATCGGACAACCAGACGTTCGGCCAGTCTCCACCCTTTCGTTGTTGACTTAACACGCATTCGAACCAAACGGTTTGCTACGTCGTTCAATACTCATTACTCAATAACTTTATTGCATTCCATAGGTTACAAAAGGTGTTACATAGTTTTATGGTATCTATCTCTATAGACCCTCATGGGCACAGCAATATTATGAAGGAGGAACATTTATTTTGTTTTATTATTATTATTGCTAAATAATTATTTAATAATGATATAAACATACACACATTGAATATGGAATACGGCTATTATAATTGTTATTATTTATTAATTGATTTTGACATTTAATATATTATTATAGGTACTAGCACAATTGAATTTTTATTAAATTATTTGAATCATTTTAAATTTTATTATAATTTTTTATTGTAATTTATTTAGTAGGATGGCATTTCCTTGTTACCTAACATTTATATTTATATCTATATTATATTATATTTTTATCTTCTAAAAATTCAGAAGTATTATAGTAACGCTTGTTTATAAGTAGTTGCTTTAATTTTTTTTTTCAAATGGTTTTTCATTCTTAATGTTTTTTATATATTCGGGTAATTTATTATATACTTTTATAGACATGGCAAATGGGCTGGATGAATGAGATTTTAGTTTTGAAGTTGGTAGCACCAGTTTGTTTCTCTGTCTTAGACTCTTAGATATGATGTCATCGCGTTTTGTGTACACGCTTGAATTTTTTTGACATATTATTAGTAAGGCGCACAGCTTTCTGTGTTTTGTAGATTAGCTATGATCCGTATTAGTTTTTTTTGTTTAGTTAATAAACTTGAGGCCTCGGTGCTGCATCCCCATAGGACAATGCCGTAGCTAAACCATGCATATGCATACGCGTAGTAGGTTGTTATCGCGGTGGTTACATTTGTTGTTTTTTTTTACTTCTCGTAACGCGTACATAAAGCTGCTTAACTTCCTATGTAATTTTTCTATATGTGGTTTCCAAGTAATATGGGTATCTATTATTAGGCCCAGTAGGTTGTGCTCGTTAACTGTATCTATAGTGAAGTCGTCATTATCTATTTTAATATCTAATTTTGGTTTTTGATATGGGTGAAAAGACATTATTTTAGTTTTCGATAAGTTTATCCGCAGGTTATGTTTAGTTAGCCAGTCCGTTGTTCTAATATATTGTTAATTTTTTCTGTTAGATTCATTGGACTTTGGCTTGATACAAGAATAGAAATATCGTCCGCAAACATGACACAGTATTCCTTGAGAGCCTCTGCAAAGTCATTAATGTAAATTAAAAACATAAGACACCCCAGCACACTGCCTTGAGGTATTGAGGCATTAATAGTTTTAGTATCGGATCTCATTTTTTCAATTTTGTGCAATTTGTCATTAAAGTACTCAATTTCTACTACTTGCGTTCTATTGTGTAAATATGATTTTAGCAGATTGTAGCACGGGCCTCTGATTCCTATGTCATATAATTTATTTAGTAATATGTTATATAATTATATTGCACTGTATCGTATGCTTTTGACATATCTAATAGGATTCCTATAGCAAATTTTTTATCGTTAATTATATTATGTATTTTTTGAATGTAATTATAAATTGCTAGAACTGTTGATTTGTTTTTGCAGAAACCGTTTTGACTTTCATTAAATATATTATATTTTTCACAGAATTTATAGATACGGTCGTATAATGCTTTTTCAAATATTTTAGAGGCTGTGGGCAATAAGGCGATAGGTCGATAGTTGCCTGGATCCGTTTGTGTACCTTTTTTATAGATTGGTTTCACTAGTGAAAGTTTTAGTATATCTGGGAATACGCCTTCTTCAAAAGATTGGTTTACTAATAATGTTAGTGGATATACTAAAACGCTTGCACATTATTTGAACAATGTTGGGGGAATCTCATCAACACCATGGCTTAGTTTATTTTTTAGACTATTTAATATTTTAAGTATTTCTTCAAATCCTACTCTGCCTATAAATATTGAGTTTTCTGATGGATGTAGAACAGAAAGACCCTTTGCTTGTGGATGAACTGTTTCACCGATATTGGAGAAGTAATCATTAAATATATCGGCGATCTGTTTTGGGTTAGAAGAAATTTGTTTGTTGATATTTAATTTAATATTCGATTTTACCTTTAAGTTTATTTGTTTGTGCGTTCTCGAACAATATGCTACATTGTTTTTATTTTATTGTTAGACTGCTTTATCTTGTTTATACAGTGTAATTTTTTTGACGTTGTTAAAACCTTTTTTAATATTTTTACGTATTTCTTATAATAATCTGTAAGAATTTTATTATTTGACCTTATAACGTGCGATTGTAATCTTTTGTTATAAAAAAGACTTTTTTATACCAACGGTAAGCCATTGTTTTTTATAGTTGTTTTTTATTTTTTAATTTTATTCGTTCGTCATGCGTACAGCAAAGGAGTGGAATAAGTTGCCAGCATCTGTCTTTCCATCCGATTACAACGTGGGTGTCTTCAAGGCAAGAGTGAACAGATTTTTGTTAAGACAGTGCGCTTTGATCTTAAGCTACATCACCACTTACCATCAGGTGGGATTGTAGCTAAGTGCTGGTTTAGAATAATTAAATAAAAACATTATATACGAACGATTAAATAGGAATAAATGAGGATAGAAATGTAATATTCCACTTGTTCTGTCAGTATAAAGTATCGTGCGGGCGACTAAATGGGATCAGTCGGTAACTTTACGAGTGAACTTGCGAGTCAATGTTGTTACATGTCCGTTATGGTATTCTACTGGTGTAGGCAAGGAAGATCGTTTGCTGAGAGGCTGCCCTGTGTTGCATTGAGATGGGTGGTGTTGCTGTTACATCTACATGTTGCATAAACATCTACATTTATCTTCAATTGAGATTCAAAATACAGATCCGTCGTTACCCTTGAGGACTGAGACGGAATGTCTCGTTTCCAGTAAAAAAGGTCTCCATTTCTCTACACTCACCATACGTAACACAGCAGCTTTACGTTGTTATTTTACGTTGGTATTCTGTGAGAGCGTGGTGTTACCCCGGTCAAGCTGACCCATTTGTGCTACAACCATAATATAGCTGCAGCGTAGCTCATCACGTAACATACAAATAAATAAATTAACTGAATGGACACGATACTTAATTGTTTACATACTCTGGCAAATGTTTTCCATTTCTCTTCCAGTAGCCTCTGAATAATACCTCCGTCTATCATGTCTATATGCTCCTGTTTTGTACCATTTAGAATTATGAACAGCGCCGAGTTCCAATCTGTAAAATGGACTTAATGTAAATAATTGAACGCAATAAAGAATTCGCAAAGAAAATTTAGTTTCAATTTTAGTGGTTAACATGATCATAGCTAACAAAAGGTGGGGGAAAAGCCTCTATTGTCTAACTTGGGAATTTAGTGTCCCCCTGAAAATTGCAAGCCACAAGAAAAATGTTGGCTACCCCCATGTGCGATGAGGCAAAATCAAAAGTTCGGGGAATAAAAAAAGCATCATCAAGACCAAAATATCTGGACAAAATTTGAAAATGTCGGGAATTTAGGGCTGTTGTCGGGAGAAACAAATATGAAATAATATAAGAATGTAAAATATTTTTTTAATTAATAGACATTAATGAAAAGAATTAATACACAAAAATACTAAACATTGTTGACATACCAATTTAAGTAATTTGAGTAGGTTGTCACATCTATTTGACATTAGACACACATTTAGTGAGTCCACCGATTTGGATCCTTTAGTAGTATTCAGAAATGATTTAAAATTCAAACAATTTACTTGAAGTCAGAGGTTATACAATTTTTCTCTTTGGTACATAAATTATTAGGCAAACTAACACCCTATTAGTAAGCATTGCTTACAGGAATGGGCAACACTAATAATGATATATATTAATTTTTAATTTTTGAGGTTATATTAGTTGAATTAAAAAAAAAAATATGCACAAATTTTGTCACTTGACAAGTGTTCGACTTTTAGATGTTCAAGTATTTCTCGAGGACCAAAGTAACTTGGTCAATAATAATCAATATCGATTAAAATATTAAGTTCGTCAGTCAATAAGGCGAGAGAGAGAGAGAGAGAGAGAGAGAGAGAGAGAGAGAGAGAGAGAGAGAGACGTAGAATATACAGCGAATTTATTGTATAAAGTACTTAGAAAAAACATAGTATTCTTGCAAGTATTGAATAGCTCGTTTCAAAAACTGTTCAGCTTCGACGCAAAAAAAGGTTTTCTCACAATCAGCAACATACCTTAATAAGGCTCATTTCTACTACCGAATAATTTGTCATATAACCTGTTTTTTGAGGTGACTCATTAGTTTTTTCATTATACTGTCAATTTCTAGGACGGTGCATGCAGCACTTACCAATGCTAAAGTTACTGCTTGGATATCCAACATTACGTTGTGTACAAAGTGTAAATAAACTTCTGAAATCCCTTCTTAATATAGCTTAGACTTTTTTACAAACACCTATATTAAAATCTTAATATATCCTTTCGATATTCGTTTTCCCCTTTCAACAAAAAAAATACTGCTTTACAGCAGATTATCAATACAGTAAACGATCTAAAGCGGGCAAAAGAGATAACCATTTGTTACTAATTTGTATAGAACTTTACTAGATTCTGTTTGTCTGGAGATTTTGAGTTTTGTCGGGAGTCCGGAGATTACTTAAAATGTCGGGAGAATCCAGACGAATCCCGACCATCTGGCAACCCTAATCACATGTCACAGAAATCTTGATAAATGGGTAAAGAAGGCGATTGGCGGCATTTTATCACATTTTTACTCGTGTAATGTCTGTCCGGGTCGAATTTAGTAAATAAGTAACTAACTTCCCGATGAGCTGGAGACTTGACAATTTGAACATAGCTCGGATATTAATTCATCTATACACTGTATCTTAGCACCGACCTCATAAGCTATTGTGTGGTGATTATTGTATTCTTTTAGTTCCAATAGTATCAAGATGTTTCGTGTTGAACACTACAACCTTGCGATCACTCCACCTCGCGCTAGTCCTTCTTTATTCATTTAATGAGAAATGTTTTGCAATGCTTTTGCGCGCATTTCCTTATTACGGTAATTTTGGGATTTATTATCCCATAGAAGTTCATTTTCGCCGTACAACTGAACCAATCTTAAGTGTTCGTTGTCGTTTAATTTTCGGCGTAATTTTCGCTTGAATTTTTGATACGATGCGACGTCACCCATTGCAGCACCAGCGACTGATCAAGTACTGACTTGGGTCGTTCAGACTAGCTCAATACCGCCGGCACGGGTGGCGGGTGGAGTGGACTGACTTCAAAATATTCAAGCAGGAATATTGACTCGAAATTAATTTATATTTTATACTATGTCAGTATCGGGCCAGCACTGACTGCCTGTAATCGGAGTCAGTTACAGTCAGTCAGTCACTGACCCTGTGTAAATCAGCCATAAGTCAAAACGATTTCCCCACTCACTGACATTGAATTCAAACCGGGATTCATTTTTTTGATCGACGTGGCCGCGTGCAGACGTGCGTTGCAACATATTTGGCTCTCCAACCTCTCACCGGGTCAGTTATAAATTTTAACTTAAGATTTCACACTCACGGTAAGTTTTTGGATGTATGTCAGTTCAACTGATCTGTCTAACTGACCGTGTGTGCCAAGCATTAGACCAACGTCAACCGTCCATTGCACTGCGGTTGACTTTTTATGGACAAATTATCGTGATAATGATCAAATTTCAAAGGTAATAATTTTCGTACTTGTCTTTCCATCTGGCAATAATGTGTCCAAGGCGTTCAACGGGTAAGCGGAACATGTGATGTTGGAATATCTCCAGAACTCTCTAGAGGAAAGTTCCAACATCTCCCGAAACACGGAGGCGCGACCCAGATGACAAGCCAAAGTAAGCGGTGTGAATCCCGCATGGTTCATTCGACCGTTGCTGGCTGGCACTTTAGGATGGCGAAGGGCGTAGCCAAACATGTCCTAGAACAAACAAATTAATATAAAATTAGCGACCCGGCCCGGTTACGCCTAGGTAGGATCTATTAATGTGGCTTTATTTATAACTTCACCATTGTCCTTCGATCAACAATGTTGATCGAAGCCTTTGTCACTTCCACATTTGAAAAATTATACAGGATTATTTTTCAAAGTCGCCAAATTTTAAACATAAGTTCAAATATGTAAATAATGATATACCATTATTGCAGTTTTTGAAAATACCGAGTAAATAAGGCTTCTACTTTCATTTAAAGTTATCCCAAATTGAATGTGATTTATTTATAACATCGTTTTTGCCTACCGATCGACCCTTACGAATGTGCGTGCGGAGTAAAATCTGTTAAAATAATACATTAACACGTATTTTGAATTTAAAAGATAAAAAGGAAAGAATGTTTGAGATTTTTTTTAATTAATTTTTCATCATCATTTGCCTATATTACTTATTCTGAATCTTCTCTGCAAATTTAGCCGGTTATTTCGAAATAAGCCTGTATAGTGTTTTAAAAGGAAGTGACAAAAGAACGAACGTGGATACTGAACTTCTTTACCTGGACTTTTTTAAGAATTGATTAGAAAAAATATAACTTGAAAGAGTTGCCTTTTTACGAAGGTAGCACTGAAAGTTCTTAGAAAATCAAAAACTGAACGAACTAGCAAGTTATTAGTTTTATGATATCTTTTCAAAATAGTGTACATTTACATCAATACATCGCTGCATCCGATGGAATCACTAAGAAAAGCACTTTGCCCACTCGTCCTTAGGGGTATCTACGGTGGCATTTTGAATCGCAGCCACTGCTTTCTCGGCGTCCATAAAACGTTTTCCTCGAAGTTTTTCTTTTATTTTCGGAAGTAAATAAAAATCGCAAAGTCTCGCACCCTGTCGCACCGAGGAGGGTGACCCTAATTCCACTAGTCGCCAAGTCGTCGATTGTTTGCTTGGCGGTGAGCGACGAGGCGTTGTCATAAATGAGGATCCTACTGCGAGGTCGTTTCTCCCGAACATTTCCCAAGACAAGTGGCAAACATTTGTTGGTGTTCCACTCTGCAGTAACTGTTTTTCGATCCTTGTCATTGAAGTATCGCTCGTACTCGTAACTCGTAACTCTCTGCGGGAGCTCGGGTCGTCGACCGCTGGGTGCGTAAAATACCTAAATTTGCGTAACGCCGAAATGTAAGAGGGCTCCTTACATTTACTAAAATCGCTTTTATATGGCACAATTAAACTCATTAAACCAGTTGTAAACAGTGGTACGAGATGGGGCTTCAACGTGAAAGTCCAATCGAAGTCTATAATAACTTTCTTGTTGACATAAATAACATCGAAAGTCACAAAAAATCATTGTACGAAAATTTTCTCGTGTTGTACGTTGTCTTCTGCAAGGATTTCTTAGGCCTCGGGCCTCGGGGTACACCCCTTTACCCGGGCACCCTTCTCGTGTTAAATTCCTGCAGACGTGACACAGACAATTTTCAATTTGCCGCCGAATCGTAAACAAATGACAAATTAATAAAATACACACACAGTATTATTGGCAAAGAGTTTTATCTTTTTATTATATCGTTTACAAGTGGCCAGTTCTAAAAAGTTTCAGTTTCGCCCTCGTATGACTGTCTTGGTAATACCGCTGTTGATCATCTATAAAATTTGGATTTGAATGATGAAGTTGATCGTATATTTTCCCGTACATCCCTCCTTAATCACATAAGATACATAAGTACGTATCTTACTCCAAAAGGCAAACGTTTCTGGGCACGTATGGATAGTTGGGTAATCAAAAGAAATTAATATTATGTAGGTACGAGTATGTGATAACTATTTCCAAATGTTTATTTTAAAAGCGACAGTAGCCTAATGGCAGAGTCCGGAAAGCGACAGTAACCTAATAATGGCAGGGTCCGGACCGCGAACTCAAAAGGTTGTGGGTTTGAATCCACCATTCGACTACTGGCGTGAACCACTCGTAATACAAGCAATTTAAACTTACGAGTGGTTAAAGGAAATATTAGTTATGATTATAGCATTGCTTGTATTTTATTAAAAAAGTCTGTTTATCTTATATAGTTTTTTTTTAAACTTAACTTGAAAAAGCTAAATTAAAGTTAATTTGATAGAGTTTTACGGCTTATATTAGCGCCCAAAATTCAAAGCTGCAAAGACAGGGAAGTACATATAACACTAAGCCTTCACCTTCTTCATCAGCTCCTTAAAGTTCACCCCCCTATACCGAGGATTTGCCAACGCTTTAACAGAACATTCTCGAATCTTTGACTGTCCACTGACTATTTATAACACCATCTTTCGCAAGCCATGAAGATCTTTCTGACACACCATAGAAATGTGGTGACAAATCTCATACGGCGCGGCGTTTCCATACGGCCAAACACGAGACATCTAGTCACAAAACAACGTAATTTTTTTTATAGAATAGGTATGACTATTTAGCACACTGTCCACCTGATGGTAAGTGGATGCTGTGGCTCATAGATATCTACATTTATCTTCGATTAAGAATCGAAATTCAAATACGTTGTCAGCCGTGAGGAGTGAGATGAAATGCCTCTTTTCCTGTAAAAAGGGTCTCCGGTTCTCTACACTCATCATACGAAACACAGCAGCATTTACGCTGGTATTCTGTGAGAGCGTGGTCCTTCGCCTATTAAACCGACCCATTTCGTGCTACAACTTTACTATTAATATAGCTGCTGCATGGCTCTACCACGTATAAAATATGTGCTAGTTTGTCAACCTTTATTCTATAAAAAAGTGAACTTTTGATGCGCTATAATGAATTAATTAATGAAATACAGCGAGAGTTAGTCTTAATGAATACCTACAGAGGTTCATAACTAAAAAATAATAAAATAACCTTTTTATACAATATTTTGAACTAACCTACCAGTTTATCGCACACGACCACCATATGCAGGATCATATTGCCGAATGAGTCTTGGGCGTCGGGGTCTGCTCCAGAGTCCAGCAAGAGGTTGTACACAGCTTCGTTTGCACAGCATGCCGCCCAGGCTAGTGGGTACTCGCCCAGATACGCCAGACCCTCGTAGTTTGTGTGACGATGTGGTGGAACGCGTTGTTGATCACGAGGTAGGAAGAAACTTCCTATGAATCAAAAGATTTGTAACATTATCCTCCAGTTTTATTTAATAGATCAGATTTCTTATACATATTTACTACATGCGAACACTGTACACGAATTTTACGGATTTTATCGTATTTAAGTTTACCTTTTTTAACCCCCGACAGAAAAGGGGACTGTTATAAGTTTGACCCTAACCGAAAAGCTGTCTTAAGCAGCGTATTACCAACATTTTGCCCAATTTTACTTTTTAATATAGAATAAGGGTATAGGTAGCCGTGGTAGCTCAGATGGCTAGCGCTAGCTGTCAATTTCATAACACGCGAGCAAACTGGGTTCGATCCGCGCCGGCACCAATGAATTTGTTAATTGCAATTTTAAGTGCTGATTTACCACGTGCTCAGAGGTGATGAAAAACCATGATGTTTTTCTTCACCGCCGAGCTGAGCTGGATCCCGAATCGGAATTCCGAGATGTGGCCGGCCTAAATCAATATTAGTACCTATTTATACGTGGTAGAGCCATGCTGCAGTTATATTAGATGTATAGTTGTAGCACGAATGGGTCGGCTCGACCGGGGAAGGACCACGCTCTCACAGAATACCAGCGTGAAATAGTAGCTTAATGCTGCTGTATTTCGTATGGTGAGTGTAGAGAACCGGAGACGCATTTAATGGAAACGAGGCATTCCATCTTAGTCCTCACGGGTGACAACGCATCTGTATTTTGATTCGTAATCGAGGATAGATGTAGATGTCTATGGGCCACAGCAACCACTTACCATCAGGTGGACTGTGTGCTCGTTTGTCACCCTAGCCTATAAAAAAATAAGTATCGAAAACTATTTTGAATAAACAGCACAGATTAAATACTACTACTACTACGTAGTACGTAAAAAATTTTTGTTTTATACTATTATTTATTCTGTGCTACTACGTAAACAGTGAGTATGACTCATAGTATCAACGAACTAACAGAGCGACGTGCCAGGTGAACGACCGGCCTTGATACTACATAATAATAATATTCTGACTCGACCCTCGAACGACCGTTATTCCGATCCACCGTCATTTTGACAATAATGCTACAATTACCAAGGCCTTCGCTTAAGACCGATTTACACTTCGACAAATACAGTAGCGAGTTAACTTGCAAACCTGGCGAGTAAATGAGACTCTCCAAAAACTCCCAAAATAAAAAAATTTAAACTCGAAATGCTGCACTCATGAAAATTCTTAAAAACTTCTTTAACAACAACCATTAAAACTTCTCTGACTGGATCATTTAATTTTTGACGTAATCCTAGAACCATCTAAACGAAAAGCAGAAAAATTCTGTAGTATTGCAACGTCATACTCCAACGAACTCTATGAAGTAATGTCCTTAACTAAACTCGCCATGAATACATTGTTTGAACGCTACTGCCCACTTGACCATTTACTGTCAACTGTCCTGTAACTAAACTCGCTACTGTACTTGTGGAAGTGTAAATCGGTCTTTACGCATCAAGACTAAATCGTATCGGCGATGGCCTTGTTGGTAAATAAATATAAGTATTACTTATTCGCAAACCTTTCTTATTAAAAACTAAATATTTATAAATAATAATATAAAAAAATGCTCCAACTAAACCATGATACGACGCTCGCCCTCTAAGGCTTCAATCGCACGAGAGCTTTTTTAACGTTCGCTTTTTTAATGTTCCGGCATCATCCTACTATACCTCTGAACCTAATTTGACCCTCAAGTACTGAGGTTAGTCCGAGGGACCACAGGTAAAAATTAAAACGTTATATCTAACGTTCTTGTACTCCGAATTATATCACTCACTCAATACCTTTCGTTCAGTCACAGTCATGGCCCTGCCACACTAAGGAGAAATGCCGTTAATTATCGCGTTGATGGACGTTGAATGTAGGTGTGGCCACGAATTAACGCGATAATTTGACAACGGCATTAACAATGCCGTTTCCTGTTTGCCGATAACTCGAGTGGCGGTACATCAAAGGATTAACGCGCGAATTATCGCGTTGAAACGGCCACACTACGTTTGTCTCATTGTGCACGGTGAGTGCCACGGGGTTGCACGTGTGGCTGCGATGGAGTGGAGTAATGAAAAAGCTTTTCGAGATTGAATTAAAAAAAGTTACTTCAAAAGTACTGTTGCATGAATAAGTCAACTAGCGCCATCTAGTGTCAGCAACAAGAGCGAGGGGGAGCTTTGCAGTGAATGACATCACAACCGACAGCGCCATCCGAAGAAATTAAGTTTCTAGAAAATCTATACTCGGACTCTCGGTACCTTACGCGTGTTTGCTTGAACATTCTGGATATTTGCTAATTTAAATAAGTAGGCGCTGCAAGGTGCGATCGAGGCAGTGTTGATTTGGGCGAAACAAGCGAAGTTTCGGGCGGAATTAAGTGAATTAGTGTGTTTAATTATTAGTGTTTTAACTTTAATTTGTGTAAAGTAAATTAAAGTGTTAATTTAGGTAATTTTATCGGCAATTTTTATTGTCACGAACCTCAAGCTCGTAACAATTGGTGTCAGAAGTGGGATAAAATCATGCCGATTTTACCTAAGGAGGAAACGGAGGGTGTCCGTACCCGAAGTCAACGCCAGCAGGAGACGGACCAAAGAAGATTTGGTGGTGCAACGCCGCAGACGTCGGAGGGCCAGCCACCGGCTGAAGGCCCGTCGGTAGCTCCTACATCTGCAGCACCTGACTTAGGTGCTCTGATGGTGATGCTGCAGGAGCAGGCTCGCCGACAGGAGGAGCAGGCTCGCCGACAGGAGGAGCAGGCTCGCCGACAGGAGGAACAGGTCCGTCAGTTGAAAGAGCAGCTGCAGAGCGGACAGGAGGGACAGGCCCGCCGATTGGAAGAGCAGCTGCGGGGCGGACAGGAGGAACAGGCCCGCCGACAGGAGGAACAGGCCCGTCGTTTAGAAGAGCAACTCCAACGCGATAAGGAAGAGCAGATGCTCCTCATGAAGGACCTTCACGCTATCTTCGGAAAAGAGATACGGGAGGTGAAGGATAAGGTTGCTCAACATGACAACCGCCTGTCGGAGGCCGAAACCCGAATCGACCAAGTAAACAATCGGGTTGACAACGTAATGGCTAACGTGAAGAAAACGCTGGACGACCTCAAACTTGGGGATGGAACAACAGCTCCCGTAGTAGCTACAACACCTTCGCTACGTGGATTCAAAGTGCCGCCGTTCGACGGGACCTCTTCCTGGTCGTCCTACAAAATCCAGTTCGAGGCCGTCATGGAGGCAAACGGCTGGAATAAAAGCCAGGCCATGACTGCACTCACCTTAGGCCTGCGCGACCAAGCCTTAACTGTGTTGGAAGCTCTCGGTAAGAAAGTGACCTACGAGCAGCTCCTTGAGGCATTGGAGGCGAGATATGGCGACGCTCACCTGGAACACGTCTTTCGTGCGCAGCTTAAAGATCGTGTGCAGCGCATCAACGAAAACCTGCAGCAGTGGGCTCTAGAAGTGGAGAAGCTGGTGCGAAAAGCATACCGGTCTGTACCTGCGCTCATTGAAGGGAACCTGGTGCAGACATTCATCGACGGCATCCGCGACCTGGAAGTCAGAGCTGCTGTGAGGCTCGGGCACCACGAGACGCTTAAGGACGCCTTGGCCCATGCACTGGAAGTGGAAGCCGTGCGGCAGGATCATCGTTCCCATCGCGTCAGGGAGGTTGCAGCAGCTACAGTTCGCGACCGCAACAAAGGATACAGCCCAAGGTGCTATGGCTGTGGGGAAAAGGGCCATCTTCGATCCAGCTGCCCTAAGCGAACCCTAGAAAGGGAAATTGAACGATCTCAGGAGGGTAGTGCGGCCAACAGCGCCGCCCAGCAGCAGCAGGGAAACGAGTAAAAGCCAGAACTGCGGGGCGGGTGCTGGCTGATGTTAAAAGAGCCCCAAGGATCTCGATCTCACAAACCCATGATGGGAACAGCCTAATCATAAAGGGCGAGATCAACGGAATGCCGTGTAAGCTGACCATAGACACTGGAGCCTCTCGTACGGTTGTTAGTTCCCAACTTATAAGTCAGTTCCTTGGGGACTCCGCATACAACCGAGAACGCATTAATTTGGTAACAGCCACCGATCAGCGTATACCCGTCCGTGGAGAGAAGGAGATGGAGTTGAAGCTAGGCAACGTGATCTACCTGCATAATGTCATCGTGGCTGATATAATGGACGACTGCATCCTAGGCCTAGACTTTATGAGGAATAATTGTTGCGAGATCGACGTTAAGCAAGGTGTTTTGAAATGTGGACAGGAGGAACTTTTTATGGAAGGTGCGTTACCAGGGAACGTGTACAGCATCAAGAAGATTGTTCTTCCGCCGAGATCGGAAACGATTGTTCCGGTTAGTCTTCCTCGAAACGCTGGGCAAACTCACCGTTGTGTACTTGTGGAAAGGGTAAACAATGACCTTCCATGGAAAGTAGCTCGAACCTTGGTCAGGACCACTGACAGCTCAGGAGTACGTGTGCTGAACCTTTGCGACCGGGAACAGATTATAGAAAAAGGCACACTGGTTGGTACTTGTGAGGAAGTGGATTGGTTACGTCAGTGCCAATCTATATCGAGTGGGACCCCCAGCAAGGATTCAGAAACGAGAGTGACCACACTTTTGGAAGACTGTCGCAGTGTTCTGTCGCCGAACGAATTGGTCAAGGCGAAGAAGTTGTTACTCAAGTACGCCGATGTATTCTCATCAAACGATGCTGACATAGGAAAGACTGGCTTAGTTCAACACAAAATAAACACAGGAGAGGAATTGCCTATCCGTCAGCGGCCAAGAAGATTGCCGGTAGCACGTGAAAAGGAAGTGGAAACCATAATTGAAGGAATGGTGAAGGATGGTGTTATTGAACCTTCCTCTAGTCCATGGTGTTCACCAGTGGTGCTGGTGAAAAAGAAGGATGGCAGCATGCGGTTCTGTGTTGATTACCGCCGTCTGAATGACGTTACAAAGAAGGACAGCTATCCCTTGCCAAGAATTACCACCTTACAGGAGAAATGGTTTAGCACGCTGGATCTAAAAAAGTGGCTACTGGCAAGTTGAAATTGACCCTAAGGACAAGGAGAAAACTGCGTTCTCGACGGGAAAGGGTCTGTGGCAATTCAAAGTAATGCCGTTTGGGTTGTGCAATGCTCCAGCAACGTTTGAAAGGCTGATGGAACTTGTACTTACCGGGCTAATTGGCGATGCCTGTCTGGTCTACTTGGATGACATCATCATCGTGGGCCGTACGTTTGAGGAACACCTTCAAAACCTGGAACGCGTGCTCATGAAGATTCAGAGTGCCAACCTCAAGTTGAGCCCGAAGAAATGTTCACTATTCCAACGGCAAGTTAACTTTTTGGGGTTTGTAGTATCGGAAGAAGGTATCCGCACAGATCCAGAGAAAATCGCCGCTGTCAAGGATTGGCCGGTTCCAAAAGACAAGACGCAGGTTAGAGCATTTTTGGGTTTGTGCTCCTATTATCGGCGATTTGTGAAGAACTTTGCAGATATAGCTAAACCTCTGCACAAGCTAACCGAGGAGAAGCGACATTTCTGCTGGGATGAAAGTTGCAATATCGCATTCCAGGAGCTCAAGGACCGTCTGTGCAAAACACCTATTTTGGGATACCCTGATGCAAGCAAAGAATTTATAGTTGACACAGACGCAAGTGATATAGGACTTGGCGGTGTGTTGTCTCAACGTAATGGTGACCAAGAGGTCGTGATAGCGTACTTCAGCAAGTCGTTGTCAAAACCGGAAAGGAACTACTGTGTCACAAGACGCAAATTGCTAGCTGTGGTAAAGTCGTTGCAGCATTTTAGCAAATATCTTCTGGGGCGAAAATTTCACTTACGAACTGACCATGCTGCACTAAAATGGCTATTGCAGTTTAAAAATCCAGAAGGACAAGTTGCGAGGTGGATTGAACTACTGCAGGAATACGACTTTGAGATCGAACATCGTAACGGGAAATCTCATGGCAACGCAGATGCATTGTCAAGAAGACCTTGTCCTGAAGATTGCATACATTGTACTAGGCAAGAGAGTAAGGAAGTGGTATCCGTGAGGATGCTCAGGGCAGACCACCTCAGCAACGAGTGGAAGGACAGCTTACAACGTGCACAGCAGGAAGATCCGGACATCAAGCCGATCCTGGAATGGATGAAGGTCAGTGCTCCCAAGCCCAAGTGGAGCGACGTCTCAGCGATGAGTTCGACCACTAAAAGCTACTGGGCCCAGTGGGACAGCTTGCTGCTTCAGGATGGAGTTCTGTGCCGTAAATGGGAAAATGTTCGGGGAGACAGCTGTCATTTACAAATGGTTGTCCCTAAAGCTAAAGTACCGGATGTTCTACAGCTGTACCATAATGATTATTCAGGAGGCCATCTGGGAGTTAAGCGAACTCTACTGAAGATCCGAGAACGGTTTTACTGGGTCCACTGTCGAAACGATGTCGAGGACTGGTGTCGCAAATGTACAAATTGTGCGGCTGTAAAGGGACCTCAGACTCGTAGTAGAGGTGCATTGAAGTTGTACAATGTGGGCGCACCATGGGAGAGAATAGCCATTGACGTGGCGGGGCCGTTTCCGGAGAGTGAAAGCGGTAACAAGTATTTCATGGTTGTGATGGATTACTTCACTAAGTGGCCAGAAGTCTTCGCCATTCCAAATCAAGAAGCTTCAACAGTTGCAGATAAACTAGTTCATGAAGTCTTCTGTCGTTTTGGAGTACCTTTAGAGATTCACAGCGATCAAGGAAGGAATTTTGAGTCTCAAATATTCCAGGAAACTTGCCGAGTTATGGGTACTCATAAAACAAGAACGACTTCTTATCACCCGCAATCTGATGGAATGGTGGAACGATTTAATCAGACATTGGAGAGGTACCTAGCAAAAGTTGTAGACAATCGGCAACGAGATTGGGACAAGCACATACAACCGTTTTTGTTGTCATATCGAAGTTCTGTTCACGAAAGTACAGCAGTGACACCAGCTTTCGCAAACTTTGGAAGAGAATTACGGCTGCCTGCGGACCTGATCACCGGGATACCACCTGATGCCCCACGCAGTATAACCGATTATGCAAATGACTTGCGGAACAAAATGAATGACATTTATGAGCACGTCAGACAATCGGGCCAGCAAATGTCTGAGAAAATGAAAACCCGGTACGACCGCAAAATGAACAATAAAGGGTTCAACGAAGGTTCATTAGTGTGGTTGCACAATCCAGTCCGCAGCAAAGGGAAATCTCCTAAGCTTCAAGCTAAATGGGACGGCCCGTACCGGATTGTAACCAGGATCAACGATGTGACCTACCGGATACAGAAAGGCGCAAGAGGGACTCCTAAGATCGTCCATGTGGATCGCTTGGCGCGTTATTATGGGACCGATAATGCTCGGGACGAGCATGTCTTAGGAGGGGGCAGTGTTGCATGAATAAGTCAACTAGCGCCATCTAGTGTCAGCAACAAGAGCGAGGGGAGCTTTGCAGTGAATGACATCACAACCGACAGCGCCATCCGAAGAAACTAAGTTTCTAGAAAATCTATACTCGGACTCTCGGTACCTTACGCGTGTTTGCTTGAACATTCTGGATATTTGTTAATTTAAATAAGTAGGCGCTGCAAGGTGCGATCGAGGCAGTGTTGATTTGGGCGAAACAAGCGAAGTTTCGGGCGGAATTAAGTGAATTAGTGTGTTTAATTATTAGTGTTTTAACTTTAATTTGTGTAAAGTAAATTAAAGTGTTAATTTAGGTAATTTTATCGGCAATTTTTATTGTCACGAACCTCAAGCTCGTAACAGTACTTTAATTTACGGTATGAAACTAAGAAAAATAAGCAGGAGAAAAAAACAATTTTTGCAGGTCAAAATTCATAGTGTACAATGGTACGAAATCCTGGGTACGTGTACATAATTCGCACTTGACCAGTATTTATGATTGGCTTATTAGTTATTATTTCATTAAAATATATTTACATTTGTCTTATTATTTAGCTTAAACCATTGGACGTCTTTCAAGTGCAATTTGGGTGCGGGAAAACAAAATAAAACATAAATAGATTTACAGTGTACATTTCCTGTGCATTTGTAGCATCCACCATCTTCTTTTTCTTTGTTTATTTTTTTATTTTATAGGTTAGGGTGACAAACGAGCACACAGTCCACCTGATGGTATGTGGATGCTGTAGCCCATAGACATCTACATCTATCCTCGATTACGAATCAAAATGCAGATGCATTGTCACCCGTGAGGACTAGGATGGAATGCCTCGCTTCCAGTAAAAAGAGTCTCCGGTTCTCTACACTCACCATACGAAACACAGCAGCATTAAGCTACTATTTTACGCTGGTATTCTGTGAGAGCGTGGTCCTTCCACGGTCGAAACATTTTACGCCGTTCAACGACAAATTTAACGCCGTTCAACGGTAAATTTAATGCCGTTCAACGGGAAACGACCTTGACCGTTCAAGTGTAGCCACTCATTTTATCGCGTTAAATTTAAGGCAATAATCGTTGCGTTTATGGGCATTGACGTTGCTCGGTGTAACCGCAGCATCAGTGACGCGTACACTGCGAAAGTGAAGGACGTCTAACGGTAAGTAGTACCACAATTTAAAAAATTTGGCGTGGTCTCACGGACCAACCTCACTATGATCAGGGGAACACTTGTAAAAGTTTCTTTGAATGTTTTTTTAGCTAATAATTTCTTACACAAAGTCTTCTGTTTTCCAAAAAGAACTGATTATTTACTTTGAAATAAATATTTAAGACTGATTTAACAAGATAATAATAAAAAAGAATGATAAAAAAGTGTTTGGTTTATTTATTTTATGTTTAAATAACATAATGACTCTGGGACCAACCTCAGTGAAAGTAAGATTAATTTTGACCTCAGTACTTGAGGGTTAAGATCGTGCTCTAATAATGAAAATTTAAACATGAGTTGGATGAATTAGACGTATAGAAAAAATTATGATACATATGAAAACCATATTTGAGGAGCTCCTATCAAACCAAACTCAGCAAAACAATAAAATGGATACTCGTAGATATTCGCACTCAAAACACAAAATTTTGTATTCAAAACTCACAAATTCGTGCCCATAACAAAGAAATCCAAAACACCGTGTAATTTTTGTCTGACAAATATGATGAGGCGGTGTTTGAGATTGATAATTCAAAAACGGTGTGTAAAAAAATCGACAGATTATAGAAACATTAGAAAATATGGTAGATTTTTTAGAAAAAAGATTGAGAGCAGCAGAAACAAATTAAAAAATATAAAAATATACTATTACAATGTTTTGAAACCCGTGAAACCCTAATTAGTACGGTCCGAAAACTCGCCAGTATTATCAATCATTTCGTTCATTCCGTTCGAATCGTAGAGAACCGGAGACTCTTTTTACTGGAATCGAGGGGTTCCATCTTAGTCTGAGGACTAAGATGGTATGTATTATATGTATTATTTGTAGGCCATACAAATACTTGTTCCGTGCGGGATCTATGGTAGAGCTACGTTGCGGCTATATTATTGTGGAAGCACGAATGGGTCGGCTTGACCGAGGAAGGACCACACTCTTACAGAATACCAACGTAAAATAACAGCTTGAAGCTTCTGTGTTTTGTATGGTGAGTGTAGAGACCCGGAGACCCTTTTTTGCTGGAAACGAAGCATTCCATCTTAGTCCTCAGGGGGACAACGCATCTGCGTTTGGATTCTTAATCGAAGATAAATGTAGATGTCGTTGGGCCACAGCGTCCACTATCTATAATTTAGACAATTGCATCCCATTTAACTTTCACCCCTGAGGACTAAGATGGAATGCCTCGTTTCCAGTAATGAGGGTCTCCGGTTCTCTACATTCACTATACGAAACACAGCAGCATTAAGCAGCTATTTTACGCTGGTATTCTGTGAGAGCATGATCCTTCCCCGGTCGAGCCGACCTATTCGAGCTACAACCATAATATAGCTGCAACGTGGCTCTACCAGTTTACCACGTATAGCATTAATTTCAATATAGGGTGGTAAAAGTTGGTTACGAGGAAGTTGGTTTATTATCCAAAAATATTAGAACCTACTACTTATTATGTGTGTAAAGCTTACCAATAGCTCTCTGACTGACATCGGCTCCAGCTTCAACTAAATCTTGGACGAGTTCATTGTTACTGTATGCTATCGCCAAATGAAGGGAGCTTGCACCTGAAAAATTAGAGCTTTTAATTGTTCGTGTTGCTGCGGCTCTTATCTTGCCTAGAAGTCGGTCATGGCTTTCCGGGTATCCTCTCATTTCTGCTGTGTGAAGAGAACGTATAATTAATGCTATAGCCCATCCGCCTGCCAAGCGTGGTTATTATGACAAATTCTCCCTACAACGGAAGATTATCAAGTCGCGCAGATGACATTCACTGGCTGATAAAGTAGAAAAATAAAAATAATATATCTGAAATGACGCAGGTTCTATTGAATCGAGTTTATTTACGTATGTATATGAAAATATTTTTTTTTTAAATTTGGGGTTTGGTTAGGAGAGAACTTGACCGCTGGCGAATTGGTGCTCCTCTAAAATGCCTCTATAAGGTTGTCTATAGGGGGAGGGCTCTGTTCAGCAAGAGACTTTTGATAGGATGTAATAAATTAATGTTCATACATGATCGCTACAACATACGTACAAAGTCACTATGCACGCTTGCCACCATGTTGCGCTGCTGTTCCGAAAAAGTGCGAGAAACAGTATGTACAACTAACAGATTGGGGTAATCTGTGGTACAACTGCACGAAGCATCAACAGTGGCAAGGCCTTATTATTTCATGTTAATGCACACTATCTATTTCGCGTGTACGCACACGCCAAGGGTGTGCCAGTGGGCTGTACCGCGCTTCTCCGTTTGCTTTTGCTACAGTAGAAAAGATAAACGATATATTTAGTCGATCCTAAATATTGACAAATATATATATATATATATATATATATATATATATATATATATATATTCCGATAAAAATACAATTATATAAACATGTGCAATTAATTGATCGTACCGATTTTGGTGCCCAAAAGAAATAAAATATTGGCAATTATGATTGTTTTCTTCTAAAATAAATTAAAGCACCTACATGGTATTTAACAAATTTAATAAAGTTAAAATCGAAAAAATATCGGATTTTTGAGTTATAGCATATAGTTTTTAGGTGTATTTTCTTTTTTTTTTCTTTCGTAATT
Organism: Parnassius apollo; assembly: GCA_907164705.1. Taxonomy (NCBI): domain Eukaryota; kingdom Metazoa; phylum Arthropoda; class Insecta; order Lepidoptera; family Papilionidae; genus Parnassius; species Parnassius apollo. The sequence continues at coordinate 5,702,963 of CAJQZP010001576.1, forward strand.
AAAGAAAAGACACGAAACAAAAAATTTCGAATTCGGGATGGGCGGTTTCTTCCAGACAACCAACGAGTGGACAGGATTGCACGAAGATTTTTCATTAATTCATTGCTATGCAGATGACAGCACTTGTGATGCTCTGTACACCGGCTGCGCCAATATTTCTCGGGAAAACATCTCCGAGTACCGGGACAAACTTGTGTCTGAAGTCGAGTCTTTGCTGAAAAATGTCTCGTATTGGGGGCGACTAAATCTAGTCCCGTTTAACCCTCGGAAGACACAAGTTTGCGCGTTAACCGCTAAAAAGAACCCATTTGTCGTATCTCCTCAGTTTCAAAGCACTCCTCTTGTTGCCTCAGCCAGTATCGGAATGCGCACTCGTGCAGTTTCGTGGTCACTTGGAAGAGAAGGCGAAATTGGCCTCTAAAAAGCTTGGCGTGCTCAGCAGAGCGGGACAGTATTTCATGCCGGCACACCGCCTGCAACTTTACAAGGCGCTGGTTCGGCCGCACATGGAATACTGTTCCCATCTCTGGGCTGGGTCTTTCCAATGCCAGCTCCCTCACATGACCGCATCCAGCGCAGAGGGGCTCGAAGCGTCGACGAAGTAAAACCAAACAAACCCGATACCATCAACACCATCTGGATGCTTGGCGGTCCACCACTGTACGTTTCACTAGGAGTTTTCTTCCGCGTAAGACCTCTCTGTGGAATAGTTTACCACCAGCGGTTTTTCCGGACCGATACGACCTGGGGACCTTCAAGAAAAGAGCTTACTCCTTTCTAAAGGGCCGGCAACGCACCCGCAATTCCCCTGGTGTTGCGGTTGATCATGGGCGGCGGTAGTCACTTAACGCCCCCTCTTCTATAAAAAAATGATGACAGGAGTAGGGAAATAATGTTGAATAATTTAGTTAATTAAATGCAATCTATATACATACTACATACTAAATTATATTTATTGGCTATTGTGGAAGCGAAATTACAATTTAAAGCACGAGGTAATGATTCTTGATTATCTTGACTATATCGTTTTTTTAAATACCGATAGCCGGTGGAGATGATGCGCGTTTAACTGTCAAATATCAATGAAAGTTCATTCCACAAGTTACCTCTTATTTTCATCGAAGACCGATATTTTTCTGGTCATGGTTTATATAAGTAAGCAAAAAATATAATAAATGACATCATTTTTATTATTGACTTATATATTACTAGTCATTGATTTATATGTTACACTAGATAAGTAATTTCCGCGCCAAAGCGTTGTCACTTCACATAAGGCCACAGCCTTATACTCAGCGAACGTCGGTTCAGTGTTCAAGGTGACGCCGTCCGAGTTAAGCCGAACGATTCACAACAAAAAATGGGTAAATGCGTAGTGAAAGAATGCGTTTCAAGGTCACAAAAACATAATAAATCAAGCGGAATCACTTTCCATACGTAAGTTTTAATTTATATATTCATATTAACGTTTAAAACACTAAAAAATTAAATAAAATATCGAATATTGCAATTTAGGTTCAATGTTGCCACTTTTCCGCCTTTGTGATTTTTCCACATTAATGGGAGACTGTATAATTTATGGAATAAGTTAATTTTGTTTTAAAATAAACAAGTAAAATTGATTGCTTAAAAATAAAAACTATGTTTCAACCTTTATACAAAATAATTATTCTTATTTTAGTTTATTCATGAATGGTCTATTAATTATATTTTATTATTTTATATTATATTAATAAATTTGCAGTGTCCCTAAAGATGCAGCACGCAATGCAATACAAGTTGATCATTCCCTTTTATTGATTAATGCCATTATTTATAAGTACTTAAAAATAAGATTGTACCACGAAAGTAAATTATACACTCAAACACACGAAAAAAGAATCCAAAAGGCAATTATATAACAAACTGATGCTTCATAGCGGAGTTTGAGAGCATGGACTATTATGAATATTTAAGCGGATTAGTATTACAGATTAAAACCATTTATATTATCTTACAAATAGACTTCCGCAGAGTCACGCCTGAATCCATTAACTATCCTCAGTATTGTTGCAAAAAAAATATAAAAACTTTTTAAAGTTGTTAAGTAGTTTAGAAATTCTATAAACAAGAAAATCAACGAAATTTATTGATAACCAAAGTTTTTGTAGCTAATGTCATGAGACTAAATTTAAGAGACAAAAACTTGGTGATGATTTCACAACTTATGCATATTCAACACAGATCTCGCTTAAGAAACCTAAAATTGTTTTTTTTATTTGCTTTATTTTTTGTTTGATTTATTAGTACAATAAAAATAATATATAAAAACATATTTTATTTCATTACTTATGCTTACTTCTGTTCATCTAATAAGAAAATATACAAATTTAAAATAAAAACAATTTACTGCAACTTTAAAAAAAAAACTCCTTTATATTGCTCATTTTGGGTAAAATTTCATAAAGTATGCAACACCAACCCGCCACTGCATGTTTGTGTGTCTATCTTTATCTAATCTTAGGGACGATATTGTTTTCCGCGACTTGTGTAAGTGAGACAGATATATGTTTACTTAAAAATTTTAATGATTTCAAAGCTACGTCGTCGCATTTGGATAGTGGTTACACTTTGTTCGACGCGCGGCAATGTGGTTTGCTCCTCTAGTCTTGTATAACTCAATGTTACTAGTGAAATCATTGATTTTTATATTATCTAGCGCTCTCTTTACGGATTTTTAAAAAGTAATGACATTTTTTGAGTTATTGAATAAAATGCTTTTACCGCTTACTATATTTTTTCCATTCAATAAATTCTCGTCCGTTTCACTCTCACGTCATGCGAGGCTTCAAGTATGTTTTGTTTTACGAATCAGTTGAAATCATAGTATATCTGTTTTAATAGGAGAGGGGTCAAAAAAGCATACGGCTCATCTGATGGTAAGTGATTACCGCCGCCCATGAGCAACTGCAACACCAGGGGGATTGCAGATGCGTTGCCGGCCTTTTAAAAAGGAATAGGCTCTTTTTTAAGGTCCCTAAGTCAATCTCCGAAAAAATTCTGGTGGTAGTCAATTCCACAAGGAAGTTGTGCGAGGAAGAAAACTTCTTTTTATAACCAAAAGTCGAAATCTCTGTTGAGGCGGGAAGACCGTGTTTATGTACACCGCACTCACGTCAAGAAAAGAACGTGTTAAATGTTAAATAGTTTGATATAAATTGTATTCATTTTAAAATACGGCCGGTAAAATATGGCGAATAAAACCGTAAGAATACAATATAAATGAATTAAAAAAACTTTCAAATTCAAGTAATGGCTTATTGTCAAGGATATGGATTCTTATTTACTTTCTTACATAATTCTAAAGTGCGACTGTTGATCATAAGGTTCCGGATTTCCTGGGCGAGCCAAACCGATGTCTGTGACAGTGAGGGGGTAGAAAGTGCTCCTGCACCTGTGTTTGCAGACACACTCATTAGGTGACGAAACGAGGAAGTTTCTTCCACTTTTTCAAAGACGGCGGCGGCATTATAGATCAATGAAACATATACTAGAGGACGCTAGGACGAGGAGAGGAGGCGAGGACGCGATGTTTCGTACATTTGAATAAAATTAAAAGGATTTATTTTTAAATTGAAACAAACTAAATAACTATAGATTATTACTTTTTATTTAACTTCTTTTTAAATGACTGCGCTTTGTAATGCTTAGTATTAGACATGTTTCAGCTTTTAATGATTCTTTCATTTTACTCGTCCCGCATCAAAGTATTGATGCTTCAAATTACATTTTTTGAATGTTCCGTATATCTATTGCCATAATAATCGGATCTAAGATTGGCAATTTGCCTTTGTACCCATTTTTAATGTCTGTGTATATGTGAAGTTTTTGTGGGAACCATAGAAAACTACAATACATACATAATAGAACGGGGGAGTGGGCGGAGCCCTTGTAGCCACTAACATGTCACTAACACGTCAATTCACACGTATAACTGTCAACACGAGATCTGTTTTGACGTAACAATCGTTTCCAAATTTCGCATTCAAATTATTTAGGAAATACCAAATGGCACACTATTTACATATATCTATGTATTAAAATTTAAACGATTTTTTAATGATGATTTTGAACATTAATCCAAAGTCTAAAATGTGTAAATTTACTCTATCAAAACAGCGAATCGGGTTTGTAGTAGTGATAATATAATTGCTTGTATGTGTGCTCCCGGCGACGCGGAATCTCGTACAAAATGAGTTTGACAGCCATTCTATTGTATATTTTAAGTATTCTATGGTGGGAACGATAAAACAAGTGCTCTGATGCTGATGTGAACCTTAAATAATTGTATGCTTGCAAGCATATGTACTTACAAGCAAGCAATAAGCACAGAATAAAAAATTGTATGCCTTAGGCGCCTTAAGGCTAGGTATTTCGCAGAGGCCGCGCTTTTGAGTTCTTTTAAACCGTCTGAGGCATAGAAATTAGTGTTTTAAATTCTGATAAAAATATATGTATTAGATAAGGATCTATTCTAGTCAAAATCGCATTCAGTTACAAAATCTAAAGAACTTCACTCGATAGAAAAAAATCCCGAAGTGACCCCCTTTTTGTATTGTTTTTTCAATATTATGACTAAACTACTAACATTTTACACTTAAATTTTGTACTCAACTAAAGCCACTTAATTTTTACAGACAAATTCGCAGAGTTTCACTTGATATAAATATTGTGTTAATTACTAAATTTAGATACCTCCTAAAAGCGCGAGCGCAGCGGCTCGGCATCGGCAAGCCTGACCATGACCAGTTGCGCGCTGGCGCTTATGGACGACGGACTGGTATCAGTTTTCTCCGTGCACCAATAAATCCGTTTTTGACGAGTTCATATAATTGTTGTTAGTTATTCATAATGGGCAATAAACAACGGAAGCGAAAAAAGTCGTGCAAAGCCATAAAAATAACGAATAAAAAAAATGCACTCCAAAGATATGCAAAGAAGTAAGTAAACATTTGTATAATTTGGTCGTTCACAAACTAAAATGTAACTAGTTACCTTAGGTTAGATTTTATTTTACTTCAATGTCTAATTGGTAATTTATAAAAATATCATGCCTAAAATTACGGTCATAATGCCATTGTGCATCAGAATATCAGTAGGTAAGACTACTGAAGATCGCTATGATTTTTGATAATTCATATTTTGTCTATATCGGTAGCTCTGCCTACCGTTTGCAAACGAAAAGTTAATACCTTCTAAAACTAATAGGTACTCCATTTACCATTTATTGTAGGTCATTGGAGCAGCCTCAATATACTGACATGGACACCGCAACAGAAATAAATCTGCTACCTGCCGAAACTACTGAAAATAGGTAAGTAATTACCATTGGTAAAAAAAACTGGCCAAGTGTGAGTCGGACTCATGCACGAATAATTCCGTACCAATTTCTATAAAACGGCCAAAAAATAACGTTTGTTGTATGGGGGCCCCGTAAAATATTTATTTTATTCTAGTTTTCAGTATTTGTTGTTATAGCGGCAACAGAAATACATCATCTGTGAACATTTCAACTGTCTAACTATCACGGTTCATGAGATATAGCCTGGTGACAGACAGACGGACGGACAGAAAAGTCTTAGTAATAGGGTCCCGTTTTTTACCCTGTGGGTACGGAACCCTAAAAAAGGGGATAGTGTTTTTAGGGTTCCGTACCCAAAGGGTCTTGGCGGAGCCCTATTGTTGTCATTCTGTCGTCTGTCTGTCTGATGACTGTCACACAGGTTTTACAGCCAAACGGTTGGAGCTACAGTCTACAAATGTTCACAGTATACAGTTCAGACCAAAAGCCAAACAACTACTTAGTAAAAAATATTTTTAAATGTTTTTAAGGAGGCCTCCCATACAGCTAAAGGGGGTCGCGAACAAAGTATTGTGATCTACCCCATCGAGTGGGGTACCGTTGTTTAGAACTCGTTAAGTAAATGAACACTGCATATTTTATATTAAATAATAACCAAAAGACAGATATGAGAACCCACCAAAGTCCTACAATCGAAAAGATACCTAATATCGTCATCGACTGTCTGCTCACTCTAGCTGTCGTCAAAATCTCCCAAAAACTTCGCTGAGATCGCATTAATATATTGTAAATAAGATTTTCAGAAAATTATTAAACAGGATAATTTCATAATACTTGACACCGGCAAAAGTACATCCGTATTAACACATTACCAAAGAAAGAAAGAAATGTGTAAGTAAGTCAGCAGCCGTACACAGAGAAACCTATAGACTCGGCGTGGCCTCGAGTGAGAAAGGACGATAACGAATTTTTAGGTTATACAATAATCTTTATGACTTTTAAACACATTTAGATGAAAATTTCAATTGTTCTAAGAACTGAACTGAACAAGATTCACCAATCTTAATCTCACAAAACATTTTTTTCTCACTTAAACCAACTTGTAAACTCCTTAAATCGCTACGCTGTTAAAGTTGTTTAGCAAACTGTAGAGTTTGCTAAACAAACAAACCGGCACGGAGAAAGGGACAAACAATCACACCCCTCATCTCATTTCTATGCAAGACGTATGCATAAATCTATCTTTTTCGTGTGCGAATGCGAAAGAAGGCGTCAATTTGTCTATAGGTTTCTCTGTCTACGATTCTCTAGCAATAGCATACTCTGTTTACGTCAGCAGCATGTGACTTAATACTCCTTGTATTACAAAAAAAGAACGCGAAGTTACAAGGTTTCCTCGTTGAAATTGTATGTTTTATGTTTGTTATTTAGTAATAATCATTTTCCCGATGCATGTTTAGACAAAAACTTTCGAAGACATGATTTGGGAGCTCTAATTTGTAAATTCTAATGAGTATCGACCATCAAAAAAATATTTGTATCTCCTAAATATCTTATATACTTACCCGCTTTAAAAATCATAGAATACGTTTATTTACATACCTTTCACATAAGGAAAAAATCGACATAATTCAATTAACGATCGAAAACAGCTTTGATTTTAATATATATTTTTATAATATAATATTTGATTATTATTTTGTATAATATTCGCACACACTTTTCTGATCGAGAGATCAAAACTTGATACACGCTTGCGTGGATAGTGAAATGTTTTCAATACATATATTTACGAAAATGTTATCCAAGTTACAAGCTTTTTATGAAAAGTGTGTACTGCCTGAAATTATCGACTCAAGAAAAGCTCGGTCAATGCCGTTGCGGCAAATATTTTTCTAATAAAAATGTGGTAATTACTGAAAGTACCGATTAAAAAAATATTGGTTACTTTTTTGGTTGTTTTATTTATTAAAACAGTTTGCAAACGTACTATTAATTTATTTATACCACTATGCTACCGGTACTAGATATAATTGATTATTAACAGACATCGGTCAACAATCGATTACTGCTTAACAATTAAAATATTTATGTGTACTTATTTCAACACTAATACTACTAATAAATAATGAAAAATATATCAAAATAGATTGTAAAAAGTTAATCAGATCACGTTAAAATGACACACGAAAAAAATTTTCCATTCACTGAACTCCATCCTAAGAAAACTTGTATTATGGGAGATCAAGATCGCTTAGTCGTCATACTCACAGTATCATAGTGCGGTGCGAGCGAGTGAATAGTATGTAAGAAAGAATCGCTCGCGTAGTTCGCCGCCCGCTCGGTGCGTAAAATACCTAAATTTGCGTAACGCTGAAATGTAAGAGGGCTCTTAAAAACAGGTTTCTTAAATAATATTTACCTAAATATTCTTCACCTTCAACGACGTCTAATGACAGCTTTGGAAAACATTTTACCAAGGTTCTGGCTAAACGCGTGTGGATCTGCAAAATAAAATAGCGCTAATCTATACTATAATAGGTGAAACTATTATCATCCCGTGGGTGTCGTAAGAGGCGAAGGTAATTGAAGCAGGTGATGGGGAGCAGCATCTTCTTGGTAACAACTTAAAATAAAAAATGCGAATGACAACCCGCTCACCAAGCGTGTCAACTATGCCAAAATCCCCCCTATGAGGAAATCTATAGGGGGGGGGGGTGTTCAGCTGTGTCATTTTTATTTGGTGATTTTTTTCAATGTGGTAGAGCCACAGTGCAGCTATTATGGTTGTAGCATGAATAGGTCGGCTCGACCGGGGAAGGACCACGCTCTCACAGAATATAAGCGTAAAATGGCAGCTTAATGCTGCTGTTTTTCGTATGGTGAGTGTAGAGAACCGGAGACCCGTTTTACTGGAATTGAGGCATTCCATCTTAGTCCTCAAGGGTGACAACGCATCTGCATTTTGATTCTTAAGCGAGGTTAAAAATGTATATGTCTATGCGCCACAGCATCTACTTACCATCAGATGGACTGTGTGTTCGTTTGTCACCCTTATACTATAAAAAATATAGGCTGTAGGTGACGAATGGATGGATATTCGCAAATGTTTTAATTTCCTTGCTTAGTTACAATAAGCAGAAGCTACTCCTTTGTACTGTCAAGTCCTGCTAATATAATTCCTTTGCCTTGCAAAATATCGTTTTGTGACTTATATTACTATATCTAAATAGTAATAAAATAAAACTATTTCATTAAAATATATTTTATATGGATATTCAGGTTACTTAAGTACGAGGTTACTTAATAGATCACGCTGATAAGCCTGTAGGAATATTAACTCTAATATATCTTCGTAGAGCACTATACTACGTAGTACTATTATTTATTCTGTGACTATACTACAAGCCTTAATTGTTATGGTATTTCACAGATGTCGCTTTTACGTATGGTACAGTATATATAACCTAGCGTATTTGGAATGTTTTGATATATCAATCTTAATGATCGAGGGGTAAAGGAAAAACATCATGAGCAGCAGCGTGGGGATTGCTCAGTAATGATACTAGGCCTTACATGATAGAATACGTTTGTACAGTGCAATTTTTAGCCTTGGGTCGTATACACGCTTTACATTTCGAAGTTATGAATTAATTTGGAAGTGTCTATAGGCCTCGTTTCTGTTGCTGTCCCATTTATCTCTTGGATGACATTTGTTTCATTAAAAAAAAAAACATCGGCATTTAAGCGGCATAAGAGAGTCTGTCATGCCATTTGGTCCCGTGCGCGTCGTAAAAGACGAACATGGGAAATGCTAGAAGAATTTCATGGCTCCAGGTTGATAAATGTTTGTGGACCATCCTTTACTCAGACGTAAAATAGTAAAAAAAAAGAACAGCTCGAGGACTGGCAACACCGTCAAAGGCACGGGACGCTTTTAGAACTGAGATCCTCAGCGAGTCGACAATTGAAAATGCAAAGCGTGATGATGACAAATTCTCCCAACAACGGGGGACCCATGTCCAATTGTGGAATTTTATAGGCTGATAATGATGATGATACATTGAATAAAAATGTTAGTATGATATGATATTATAAGATTTTACCTTCGTATCGCATATAATTAACAAGTGTAGTAAAGACTCTCCTAATGCTCCACGGTAGCTCATCTGCCAGCAGGCCATGTGGTCCTCCCACTTCGCGAGAGGGTCGTGTGGGGACAAAGACGCTTCGATAGGTAACACCACCTTATTTAAAAACAACAAAAAATATTTATTACATACAAAAGTTTATTTCATTGTGTTAAAGTTTTATGTTATCAATAAGCCAACTTTCATCAAGTGTAATGAAACCGTGTAGTGGAGTTGTATTAATATTCACTTCGCCATATCATCCTGAGGGTGTCGTAAGAGGCAACTGAGGGTAGAAAACCAGAAGATCGACTGCAGCGTCTTCTTAATAACAACACATGTTATATATAACCTCTAGGTTTCTGCACGCCTTCTCCATATAAACTTTATGCCAAATCTTACAACGTACACGTAATATTTAAGCACGTGGTAGAGTCATGCTGCAGCTATATTATAGTTGCAGCACGAATGAGTCGACTCGACCGACGAAGGACCAAGATCTCACAGAATACTAGCGTAAAATAGTGTCTTAATGCTGCTATGTTTCGTATGGTGAGTGCAGAGAACCGGAGACCCCTTTTACTGGCAACGAGGCATTCCATCTTAGTCCTGACGTGTGACAACGCATCGCATTTTGATTCATAAAGCCTTTTTACGTCCCACTGCTGGGCACAGGCCTCCGCTCATTTCTGAGAGGGGTTTAGGGCAAGGAATTGTCCGCCGCGCTGCCCAAATGCGTGTTGGTGAACTTCACATGTTTTCGAAATATTTTTTTCTTATTTCTCTGACATGCAGGTTTCCTCACGATGTTTTCCTTCACCGCCGAGCACGTGGTAAATCAGCACTTAAAATTGCAACTAACGATTTCATTGGTACCGGCGGGGATCGAACCCGGTTTGCGCGCGTACTGTGAAATTTACAGCGAGCGCTAACCATCTGAGCTACCACGGCTCTTCTGAGCTACCACGGCTCTTTGATTCTTAGTTGAGGATACATAATGTAGATGTCTATGGATCACAGCATCCAGTTACCATCAGGTGGACTGTGTGCTCGCTTGTCACCCTATTTCAGGGGTGGCGAACCCTTAAGTACCAACGTGCTTTTTTTCTAAATGTTTAATTAGGTAATAGACGTGCCGTAAAATCATTTTGACTTCGTGATTATCGGGAAAATAATCGTAGATACTAAAGACTATCGACTAAAAACTCTTCATTTACTACAAAACATAAATAAAGAGTTTTGAGTGGTTTTGAGTGAGTTGTAAAAATACATTTTGCAATGTATAATAATAAACGTTTCAGTTTACACGTATAACTGACATTTCAAATTAAAGTAAAATTAGTGTGACTTCCATTGTTGCAGGTTAGATGACAAATAACTTATTTTGGGTTTTTAAAATCCTAAATATAACACAAATAAAGTTTGATATACAGTTGTGTTAAAGAAATTGACTATCATGCTATACGTAAACGAACTATGCACCATTTAGGGGAGGCGCGGATTTTTGAAGGGCTGTAAAGCAGTAATGATGATGATGATGATGATGAAACTGAATGAGGTTAATCAGTCATCAACGTAACGTCGTACGCGTCACACCTATCGCTTTTTGTAACAGTCAGCTTTTTATACTTACTACCCACTATGTCAACTATGTGTGATAACTGTAACAAAACTATATCCAAAAGTTACCTAGGAGTAGAGTGTGGTAAATGTGAGCGCCTAGTGCGTCTAAATGCTAAGTGTACGGGACTGACAAACAAACAGCTTACAGCACTTAAAACTGCCACACCCGGATTAGGATGGACATGTCAAGAATGTTTGCAAGAGACCTCCAGACGTAATTCATCAATAGTGATTCCAGAAGAGGATGATGAAAATGATAATGATAGGCACGTACAAATTGATGCAAAGACTTTATTAAAGGATATTTCAAAAGAAGTAGAAAAAACTATAAAGAAGGAATTAAAAGATGTCAACGACTCACTTCAATTTCATAGTTCAAAATTGGATGAGGTGATGATGTCTATTGAGGGGTTTAAGCAAACTATAAAGAATCTGGAAAGAAAGAACATCGAACTTACCAACAAAAATAACAATCTGGAAACGAGAGTAGGCGCATTAGAACAAAAATTACAAGAAGTGGAGCAAAATAAATTGTCTAAATGCATTGAAATAGCGAATATACCACTACGCAAGGATGAGGACGTGAAGCAACTGGTTGACAATGTGGCCAAAAAGCTAAATATAGGAAAGCTTTACAAAAGCATACCGATTAAAAGGAAAAAACGATCAGAATGGAAATATACATGTGGAGCTAAAAGAGGAAAGTGTATTGGATACATGGATGGCTGCCGCAAAAAGTACTAGGATTACGGTAGCAGACATTCATCCAAAAGAAAATAAAAACAGCAATTCCGTGTATACAAGGGAAAAAATGACACAGCACAACAAGAAGGTTTTCTGGCACGCAAAACAAGAGCTAAAAATTAAGCAAAACTACAAATGCGTCTGGTTCAAAAAGGGATTGATCAAGGCATGCAAAGAAGACAAAGGTAAAGTTTTCATCCTAAGAAACTTGGATGACATAAATTCACTAGCTAATAATAAGCTGTGAAATCCTCCATTTTATTTAGGAATTAATATATTTTTGTACATTAATTTTTACATATATTTTGTGTTTATTTTATATTATTCTTCGTATATTCTTTCTGTCTTGATCTCTGGTAACCTATTTGTTACAAAGAAAAAAAGGTATGGTACCTATCGACTACGAAATTAAAGAATTCGCAAACTGTGTAAACGCAAATCAATTTTGTAATTATCTACCTAAAAATCAAAATACTAACTTATTATGTTATGTATGGATATTAATATCCGTTCTATCATAAAAAACTTCTCCTATCTAGAACAATGTATATTTAGTTGCTCAAAATGCTTAGATGTAATAATAGTAACAGAAGCAAATATCTCAGAAAACATCAGTAGTTTGTATCATATCAATGGATATCAAATGGTAACGGACCTGCGGGTAACACGTCATGGTGGTGGCATTATCGTCTACATTAGCAATAAACATAAATATAAAACTAAAAAATATAAAACAAAATTTTGTGAAAGTCTCATATCGTCCCCGTAGTTGGATTTTTTTAAATAATTATTAATTTTATATATTTTTATATATTAAAATTTATTTATTTAATAATATTACGTTTTCGTATCTTATTCCGTTCCAAAAATATAGCCATTTTTGTCGGACAGATGGAATAATAAATATCTTCAGAAAAACACTATTGTTTTAAAGGAAAAATAAATAACTCAGTAAATAAATCAATAACTGTGGTCAATGACAAGTCAAATAAATTAAATAACATGAGTTGTTGAATTTTTCCTCAACTTCAAAATTCTTTCACAAAACTAAGTTCTAGGCAAACTAAGTAACTCTATTTATTTAATTCTGCTATTCAGAATTCTGATATAACATACTTAATTTATAAATACTTGATGTTATCTATTTCTTCTACAACTAGATAATGATTAATTATAAGATACTAGGCAAATAAAATTAAATAAATTAAGTTGTTTATAATTGCCATAAAACAAAATGCACCTGAGGAAAGTCATCATTAAATTTTTAAGAGAATTTGGCGCGAAATATTCTGAACGGGAACGACGACGGAGAGCGCGGGGGTGAGCGGGTGCGGTTTGATGCATCGCTCGCGTGTCGTGCGTTTTAGTCTAATACGTGACCTTCAATTGCGTTGACGTCAGAGTGACCAATAATGGATTCGCGAGGTAGATTTATGGTGAAAATGTGTCAAAAGGAAGAAGATTCATCTGAGGTATCTACCTACCATAATTTAAAACAATTTTTTTGCAAATTAAATTAAGAAATTAGAAATAATACGATTAAGTACGTCTTTCTTAACCGTAAGAATGTTTGAACAACATTAATTAATAATTATGTCATAACTATGTACTGATATTTATTTTTTCCTCCCTTATGCGAGTTTGAATATCAATCATTTTGAGTTGTGGGAGAAGTTGATAACTCTTCTGCTATAATTGGAATTTTGACTCTTAAGTTGAAGAATTAAGGTTACTTTTAGCTTGTCACACAAATTGTTTTTGTTGGGTATTTTCGTTAAATATTCTTTTAAGAGTGAAACTACGTAGGGTACCTACGTTTAAATCTGACAAGTCTGACAGTCCCTCCCGCCCCGCCCAGGGCGGCAGGACTCATTTGATGATTTTACCACCCCATAAAAAGGTACCTATAGCAAAAAATAATTTTTAGTTAACAAATAGATTTTTTGTTTTGTTTACTAGGTGCTCAGATAGTTCTTAGAAGTGGTCCCGTTTTAAGTACCTAACTCATGTTGTATGGCTGAAATTATTACCTAAGTGACCTAACCAACACTAGGTTGGTAACCTAATGTATCTAACCGTATCAAAGTTGGCGAATTCCGAGGCTTATTAAGCTTGATGAACAAACGTGTGCCTTGACTTGACTTGACAAATTTTACTGCATAAACTCCTGTCACATGATTATTATTTTACTTGTTTCCTCATTAAATACCTACTATATTATTGTTTCTTATTGTTTTAGGACAAAAATAAGACAATCAAACAACAGGACTAAAGTACCATTATTGTCAGCCCACAAAAACATAATGTTATAACATGCCAGAAATTACCATCCGAAATGAACAAAAATGTTTGCAACGACATAAATTTTGCTGTTGATATTACGATAGAAAAAATGCCCGATGGGCTGTTGGTTACTGATGTTCCTAAGCTTCCTGAATGTGACGGATTTAAGATAATTACATGCGAATCGGCTCCAGCATCAATAATAGCTAGCGAAATGATTACTAATAACATTAACCCACCCCAATCAGCACCTATGCCTGTAAATGTCAGTCCCAATTTCGGGTATCGAACCAATGCCACCTTCGACAGATGAAGAACCTTTTTCTGATTCTGGATCTTCATGGATTCCGGACACAGAAGAAGAAAATAAAATAAAAAGGAAAAGTAGTTCTTTAATAAACATCAATATTTCAGTGGCTAAGAAGAAAAAAGAGTTAAGAGATTTGAACGATTAAACCCCATTTTATCGAGTGACTCTGAAGATGAAACAGGTAATATTATAACAACTCGCGCTATTATTGAAACTCCTATTGACCAAGTCTCACCAGTTAACCGTGATAGAAGGATCATGGAACACAATATCACAATCGCTGAGACAACAGATTCAGAAAAAGGAACAGGAAATAAGGAAAAAGAAATCTACAGATGGAAAAATACTAATCAAACAAACTGGAAAAGAAATAAAGAGTTGGAGAAGAAACGAAAATGTTTGCCATATAAGAGTAAAACTGGAAAGTTTCTTGCAGCTAAACTACCTAAAAGTCCTAAATGCAGCCAAAATTGTCGCCAGAAATGTACAGAAAAGTTTACACAAAACGAGCGTGAGAAACTTTGCAAATCCTATTGGTCTATACAAGATTTTAAGCTGCAAAAAGAGTTTTTGCTTAAGCGCATCATCATTAAGCCAGTGCAGACTACAAGAATATCTGTACCGATCGAAAAACAAAGAAGTTCTAGCAGAGAATACGGTTTCTATAAAAATAAGACTGTATTTGAACGAGTATGCAAGAACTATTTTATGTCCACTCTTTGCATTTCTACTGGTCCAATCGAAACTGCAGTAAAACATGTGGATGATCACGGTGTATTTACAAAAATGGATAATCGTGGCAGACAAGCGCCTGCAAACAAAACTCCTGGAGAACAGATACAAGAGGTAAAAGATCACATTGAAAGAATGATTCCCATTACTAGAAAAACAGTACAACCTACCTGTCAATACATGAGATTTTATTAGAAAATGAAAGAAAGCAAAAGTCCAGTAAAATTAAACATTTATAGAAAGTGTTTGGTACAGAATACAATTTAGCGTTCTATCACCCCAAGAAGGATCAATGTAGCATTTGTAACAATTACAAAAAAGATAAAACTAATATAAATATTCAAAATGAGTATACTCAACATATAGAGCGAAAAGAGGCATCTTATAGATCTAAAGAGCTGGATAAAAAGAAGTCGGGAGAAGATGAATCATATTTGTGTCATGGTCACCCATGGACTTGCAAAGTCTACTGCAGATTCCATCGACTGCAGATAGTCTAATGTATTACTCCAGAAAATTAAATTTATATAATTTATCTATTTATGAGTTTAAACGTCCACAGAATGACGCTCACTGTATGATCTGGACGGAAATAAACGGCAAAAGAGGCAGTGTTGAAATAGCATCTGCTATTCATTTATGGATTAAGAATCTCCCCGAGGTTTTAACGCACGTCACCATTTATTCCGACACGTGCTCGGGACAAAACCGAAATCAGTACATAGCAGCATTTTTATTGTACTTAGTACATGTATGCATGAGACAATCAAAGTATTAGAACAGAAGTATCTAGAAAGTAATCATAGTTTTATGGAAGTAGATTCAATGCATAGTACCATAGAAAAAGAAAAAATGTACACAAACACGTATTCTATAATAGATTGGAAGGGAATTATGCTACGGGCAAGATCAAAAAGACAAAATAAAAATGTAACTCCATATAATGTAACTGAATTATCATATCAAGACATGATTGATGTAAAAGCACTTGCTTCGAAAATAATTAAAAACAAAACTATAGCGGAGAATGGGGAGAAAGTGTGCTAGTTGAAAATAAAATGTCTTAGATTTGAAAAAGAATTACCTGGTTTTATTAAATACAGTTCTACCACCGCGAGGGCGACCATCTGTCCCAAGGAGGTGTCGGATTTATCGTCCACAAGTCTCTCGTCAACAACGTTGTAAATATTGGGAGTGTGTCGTCAAGGGTCGCGTACCTGATACTCAGAATCACCAAACGGTATTCGCTGAAGGTCATACAGGTTTACGCACCAACCTCGGCACATCCCGATGAGGAGGTAGAGGAAATGTATGAGGATATTTCCAGAGCCATGCATTCCTCCAAAACCCACTACACGGTGTTGATGGGAGACTTCAACGCAAAACTAGGCACAAGAGAAAGCGGTGAGCTGAAGGTAGGGAAATTTGGAGTAGGGCAACGGAACTGAAGGAGCCAGCAGCTGGCCGACTTTATGGAGAAAGTGGGACTCTTTATGATGAACTCTTTTTTCCAGCAGCGGCCCCACAGGAAGTGGACCTGGTCGAGCCAAGACTGCTCGACAAAAAATGAGATTGACTTCATTATGACGACCAGACGCCAACTGTTCAGTGATGTCTCAGTGATCGCAAGGGTGAAAACTGGCAGCGATCACCGAATGGTTAGAGGCACACTGAACCTAAACGTTAAGTTGGAGAGGTCTCGTCTAATGAAGTCAACGCTCCGTCCCCCTCGTGCTCTAATCCAGAATCCCGAAACCTTTCAGCTCGAGTTACAAAACCGCTTTCAGTGCCTAGAGGATTGCAATGCAGTGGACGATATGAATGACAAGCTCGTGGAAACTGTCCATGCGGTCGGAGCTAAGTTCTGCAAGACCCGCCGCAGAAGAACACAAAACCTCTCCGATCACACTCTTAATCTCATGTCTGTTAGACGTGAGATGAGGCTGCAATCGTCAACAGATTTGACAGCGTACAGGCAACTGAACAGACAGATCTCCAAATGCATGCGGCGAGACTTACGCAACTTTAATACGGCTCGTATTAAAGAAGCGATCGAGCGGAACCAGGGCTCCAAAGTCTTTGCCAGAGATCTGTCTGCCAGAAAGAGCCAACTGTCAAAGCTGAAGACTGAGTGTGGCAGCATCGTTTCCGGGACACCTGAGATTCTGAGTGAGATTGAGAGGTTCTATGGGCAGCTGTACACATCATCGTTGGAGCCACAGGCAAGTGTGAGTAACGATCCAAGAGCAACTCTTATCCGACACTATTCCGATGATATCCCGGACGTCAGTCTGAGCGAGATTAGAATGGCTCTCCTTGGAATCCTCCCTCCTTGGAATGGATCACCTTAAAAACGGCAAGGCCCCGGGCGAGGTTGGAATTACAGCGGAGCTTCTGAAAGCGGGTGGAACACCGGTACTTGAAGTCCTTCAGAAGCTCTTCAATTCCGTCCTCCATGGTGGCACTACTCCGGAGGCGTGGAGCAGAAGCGCGGTGGTTTTGTTCTTTAAGAAAGGCGACAACGCTCTCTTGAAGTACTACAGACCGATTTCCCTTTTTAGCCGCGTCTACGTGCTGTTTTCGAGAGTCATTACGAATCGTCTCGCACGCAGATTCGTCGACTTCCAGCCTCCCGAACAAGCCGGTTTCCGAAAAGGCTTCAGTACCATAGACCACATACATACCCTGCGGCAGATTGTACAGAAGACCGAAGAGTACAATCTGCCACTTTGCCTGGCATATGTGGACTACGAGAAAGCCTTTGATTCCGTCGAAATTTGGGCGATGCTACAGTCCCTTCAGCGGTGCCAAGTTGACTGTCGGTATATCGAAGTGCTGAAATGTTTGTACAGTAGGGCTACGATGGCTATCCGAGTCAGAACCGGAGTTCGAAACCTATCCAACTGCAGAGAGGTGTAAGACAGGGTGATGTTATATCCCCGAAACTCTTCACCGCTGCGTTGGAAGGCGTTTTCAAGCTACTGGACTGGAAAGGATACGGTATTAACATCAATGACGAGTACATCACTCACCTTCGATTTGCCGACGATATAGTCCGTATGGCAGAATCGCTGGAGGACCTTAGCACTATGCTCAATGACCTCAATAGTGTCTCCCAACGGATAGGTCTTAAGATGAACATGGAAAAAACAAAGATCATGTTTAATGTCCATGTCACACCTATGCCGGTAGTTGTTGGGAGCACTATGCTCGAAGTTGTTGACGAGTACGTTTACCTGCGACAAATAGTCCGACTAGGTAAGTCCAACTTCGACCGAGAGGTCAATCGACGGATTCAACTCGGCTGGGCAGCGTTCGGGAAATTACGACACATCTTCTCGTCAGGTATACCTCAATCTCTGAAAACTTAAGTGTATAACCAGTGCGTGTTGCCAGTAATGACTTACGGATCTGAGACGTGGTCCTTCACTGCTGGCCGTATGAGGACGCTCAAGGTCGCTCAGCGAGCTATGGAGAGGGCTATGCTCGGAGTTTCTCTGCGTGATAGACTCAGAAATGAGGATATCCGCAGTAAAACCGGAGTGACCGACATAGCCCAACGGATTAGTAAGCTGAAGTGGCAATGGGCCGGCCATATAGCTCGAAGAACCGATAACCGATGGGAAAGAAAGGTTCTCGAGTGGCAGCCTCGTACCGGTAGGCGTAGTGTAGGGCGACCCCCCACTAGATGGAGTGACGACCTGGTAAGAAAGACATGCAGGAAGTCGATGGATGCAGGTGGCTCAGGACCGTGCTTTGTGGCATTACTTGGGGGAGGCCTATGTTCAGCAGTGGACTTGTGAAGGGCTATAATAATGATGATGATTAAATACAGATACGATTACGATGGGCCATATAACTTACTAAATACTCTTTGTAAACCAGGGAGACCGACTAGGAGAACTCCAAACTCTGAAATGCTAACTATAAATACTAAAGATCTTCCGCGGGCATATAAAGAATATCTTCCTATAACAAAACAAAAAAAGGAAGACCTTTTACAGCTCTGTAAGAAAAATATAATTCCTAAAGAGGTTCACGGCTGGTACGAAAGTTTACCATGTTCAAACAAAGACCAGGGTCCATCACGCTCCACTGATTCATCTGAAGTCGATGCTTCGAGTAAGCTTATTTTGGCCCCTTGCGCTACATATTGCTGAAAACTAAACTAAACTTTTAAACCTTAACAGCATGAGTAAAATGATTTTACAATAGGGTTTTTACATTGTTAAATTAACGTAATGTTTATTTTTAGAGTCATGTTTTTTAATACATTTGTTATTTAATTTTAAATTATACTTTTTTTTGTGATGTGTTTGCTCTTGACTCTAGTCTTGGTCAGAGATGACAGAGACAAAGTCTACGATGGAGCGAGCTTACCCAGAAGGAGCCTGTTCACTCTAACTTTGAAGGGATTTACGCTGTGTTTGAATGAATGGGTACCTATGTTTAAGTCTTTTTTACAAGTTTACATTTAAGTATTGATTAGGTACAGCCATTTCAATTGTTTTGAATTTAATTTATGTTTTATTTTGTTATGAAAGTATTTTTAGTTCTAAGTAAATTGATATTAGAATAAGTTGTTGATTGATGTACTCAATGTACCTGATTAGTTTCATATTATTTTTTGAGTTTTGAGTTTAAGTGTTATGTTTTACTTACCTTATGACGAAATATTTTTAGTTAAATTGAGTCGTTTGAAAGTTTTATAATGATTGCTGTACCTTTGTTTTGGTGTTCATTTTTTAGTTGAGTACTGACCTATGGCTTAGGTGCAAACAATTTTAATTTTTTGAGTTTTAACACAGAATAGGATTATAGTACTGTTTTAATTAGACGACTCCGTGGCGCAGTGGCTTAGCAATGAGTAGCTGCGCTGGGGGTCGCGGGTTCGAATCCCGCACGGAACAAGTATTTGTATGGCCTACATATAGTTGTTCCGGGTCTGGATGTTTGTCCTTGTGCAATTTATGTTTGTAAACTGCCCCCACGATACAAGAGAAAATCTTAGTGTAGGGGTAACGTTTTAAAAAAAAAAATATGTTTTGATTTGATACAAACTTATGTTTTTTAGTTCTAATTGATACCTATTTTAAGTTTTTCATAGTTTTTTTACTTACTACTTAAGTACGTCTTTTATAGATTTTGATATAATTTTTTGGGTTCAAATTATTTTCTGTTTTGATTTGAAAGAATACTTTAAGTTAATTTGTTTCCACTTTTTATAATTGGTGTAATTTTGTTTATTTTTTTAAGTTTGTGGTAAGATAAGTATCTGATTACAATAAACTTTTTCTAAATTTTATTTTACGCTTCTATTTCTTCCTGAATATAACTTTATCAATATCATAAAACAACTTTTATTTTATATGAGACCAATAATAGTTAAAAAAAATATCGAAGTAATAATAACGTACAAAGCCACTAAATTTTACATTTCAAAATATTTCGAGTTTGATAAATTCAATAAATGCACTTATTTCACCAAATTTTACTCTACCAAATGTATTTAGTTTGTAGGAAAACTAAATAAATAGCCGAAATAAGTAGATAATTGTAGTACGTTATAAATAACAGTTGTGGCAAAATTAAACAACTTGATTTTTTATGTGTTATTTAGTTATAGTTAAAGATTGAGTTCAGTTTGTTAAAGCATAATGTAAAAGGTAATCAGGTCCACAAAATATCAAATTACCGACAGTAAAATTGTCTCACATTTTTTAACAAATGTACATTAACTGAAAAAAAAAACACGAAATCGCGTTTATCTCAGAACTACAAAATCAGAGTTATTTAATTTTCCAACTACGGGGACGATATGCGCAGTCACCACTCCGACCAGTTACACCGCGGATATTTGCGCAGTGTACCGCCCTCCTAGTACGAGTAAAAATCTTTTTATTGACGAGCTATTCAATACACTTAAGAGTCACTGCAGCAACAACGATTTGTATTTACAGGGTGATACTAACATTGACTTAAAATCGGACACTCCAGTTAAGCATAGGTGTTGTTGTTATTGGTTGTTACAACAACTCGCTGCATAGTTTGGGGTCTTGTATGTGGGATCACAGAATATACAAGAATAGAATTATCTGATGGAATACTGAGCAAATCATGTATAGATCACATATATGCTAGATCCCTCAGCCAAGACCTTTTCACTGCAGCTATTGGAACAACACTGGCGGAGTGGCGGATCATCGCGCAGTGATGCTTGCATGCGTTGGGCCGTATATACAGGTTGCGCCTAAATTTAAGATGTGCATCAATAAGACGAATCTCATGACATCATTATAATGACAAATGATATGACATGCCCCTTAGCAATAAATAAAAAGTAGTTTAATAAAATGCTATGAAAATCTAAATTTCAAATAAAAATACAACCTAATATAGAACGATTAACGAACAATTGGATAAATAAAAAAATTATAAATGCATGTACACAAAGGGATATATTATTTACACGGTGGATTAAGGATACCGGCAATATGATTTTAAAGAAAGAATTTAATAAATCAAGAAATTATGCTAATAAATTAATAAATAGTACCAAAAACAATAAATTAAGAGCTGAAATTAAAAATAGTAAAAATAACCCTAGGCGCTTGTGACAAATATTGAATAAAATAACAGGTAGAATTAAATCATGTATAGATGAAACATTAATAAAGGCATTTAAAGATAACAACACAACTGATAAGGACATTGCAAATTCATTTATTTCACCAAATTTTACAAATCATAAAATAATTCCTGATTGCCCTCAACAGTTGAACTTACAGAAAGTCTGTTACTAAAGGCTGTAGAAAAAACTATTCATGCATAAGTAGTTACAAAGCTCCTGGTTTTGATGGCATTAGAGCCATAGACATAAAAAATATCTGCAAAAAAAATTAATATAGCCATTGCTAATCTCAGTAATGCAAGTATTAAGAGGAGTACCTATTCCAAAGAATTAAAAATCGGTATTGTCAGACCAATATACGAAAAAGGTGGAACATCGGATTACGAAAACTATAGGCCAATAAATATTCTACCCACAATTGATAAAATGGTTAAAAAATATATTTGTAAACAAATTTATGAATTTTATGGCAACAACAAAATATTACAAGAAAAACAATAAGGATTACAGCCTCATAAAAGTACATCACAGCTGTTAACATCATTTACTAATAGTATATACAAACATCTAAACGAAAAAAAAAACACATATTTGTAGTATTCATTGACTACAGCAAAGCCTTTGACACACTCAGGCATAATAAGCATATAAATAGTTTGCTTGACAGTGGGATTAGAGGACCCTTATTGAATTGGTGTAAGGATTACCTGGCAAACAGAAAATTTGTTGTAAAAGTAAAAGATGCACTAAGCAAAACTGTAAATGTAACTGTGGGCACGGCTCAAGGATCAGTGTTGGGCCCGTTACACTACATCACATATGTTAATAACCTAATAAATGCATTGAAATATTGTGAAATATATCAATACGCAGATGACACATGTTTATTTATAGCTGGGAAAAATATCAATCACACCATGAGTCAACTGCAAGTTGACTTTAACATATTAACCAAATGGTCGCAATATGGGCCTGGTAATTATTTTTAATAAAACTAAAGTTATTTACATCAGTAGTACCAAAAACAGAAGCGACGAGATACCCAAACGAATAGCTCATAGCTACCAATGCATACACACTAAAAGCGTGCATTGTAGCTGCGTCAAGATTGATGTAGTGGAACAACACACTTACCTTGGGCTTATCATCGATAGTTACCTTAGCTGGAAAGGGCATATTGACCATGTATGCGACAGACTTCGAGAAATTCTGGCCAAATTCACATTAATAAAATACAAAATACCATCCAATATAAGAATACAATTATATATCTCATTAGCAGAATCCATAATATCATATGGTCTTTCTAGCTATGGTAGGACCTATAAAACATACCTAGACCGAATTAACACCTTACAACTCCGTATTTTAAAAACTCTAGTACCAAAAAGTGTCATAAACAAATTTAAAGACCAACAACATAATATTTTTGAATTCTGTAAAATATTACCTGTACATAATAAAGTAAAGTATATATTACTTATTGAAAATTACTTTAATAAAGATATACAAATTCCAATACAATATAACGTTAACACACGACAGTCAAAGAAACCTACCTTAGCATTACCATAATACATAGGTAAATCTATATGGAAAACGAACATTAGAATACATGATTCCCGATATCATAAACAAACTTCCATTACAACTAAAAAAAAATTAATCAACGCAACATCAAAAATATATTAAAGAATTACTTCATAAGTAACTTATAATAAGTATTATAAAATTAAAATAATATATTATAAGTTACACATGAATATTCTACAAACTAGTGTTACATATTATCCAATAATTAATAATAATATAAAATAAGTTTATCTTTAATTTCATTAATTAGTATCAAATTATATGAACAGTCTGTAGATGCTAACTCGATGCGTCAAGCCAGGTAGGCAAATAACGCCACCGAGAGCAAACCGGTTTTTTGACCGTACGGGGAGCGCGGTTTAATGCGTGCATCACAACATTATGAAGTATGTTGAATGATATAATTATTAGGCATAATAATTATCATGCTATGTATGTATGTTGATGGCATCGGTATACGGTAACGCTGTATAGCTTATGTTTATACTGTGAAATACCAATCTAAATATTGTAAAATTATTAACAAATAATAAAAAAAACGAACTATACGTCGTAAGCAATAGTAGTACACGATGTAAGTGTAACTAAGACCCAGCGTTCGTTTGTGGTATAATATTTCATAGTGAACTTTGTGATCGGTGGCGTTGGCGTGTCCAAAATATTGTGTCGCGCGCCATCGATGGCACGCGTGCCATTGGTTCGCCATCCCTGCCCTATTCTATAAAAAAATATATAAACTTTAGCTTTCTGCATGTCTTATTCATATAAACTTTATGCTAAATCTTACACTTCCACGTACACGTAATATTTAAGCACGTGGTAGTCACGCTGCATCTATATTATGGTTGCAGCACGAATCGGTCGACTTGACCGACGAAGGACCACCATCTCACAGAACACTAGCGTAAAATAGCAGCTTAATGCTGCTATGTTTCGTATGGTGAGTGTAGAGAACCAGACCCCTTTTACTGGCAACGAGGCATTCCATCTTAGTCACGATGCATTTACATTTTGATTAGTAGTTGAGGATAAATTTAGATATTTCTGGGCCACGGCAACTACTAGTCATCAGGTGGGCTGTGTGCTCGTTTGTCACCTTTATTCAATAAAAAAAGTTTATTGTTTGAATTGTAAAGTGTGAGATTCGTAGTGATAGACTTTTACATGCGTACGTAAGTATGTTATTACTCTATGATTTTATTATATTTTTAGTGCAGATTTCCGCCGCAATAAATAACAAACAGTTTTCTATCGCGGTAAAACGGCTTGCGGACCTCCTAGGTCCGCCCGTGAAGCTCTATGCTATGGAGTGTACAGTGTAGAAGTAAGAAGTGCAGAATGTGTATTAAAAAGTGTCCATAGAAAACCTTAAATAAGGTGGCGCCACTACAACTACGGGGTAAATTTTAAAGAACGCACCGAAAAATATTAGTGGGATAGATAAATTTTACGAGGTTAATATTTACTAAATAAAATTATTTTAGATTTTAGAGCTACTGAGCAGTTTAGCAGCACACTTAAACCGTCGATAACTGCTAAGTTCATTTAATCCCGGTAACTACTCCAGCGCTGTTGTGGAGAGTTTTTGAACAGTTTTTTACTGCTTATAGATGGCCACTTTTTCAACTATTCTACTATAGGAGTTGCTACTCCTTACTTCTACACTCCATACTCTATGCTTTTAACCTAGTTTCTAAATTTCTAAATTACTACCCAAAGAGTACAATGCCTACTTACTACTTTACTTTGCTTACTTTACTTTACTTTGCTTTTTACTTTACTTTACTTTACGTACTTTATTAAAAAGTATATTGTAGTCGTAGTAATAAAATGAAAAATAAGCATGACGTTAAGCAAAAGAAATAGTTAATCAGTTTGGCTGAATACAGACGGTGACGGACAGACCATGTAAAATATTATTGCGTTTACTGACATTCACGCCGTTAAACGTGATAAGTAAAAAAGTGTGTAAGTAAAGACCAGTAGTAGCCCTGTCACTCTTGCTACCTGCGTGAAATAATTGCCTAGAATCGCGAGGCATCCAGGTAGCGTTGCCAGACGTCCGGATAAAGCCGGACACAGGCTTTTTGGTTGCGTGTCCGGACAAATTAGACGGTGTTCGGCTTTCGTTAGGCTTTTTAAATTTGACCATTTCTTTACATTTTTCATATACTTACATACATACTATTGCAATTATCGAAATAAATATTGTAATGAATATTGAATCCTATACATTTAAACGAGCAATTCTTGTATATACAATATGTAACGTAATTAACGCACACCCTAAGACACTCCAATTAGTATATTATGTTATAATTTATTTATTTATTTATTTAAAAAAAAAAGGTCTACCTACAATTGTTACAATTTAACATACTAAATCTAAATGTATGATAAAGTCTTATACTAATTGCACAATTACTTACAGGTAAACACCGCTAAACCATAATTAAAGTGTTAATTTACATATTATGTTAAGAAAAAAAAATTTATTAAAACATTTTAAAACAGAACAACAAAACAACCAGTGATTTAGATATTATGTGTAGTAAACATACAGAATAAAAATAACTTAATTTGAAATTGTGTCTAACAAGTACTTGCGAAACTTGTACGAGGAAACAAAATTTATATCTGTCCGGCTACTGATCCCATTATAAAGTTTACTTAACCTAGCTACAGGAGAGTTGTTACCAAGCACAGTCCTACGAAATGGTGGGGCAAGTGGAAGAATGGGAGCTCGCGGAAGTGTCCTGGGCACCCTAAATTTAATGTAACTTAGAAGTTGGGGACAGTCTATTTGACTTCTTAAAATTTTGAAAATAAAAGTTAGGTCGATAATAGCTCTGCGTTTTTCAAGAGAGTCCATGTTAAAATGTTTTAGCCTGTGGGAGTAAGAGTAAGAGAAGCCCCTTCGTCCCATTCCAGAAGAGAACGCCAGGTGCCAAAGAAATCTCTTCTGTATCCTTTCTAGCCGCAGATAATGGGTAGCATAGTGCGGTCTCCATACTACGCTACAATACTCAAGAGTGCTACGAATAAAGGCATTATATAATATTTTTTTTGTTTGATAACTGCGAAAAATTTTACCGTTTCTAATAATAAATCCTAACATTTTCGATGCTTTCTTGACAATATGATCATAATGTGGAATAAATGTCAATTTGCGGTCAAACACTACCCCTAAGTCTAAAACAGTATCTACTTCACTTAAAGTAGAATCATCTATTATATAATGCGAGCTTATAAAGTTACGGTTTCGACAAAATTTAATATGAAAACATTTATTTACATTTAGGTTCATTGAGTTATTTTTACACCAGTGTGACAGCCTATTTAAATCAGATTGCAATAGTACTACATCGGAATCATCAACAATTTTACGAGAAATCTTTAAATCGTCTGCATAAAGATAAGGTTTAGAGTAAATAAAACTATCAGTTATATCGTTAATAAAGATGTTAAAAAGTATGGGCCCAAGATGTGATCCTTGCGGCACACCAGATGTTATATCGTAAGTATCAGAGTTAAACCCATCCAAGACTACGTAGAAGGAACGGTTACTTAAATAGGACTTAAACCAATCCCAAATCTTTCCTGTGAATCCATAGGAGCTTAATTTTCTTAGCAAAATTGAATGTGAAACTTTGTCGAATGCCTTGCTAAAATCGGTATAGATAACATCAACTTGATTTCTATTGTCAATGGCATCTACAAGATCTTCGACAAAAGTTACAAGATTAGTTAAAGTTGATCTATTTTTTACGAAACCGTGCTGAGAGTCAGTCATAAATTGTCGGAAATAGGTTTGAATATGAGGACAAACGATTGATTCAAGAAGCTTGGCTAATGTAGAAAGTATCGAGATTGGCCGATAATTCGAAACAATACCAATATCACCTGATTTAAAGACTGGTACTACCTTTGCAAGCTTCCACAGATCTGGAAACACTCCAGTAATAAATGACTCATTTATAATTTTACACAAAGGAAAAGCTAAACTATCAGTACAATTTTTAAGAAATATTGGCGCTAATCCATCGGCACCAGTACCTTTGGTAATATCTAAAGTTTTGAGTTTATTAACAATAACATTGAGATCAACGGTAAGACTGGAAAAACATGAACTCCCATTATCAATGATTCTAAGACTTTCAACTTCAGAATGGGGTCCTTCTTTTGGATTATCACCATAGACCCTTGAATAAGTTGCAGCAAACAATTCACAAATGCTTTGGCCATTGTTTGCTATAGTGATACCATCTGTGACAGACCTGGGATAGGCACTAGACCCTCCACGTTTGCTTTTGATAAATGACCAAAAGTATTTTGAATTTTGCCTAATCGTTTTCTCTATGTTAACAATATAATTATTATAACACTCTTTAGCTAACTTATCGCATCTTTGACTTAAAATTTGTAGTTCAATTTCGTCTAAAGGGTTACTATATTTTTTATACTTAAGCCGAAGTTTATTTTTTTCCTTTAGTCTTGCAATCAGCACTTTATTAAACCATGGGGGGTGACGTTTAAGGCAATTAACATTTTTAATTGGAACAAATTTTTTAATGACTTCATTTATAGTATCATAGAATATTTCTAACATCCTATTCACGTCATTGCATAGGGAGAAGATTGAGTCCCAATCCAAACTAAAAAGATACTTATTTATTGCCTCATAATCAGCCTTATAAAAATTATACTTAAGAACACTCATATTAGGCGTTAGTTTTTCTGTTTCATCAGATGCGATATAAGTGCATATAGGTGGATGTTGTGGATCGATGTTGGATAAAACATCATAAGCAGAAGACACAGTACAGTTATCAATATCTGTAAGAACTAGATCCAATATTTTATCTCTAGCGTTAATTATACAGTTAATTTGTTTTAGATTATTAACAAAAGTAAAATCTATTAATGTTTGACAAAGACTGGTGGTGCAGTAGCTTGAATTGTGATTAACCTGCGTCCAATCTATATTACTCATATTAAAGTCGCCAATAATACATAGATGTCCGTCAAAATTCTCAAGAACCGCATTACAGTTATTAACAAAATGTTCTAACATGCTACGTTGAATTGGTGGTGGGAGGTAAACGGCGCAAAGTGCGATCTTTTTAACTACTGAAAAAGGCAGATTTATCACAATCCAAAGATCTTCACATGCACTATTCCATTCATTTATACAGTCAGAAGATAAGCTTTTTTTGACCGCAACCAGAACCCCACCTCCATCCTTGCCACCATGAAATCCTGACGTTTCTCTATCCCTTCTGAATACTGTGTAACGGTTATCAAATAGTTCGGAGCTCAATACGCTGCTGTTTAACCACGTCTCTGTTAAGACTATTACATCATAGTCACTAGTTGCTAACTTACGATTAAATGTTTGTGTTTTGGTCCTAAGACCTCTAACATTCTGGTAATAAATTACAAGCGAATTAATATTAGCAGGTGACATTGTATTTTAACTTTATATTAACTAATAGAAACAATTAGCGAATTACTCTAGTTTTGATAATGAATCAAAATTTTTAATTTGAATAAAGCCTGAATTTTCACTTTTTCTTAGAAATATACGTCCACCTCTCACCCAAACAAATTTAAACCCTTTTTCCTTTGCAGTCTTCCTCGCCGCCGAATGCAATTCCTTATTTGCAGCTGACAAGTGCTCTGTTACGTATACCGGAGTCTTAGGACCATTAAAGCCAAGGTGACTAGAGTTCAACTTGTTATCCGGGTTAGCTTTATTAAATTTGATTGTGGCTGCTAAGAAGCTATCTCGTACTCTAGTGTTATTAAATTCAACTATCACCGAACGAGGACGATCATTATTCGGATTGAGTTTGGCAATTCTTGTTATTCGATTTATCTGTTCAGTTTTGATGTCGCACTTTACTATACTGCAAATGTTGTTGAACACCGTGAAAAGATTTTCTGACTTCTTCTCTGGCAAGCATTGAATTTCGACGTTGCTGCTGCGGGCGTTCTGCTCAAGGTTGTTCATGCGTGTCTCAAGATATTTTATAGTACTCTGCAATTTGGCATTTGTTTCAATCAGACTCTTAGTATCTTCCAGAGACTTAGTATTTTTATTTTGAATATCTTCACATTTTCTATTCATATCATCCATTTTCTGCTTCATGTTACAAATTTCTTCCCGAAATGTTTTAAGTTCAGTATCTAGAATGGAACGCACGTTTTTGGTCATCTGAACCATAAGGTCTGATATATGCTTTTGAATAATTTCCTCCATAATGTTACGCACCTCTGTACGTGTTACAGGGCCTTCAATTTCAATTTCCGGGGGGGATGACAATGCCTGTCTTTTGGAGGCTCGTACTGTAATATTAGGGTCACATTTTACTGGTGTGTTATCCTTATTGCCAGTCGCGTGGAGAGGTCTAATGCAACATGGACCGATCCAGTCAGTAGCATGCTTTATCGCTTTCAAATTGTCGACATCATTGGTTAGACATTTAAGATGATATGCCTTGTTACATGTGTTGCAAAGCTTGTAAATATTATCTTCAAACTCTAAAGAACAACAACCCCATTCAATTAAATCTTGATCCATTTTATAATATAATTTTAGTTATACTTGTCGTGATAAATAAATTATATTTTGGCACAGCAGTAAATGCCCGAACCAAAAATCCACAGCAACAAAGTCGTTTTTTTTTTTTTTTACGGGTACATTAACAAAATTATAAGTCACAGTTTATAACGGCGCGGCAGTAGGTTAATTATTCGTTAACAATTACTTTCAATTTTAAAGTTTATAGGTATTTTAAGATTAAAACACAATACTCTACACAACATTAAATTTAAAGTTCACTTAATTATCACTTGTTTCAGTATTTTAAACGTTCTTAACATAAAGAAGAGAAAAAAAAATTAAATTCGCGGAGCAAAATGACACCGCCGCGTTCACAACGATGCACCAGACATAACCAGATAAGAAATAACCAGGCGAACGAGACACTGAGCGCCCGGGTTGAGCGCCATACGCCAGCGGTCTTGACGGTTGGTTTTCCGGTATGGAAGCGTCTAGCGACCGTAGACACGGAGGTCTGTGTTAAGCGCCGTAAGACAGGGGTCTTGATTACTGGTTTTGCATGAGGATTCGCGTAGAAACGTGTGAATACGATGGCGACCTGCGCCGAACATAATACATACACTGAATTTTTTGTTAAACATTTTTATGCACTGATTATTTGTTAAATTAGTCATACTAATTCCGAAAGAATGTTGTGGTCACAGTACAAATCCACGAACGCAAAGACTTTAACGTGCTTGAAATAAAGTTTTTCTTTATTTTTATTGATTTTCTTTATTTTTTAGTGTCTTATTGCCTTCAGTTACGGTCCATTTCAGTTTGTTTTGACTGTACAGATATAGTGTGACTGTAATTTACGTAGTTTTAATTCTTTTTGGGATGAAAAATTACCTATATTTAAAATGATAGGAATCAATTCAGTAAACGATTCCGAACGAACTACTTCCTTAAAGTGCGTTAATTATGTTACATGTTATATATATATATATATATATATATATATATATAATCGGAATCTCGGAAACGGCTCCAACAATTTTCATATAATTTAGTGTTCAGGACAATAAAACGATCTAGCTAGGATTTATTTTTAGAAAATGACCTTTTGTCCGTGTTTTCAGGCAATGAAAAACTGCTACAATATAAGCAGGTAAATTTTGACACTGTGTTAATGATCGTAATAGCTCCATTGGATATCAAGCCTTGGTTCGCGTCCTCTCTTCGGTCCGATTTCAGTTACTTTTTTTTCAAGTTCCCTTATTTCCTCCTATTATTTCGAGCCCTTTTTTTAAGTAATTATTTTTTTAAAATACGAAAATTTTATTGCACTCATTATTTTTTATTCAAATAACCAGTTCAGTTTTTTGTATTATGTCAAAAAATATTATTCATCAGTATGTAATTTGCATCTAAACGTAATTTCAACAAAAAAAAAAACCGAGCAAAGCTCGGTAATCCGGGTACTAATATATAAATAAAGAAGACTGATTTATTCAATTGTTGTTATTTCTTTAGAACTTAAGAAGATTTTACGATAAATGATAAAAAGCATTGTTTTACTTCAAAAAAATGTCTTTTACTAAGACAAAAAAATAAGGGTGTCCGGCCTTTTTACCAAAATGCCCGGCTAAGCTCGCTGGTCTGTCCGGCTTTTCGGTTTTAAGACCGTGCATCCCTACACCCAGGGTAACATACGCAGTCGGGGCTAGCGCGTTGTAGGCGATTGAATGTTAAATGTTGTTTAATGTTTTTAACGCTGTTTATGTAAATAGTTTTTTATAAATATTTGTATAAATAGTTTTCGTTTAGTGTTTATTATATTTAATTGCAGGATGAAATATGTAGTTAAAAAGTTTTAATGTACTTTACAAATTATATATATTATGTATATTACATATTTGACCAATTGTAATGGCAAAAAGTCCCCCATACTATATCTGTTGCGTGGATAGATGCTAAATGACCAACAAAAGGTTTCATATATATATATATATATATATATATATATATATATATATATATATATATATATATATATATATATAATCATTCTTTAAGTTAACGAAGAATTTTAGTAGGAAGTTATGAAAGGTGATTTTATTTCTTTTTTTTTTGTACTACCATATGTCAGAGGTGTCACAGACAAGATTGGCTACATCTTGAAGCGAGCTTCTATTAGAACATTTTACAAGCCGCCGAAGAAGATTAGTCAGTTCCTACCAACCGTCAAGTGTCATATTCCTTTACAAGATGCAGGAGTGTACAAGCTAGTTTGTATATGTGGTCCCTCTTATATGGGACAAACAAAAAGATCAATTAGAACCCGCGTAAAATAACGTATAGCTGATGTGAAGCATCAACGTTTCGGGAAATCTGCAGTTTCAGTTTGTGATCATATCCTAGACGGCCCCAACCATTACACCAGATTTGATAGACCACAAATTCTCGCAAAAGAACACCGATTCCTACCAAGGATGATACGTGAGGCCATTGAAATTAAAAAAACATCCTAATTTCAATAGAGAAGGAGGCTGGGTACTACCACCTGCTTGGGACCCTATAACGAATAAAATTAAAACTAAACCCAAGCATACCACTGCAAGACCTCAAGACATAGTCAGTTCATTTTGCATAGATCGAAAAAAGAACGTCAGTCACCTCAGTCCCCCGTGGCCATGGGTGCTGGAAAGTCACCCGAAACAGTCGGGAATTAAAAATAAAAATAGTTAAAAGTAAAATAAACGCGATAAAATCCGTAAAAGTAGTTTAATCATTGTAGACTTCAATAGTTCTCGTCGACTTAAGCTTATGGTTCTCACGAGTCACAACACTATGACTATTCTAGCTCTAGTGCGACCACAGAAATCTAAATAATAAGTAGTGATGCAACAGAACTCTGTTTCTGTTTCCGCAACTGCGGAAGTTCTGCATGATTTTCAAAATCCGTTTCTGCTTCTGTTTCCGCAAGTTTTATAACGGAAGTTTGAACGGAACTCAGCGACGCAGCCACATGAGTAGATACGATTCCGTTTATCTGAACATGTGACGCAGCGGACGAGGTACGCCGCATCGTTTGATAGTTGAGCACGTGTATGAGTCTCAGATGAAGTAAAAAAAGGTAGATATCGCACCTAGAATAAGAAACTGTAACCAATTTTATAACTATGTGTGAATCAGAGATGTGTTGCCACTTTTTTTAAAAGTCCCTGAAAATCGAGATACAATACTACAACTATAAGAGTAATATGCGATGCGAATGCGAAAGTATAGCTGTCTGTTTTAACAAATTTCAACAATTTGACAATTTAAAAAAAGATGAGGCACGTAGGAGGCGTCTATATATTATTTAAAAGTCTTCTTGATAGATTGTCCAGTAAGCATGTAAGCATCGATAAAATATACAATATATATAATGTAAAACATGTTTATTATAAAAAATAACTTAATACTAAAAAAACTAGTTGGAATAAAAAATAAATTTCCATGGAATTAAAAATATACTTTATTAAACGAAAAAAAGTATATTTTAATAAATGCAAAATAGAACAAACTCCAGCCGGGGGCACAAAGGTGTGTTCTAATTTGTACCTCGGGTAGTGATGAAGTATCAGCTGGAGAGGACACCTGAGTTTAGGTTAAAAAGAGCAAAGCCGGTTTCACCGTCTCCGGGTGGTAGTGGACAGCATTAAGATTGGAGTGAAGTGTCCTGATGTTAAAAAAATTCACGGATAGCGTGACAGGGGTTGCCTTGGTCTTATTGCTCCGCTTGCCCTTAGCGTAGTCATGAGCAGAATTCCCCCCCCCCTCTCCCCCAGAATACACGGAGCAGCTTAAGCACCCACGCTCAGAAAGAGTAAAGTAGCTTGGTCGTGAATGCCAAGCGAGGAATTCTCCGTCACCAGGAGTGAGGGAACCCTCTTGTGGTAGTTTTTATTTGATTCCGCTACGATGTTAAGGGGGAGGGAGAATTGGGCCTCCAGCCCAAGCGAAACGTAGAGATATTATGTGAGGTCGTGATACCACTCCGGTTCAAGCTGGCCCATTCATGTGACATAAATAGCCACTGCGTGGCTCTACTACTGTCAAGTCAAGAGGATAGCTGCCATTTTTGTTCAATTCAGCTCAGTCTTATAGCAGCTACCCTTCTTTTTTTATAGGATAGGATGACAAACGAGCATACAGTCCACCTGATAGTAAGTGGTTGCTGTGGCCCATAGACATCTACCTACTCGTATATCCTCGATTACGAATCAAAATGTAGATGCGTTGTCACCCGTGTAGACTAAGATGGAATCCGGTTCTCTACACCCACTATACGAAACAGTAGCATTAAAGCTACCATTTTACGCCGATATTCTGTGAGAGCGCGATCCTTCCCCGGCCGAGTCGATCCATTCGTGCTATAACTACTAATTGTATAACTGCAGCATGGCTTTACCACGTAAAAATTCATGTCTTATTAAAATATTCGTTGGTAGCCTAAAATCATAAATATTTTTTGATTGTAAAATAGTTTGTAAGTACTCAACAATTAAAACAGAAACATCAGCGACTTAAAAAATTAAATATTTAGCTTGACTTCAATTTGATGTAACATAGTAACAGCTAATTATAAAAAATATGCTGACTACATATATTTTTATAACTTAGCCTAAAATTAATTACCTAAATCTTGGACCATTAGAAATAAGAAATACTGGCAACATTCTCCCGTTACGTAATCTCGAAGCATTGACATTCGTGCTTCGAATAACCTTCAAAATTGTGTTGGAATAACAAATTAAAATATAGTTAAATGAGTGTTTACGAGTGAAACGATATTGCTTCAGACTTTTTGTTCACTTTAGTATTGTTTTTGCATCATTTAACTACACAGGACGGCATTTTGTAGGCAAATTTACTGCACGACGCCACGAGAAGTATTGAGCGAAAATGAGCGTAGTTTGATGCATGTGTTTGCGTGAACGCGTGTGCTTACATAAAGGAGCGGAGTTTTTTGGCTTCACCAATAACAAAGGCCATGCTGTATCTACCTTTTTTTACTTCATCTGAGGTATGAGTGGGGAGTTTAACCACCAGCGAGCTGAGTCCCAACGGGTTTGTTTACTTACTTTTTTAACTTTATTATACGGCGTGAAGTGAGGGTGGGTGTGTAATTTTTTTTTGTTTTTTTAGTTATTTAGTAATTTGAGTCGTGTTACACACTTAAATGCAATCATGAAGCCGAATACGAGTAATGTTTGGAACTATCATGTTGAGATAGTTGATTTAGGAGCTAGATGTAAATTATGTGACAAAATATACTCTCGAAAAGGCGGCACAACTACCGCTTTAAAGAGCCTTATTAAAGCAATACACGCCGAAGAGTTTGCAGAGTTTAAGAAGTTATAATATTTAAGTTATAAGAATTATAGTTGAAACTATAAAACTTGCATCGCAAACTACAAAACAAATGGTCAGTCAAGGAGTTGCATACCTATTTATTTATATAATGTATTCCTCTGTTATAGTAAAAACCCGTTTTAAGTTAAAACGTGTTTTCGCTAGTTAAAACTAGTTTTTGCTACATGACTTTGTTACGACTAAGATTTGTAAAATTAATTAGGCAGCAGTTATGTTGACGTGAAGTTTATATTAATTATTTTTTACGTAAAGTTTACATTATTTTTTACATAAATTTTATATTATTTATTTTTATTTGAAGCCTATATTAATTATTTTTAAAGACACTAATGAGTATTTTGGATTCAAAGTTCGTTTACATCCTACTTTCGTGCTAGTGTTGTATTAATTACCTACTCGCTAAACCTAAACGTGGCTTTTTAAATGGTCTGCCTATATTTTAGTGCCAATTTAAGTTTGGTGTATACGCAGCACCGCGAGTGAGCAATTATTAATCGGAACTGGACTTATATATGTAGAACACCGGAACAGACTGTTTGGTGTAAAAGTGGCCAAACTACTTTTCATAAAATATAACTCACCGTTACTTAATTTTGAAAGTTAATAAAAAGTTTTATTTGTATTTTTTTTAATAAGTAGAATTTCCGTTTCCGCATCCGTTTCTGTTTCCGTTTCTGCAAAAAAATATTTTTAGTATCTGTTTCCGTTTCTGCTTCCGATATGACACTTCCGTTGCATCACTAATAATAAGGCGATGGAAGTCGTAAAAGTGCGTGACCTTGTTGCCGCACATGTGACTCGTAGGCCACAAGCGCGCGAAGAGCGTTTGTTTCGTTCACCCGTTTTGTTTTGGACGCAGAGACGTAAAATTGATGTTTTGACGCATATCCAACTGCGGAAATTCTTCCACAACTCGCAACTTTTAAAATAAAGGAATAAAATTTCATAAATAAGTACTAAGTGTTTTAAATGATCTTGTTTTTAATGAATTATACTTAAATAAAATTATTCACCTCCAGTACTACAATTGTCTCCGAAAATGTAATTGTTTTTACATATCGAAATTCATTGATTCTTAAGCTAGTTCATGTCTACGGTACGATAGCTAAAAGCAGCGATGGATTTATAGTATGGGTACGTAGTACTATTATTTATTCTGTGGTATGGGCAATAAACAAAATTTTTGCGTAGGTAAATTTCCTAGAACACGGCCGTAGGACTCGAACGCGAGTCAGTTACGCGAGACTACTATTTTATATCGACAATTTATTACGTTTGGCTTACCTAGTTTTAATGAAACGGCAATGAAATGTGATTTTCGTTAAATATTTATTTACACCTTCTCATTTTTTTTTCTTTCCAAATATTTTATAACTTTAGCCGTTTATCAGCGATTATTTGTTTGTTTGTACTTTTAAATTACTTGATAAATTTTTATCCAATTTTAATGTATTTTAAGGATAAGTAATTATATTGTAAGGATAGTAGACTAAATTCGATCTGTAAGAAGCCGGCTAACAGAAAAATAACAAACAACAGAAAGTCAGTTACAGATCTTTAAAACTAATAAAAAATGATAAATATGTCACCCATACATGTTTGTATAATGTTGTATTCATTTTATTTTTACATCTGTTTATTTAATAAAATGCTATTAATTATTCGTGGTTTCCAAAAGATCCGGATATTAAAGATAAATGGATATACTTATCCTTAACGTTTTATTATATCCCCTTTTCTCTAATTATAAAGCGTCTAAAAGCTAAAGCTAAGACTAAAAGCGTCTATTACTCAGACATTTTCAGTTAATTAGTTATATCTTGGTGTGAGACACCTGGACGATCAACGACGCTTAAGAGGATAGAGTAAGTCAGCTCAAATTCTAATTTCGTCCCCACTTACCCGCGCCTCGTATGCTATGTACCGAAATGTTTGTAATCACTAATACTGTAAGTAGAAAGGTCGTTAGACACTTATTTCATTAGGTTTATCATATTTATGCCTGTTTCTTAACGCCAAGCCAGCCTGCGGAGCGACAGGAACCAAGCTTACGCGCCGATAGTTTAGATAATTTCCTTTTACAGTGAAAATAATGGTATTTTAAAAAAAGTAAATAACATAAGCACTGCTTTATAATTAGTTCAGTTAGTATGCAAAGTTTCATGATCTTATTTAAAGTATTTTATGAATAACAGCGGTTTATTGTTTATTTTGGAGGTAACTTTGGATTTTTTTTCTATCGAGAAAATTTTACGAAATCGTGTTTTCGTCTAACATAATCACTAACATTAATCCTCAACTTTACCATATATTTATTTCAAAATTAATGCTGCAATATTTTCGGCATAACGAAGGATCTTGCTAAGCCATTTGACATTATATTTCCCCTTAATAGAAAGTCATCGAAACATGTGTTGCGCTGCACTATGCCCAAGTGAGAGTGAGCACGCAACACTGACCTCTATATATACAAGTACGCTGGACTGGCTATACCATAGAAAATGACTGTGCCAATTTGAAGCGCCGCTAAAGGATGTCTTGAAAAATAAAATTGACATAATATGCCAAAGTTTGTTGTCATATTCAAATTGTCTTATTTAATAAATCAGTATTTTGAACTTTTAAACTAAAAAACGAAAGTATTTTATGTTGTTTAATTGTGTATAATATTAGTTATATAATAAGTATTATTTTTATTAATAATGAGAGTGTGCGTAATCTGTAAAACTCGTTACCAAAAGAGAAGTGGTATAACATTTCACAAGTAAGTGAATTTGCAGCAAATATTAAACAAATTAAAACTATTTGATAATATAAGTACTTAAAAATTTGTTACTAATCTTAATATCAGAAATACCAACACCTTTGGCTGTATATTACTGAGTTTTGATAAACAATAAAATTCAATAGGGTTGTCGAGTTCCTTGTCTATAATACTTATCGATGTTCTTTCCTACCCATATCTGTTAACAAACAAAGTCGCCAACAACAGATAATCATCAAATGTTTATTAATTAACAGGTTTCCAACTGAACCTAGACTAAAATTATGGCTTAAAAGCATAAATATTGTGAATTGGCGTCCGAAACAAAATGATCATATTTGTTCCAAACGTTTCACAGTCGACTGTTTTATTAGACATGAGAACTGCACCACTTTGAAAAAGTGCAGTATACCGACAATATTTTCTGGTAGTAACAGTACCAGTAAGTATAAAAGTATTAGATTATTATTTCGAATGCATTTTTTTATTCCTTCTTTCCTCATTTTCCACCAAACTCAAGGGCCATAGCCAAGTGTCGAAAGGTCGCCTGATCAAGTCGAGTCACGTTGCATGTGTTTTAGTGGGCTGAAAAAAACTGTATCTGCGACTGATCTTCGCTGCTGGTAATAAGAATTTGTTTAGTTTGTTGTTTCCTCGCTTGAAGGCTAAGTATAGCCATTCAGAGAGGACACGTAGCCAGCATTCTTGGGACGATACCACAGAAAGTAGGACTGTATGATAATTTCAGTTATTTTTTTAATATTGTTATTTTTATTTCGAAAATGACGTTGTAAATAACTGATAACTATGTAATTCAAAGTTTATATTTTTTTATAATATCTTGCTAGCTCGTACCCAGCGCATTGCTGCCGCAGAAGAAATCATTGTGGAAATATCGTTAAAAATGTGGAACAGTTACATTGTATAATTAGGAATGATAATACAATCATTGAAATAGAATGATATATAACTTTCTATAACTTTAAAATAAGCAGTCAGTAAAATACGCACGCCACCTAGTGTCAGTTAATTGTACCGTACGTACCATGCTTCGCACAAGTGCAACCAATAAGTTG
Organism: Parnassius apollo; assembly: GCA_907164705.1. NCBI lineage: Eukaryota > Metazoa > Arthropoda > Insecta > Lepidoptera > Papilionidae > Parnassius > Parnassius apollo. The sequence goes on from CAJQZP010001576.1 coordinate 5,742,158, forward strand.
ACTAAGTTTTACAGCAATCTGATGAACGGTATAGCATCGTAGAAAGTACAAACAAACATAAATTTTTATATAGCCCAAAATATTTTACTGTCTATAGACAGACCTGTAGTTGATTAGAATAGGCGTTATTATAGCAGCTGATTTGTTTTTTATAATACAAGAACTAAATGAACGGTTGACAATAAATTAATTTAGAAATTATGTTTTTATTTTTATTTTGTGTATTTAGTTTATTCTTAATAATTTTTTAGTTGAATGGTCTAAGGGCTACGATGGCTATCCGAGTACAAAAACAGAGTACAAAACTAATCCAACTGTAGAGATGTGTGACAGGGTGACGTAATATCCCCGAAATACTTTACCGCTGCATTGGAAGACGTTTTCAAGCTACTGGACTGGAAAGGATACGTATATATATGGCGTGTACGTCACTTACCTTCGATTTGCCGACAATATAGTCCTTATGGCAGAATCGCTGTAGGACCTACGAACTATGTTCAATGACCTCAATAGTGTCTCCCAACGGATAGGTCTTAAGATGAACATGGACAAAAGTCATGTGCACTGCCCATATCACACCTATGCCGATGGTTTTTGGGCGCACTTAGCTGAAGTTGTTGACGAGTATTTTTACTTGGGATAAATAGTCTGACTAGGTAAGTTAAACTTCGACCGACAGGTCAATCGACGGATTCAACTTAGCTGGGCAGCGTTCGGGAGATGACAACACATTTTCTCGCCAGGAATACCTCAAAACTAGATTGTATTGCCAGTGATGACTTATGGATCTGAGACGAGGTCTTTCACTGCTAGCCGTATGAGAAAGCTCGGAGTCACTCAGCGAGCTGTGAAAAGGGCTATGCTCAGGGGTTCAAACTTAGGAATAAGGATATCTGCAGCAGAACCAGAGTGACCGACATCGCTCAATGGATTAGTAAGCTGAAGTGGCAATTGACCGGCCATATAGCTCAAAGAACCGAATACCGATGAGGAAAAAAGGTTCTCGAAAGGCAGCCTCGTACCGGCAGGTGAAGTGTAGGACGTTCCCTCACTAGATGGAGTCAAAACCTGGTAAGACATACAGGAAGTTGATGGATGCAGGTGGCTCAGGACCGTGCTATGTGACATTCCTTGGGGAAGGCCTATGTTCAGCAGTAGACTTGTGAAGGACTTTAATGATGATGAATGATAATGGCATTACATTAATATGATACATAAATAGAATGGACGTTACGGGTAGAGTCCATCCATCCATAGAGTCCATTCTATATAGGTATAGAATTTTTATCGATATAATTTGGTACACCGTCTCATCCCTATTAGTAGTTCCGTGGACGTGCACTTCTGCTGTCAGCGCCAAAATGGCGGAAATCAAATCGCTTCATCATGTCACGGTGTATAGCCAGTCCAGCGTACTTGTATATATAGAGGTCAGTGGCACGCAACGTCATTCTCTGTTTTTCGCACTCGTTAATTAATGGACCGAGTGGCTACGCCTCCTGAGATTTAGCGTTTTTATAAAATATTCCTTAACGAAATAGTTTATAGTTTAATCTTTGTTGCATGAATGCTAGAAACATGTGTAGGCGTAATTGTGTATTTATTGTTTGTCTATGTGTGAGAGCTGCGAACCGGCGACACGCGTCCTGATATTAAAAGACAGTAGAAGGCATTTCTAGTGCCTTATTATTTAGATTTCTGTGAGTGCGACAGTTCGACTGACCGAGCTAGGCTTGGGTAAAAATATCGGTATATTGATATCGATATTTTTAGTTATCGATATCTGATATTTATTTACGAGTATCGAATTCGTATCAATTTCGATACATTTTAAAATGTTGTATTAATCGACAAAACGCAACAAAAGTAGCTACAAAGGCATTTGTGTACTGTTGTATTATTTTCCGTCGTGCAACCATGCAGTTATACCATTTTGGGCCTTGTGCTACCACATCACACAAAACATGATGATATACTGATATTTAACACGAGCTACATATCGATACTGTTTAAAAGTATCAATACGATATGTAACGATATTTTTTTATTTGGCCATCCCTAGACCACGTTGCTGAGCGCTTTTCCTCACAAGAATGAGGCTTGGCTAAAAAATATCCATATATCGAAATATGGATATTTTCGCCCAAAAATATTCATATCGCGATATATCGCTATGCGATATTTATTTTTTGAGTTTTTAATTCCTATCAATTTCGATATATTGGAAAATGGTATATGTATTTTAAAAAAGAAATAATCAAGAAAAGCAAATCATTCATATGCTGTTGTGTTTTCGTCGTCCAAACTTTAAGTAAGAAATTTTCGAAACATCGATATTTTATTTTTAATCGCGATATTGAAATATTGAACTACTCATACCAAAGCAACTACAGAAGGATTCATGTGCTGTTATTTGTTTTTTTCGTTGTTCAAACGACCAGTAAGTAAATTTTGCCCCTCTTCCCAAAACATGAGGATATATCGTTATATTTTTTTCACTTGTCCATCCCTCACAACATATTACCGCCGTGCGCGAGAACACTACTACTACGTAGTACCTACTATTATTTATTCTGCGCTACTACACGGTCAGCTATGTAGGTATGTGCGTGACTTGTTACCGACAATGCGCGGCGCGGGGGGCGTGCACAATGCACACGCGCCCGGCGCCCGCTAGGGTACAATCCGGTTTGAGCTCGCTCAGTGCGCGGACGACTTTAGACAGCGACGCGGGGACACGGACGTTTAGTTTTGTTTGTAAAGATGACAAAGTGTTGTTCAGTGTGTACAAACACTAGCAGAAAAACTAAAAGAAAGATTTCGTATTTTGGATATCCAAAGAATCTTGTCAGGTAATTACATATCTATATCTACCTATAATTACCAAAACATTTTAATACAGAAGTATTTAATTATGAGGAATATCCAAAATAAGATGACGGTAAGGTTTTCCCGTAATTATTATTTAATATTCTTAATATTACTTATAGTTTACCAAATTACCACTTGCCTAAATTGGTAGGTGTTTACTACGTCAGTACGTCTACTATTTGCTTCGTACTTATTTTTGGTTTTAGGTGGTGGGGCTCAAAAAATTAAGTTTTTGAAAAAATTGTGGTCGTAAATAAATTAATACGTAACCACCTAAATTTCAGTAGTTTTATATAAATTCTATTATAAAATTTTATTTGTTACATTATATCAGACATCAAAAATAAATTTAGATAGTTGTAAATAAAATTTACAAATCTTTAATTTACACAATATTTTAGTTTTTAAAACTTTCAATCTTTTTTGCTCCATAGAAAGCTTAGCGCCCAGCGCTGTCCGTCGACTAAGTTTCAATTTAATTTTTTTAATTACGCCTTTAGTATTTTTTTTCTTTTAATCTTTATTGTTCTATGTCTTATGTGTTGTAAGTCTCGCAAATTTATACAAGCGTCTCTCATAATTTTCTAGTAATGTGTTACACGTTGACTTTCGTAATTTAGTGATAACCGCATTCGAACTTGTTTTGTAAGGTGGGCAGAACCTTATAACTTATAACAACAGCTAACGAGTATAATATAATAGTATAACAGCAGCTATAGAGGCGACACTGCATTCAGCTACTGTGTTCCACTCAACTGCGGTGCGTACACCGCACTTCAATCAGTCTCTCGCTAGGTGCTTATAGAGTTGTCACGTGTTGTGTTGATTTAAAAAAAAATCTCTTTATAAAAATATGCCGTCGTGTGTACTTAGATATTGCACAAATAATTCAAGAAATGTCAGTAAAAACCAAGGAATTACTTTTCATCGGTTAATAAGATACTTAATCAATAAAAAGTATTATAATTAAAACAGAAAAGAATTGAAAATATATATAAGTTATTATAATTTGGCAAAATTTTTCATATTTAAATCTGCTTATTATTCTTTTATTTTGTTTTTAGGTTTCCACATCAAAGTCAAAGTGGTATAAATTCGTCCATTTTTAACTCTCGCGTGCCCAGCATTTATGAACGACTTTTATTCTAATTTAAATAAATATACAGTGAACTTCGCTTATAACGTCAATGGAGGGACCACTTTAATGTCGTCGCTATATCCGGAGGTCTCTATATCCGGAATAATAAAAAGTCATGTACATATTTACTTATCATTTATTTAATTATGTTATACACGGGTGTTATTGAAAAAACGTGTTATAGTGCACTGTTTAAGTTTAGTTTTTTGTCCACTCTGTAAGGTGTATTCCATTTTCATAATTTCTTCAACATCTAAATTATTCTGGCCTTCACCAAATAAACAGTACATTTTGAGCGTTGTTATAGCACATAATGCATCTCTAGTTGCTGGAATCACACTTAGATTCTTCTTCCTCTTCTTCATCCTCTTTTTCTTGTGTTTGAAGCACATACTCAATAATTTAATTATCAGTCAAGTTATCGGTAGCGATAACTTGATCGTCAATATTCACATAAGTTTCCCAATCCGTAACTGTTGCTTCCGGTGATGATGATCTCGGCAATGGCAAATTGTCCAATTCATAATGATTTCTTATATTTACGCGAACACTACACATTGAAATAATACTAGTTTTTACGGAATTTATCGCGTATATTTTAACTTTTTAAATACCCGACGTTTCGAACGCTTTACAGCACTCATGGTCACGGGCAGGACTGAGATGTTCGACGTCCATATGTCATAGTTAACCGCGGTTACCATAGATTAAAATTTAACTTTTGTTCCGATCTATGCAGTATGAACTTATGGTATCTTGAAGTCTTGCAGTTGTATGCTTGGGTTGGGATTTAATTTTATTTATTATAGGATCCCAAGCAGATGGTAGCACCCAGCCATCTTCTCTATTGAAATTAGGATGTTTTTTGATTTCAATAGCCTCGCGAATCATCCTTGGAAGGAATCGGTGTTCTTTAGCGAGGATCTGCGGTCTATCAAATCTGATGTAGTGACGGGGGCGATCCTGTACGTGTTCACAGACTGCAGACTTCCCGGAGCGTCGATTCTTCACATCAGCTATATGTTCTTTAACGCGGGTTTTTATTGGTCTTTTAGTTTGTCCTATGTAGGACATTCACAATCAAGCTTGTACACTCCTGCATCTTGCAGAGGGACATTACACTTGACCGATGGTAAAAACTGACCAATCTTCTTCAGCGGCTTGAAGTATGTTTTGATGGAAGCGCGCTTCAAGATGTAGCCAATCTTGTCAGTGACTCCTCTAACATATGGCAGTACAGCAGGTACACGCTCGACTGTGGCCGGCTTCACTCGTTCACTGTGACGTAGGCAAACAAAGTTTTTCCATTCTTGAAACACTGGTTTTTTCGCCTTCCCTTTAACCAGCAATTTTCGTTTTTCGTCTGCCATACTTGAAGCAATAAGCACGGTTATTCTATCTTTTGATAGTTTGCCGCCAGCACACTTTTCTCACGCTGGCGGCTTCTCCACAAACTTTACCGACGACTATATTATGACGTTGTTTAAATCTGTAAATCCAGCTTTCAGCAACATACAAAGTTTGTTTTCCCGAGCTGTCTGGCAAAATGATTAGCTTTCTCTTGCAAAAAAGGACCGCTTATGGGTACATTTTAGTTTTTCTGAGCTTTAAACCACACTAGGAGAGCATTTTCAATATCTTGATGAGTTGGATTACGATTTTTCTTTATTTTCAGGGATTTTGATTCAAAACACTCCATAATTTTAGCACGATTTTTCCACATCGTTGATATTGTAGAATGTGAAACACCAAATTGTTTACCGGATTCACATGGTTTTCTCCATTTGGCAGTCTAGATATGATGTCCACTTTTTCTTTAACAGTAAATTTACGTCTAGGAGCCATATTCACAAGTTTAAGAAACACTGTGCACTCACTGGAATTGCTACGTCTGATTCACAAGTTTAACTTCGTAAACATGCTACGTAGTACTACATACAAATAAAGCATTAGTTTGACCATCTGTGAATTTAAACAAAGGATAAGAAAGCTTAATAGTTTTATGAATGAGTCTTTGTGCCTTTGCCGACTCAGTCGCAATATCTGCAAGGGATTTCTAGGAATCGGTCATAAATGGTTCATAAAAACAAGTCGCTATACCCGAAATTGACGCTATAACCGAAGTCGCTATTACCGAATGAATTTCTTACGAAAGTATGCTTTAAATTCAAGGGACGTAAGTTTGACGTCGCTATAACCAAAAAGTCGTTACAACCGAGGTCGCTGTTAATGAAATCCACTGTATTTGTAATTTAAATGTTGTGTTAATAAGTTTTGTTAAACATACATTTAGTATATTTTTTATATTTGACTTAGATACCTTTTAAAATATTCAGATACAAAATATCATTAAAATGTAATTGTGATATATCATGTAAGATTATATTAAATAATTAAATATAATATACAAAATTAATGACAAAATTTAAATATTGTTCTCGATATAATTTACCTATTTATACAATCTACTATTACCTACGGGTCATTCTACCTATGTTTATTCTATGATAAAAAAACAACCGCGCGAACACAGAGTAGCCCACATTTTTTGTTTGAGTTAGCTGTTCTAGTACGTAGGTACATATTACTTCAATGTAAGAATATAACAATTTAATGTCAGCCATTTTAGTCTAGCTACAGACCAAACACTTGCAACCCGCCAAACTGCGTGACATTTTTTCGGTGGGATTAGCGCGCATTTGAAAATATTTATTATTTAACAATCTAAGTTAAACATCTAAATAGGTAGATAGGCTTAGATAATTTAAATGGACGGTAACAATATTCAGATTTCAGATATAGCTTACAGTTTAAATCTGATACTTAATTATTTTGTATCGCAATCATTTATTTAGCAGACAAAAATATAATACATGTACCTACTAGTTATATAGTTCGCTGTTAATTGTAAATTTAATTGCTTATCACGTGTTTTTGCTCATTAGAGATGCCGTGAATACTCGCTGTAATTCGGATTTACTCGACATTATTTTGCTATTCGTCGAATACCGAATAATAGTATTAGATAGAGAGAGAATTAGTATAGAATATTATTACTAATAATTTATTATAATTTATTAATAATCTAATAATATATTAGACATTCGGCGAATAGTTGTCTCAAATACCGAATGAACAAAAAAACTATATCTATACCATTGAGCTATTATGTACTACGTACTAGAGGCGACACTGCATTCAGCTACTCTGTTCCACTCAAGTGCGGTGCATACACCGCACTTTAATCAGTCAGTCAGTCAGTCACTACGCGCTGATAGTTGTCACGTGTTGTGTTGATTTAAAAAAAATCTTTTGATAAAAATATGCCGTCGTGTGTACTTAGATATTGCACAAATAATTCTAGAAATGTCAGTAAAACCAAGGAATTACTTTTCATCGGTTAATAAGATACTTCTCAACTTCTTAACTACTTAATCAATAAAAAAAGTATTATAAATTAATAATAAAGAAAATTATTCCTAAAACGCCATTTCGTGTCATGGAATATAGATTATGAAATTAATATGTTCAGATGCGACATTTCTGTGGGCACTTAAGTATAGGATGAATATATTATTATACACATATGTTTTTTGTAGAAACATATATAAGTTATTATAATTAGGCTAAATTTTTCACATTTAAATCTGCTTATTATTCTTTTATTTTATTTTTAGGTTTCCACATCAAGGTCAAAGTGGAATAAATTCGTCCATTTTTAACTCTCGCGTCCCCAGCTTTTATGAACTACTCTTATTCTAATTTAAATAAACATATTTGTAATTTAAATGTTATGTTAATATGTTTTGTTATCATACATTTAGTACGTTTGTTATATTTGACATAGATACCTTTTAAAATATTCAGATAAAAATATCATTAAAATGTAATTGTGATATAATATTATGTAATATTATATTAAATAAGCAAATATAATATACAAAACAAATAACAAAATTTAAATAATGTTCTCTATATAATTTACCTATTTAACAATACAATCTAGTATTACCTACGGATCATTCTACCTATTTTTATTCTATGATAAAAAAAACAAACCGCGCGAACACAGAGTAGCGCACATTTATTGTTTAAAATAGTTGTTCTAGTACGTAAGTACATATTACTTCAATGACTTATACTTAAAAATAATCAAACTTTAACGAAATAGGTAAAAGAAAAGGGTTTCCAGCATTTAAAAATGTAAAATCAGTATAATATGGAACTGATTTATGTTAACTTCATTGTTTTATTTTCTCGTAACATTATCATTAGAACATTTTTAGATTACAGTAACAAATAAATGATAGTTAAGTTCAAGACTACTACAAGTGTGGTATTATTATTGGATATCAAAAATAAATTATTTTTATTAGTGGGTATTGCTTTTTTATATCGAATAATAACGGCGAGTTATTTGACTAGGCCATAGGGAATGGGATTAATCGGTATTCGACTATTCGCTATAACCACTTTTTGCGGAATTTCTATTGTTAATTTACTGCCGAGAAAAACATTTCATGCTGACCAAATGAATTAACTGCAAATTTCTCTTGCATTCCAAGTATAGTACTTGCGAACTAAATACATACTCAATTAGGTACTTCCCGTATTTTATTTTCGTGTTTTATTCCAGGCGATACAACTGGCTTACAGCTGTAGGTCGAGAAGATTTGTTCAAGAGATTTGGAGATTTTAGGATTTGTGAAGAGCATTTTGAAAGAAAGTTTATCACAAACTACAAAACAAAAAAATATTTAACTGATGATGCATTTCCTTCACTAAACATTCCATTTAATGTTGGTGCACGTACAAGTGCAGCTCAACCACTATCTTCAACTTACGGCGGTCCACTGCTACAAATAGGTATCTCCAAGAATGAGGATTTGTCCATACCAACAACAGCGCTACATAAGGGGACGCTGGGTGAAGTAGTTGATCAACGAAGCCCAGTCAGTAATCAACGCAAAGAACTCTACGAAAGTAGGTAAGAATTTTGAACTCTCTTATGAAGCTCATTCTGCTCGGTTTTATATTCTTATGGTTTCGTCTATTATTTATACTGTGGTTTCGTGCCCACGCCCCACGTGAGATACAGGCAGCTGCCGGTTAGCCCCGCGCCCCGCCGTCGCACCGCCGCCCCGCACCTGCCATAGTGGCAGTGTTGCCACTTTAGCGACTTCGTCTCTAAATCTAACGACTTTTTTGTGCATTTAGGGAGTTTAACTTTAATTCAATGTTTAGCGGCAAAAAATATTCTGGTGGCTTTTAGCGACATTTGCACTTACTTACATTTTTGTTATCTTCTGAATACTTTAGGCGTAAGGAATACTGTAATTTATCTATTAACAAAATTATGAAATGTAATGGAACCGAAACAAAGGAAAAATGGCAGTGTAGAGACCCACGCTAATTCAATCTGGCAACATTGATAGTGTGGTTTTACAGTGACGCTTACCGTCAGCGCGATAGACCGGCAGCCGCGCCTCTACTTTAGGCACAGCACGCACACAGCAGGCACAGGCACAGGGCAGGTGTTGACGCTAAAGTGGAACAGTTGTTTATTCGTTCGTTACTTCATTATTAGGTCCCTTACATTCTTTCTATATCTTATCATATGTTATCGTAATCGTGTTACGCTCGTACTAACTTGGCACGGATATTTTTGAATTTATTATTATTTTGGGAAGTGATCTGGTGTTGTAAGGCTTTTCGTAAATTTATGAGACAACTGTATGTTGTACAAAATGTACAACGTCTAGACCGGTTATGGCAAGCACTTCAAAAGTTTATTATAATTATTTTTTTGGTACTGCAAAAAAAACAGATAGCCCCCTTTCAGGATTAGTCTTTAGTGATGAGAGCAAATCTACGTCTTAAAATGTGTTAAATTTACAATAAGTAGGTACTTCATGTTAAACATTCGAATACCAATGTGCTCTATGGGAAGAGTTAGGAATGCAAGATCGGAAGACGAAAATATCTAGAAATAATTTGAAAACGTCGGGGTTTTGAAGTTGTTGTCGTGAGAAACAAATATTATAAATAAAAATGTAAAATAAAAAGTTTTTTAATGAATAGGCTACAAAAAGACTAAACATTGTTGACACCATAGATATAATAAAGATTTCTGTGGTTGACACATAACTAATTTGATGTAGGTACACTTAATTTTTAGGTTGCCACATGTACATATGGCATTGGACTTAGTAGACTAGTAGAGTCCAACAATTTGAATTCTTTAGTAACATTCGGAAAAGATTCAAAATTCAAACAATGTACTTCAAAGTTCAGTCTAATTACTAACTCAGCTTTTATTAAATTAAAATCAGCTGTGATGTGAAGAACTGTTTGTCTGGAGATTTTGAGTTTTTGAGATTTTTCATTTAAAATGTCGGGAGAATTCAGACGAATCCCGACCTTCTGGCAACCCTAGGAAGAATTGAGTCTTGTGGATACCACTGTTTTCCTTGGTATTACTATTTATGCGAAGCTTCAATGAGGGCCTATATGTAAATTACGTAACTTAGTTCTGCAGTATATATTGTAAAAGATTAGAAGTCTCACCAATGTTGTGACAGCTATAATGGATTAGTTTATTTTACATTTTGCGTAATGTCTTATTGAATTTTGCTATGGGGTAATGCGACTGACAATGACGCCATATTTGTTTTGCAAAATAGAGCCGTACGAGCGATTTATAACTTAAATTGTAACGAGCCCTCTAAGATAAATTGAAACAAATAAACATATTGACATTGGTATCGCAATATATTTATTAAAATGTATATACATAAAAACATAAACATCTTTAATAAGAATAAAGATGTTCAAACTTTAAGGAACAAACATAAACTTGTAATGTCAGTTACTAGACTCCACAGAATTAGTAATTCATTACTGGGGCAATGTATACGCTTTTAAATTCCCAGAAATTCAAAGTTGGTCAATAAACAAGTTCAAATATTTAATTAAAGAAACAATGTACGAAAAGGGTATTAATTATTATAATATCAAGGAATACATTAATAAAATAACCCCTGGGAAAGAGGTGATCGCCACCATACTAAAATCCATTTAAAAATTGTACAAAAAAAACCCGCTGAGTTTCTTGCTGGTTCTTCCCAAGACAGTGGTATTTTCCGAACCCGTCGTTAAAAAAAATATATTTTCAATAAGTGTTATAATATTGTTACGAACTTAGGGTTATTGAGAATAAAAACTGCCGATTGAATTACCAAAATTAACACTTTAATTCACTTTACACTAATTAAAATTTAAAAGACACTAATAATTAATCACACTGATTCACTTTATTTCACTCCGAAGCTTCGCTTGTCTCGCCAAATTCAATACTGCCCCGATCGCGTATTGCAGCGCCTTTAAATACACCTTTTCACCGAAACATCCAGAATATTCAATTAAATACGCGCGCCAATCGACCAGGTGCCGAAAGTTCGAGTGTAGGGCTTCTAGAAAGCTTAGTTCTTCAATTCGATACTAGATGGCTATGTTGGTTGAAAGTCAAAATTGACATTTTCTAGGAAGCCCTCCTCGCTCTGGTCCCCGACACTAGATGGCGCTAGTGCCAGGTACCTGACGTCCACTTAGGCGCGTAACGATATACTAAATCAATATTGAATAAAAACTCATTCCATTCTAATCTATGGGTGAGGGAAAGTCAATGCAAATCAGACCTTACTTAGTGCAAAGACATAATAGTGTTTTTTTTTTTTGAAAATATTAAAGGCCCGACTTCAATAGCTATTACCTTGAAATTATTATTTTTTTATCTCTTTGAAATCTACTTTTAGTTATTATTCAAAGTTTTTCTACACATACATACATAAGTACTTACTACGTAGGCAGAGATTACAGACTTCCATTTAGCACGATCCTGACACACCTCTCTCGCCTCTTCCACATCCATATACCTACGCATACATGCTCGTCGGTTAAGGGTACACTTAATTTGGCCCCTTTTCAATAGATCGCCAATTTGGTCGACAAACTTTCGCCTAGGGCGTCCTTTACCGACTCAGCCGTTCACTTCTGCAACATAAATTTGCTTTGTCACTCTTTCCTCATTCATTCTTTCCACATGACCAAACCACCGAAGCATTCCTTTCTTAAGAGGATACCTCGAAAATGATTCGAAGTTTTAGGGGCGTGGCTTATTCCTTTGTCGGTGAAGCTCACGGACGACTGCGGGAGTGTCAAAATGAAAGTGATGCAATGACTTCATAGTACGCAAATTATGAGATACTTAGCCATACCGAGCAAGCGCTCGGAAAAAACTAAGTAAGTGCCAAACAACATTTTTATTTATTTTAACAAAACTTTGTTAGGGATTAAAAACTGGTTTATGAGAACTTAGATATGATTATTTACTATGCCTAAAATAATTACATGAAAATATTCGTAAGAATATTGTGGTGTCATCGAGAAATGTAAATAATTAGAGCCTACTCTGCAATTTTTTTTTCTATCGAGAAAATTTCATGATATCGTGTTTTACTTTTATGCAATCCAAGGTCATATAGTCAAAAATCATTTACTAAAATTTTGGTTTGTAATCTATAAAACTTAAAAAAAAATAAGTTAAATAGAAAAACCACCAAATTTTCGAGGTATCACCTTAATCCTGGTCACAACATCATCTTGCAAACCACACTCTACTCTTATCACACAATTTCTCACCCTGTCGCTCAGATTCAGCCCTAACATATTCCTTAATGACCACATTTCTACTGCGTTTATTCTACTCTCGTGCTTCTTCTGATTAAGGAATATTACAAGCTCATAGTTAAGTATATTGTCTAAGTAGTTAAAGTAATATTTAGGATAGAATCCCAAGGGATGAAGTTTTTTTTTAATTTATACGGGACCTATCTTGAACTATTATTAGATTTGATATAATTCATTTTTATAAATTGTTTAGCATTATAATATTATAATTAACATTCAGCACGCTTATAACGTCTTGTATTGTTGCTTGTCACACGACGTGTGGGAATGCCTACTCTGAATATGTACCCCAATTTCGCTGCGTAAAATCGTTCTACTTTTACTTAGACATCAAATCCATATATTATTAACGTTACAATAACTACAGACATTGAATTATAAGACTAGTTTATTTGATTAAAACTACTTTTACGGATTTTATCGCGTTTATTTAACTTAAACAAACGCGATAAAATCCGTAAAAGTAGTTTTAATCATGTGTAGTGTTCGCGTAAATATAAGAAATCACTAGTTTATTTTCTAATTGATTCACTTTAGATTACATAACAAAAATTTTAATTGAAAAAATATGTGGACTACCGTCCATTGGTATGTGCGTCGGTGAGTCTAGAAATGTGCTTGCATGGATTGAGATATTATATAATACTAGCTTGCCAGACAGACGTTGTTCTGCCCTTTTCGACGACCCTTTGTCATATCCTATTAAAAATCCTTAAATTCGCAAAAAAATAAAATTGTGGGTCACTCATGGGCAAGAAAACTATCCTATCTCTCAAGTTGACCTAAAATGCACACGGTGTGCAAATTTGATTAAAATCGGTTAAGTAGTTTAGAAGTCCATCGCGGACAAACAACGTGACACGTAATTTATATATATTAAGATTACATAAGATTCCATATATTCTATGGAGTATCCTTATTGATTTTTGTTATTGAACTCAACACCATTTAAAAGTTATTAATAAAATTCGATCAGATTATCGTTTTTTTTTTTCTATCGAAAATCATGGTCACTATTTTCATATCTTTTAATTTTAATTTTTAACACAATAAGTGGATGAGACGTGCACTTTTGGATTTTCCAATATTTTCTATTTCCGAACGAAGCGGAGCGCAGTCAAATAATAGCTCAGAAGTCATGGGCAGGCCATTTATAGTTTACAAAGCTTAAACTGTGCAGTACGTTTTTTACGTGGTAGAGTCACGCTGCAGCTATATTATGGTTGTAGCACGAATGGGTCAGCTCGACCGGGGCAGGGCCAAGTTCTCACATAATACCAGCGTGAAATAGCAGCTCAATGCTGCAGTGTTTCGAATGATGATTGTAGATCGCATCTGTTGAGAATAAATTTAGATGTTCATGGGCGACAGTATCCACTTGGCGGACTGCGTGCTCGTTTGTCACCCTTTTTCTATAAAAAAAGTAGTTAACTCGACACTTCTACGAATTTATTATTGTTAATTTAAAGCTCTTTTAAGAGCATATATTCAAATATGTGCTATTCAAAATCTATGTAATCGTTCTAGATCGGTGAGCTGGGGTGAGCGCAAGGTCAATCGCCCTTAATTGCACTAATCATCTTGATACTATTGAAACTAAAAGAATAAAATGATATCTTAATACATGTAGGTTATTCAGGAATTTTTATCATTGAAACTATGGTAATTAACGAGTCTTTTAACGACCTATGAAGTAACGAGTTCTTTACCTATGAAGTTGCTGTTTTTATAAAGTAAGTTAACGTAATATTTAAGCTATTGCATAGCTTTTATCGCGGGCTTTGAGCACGGCGACCGAATCAAGAAATTCCGTAACGAAAAAACCTAAGGCCCGAAAACCTAACATCGTCCGTATCATTCATGGTGCTGGGTTGTCCTCTCATCCGTTTATGCTATTGTGGCCAGGTCAAATTTCGGAACAATAGCTACATACGATTTTTGTAGCCATTTGTAGCCGCGTAGAAAATAGCTTTATCTATTTAGGCAATTAACTTAAAACTTACAAGAACCACCTTAACTCAGTTTTTCTGGTCTCTATCTATTCGTAAAGTTGAACAATGGCTATTACGATTTTTGTAGCCATTTTAGTCCCCATTAGTTATACTTATTTATTGTGACACAATTCGCAATGTGTATTATAATTATTCGGGATTGATCAAATGAACGAATAATTCTCGTCTAAACATCGGAAAGACTGCACATTTGCTTGTGTGCATTTTTCTTTTTCGGCAAATCAGAACTTGTTGAACAATAAGTTTTTGTTGCAGACTGAACTTTCTGAATCAGTCATCTTAATCTAATTTTGTAAATAGTTATAAAATTTTATGAACTCACAACGCATGCACTTCAAAAAACACATAGTGATAAATAATATAAAATGACTTTCAATAAGTATTATGTAATAATCTATATTGAATAAAATCATTCATTTGATTTCGCTCAAAAACGACATCATACAATATAAAAAGCACACGTTCGTGCATAATCAAACGGTTATAACATCGCAAACCTTGATAGCCTAGATAACATCTAACTTTGCACGGAACGTATAATGTCACTTTATTTATTGAAAACAACAGTAGGTAGCACCTATAACTGCTTAAAGAAGTTGATTACTGGATAAACTTACACACAAGACACTTTCATTTTACTAAATGTACTTATCTAAACCGCAGCATGTAAGTCAGGTAGTGTACTGATTACTAATATAAGAATGAAATAATAAATGATCGTCGAATTAACTACATCGATGCATAGCGCAACTCGGCGAGAGACATCAGGCATTGAGAGAGAAAAAAACGAGTCGAAATAATTGATATTTGTATCTCGCCAACACATAACGCGAAAAGGTTAGAACTGGATGTTGACTAGTCTGAATTTGATGAGAAAGTATGAAATTGACAAAACAAAAAAATATGTAGTAATAGCCACAGTAACAGCTTACTTATATTCAATAATGCTGTCAAAATGATCGATCGAAAAACAGACTAAGGAGGTTAGTGAAAAATCGGGACATTTGGCGTCTCGATTAAGGGGGAATAGTGACGTGTCACCAGAGTCCTGGAAATCGGGACGTCCCGCGCAAATAGGACACCTGGCGACACTAGTTTGCGCTATTGGTGTGCATCAACCAGTAATGTCATATCTACTAACTTATTGGTAGATCTACCAATTTTCACTTCAGTCTACCTATCTACCACCCTAGACCTAAAAACTACCTATTTTAATAATTAGTATATAATCACCACTTTGAATTATTTTTATATCGACGAGCGACATGGCGATGTGTTGCGTGAGCCATGCGACGATGCGTCAAGCGGTCCAGCATACATAGAGTCCAGGCTATAAACGAAGCCCAAAACGTCTGGGTGACTATAAAGAATTCCAGTCCTTTCTGGATATATTTCTGTCTCTACTTCCTGTGGTCAAACGGCTTTTAGAACAGCTTCCAGCTTTAAAGTTATACTTCCAAAATGCTGTATTGAATGACAGATTACTTGCAGCTCAGACCATCCATGTGAAGTCCATGGATCCTTCAACAGAGCTATACCTAAATTTTTTGAATTATGTATATTATCGTCGTTCGTCGTCCATAAACATGTTCATCCTATTGACAACATTTAAGAGAGATAAGCGATTCGCGTCGAAAACTCAATGTTTCAGGGTTATTTTCAAGGGCAATATCATAACGATGTGAGCAGATTAATCGCATAAAATTACGGCTTTGCTCTATTTCCATGACATTAATAAAGAAATGCAAATCAGAAAGTCCTAAACTTTATTTGTTATATGAACGGATTTTTACAACATACAAAACTATCTTGGAATGTTTTATTAAACCAGAATTCTTGCAGCTGACTAAGGATGAAAAAAACAGTAGCAAGGATCTTAACTTGGATTTAGAGAACAAAATTTTGAATTTAGAATACGGAAATAAACAAAACCATGTGCCAATTGAAGAAATATACCTTGGTGGCAATGTTATATCCCTGTTATTGAAACAATACCTTGTGGCCAGAATGAATGAAATGGAAATAGTACAGTTTAAAGAAAAATGCATTCTCTTTTATATGGAGAGTGTAAAACAAATAAAGCAGCGTTTTTGTTTTGATGAAAAGCAAAGATTAAAATGTCTTAAATTTATGAATCCTAAACATATCATTGAAAAACATGCAGTCACAACTATTGCTCATTTAGGAGTTCAGTTCTCAGGCAAGTTAAACATAATTATTTATTAATGTTGTCCACTCTAGAATATTTTTTTATTTAGGTACGTTACATTTTTATTTTTAGGACTATGCTCAGAAAACATGAACGAATTGGACCGAGAGTGGAGATTATTAAGAAACACGACAAAATCTTCTCAGTTGAGGTGGTAGATCTACCAATTTTGCATTTTACATTCTACCAACTTCTACCAACATACATACATACATACATAAACACTCACGCCTGTCACCCAGAGGGGTAGGCAGAGACTACGGACTTCCATTTGACACGATCCTGACATACCTCTTTCGCCTCCTTTACATCCATATATCTACGCATACATGCTCGTCGGTTAAGGGTACTTTTAACGTGGCCCATTTTCAAAATATCGCCAATTTGGTCGATAAACTTTTTTCTAGGGCGTCCCTTCCCGACTCTGCCGTTCACATCTGCGATATAAATTTGCTTTGTCACTCTTTCCTCATTCATTCTTTCTACGTGACCAAACCACCGAAGCATTCCTTTCTTAATCCTGGTCACAAACATCATCTTGCATACCACATTTATCTCTTATCACACAATTTCTCACTCTGTCATTCAGATTCAACCCTAGCATACTCCTTAAAGACCGCATTTCTACAGCATTTATTCTACTTTCGTGCTTCTTCTGCCACACCCAACATCTACCAACATCTGGCACATAATCTACTAATTTTATAAAATTCGGGTTGGCAAAATTGGTATCAACGCTACGCGAGTGGTGGCTGTAAAGTTGGGAGGTACGCACTGATCGGACGGCGTTTGGGCGCGCTGATATACGAGTACATATATGATACTTTATTATTTTTAAAATAATCAAATAAAATAATTGACTAAGTAACGCAACACATGAGTTAAAAAAAGCTTTGGATTGTAAACAATACCTGTATTTTGATTAAAAAAAATTAAATTTATCTAACTTATGTTCTATTACACGAAAACAATGACATTGAAGTGGACAGTTTTAGTGGTTTTAACAGTATTGTTTTTTAATATTAAATCAAAATATATTCGTAATTTATGCTCTGTGTTGTACTTCAAGACTATATATTACGTTATAATAACGCTTAAAATAAAGTATTTTAGCTTATAATAATGGTTGTATTCGACCTGAAAGATAAGTATTTTCGTAAAACGCTATGGAGGGATTGTCCTCGATCTACAAAACCGTGAATTAAAATTATGATTTAACTCTGTAGTGAACTAAATAAAGACTTCATCTTTCTAAAGCCGTAATTTTATGCGATTAATCTGCTCACATCGTTATGATATCGCCCTTGAAAAAACCCTGAAACATTGAGTTTTCGACGCGAATCGCTTATCTCTCTTAAATGTTGTCAATAGGATGAACAATTGAACATGTTTATGGACGACGAACGACGATAAATATAGTGATATATCGTCCTGATTTTATTAACTAACATTTTTAAAAGGAAGAAATTTTATTTACTTTTTGGAAATCTTTTATTCCCTAAATTTGTGGATCTGCCTTATAGAAAAGAAATGATTGTGTTCATTTGATTCCATGCTGCATCGTTATTACTTAATCTTTTTTTATGAATAAGGTTGAGAAACGAGCATATAGTTCACGTGGTTGTAAGTGGGTGCTGTGGTCCATATACATTTTCATTTATCCTCAAATAAGAATCAAAATGCGTTTACTCCTGAGGACTAAGATGAAATGCCTCATTTGCAGTAAAAAGGTTCTACGGTTTTTTACACTCACACAGCCCCGGTCGCACCGATCCATTCGTGCTACAACTAATATAACTGCAGCGTGACTCTACCACGTATAGATATTTTATTTTATTTAAAAAAGTTAACTTTTAAGTATGCAATTTAAAAAAAAAACTAAATCGTATATTTTAGAAATACTATGGGTTACTTGTAGATTTCTCTATAGAAAAAGTTGGAAGTAATATACAAATTAAACCTTTAGTCGGCGTAAATACTTCACGGAAAGGCATCAGTTTTTGAATAATACCAAAATTGAATGTTTTCTATAACGTATACACTTAACATTTCCAAAGTGTGTATTTGTTTAAATATTATGAAGCAAACATATATAAATATTCGCGCGTGTTCCACTCATTCTAAACTAAATCCACTCTTCCCTCTTCCCCCCCCCCGATACGATCAGTCTGCTTTAGTGCGTTGCTTTAAGCGGGCTACATACGGCATGATATCGGTGGCGATCTAGGGTGGAGTAGTGGGGATGCCTCCTAGATTGCATCTAAATCGTGTCGTATGTAGGGCCATTTTTTTTATAGGATAGGGTGACAAACGAGCATACAGTCCACCACATCTATCTTCCATTACAAATTAAAATGCAGATGCGTTGTCACCCGTGAGGACTGAGATGGAATGCCTCATTTCCAGTAAAAAGAGTCTCCGGTTCTCTACACTCACCATACGAAATACAGCAGCATCAAGCTACTATTTCACGCTGGTATTCTGTGAGAGCGTGGTCCTTCCCCCGGTCGAGCCGACCCATTCGTGCTACAACTATACTACTAATATAACTGCAGCATGGCTCTACCACGTACAAATCCATCCTAAGTCGTGGCCGATATCGCCTCCTTAATCGGCTGGCAGGAGCAAAAATGCAGCCGATGCTTCCTGGATCGGGGCCCCGCCCCCTCCGTATTGCGTGTGTGTAGGTGCGTCGGCCCAATTTCTTTTGGAAGTCGCTGTCGGCAGCCCTAGTGAAAGTTTGTTAACGGAACAATGATACTGAATGACCTTTTTTACATAATACATTTATATTTTAAACATGTGAACGGAGTAGAAGCCTATGGCACTAATATTTTACAAAAAACAAAAAAAAAATTGAATAAATAAATTAATTAAAATTTATCGAAATTCAAACCATATCCACCCTAGCCTGTGACCTTGCGAAGTCAAGAATGCCTACTAAACTAATTGTGTTACTGCCGTTCATAAAGTAGGGTGTATGAAGTAAGTAAGGAGAGGATAAAGTCTCTCCTCAACAACTAACTCCCATTCCAACGCTATCATCACGCAGACTGCACTCATATCTCTTACGTGCCTCCATCCTCTCATCACCAACTAACTCCTACTCCTTCACCGTCTCCACATCAGCAAACAAGCTATATAGAAGGGAGTAAGTCCGAAATTAAAGGTTTCTTTATGTTTAAAAAAAGATATAAGCTATTTTATTTTTTGATAGTTTTAATCCATAAATAAAGATTACATTAAAAAAAAGTATACATATTATTATACAAAAGTATTTTATTTCTTTGTTTGTTCTGTGTAGTAAATAACCCGATTTTGACCAAAGCAGAAATGAACAAAGAGAAAAAATAACTAAATAGCATAGGTAGGAGAAATTGATGGTATAAGTTGCGAAATCATAAATATAGAAAAATTCTAGAAGGTTGTAAAAACTGTCTTCATCCATCCGGAGAAAATTAATCATGTCTTTGGATTACAGACCATTTAGTACGTTTATATGGCTTAATTTTTGTCTCTTTTGGAGCCATTTTTTCACCCAGCAACGCCTCTTTTTCTATTTTCGAATAAATTAACCGAGATGGCTAATGCCAAATGCCAACACGTTGGTGTTTTAAGAGAGTCGGAGGCATTTTGAAGAACTCTACCGCATATCCGTTCCGCTCCAAGTCCGAACGCGTACTGCTAGGCAGGCCCGTGTGTAGGGTCTGCCCCGATAAAAGCTCCGATTTCTTTCCACCCTAGATCGCCACCGATATCGTCTCGTATGTAGCCCGCTTTATGCTTTTGCTTTAGTTTTAGTTTAGTCCTGTTTCAGCTGCCGAACGGGAAGTCTGTGCTCTGTGTTGCTTGTGATTACGCACGGTGTTTAAGACGTAATAAACATTTTTTGTTAATTCATTTCGTTTGAAATGGGGTGCAAAAGAAACAGCATAAGAAAAGGAGCGGGTTGGCGAAAAAAAATTATGAAAAGAGTACGAGACCACAAAAAGTAAGTAATATTCGTATACCAACTTACCTATAGCTAGCTATATTTACCCGAAAATCATGAAAATGACTCCCTAGAGTCTAGGGCCTAGACGATAATTTAGCAAAAATCTGCGGCGCCATCTTAGATTTTGATTTTGACTAACTAAAAATATCAAATATGAACAAAATATTCAAATTACTAAATTGTCACAATTACCTTATTTACTCATAATTCCGTATCTATCCTTGCGCATGTGAGTATGTTTGAGCCGCGTCAATGTAATGTGTTCTATTCCGTACTTAGTACATAGCCGCGATAATTGTGTTGTGAAAATAACAAATAATAATTTTTCACTTAAGTTGAAACTAGTTTCAACACATAATATATGTATAATACATAATATATTATGTGTTGAAACCACGCCATAAGTGAAACCAGCGAAAGCCTTAATCATGCTATCGAAGTTTCTGAACGATTTTGCTCCGTACTTAAGACTTTAGTTTTTAATAAGTACCTATTACGTGGACTTAAGACTCATTAATATCCGGTTTAACCTATCAGTAACAAATAATTATATTGTGCTGTCGCCTCGCCAAAAGCGAAACTAACGAAAGCTTAAATCACGCTATCGAAGTTTCTGAACGATTTTGCTCCGTATTTCTACACGGAGCGTTGACCGCTCAACTAAGATCAACAATGAACACTGCCCGGTGGCAACTATTATTTATTATGTGGCGGCGGGGTTATCGCCCCTTCTCCATTCACGGTCAAAATACTAAACTCACCGTCTCTACACGTGAGCGCACTGCGTTGTGGCTTGTGGCACGGTAATATTATCTATACAGTATTGTAACTCGGCCGTATCTTTGAAATAAATGCCTACAGCAGCGCGGTACGTAAACATGCAATAGGGCTGTCTGCCTTCAGCATTACATTTACCTACTTTGTGTTTCCATCTAGTTTTATGATTGTAAATATACTTTTTTTACATAATCAAATATAATAGGTACTTTGAAAATTCAATAGGAAGTGTTCAATAAAAATGCGTATCGTTTTTTGATTGGTAGATTTAATTAAAAAACCATGTTTATGTATGAATAACAAATCGGTCTTATGAATTTGCGACCGAAAAATATTTGCGCCTCGGCTGAGACGTACGAATTACTTTATCATTAAATTTTTAAGTATAAAAAAATCCGCATTATAATATAAAGCTTAATTAAAAATTATTTTGGGAAACATGGACAAGGTGGAGAAAAGTAATATCTTTTACTTGGATAAAGAGGTATCTATAACCAAGTAAAAGATATTTTATAATTTATATGTTTGGTTTTAAATGAAGTTCGCATTTATTATTTCTTTATTTTTATTCTATTATGTATTTCCTCCATTTTTTATATATATTCCACAAAATCATCACTGCGGCACTCACGACTGTCTGCATGCCGAGCGCATGCCGAGATCGAGGCGCGTAGGCATAGCTCTCGCTTCGTCCGTTTATATGAAGTTGGAATACTGTATAGATAAAATTACCGTGCTTGTGGCGTCGTTTATCTTACGAACGTAGTATCAGACGAACTCGAGCGTCGAATTCAGTAAACTTCGTGCCTAGTGTAAGTTTTCTTACATATTCGATGGCGTTAAGGGGAAATATTTTTTTTTTTTTTTTTTTTTTTTTTATAGAAGAGGGGGGCAAACGAGCATGTGGCTCACCTGATGTTAAGTGACTACCGCCGCCCATGATCAACCGCAACACCAGGGGAATTGCAGGTGCGTTTAGAAAGCAGTAAACTATTTTCTTGAAGGTCCCCAGGTCGTATCGGTCCGGAAAAATCACCGGTATCACAAAATATAATCTCAAATGGCTTAGCAAGATCCTTCGTTATGCCGAAAATATTGCAGCATTAATTTTGAAATAAATATATGATAAAGTTGAGGATTAATGTTAAGGATTATGTTAGACGAAAACACGATTTCGTAAAATTTTCTCGATAGAAAAAAAATCCAAAGTTACCTCCAAAATAAACAATAAACTGCTGTTATTCATAAAATACTTTAAATAAGATCATGAAACTTTGCATACTAACTGAACTAACTATAAAGCAGTGCTTATGTTATTTACTTTTTTTTAAATACCATTATTTTAACTGTAAAAAGAAATTACCTAAACTATCGGCCTTTTGAAGCGTGATTCCTGCCGCACGATCTTCGGCCTTTGAACGGGGAGGTTGTGTCGCTTACGATCAGAATATACATTACGCAACAGGACGACGTAAAATTAAAATGGGAAATAACCGTAATAAAAATAAGAAGCGACTAGGTTGGCGTTAAGAAACAGGCATAAATATGATAAACCTAATGAAGTAAGTGTCTAACGACCTTTCTACTTACAGTATTAGTGATTACAAACATGTCGATACATAACATACGACGCGCGGGCAAGTGGGGACGAAATTAGAATTTGAGCTTACTTACTCTATCCCCTTAACGTTAACTAGGCGTTTTAGTGCCATTTTCAATTTTAGAAATTCGTGCTAATTTAATTAGAGTACAATATTTTAAAGCATTTGTTTTAATTTGCTATTTATCTAAAAATGTAATGAAAATTTATTTACAATCCTATTATTTCTAGAACTGCCTCGTTGGTCTACTTAGTGGTTGTAGTAGTGCGACGGCTGATCATGAGGTCCTGGGTTCGAATGCCGGGTCGGGCCAAAAAATTAATTACATATTGAGTTTTTCCGTCAAGAACTTCTCAGTAGTTGCCCGGAGTCAGGAAGTTGGCGGTGTCTCACCTCCGTGACTCGGAAAGCACGTAAAGCCGTTGCTTCTGCGCCTGATCTCTCTACGGTCGTGTCGGTTTACCGTCCCATCGGATTATGAGAGTGAGGGAATGGAGAGTGCACCTGTGCTTGCGCATACACTTGGGCACTATAATCCTGTCCTGCGCCGATGGCTATTCTCCGTTGAGGCAGGCTGCCGTGGCCGAAATTTTGTCTGGAGGAGAACATTTATAGAACTATTTCAAAAACTACCATAAACAAAAGAGGCGTTATGGCTCAAATTCTTGCCACCCTGTAATGAAAGTTGTACTATTGTGTAGTGTACCTAATGCCAGCCTAGCGTACGGCTACTACCTATTTCCTTGTGTTACTTACTTTCAGTTTTTGGGGGTACCTATTGTAAGTAAGTTTTATGGATACAGTACTGAATTCGTAACAACTTCTAATTTTGAATCATGCATGTCACGCGTCTTTCAAGATATAATTCTCCCCGTCGATATCTAGAATTTCGTTTTGTCAAGATTTAGTGAAGAATTGGTGAAAATTAGTAAGTTAAGAAAAAAATGGTGATTTTAGGAGATATAGCCCTTTTTTGGGAGGATTCTAGCTTGAATCCCAGCTTGCAGCCTCCCCTCGAAAACGCCATTATTGTCTGCGACCGATTCACATCCAATCTTAAGATTTAGTGACTAATTAGTGAACTTTTATATACTGAGATTGAAGCATATTGCTGAAACGGAATTGGAGATATTCATATGTCTTAGGGAGGATTCTGACTTGAAGATTACATCATGGAATAACTCCAGAACGCATGTCTTTTGCCGTGAAGTATATAGGTAAAGGGTTATTTTGCAATAACTGGCAAAATTTGCAGAGATCGTTCATAATAAGTAATACAGGCAAAAGGTGATGAAAAATTATTTAAAAAAAAAATCTCAAACATTCTGTGATTTTTATCTTTTAAATTCAAAATGCGTAGTAATGCATTATTTTAAATGATTCAAATGCGCACTCGCACATTCGTAAGGGTCGATAGGGGTCGATTAGTTGACAAAAACGTTGCTGCCCATAAATTACATTCAATTTTAGATAATTTTAAATAAAAGTAGAAAGCCTTATTTACTCGTATTTTCAAAAACTGCAATAACGGTATATGATTATTTGTATATTTGATCTTAAGTTTAAAATTTGGCTACTCTTTGAAAAATAACCCTGTATATCAAGATTTAGTGGCTAATTAGTGACCAGTAGTTTAAAAAAAACAGTCTAAATTTATCAATCAGAATCTAGTGAAAATATAACTTAAGGGCTACATACACTTCAATATTGGAACGCTCATGCACACATAGTACATATCTTTTGTTTTCAGTTTTTTTTTAACATCAAAAAATGTAAAACGTCGTCTATTCTCGTGCTTTTTTTTTCCGTTGTATATAATTATTTGCTATCAGGAAGATGCTGCCGGGTATCTACTGTATAATTTTGCTCTGTCGCCTCTCCAGACACCCACGAGAAGATATGGGGTTGGGGAAATGGATTCTCTTACACCACTAAACGACGTGGTTGGCCACTTTAAAAAATGTAGTGCGTTGAATAGCTTATCTCGTTTATTTAACCAGTCTTATTATTGGCTGGCCTATGTTGTGCCGTTTTTTTTAACTTATTATAATGGGCGGTTTACACGGGCTTCGTAGCTAAGCACTTAGTACTTCTCACTATACTACTAAGTCCTCATGTGTAAACACGCTGATTAGTGCTTAGTATTAGTATTTATGAATAGTGCAAGTGAATAGAAAACGATCCTATTTACTAAGCGACAAGTCGTTAACCCCACTACGATTTACTAAGCACTTGTCGCTTGCTGACCGTGTGTTAACAGCTCGACAAGTTAGTTAGTGACAAGTTGTTCTCATATTTGTGTCTTGTCGTTGAATTGCTGGTGCAACTTTTTCTAATTAAATATCAAATTGTGCCGTTGACATTCTCATAGATATTCTCCTGGATCTTTGGTTGCTAGTTCTTTTAATAGAGGAGCAGAATGGCCCCGTTCATCTCTGCGCAGTAACCACTGTCTTGTCCACAAACGTTTTCTTTTTAATATTTGTCTTTCAAGCTCTTCGATCATGCTTGAAATAATAATGTTTGAATATTGCATATACACACTGCGCAAAATCAGTCGGCGTCGCTCCATTTCGAATGTCTGGTTTTTACTTTTACTGGCTCCAACGTGTAACGGTGTAACGGTTACTTTTCACTTGTCATATTGAGGCTTAGTATAGTGACAAGTACTAAGCACTTAGCTACAAAGCTCGTGTAAACCGGACATAAATCAATGCCTGATCGCAATCCCAGCTAGTGGTAAGTAGTGATGCAGCCTTAGATGGTTTGTCGCTTACGATCAGAATAAACAATACGCAACAGGACGACGTAATATTAAAGAAACAGGTAGACAGCCATAAATATAATAAACCCTAATAAAATAAGTATTTTTTTTGGGCCCGAAGCAAATATGGGCAACCCTCCGGAAAGCGGGGGAGGGAGGCGGTGAATGCTCATAGCATACCACGCAGCCGGCTGCGTGGTTATGTGGAGACTTTTACCCACTAAACACCGCCTTTTAGGGACTGGCTTAACGGTCTAACTAGAGATCTCTAAGCCGTATACGAACGCGACCCTCCTTGGCAGAAAGAAGGGCGCAAGCGGCGAAAAGCCGCTTAGAAGTGTGCCTAACTAAGGCAGATTAAGGGATATGTTTGTCGGCTCGGCCTGAGCCGCCAGGAGGCAGTTCAGGTCAGCCGAAAGCTTGTTGTGGGGGGGGGGGTCCGAGAGAGAGTTTCTCGGTCTGAGCACACTATAGCGAGTGTGGATAGGGGCTACGTAGGCAGCTGTCTCACGAATGAGATGATTTGGGTGGGACTCTGAGGCTTTGAAAAATCTCTCAGAGAGTGATTTAAGGAACTGCTGGATTGTTGGGAGCTCTAAGTCTCGGCGTAGGTCAGCATTACGGACATAATAGGGCGAGTTAGTGGCCCTACGACAGAATATATTTTGAACTATTTGAAGTTCATTTATGGCTTTGGGCTTAGCATGTGCGGAAATGGGGGCCGCGTAGGTCATGAAAGGTCGTTTGCAGACCTTATATAGGGTTCGCTTGTTGCGGAGGGACATTTTACTGTATCTGCCCAATATGCTGTTGAGCCTACCCATGTAAAATCGTGCGGTGCGAGTAACCTTCTTGATATGGGGTTCGAAAGTGAGCCTTGCATCAAGGGTGACGCCTAAATATTTGGCTGTAGTTTGTCATGGGACAGGGGTTCCTAACATCCTGATTGGCGGAGTGGTGGTGAGACGGCGTCGTTTATATTCGAAGCAAACGGCGGAGCTCTTCTCCGGGTTTACGTCGATACGTATCTAACGACCTTTCCACTTACAGTTTTAGTGATTACAAACATGTCGATAGATAGTATACGACGCGCGGGGAAGTGGGGGCGAAATTAGAATTTGAGCTGCGGTAGTATAGCCCCTTAAACGAGTACGAAGATTGCTGAAACTTAAGAAAGGCGTAGTGTAGTATAGTGCCTATACATGTTTCAATCATTCATTTTAGTGACCGAATCATTCTAGTATATTTCGTCACGCGTACTGGTACATTCGAATCGATCATTCAAATGGATCATTTCGGGCTCCAGTACTCTGTGAGTCTGTGAGATCCATTGGGAACCGAAAATTTTCTACTACATATTGTAGTAGAAAATTTTCTGCTATATATAAAATATATGCTATAGGTTATATAGTCATTTTATAGAACTAAAACTTATGGACTTACAAGGTGGTAAGTTGTATAATCGTCGCTAGATGGCATAAACACAAAAATCTCAAGTGAATCACTTGAGATTTTTGTGTTTATGCCATCTAGCGATTTTTTTTGGTCAGATTTGATTTGATTTTGATTGATAACTTTATATGTATTATTATGTATTTTAAATATTTATTAAATTTGTTTATTCTTAAATTTCATTCCTAACAATACACTATTTCATCTATTACATTTCTAAAAATAAGGATTACATGTCACAATTACATGTCTAAAAATAAGGATTGTAACATTTATTTGCTACAAAATTAAACTTTATATAGGGTACGTATATAAGGTGGTTGAAAATTATCATATTAAATAAATCATTTGCAAATTGCTATGAAATATCTTGAAGTATTATTTTTAGTAAACCCTACGAAATGATAATCATAGATGTAACAAATTTATATAATAAAATGTAAAATAATTTTAATTTAGGTAACGTTATTAGGTATAATAAAAAATCCTTAAGTAATAAATACACCTGATACTCTGCAGTGTGCATTGAATGCAAATGAATGAACCACCAATACTTTTCAAGTGTACCAGCTCAAACGAACGAATCATGCATGATTGACACATTTCATGTAGAGCCTCACAAGTTTGCTTGTCAAAAGCAGTTAAATGAAAACCTGTACGGTCCGTTGTAGAAAAACGTAAAAAAGTAGCAATTATTAAGAAAATTCTGAGTGAGGATGTAAGTTTAGATGTTGAGTCTACTTCACACAAGTTTGGTTCTAACTAAACTTTTCGACTAATGCGGCCTTTAGTTACTTCAGCTCAAACGATCAGCTAATTTAATATATTTACCTGGTAGAGCCATGCAGCAGCTATATTATAGTTGTAGCACGAATGGGTCGGCTCTACCGGGGTAGGACCATGCTCTTACAGAATACCATATATAATATGTAATGCTGCTGTGTTTGGTATGGTGAACGTAAAGAACCGGAGACCCTTTTTACTGGTAACGAGGCATTCCATCTAAGTCCTTAGGGGTGACAACGCATGTGTATTTTGATTCTTAATTGAGGATAGATGTCTATGGTCTACACTCCACAGCATCCACTTACCAATACGTGGACTGTGTGCTAGTTGTCACTCTTATAAACAACTTACTCTCTAATTTACGTAATGTGTGTGAAACGTACAAGATGTTTTCTACAACAATTGCCAAACATGCAAAGACAAAAGTACGTGCCCAGCTGTAAACTTTTACGGGTTGTGATACATATGAAGACACATATCGACGTCACTACGTTTTAGTACAAAGTGTTCACCTGTTCCTGATCCCTGAACTTCCACCGTAGATATTCGGCCCTATTAATAACCCGTCCTCGGCCTCCAGCATACATATAAACTGAGAACTCCTCACGTATGAGTCTCTCAGCTGCTGTCATGCCTCCTTTTGTGTAAGTTTCCAGCAGTAAGCCACCTAAAAGCAAACCAGATATGTCCATTTAATTATGTCTACTCACGATCGCTTAGGAGCCATTATATCATTATCATATATGATATTGGGTTCCTGTTGCGGTTTGGGCATAATTTTGATGCATTTTTTGTGGACATTTGCACCCGGCAGGTGGCGCTGTTGATGATCCAATGTACATTTTCTAAAGAACAATGTGTATTTTTTAAAGAATTATTTCATTAACCGTTATCTTCTCTTTCACTGAATTAATATTATTATAATTTTTTTTAATTTCACACTAATTTAATAAAAGGCGCATTTAAAAGCCCATAATAAAAATAATTAATAATAGGTGTTTACCTATGAAATCTGAATAGTTTACATATGAAAAACGGCCGTGGTAGCTCAGATGGTTAACGCTAGCTGTAAATATAACAGAACGCGAGTAACCCGGTTTCGATCCCCGCCGGCACCAATGAAATTGCAAATTGCAATTTTAAGTGCTGATTTACCACGTACGCGGCGGTGAAGGAAAACATCGTGAGGAAACCTGCATGTCTGAGGATTAAAAAAAAAAGTAATATTTCAAAGACATGTGAAGTTCGTCAACATGCATTGGGGCAGTGCGGCGGACACTTCTTTGCCCTAAAACCCTCTCAGAAATGAGGGGAGGTCTGTGCCCAGCAGTGGGACGTATATAGGCTGTAACTTTACTTTACCTATGAAATTACCGTTCTACAGTACTAACCACATAACACAATTACTCTCTACCGAGAGAAGAACTCTATATCCAAACTAAAAAATGAAACGCACATCAATGAGTGTTTACTATTAGCGCCACAGCGAGCGCCCATACGAAACTTTCGCGGGAATTTCAAACCTTTGTATTCTGTAACCTTTGAACTTTTTGATTATTAAAGGCACATTCGAGTTATTTTAGTTCAAGCCTCACAAACCTATAATGTAAATTCCCATACATATGAGTGGTTACACCAAAATTACTGGAATTTACTTTAGATTAGCATGTGGGATAAAATAAATCTATAAATACGTTTAGCTATGCAGTTTTATTTTCTGGAATATTGTTTTATATTGCTTTTGTACAATATTTCCACGCATGTAAATGATATATATTATATTATATGTTATTGTCAGAGACATTCCTTTCACAGACTATTTCAGTAAATTTTAATTAGCAAAATTCTCACGGTGAAGTCTTACTTTAACCCAAATAAATGAGCTGAAACACATAATATAATAATCCCAACAATTATTAACAGTCAATACATTCAGAATGCTTGAGGCACGGTAATATTATCTATACAGTATTCCAACTTCATACAAACGGACGAAGCGAGAGCTATGCCTACGCGCCTCGATCTCGGGATGCGCTCGGCATGCAGACAGTCGAGACTGTGCCGCAGTCACTATTTTGTGAAATATATAAAAAAAATGGAGGAAATAAATAATAGAATAGAAATAAAGAAATAATAAATCTGAACTTCATTTAAAAAAAACATATAAATTGTAAAGTAGCTGCAGGTATCTATAACCAATTAAAAGATATTCCTTTTCTCCACGTTGTCCATGTTTCCCAAAACAATTTTTAATTTATATTATTTTTAGCTTTATATTAGAAAGCGGATTTTTTATATTTAAAAATCTAATAATAAAGCATTTAGTAAGTCTCAGCCGAGGTTTTTTAATTAAATCTACCAATCAAAAAACGGCACGCATTTTTATTGAACACTTCCTATTCAATTCACAAAGTACCTATTTTATTTGTTTATATAAAAAGTATATTTACAATCATAAAACTAAATGGAAACACAAAGTAGGCAAATATAAAAATGCTGGAGGCAGGTAACCCTATCACATGTTTACGTGCCGCACGGCTGTAGGCATTTATTTGAAAGATACGGCCGAGTTACAATACTGTATAGATAATATTACCGTGCTTGAGGCCCGGTTAATTAGTAAATTACTGATATTCAAAACAATTTCATGAACTCTAATAAAGTTTCCAAGACCCAAACAAAAATACATAACAAATTTAAGTATATGAGGTTCACAAATCTGCGGTTGAAAACATCATATTTCAAAATTTTTTCGATAGAAATTTTATCTAAACTTTGGTCTTTTGAGTTTTATTATTTCGTTTCATTTCTGAAATACCACGTAAAATACTATAAAAATTAAACTACAATATCCAAGCATGCTTTTAACAAACAATTCTGCGGTTCGTTTTTTAAAATTGCTATTTACTTTTTATAAATCTAAATCAAAGATGTTTTTACCTATAAAACATCTTTGATCTAAATAATATAATTCTGCTCTGCTCACGCTAGCTAGGTAGCTAGTCGCCCGCTGGGCCTTGCCGAAGCAGGTTCTGTGTCTAATTTTCGCGCGCACCGCCGTTCCGATCTCGAAAATATTGATCGAGAGTAAACTTAAGATTGAAGTTTTATATTTCAGCATATAAGTGCAGTTCATAATTGCAGAAATAATATAAGAATTGCAGAAACATGGGAAATAAAACAGCATATAAAAAATTATCAAAATTAAAAATACGAAGATTGAAAAAAACATTAATGTGAGTATGAATGAATACCTGTTGATTTGTTTTATTTTTTTAATAAAAACAAATAAATTAAGAAATGCAACTTCACGTAAAAACAATAAAAACCATAGTTTTATTTTTACTTTATATGTCACAGTATAAATATACAACAGTAAGACCACTGAATGTAGCAATTGTGACCTTTTTTTGTTTTCAGTGCAAAAGCACCACGGACTAAGGGCATGTTTAGATCACAAGAAAACCTCAATGAGAAGTAAGTGTGTTAGCGACAACTGACATCTAAAAAAAATTATTATTTAACTCATCTACATAATATTATACATTAGGTATGTAAAACAATTGATGTTCGCCACATCCTGCACATGTATTTTATTAAAACCGGTAAAAGGTACCTAAGTTAATCCTGTATGCTGTATGCTGATGATGCAGTGCTTATTGCACCATAAGAAGCAGAACTGCAGGCATTAGTCACGTGTATGAAAGAGGAATGTGAAATTAAAGGTCTCCGTTTGAATGCTAATAAAACTAAGGTTCTGGTATTTGAAAAGGACGAAGAGAGAACGAAATGAGAAATAGGGGTAAATCAGGAATGTCTAGAACAGGTAAATGAAATTGTATTCTTGGGGAGTGCTTTCAGCCGGAATGGAATATGTGATTTAGATGTGGACAGGCGTATCGGTGCCGGGAACAAAGTCAATGGTGCCCTGAATGCGTTAATCAAAAGGCAAGGCGTAGTGAAGAGTGCACGCCTTGCAATACATAACGCAGTGTTGGTACCGACTTTGTTTTATGGCAGCGAAACCTGGGTATGCCAGAAGAAGCATAAAAGCAAGTTGAATGCAGTGGAGATGCGATCTCTTCGTAAAATGTGCGGCGTACCATAGCCGACCGAAAGCGAAACAAAGAGATTCGCAATATGGCAGGATTGAAAGATGACCTTATCACAAAAATTGATAGGGGCGTACTCCGATGGTTTGGGCACGTTGAGCGAATGAGTGAAGACCGAATGGTGAAGAAAATATATAGAGCGAAAGTAAATATTAAAAGGTGTCGAGGTAGACCGAGATTAACTTTCGAAGACCATGTGAGCAAATTACTCGAAGAGGGGAAGGTCAAGAGTACTCGGATACCTAGACGTGCATGTATGAAGAAGATAATGAACCTGAAAGAAGCGAAAGAGGTATGTAAGGATCGTGACACTTGGCGATCTGTTCTCTCTGGCTACCCCGTTAGGGATTGTGCGTGAAGATAAGTAAGTAAGTAAGTTAATCCTGGTCATATACTATCTGTGTACAAAATTTCATCCAATTCGGTGCAGTGGTTTTGAAGGATATTGAGTAACAAACAAACATCCAAACTTTCCCATTTATAATATTGGCGTGATTAGTGACAGTGGCGCGGACTATGGAAATCCATTGTTCGCACCACTGTCAGCCCGCTTTATATTTTAATAGGTAGGTAGGAAGTAGATATAGATCAAGTGAGTTCATTTTTTTGAGGTGTTTGCGTTGTTTATTACGCGCGCGCTGGAGATGCGCTAAATACCTAAAGTGTCAGTATAAGAGAGCCTTAAAGACTTACCAATATTGTCATAAGTTTTTCTTGTAGGAAACCTGTGTAAAGTGATAAGATGATTTTGTGCTTTTTGTTTGCACAATACACTTAACTTAGTTTCGAATCTGATCACACGTCGTGCAAAGATTACAAAAAAAGTATTAATTTATAGCCTCACAAAAAATCTTTACATACACAATCACGAGGAGATGCTTACAAACGAAAACTAAGTATTTTGTACCGAAAATAACGGCAAAAAGCAATAATACATATTAAAATCCAAACGTATGAAATAATTTGGGAAAATTTATTCAACACGTAAAAAGTTGACAAGCAAACGGCATTTTTTTCTTCTTTTAATTCATGGCTTCTTATGTTGGAATTCTGCTAATATTTAATCATTTAATTTTAATAAATTAGTGGGTCAATTAATTGTGCAAACCTCAGAATAATATGTAAATAATTACTATAAGGTGCAACCAAAAAAAAAAATAGCACAGAATTAAAATTTTCTGTTTCTTTGACTTTAATCAGTTTATCATGTGTAGCAAACAGCGTGAAGGATAGCGAGCGATATCTTTTTCTCGCTTTTTCGTTACCAACCCACACATAGATAAAATAATAGCTATAGTGTAGTATTTCTTGTTAAAGTGTGCAAATTTCTCAAATTTCATACAAAGATAGATCACCCTGGTACTGACCAATTCAAATCAAAATAATTTTTGTTTGGCTGAGAATTTTTTTTATAGGACAGGGTGACAAACGAGCACACAGTCCACCTGATGGTAAGTGGTTGCTGTGGCCTATAGACATCTACATCTATCCTCGATTACGAATTAAACTGCAAATGCGTTGTCTCCCGTGAGGACTCAGATGGAATGCCTCTTTTCCAGTAAAAAGGATCTCCGGTTCTCTACACTCACCATACGCATAACAGCAACATCACGCCATTATTTTACGCGGGTATTCTGTGAGAACGTGGTCCTTCCCCGGTCGAGCCGACCCATTCGTGCTACAACTATACTACTAATATAACAGCAGCATGGCTCTACCTGGCTCTACCATGCATGAATTGTTTTCAAATTAACTTTATTATAAAAACATGGAATTCTTTATCAAAATTAGTCATTTGTTTATTGATTAGCGTTATGTTTTTATAGCATTTAAATTTTTTTCGTCATCATGGATACGTTAAAAATTCAAGTAAAATTATGGAATATGAGTACCGACGTGGCACCAACAACGTATAGCATAAGCGGCACGCAACGTCGGCGACCTTTACGGAGCGAATACTACAAACGAACGCACCATCTGTTATTGGCATGCAATTACAGTGAAATTACTTATTTTATAAAAATTGGCAATTTCATAGGTAAAAATCTAAAATACAAAATATACGTACAAAATTAATTAAAATAATTAACATAGTACGTAAATGATTAAAATTGGCTGTGTATCTAGTTTACACGGAATCTAGTTCACGGGTGTAAACTAGATTACGTGGTGTAAACAAAATGAGAAATACAGTGGACCCTCGGTAATCCGACAAACATTTTGCAGGGCAGTGTCGAACTATCAATTTGTCGAATTATAGAGTACTGACTAAGACCCCTATAATCCAGAATTTTTTTACAAAAGAATACCTTGTAATCCGACAAATTACAGATCCAATGATAAGTGTATATTATATAGTACCTGGATGACCGAGCTTCCCTCGGTATTTTTTTTGGAAATCGTGTGTTTTGGAAATTATATTTAGAAACAAATTACATACTGATGAAACATGAATAATATTTTTTGGTCTTATTAATATAATAGAAAAAACTAAAAATCATGAGTGCAATTAGTATAATTTAAATATTCGTATTTAAAAAAAATGGGCTATTATAATAATATTTTACGAAAGGGTTCGAAATAGTAGATTTTCTCACAAAAGAAGGGAATTTGAAAAAAAAAAGGAAAAAAGCCGGACCGAAGACAGGACGCGAACCAGGGCACTATGATTTTCGTTATTCGTGACGGCCCGATATCCACTTCAGCTATTACGATCATTAATGCAGTATCAAAATTTACCTTCTTATATTGTAGCAGTTTTTCATTGCTTGAAAACACGGACAAAACGACATGTCCTAAAAATAAATCCTAGCTAGATCGTTTTATTGCCCCCGAAACTCCCTGGACACTAAATTTTATGAAAATCGTTGGAGCCGTTTCCGAGGTTCCGATTATATATATACAAGGTGTTAGTGTACCGTTTGACCGACCGACACCGTTGTCCTTGAAACCGGTGGTTTGGTTTCACTTATAGAACGTAAATTCAATGAAAAATAACAACTTTTTTTAGTAATTTAATTCCTCAATTTTGCCTATCCTAAGCCAGGATGAAAGTATGAAGAAAAAGTTATATCACGGGTTATGTGTACCTATTCTGTTTTTATGTTGAATGTTTTGTTGGTAGCTAGCGCGGGCGGTAATCTTTACAGTGATTACGACGGCCCATAGGGCCCGAGTGACCTAATGTAAAGATCACCGTAACTGTCCATGAATTTACGGACGGCGTCGGACAGAAACTTTTTAAATTTTATGACAAAAAAAGCGTTTTTTTTTTAATTAATTGAATTACGTTCTATAAGTGAAACCAAACCACACATTTACTACAAATCCTATAAAAGTAGCTTAGCTGAACATAGCCCCCCCATAGATTGACCCCATAAAGGATGTATTGCCATAGTTGCCACGCTTCGTTGACGGGTTGCAACCGCAGCTTTTTATTTTATGGTTGTTAATATTAGGAAGACGATTTTGCCCATCTCCTGTCACCTCTTATGACGCCCACGGAACAATATTTTTTTTTCTTTTTAAAATAACGTTACCCCCACACTAGGATTTTCTGCTATATCCTGGAGGCAGTTACAAACATAAATTGCACAAGGATAAACATTCAGACCCGGAACAATTCTTTGTAGGCCATACAAATATTTGTTTCGCGCGGAATTCGAACCCGCGGCCCCCAGCGCAGCCACTCAAATAATTCTTACAGTGTCAACAACCACTATAACCACCATAATTATATACTATAAACACCATACAACCATTATAATAACCACAACACGGTTTATTAATCGGTTTTTTTTATAATTCAGTGAAATTACCAAAAATGGATACTCATTACATGTTTTCATTTAGTATGAATATATCTTTATATATATAAATAATTACATGTCACGTTGTTCGTCCGCGATGGACTCCTAATCTACTTAACCGATTTAAATCAAATTTGCAGTTAGGTCCAACTTGAGAGGTAGGATAGTTTTTTTGCCCATATTATGTGACCCACAAATTTATTGAATTTAATGATTTTTAATAGGACATAACCATAGATATAAGAAATAAGGAGATATGCCCAGTAGTTGAAAATGTATCGGAACCCGGTGTCTCCAGTTGGCCCCTACCATGCGCCTACTACTACACATGCAGATCAGTAAAAGCAATAGATACACAGTCGCGCACACACTCGCATTTTATGGCGTCATACTAAGGTGGTGGTTATGGAGCAATGTATTTACTGCAAAAATATTACAGTAGCTGTGATATTTGAAATCAAAAATAACGTAGTAAGAGCAAGAAATATTTTACGATTTGCTGTTTAATATGTTTTTAAAGATATATATATATATATATATATATATATATATATATATATATATATATATATATATATATATATATATATAAAAATATAATGAAATACTTTTACTTAGGTGTGGTAAGTGATTCCATGATTAACATTTTTTTTGTTTTGGCTTCAGTTTTTACAAGAAACCACTGAACAACATGGTATTCTGATAATATTTCACGTAGACGGTCGCAAGCGCACTAATTCGCAGACACGGCCATTTGTACGAGTATAGAAGCTGAGCATTTTGATCCTTCTCCTATTTTTAATATTTCTATTGGACATAACAAAGGGTCGTCGAAAAGGGAAGAACAACGTCTGCCTGGCAAGCTAGTAGTTTATGAAACTTGGTATTATATGAAGGATGAACTGATTTACAAATGAAAACACAGAAATCTAAATTTCCTTATTATTTAGATTTCTGTGATAAAAAAGGTAAAGGTCTCCACACTTGCTGACCACCTGTGTGGATGTAAACAAAAGATAAGAAATGTTTGTGAAAGAAAGAAATTTTTGTGTCTTTGGCGGCCGACTCCGGTTGCAATATCTGCATAGGATTTCTAGGAATTTGTTACAAATGATTCAATAAAAACAGTCGCTACACCCGAACTCGGCGTTACGTCCAAAGTCGATATAGACACACGAATTTTGTACTAAAGTATTCTTTAAATTCAAGGGACTTAGATTTAACGTCGTTTGAATTTAAAGCATACTTTAACGTCGCAACCTAGGTCATAATAAATGAAATCCACTGTATATATAAATTTAATATAAAATTTAGATCGCAAAAGTTTTGTCTATCTTACTAAAAAAAAAAGAAATACGTAGTGGCTCTCTACTAAATAAAGAAGTAAAAGTTCAGAGTCTGTTGAGCCTATTCTATTTTGGAAAGGATTTGCTTAACATCGCTAGGCTTGTCATAGACGTTTCATCAGACATTTCGCCAATTTAGCGATGCTCCCTGTTTCCGCGCCGATATGGGTTTTCTGGGTCTGGATCTATCGGAAGCCATAAGATTTTTTTTGATTATCCCATAGTCGCTTTCTAAGACAACCACTAATGGAAAGAAATGGAGTTAAATGCATTCTCTTACTTATTACTCTTTCGAACCCATTTACGGAAAGAAATGGAGTTATGCAACCCGACACCAGACGGTAATATTTTTATTTATTTTATTCAAAAAGCTTAAATATAACACCTTATAGTTAAGGGTACATAGGGTGGACTTAATGCCATGTGGCATTCTCTGCCAGTTAACCCTGGGTGTCAAAGATAATTGTTGAGATATGCGAAACATACTTAAATAATGTCTAATAACTATTAATATCTTAATATTCATTACGTCTATTTTAGCAGCGACAATTTGACGTGTTCAGATATTTCCCTTTTTTATAGAATAATTGTAACAAACGAACACACAGTCCACCACATGGTGAGTGAATCTGTGAACCATAAATATCTTCATGTTTTCTCGATTACGAATCAAAATGCCGATGCGTTGCCGCACCTAAGGTCTAAAATAGAATGCCTCGTTACCAGTATCCAGTTAAACGGGTCTCCGATTCTCTAAACTCGAAACACAACCGACCCATTCCTGCTCCAAGCATAATATAGTTGCATGTATGTATAGTCATGCTATAATAGTTATAGTACGACTATAATAGATATAGTTATAGTGACTACCACGAAAAATTACCTTACCTTTCTTATAGTCAGCAAGCTTGTATAAAACCGTATGTTCTTCAGTGCTGGGCTGCGATATAACCCTGTCAAGTACAGAGCCTACTGCATGGACGCCCCCCGGCGAGCAGAGCTTAATTAAAGCATTTCCCATTTCACTGTAATTTATGAGTAAAACATAAAAATTCTGTAGAGATGAAAAACAAACAAAACGTTATTTTAAGAACATCAGGCACGCAGGGTTGCGCAGGTAAATTTCGAGATCGAGCTATGGTCGTCAAAAATACCACGTGTTCAAAAAAATTACAGTAAGTAAATTGCAATTCCTTTTTACATTAATATATGTATGTAACCTATTTAGACTACAAATCTTTCTTAGTGAGGAGTGCTTAACGACAGTAGCTTCACACATATTTCCCTTGGTGTTGCAGCGGCGGTAATCACTTACCATCAAGTGAGCCGTAGGCTCGTTTGCCCCCTCTCCTATAAAAAAAAACTAAATAAAAAACTACGCTGAAACGACAAGATATCTGTATCTGAGCGCATATCTCTTCACGGTGCGCCCTCCTTTCTGCCAAGGAGGGTCGCGTTCGTATACGGAGGCTACAGTCTTTTAAAGTTGACTCACATCGAATCATTAGCGCCACTTTGATTTCTTTTTTTACAGCAAATTATTGTTTCAGAGTAAAATATTTTGATAACACATAAATACCCGGATTATAAGTAATGGCTAAATTTTTTTTTGGTTCATCTATGTGGTCTATGTTAAATAAATCAAACGGTAAATAGAGCTCTCT
Source organism: Parnassius apollo (assembly GCA_907164705.1). Taxonomy (NCBI): domain Eukaryota; kingdom Metazoa; phylum Arthropoda; class Insecta; order Lepidoptera; family Papilionidae; genus Parnassius; species Parnassius apollo. The sequence continues at coordinate 5,781,441 of CAJQZP010001576.1, forward strand.
CGCACCCAACGCAATTTCGAGCTTTGTTCGTGTACCATTATAAGGCAATCGATAATAAAAAGGCGAAATCTATTCAGCGCGTTAATAGCTAAGCATCTTCATCTCCAAAATGCGCTGTTTCTTTTTTTCTAAATATCTTTCATTGTCTTAAATAAGAGGTCTCAATTTCGTTAAATTTCGCTGTTTTCGCCTCATAAAAAACTATTTGTTTCATAGCAATAGCTGAAAATATTTATGCTATAATTATTTTTTTCTCAAGGGCAGGTGTTTAATTAGACAAATATTAAAAAATAATAATTTAAACCACTTTATTTCAAAATTAATAATTATTTCGATCGACCTATAAAATATTGACTTTATAAACAATAATTGCGGGCAATATTCCTTAGTAGCCGCTGAGCGGCTGTAGCGTTCAGACGTCTTGTCTGTGCCAAATTTTTGCACTTCCTCTCGCTCTAACATTCCTCTTTCTCTCTCTTTCCCTAATCTTGGTTGCGCATTGTTACGAATTGAAAGTTGCTCTACTTTATTATTTTTTGCATATAATTCTTTAAGGGTTTATAAATCATTTTGTATTTGTTTTATAACTTTTAATTTCGATATGGACCATAAACGTAAAAAATATGCTTGTACCAGAAAACGAAAATTGAAATCAAACGTTGAAGCAATGAACAGAAATAGAATTCAAAGGTAAGTTTTTTTGTGTTTCATAGTAAAATAGTTAACAACGTGCATATGTGTGAGCACTTGGTTAAATATTAGGTATATAATTAGGTAGGTACTTTTAAGAATAGTTTATAAATGAGTTGCATATTTGTAATGCATATAGGTAAATGCTATACAAAGTTACATTATACTTTAATGAGAAACTATAAATATGTGTGATAGTGGACTGTTTGTACTTATATAGAAATTATTTTGAGTTTTTTTTTAATCTATTTTAGTATTTAGAACTACTTGACGTACTTGACGGATTTTCGATAGTGTCATCGACTTATTACGAAACCCTCAGTGCACGACTCATTCTAGCACTTGCCAGATTCATTTGAAAAATCAATAATACGAGTACATGTTATACAGGTTCTAGATGATTATCTTTTAGAAACCTTTTCAACAAAACAACAAAAATTATACAAACTTAAAATATTTTTTTTTGTGTAACGAATTTTGTAATAAAAGCATGGAACAAAAATAGATACGAGGTAGAAAATCTGTATGTGAAAATTTGTTAGCTAATTATCAATAATCCTGTATATTAGATAAATTGATACTGGAAAATCTTAGTAGAGCAACTTTCCACGCTACGGCCAGAAAGATAACTGCGGTGGCGGTACATGAAGTGGCGGGGCAGGGAGGGTGTAGATGTGTCACCAGAACGCAATTTTTCTGTTTTGCTCTGAAAGACTGGGCTCTTAATGCGTGCATCACAACATTATGAAGTATGTTGAATGATATAATTATTAGGCATAATAATTATCATGCTATGTATGTATGTTGATGGCATCGGTATACGGTAACGCTGTATAGCTTATGTTTATACTGTGAAATACCAATCTAAATATTGGAAAATTATTATCAAATAAATAAAAAAACGAACTATACGTCGTAAGCAATAGTAGTACACGATGTAAGTGTAACTAAGACCACTCGCGTTCGTTTGTGGTATAATATTTCATAGTGAACTTTGTGATCGGTGGCGTTGGCGTGTCCAAAATATTGTGTCGCGCGCCATCGATGGCACGCGTGCCATTGGTTCGCCATCCCTGCCCTATTCTATAAAAAAATATATAAACTTTAGCTTTCTGCATGTCTTATTCATATAAACTTTATGCTAAATCTTACACTTTTGCATTCCCAACCTCCCTCCCCCGCTTTCCGGAGGGTTGCCCATATTTGCTTCGGGCGCAAAAAAAAATCTCTTCATACCGCTCGCTATGAAATTCAATGAACTAACTAACACACACAGCGCCGATAATTTAGGTAGGTATATTCTATCGTTTTATATATCTGTAAGCACCAACATAATATATCGAAAGATAGTGACAGATGATATCTGCCGATACAAATATATCTGCAGCTAGCATAGGATTCTTTCTACCTGCAGATTGGTAAACTATTTATTAATCTGTGCTGCAGATAAATACAGCATGGTTGCTAAAAAAATGTGATTTAATTCGCCTCAATTCTTTTAAAACTTTATTTGACGTTCATACTAATCAATCCATTTATACTAAATTCACGATATCATAAATTCAGGCCTCTATTTCACGTAACACATTGAGAGTCAATCGATTTTTGTTTGATAAAATGACTTTACCTATAGAATGAAGTAGATGGCGCTATTACAAAGAAATTGTACTCGAAAGAAAATATTTTTTTTTGTTTTATTACGGTAAAATTTAATCTAAAAACAAGGATTGTAACATTTATTTGACGTAAAATTAAATTTTCATCTTATATTTTATGCCACACTTAGTTCAAAATTAAAGTTAGGTATCTTTAATAATTCGTTTTTAATTGACTTCGAATACATTGATTCCGTCGTATCAAAATCGGTTGTACATTTTGTTTAACCACTTGTCATTATATTGGTTTAAGGTTATAACGGGATTGTGTTATTTCTTAAGCAAAAACTTAAGTAAAAGCAGAATTTAAAAAATTAAACAGAATAAAATTTCGCATTCTGAAGTCGCGGCTTCAATTATAATTAAGAATTTATTCTTCTATACACTTTATCTTAGTACCAAAAGAATGTGAACTTATTTTATACTTGGATGTGGTTATTAAATGCTAAACTTTTTGTCGTTTGTTCGTTGTCAGTGGATTGAAGAATATCAAAATCTTGATATATCCTCTAAATAATTCCATTAAAACATCGTCCCATATAAGGTTACTCTTAGAGTAATAAAATTCTACAAATTTATATAGAACCACCCTAAACTACACAATTAAATAAGAAGCATCGAAATCGAATCGAAGTCATAATTGACGAAGATATCAAGTACCTAGCATTTAAGTACATGCGAAAAACATACAGTCGAAATAACATCGTCCTTTTTATAGTCGGCTTAAAATGCAACCAATTTTATGAATAATAACTACAATCGGTAGGGGCTTACTACAATATGTTGTAATATAATTAAAGATTCGTTGATAGTATTGTAAAATTAAACTCACCGTGCTTAAAGACTGGTACAATGCGCAATCATGACCTACATGCATTTATCTATTGCCTATTTATTTTACTAGATCATCATTCATCACTCCTTTTAATTAAAGGTCATTATACTTGAGATTTTTAATGAAACCGTAGATTACAAAGGCTACTCTTACTAAATAATAATGTGTCTTACTAAATAATAATATTCACTATCGGGGGATATTTATTTAGATCACTGCGCCACGTTAATTAGTTTACAATATTCACAATATATTTTATGATAATCAATACAGTAATATATAATATGTATATAAAAACTCTTTAGATTTAGAGTTTTTATTCATAAATTTAGAACACACATGTAAAACGTTATTAAATACTTTCAAAACTTGGTTGTGAAGCAAATAAACAACCTGCTATGGCTATAGCAACAAACCATAGATTAGTATACCTTCAGATATTTGAGAATAGCAACAAATCAATAGGTAAGTAGATTAGTAATAATTATTATATTATACTTGATTAGGTTTGTTTCAGCGGCGGTCCGTGAGGCTCTATGAGTTTGTTCTCAATTTTTATATGACGTGTACGAGTACCTATGTATGTTCAGAACACAAAGCTTATACAAAGTGTATCGTGAACCTCTATTAATATTATAAAACCGTAGTCTAATTTATCTAATAGTACCCGGTTGACCGTTGATTTTTCGCTCGGTTTTTTTTTTAATTCGTGTGTTTTGGAAATTATATTTAGATATAAATTACATACTGATTAAATACGAATAATATTTTTTGATCTTAGCGACATAATAGAAAAAACTGAACTGGTTATTTGAATAAAAAATCATGAGTGCAATTATTTTAATTTAAATTTTCGTGTTTTTAAAAAATACTAAAGAAAGGTCTCGTTTTCCCAAAAAAGAAAGGAACTTGAAAAAAAATTTAAAAAAGTCGATCGGTCGGTCTGGCTTCGAACCGGGGTTTTACGATGCTGTGACCGCTCATTATATCAATTAAGCTATTTATAATCATTAGCAATCTGTCAAAATTTACCTTCTTAATCTAACGATATTGTAGCAGTTTTTCACTAAAAACACGGACAAAAAAACATTTTCTAAAAATAAATCCTAGCTAGATCGATTTATTATCCCCGAAACTCCCTGGTCAATAGATTTTATGAAAATCGTTTGAGCCGTTTCCGAGATCCCGATTATATATATATATATATATATATACAAGAATTGCTCGTTCAATAGTATAGGATATACATTCTAGTCCTAGTCTATTCCTAGCTTATCTATCAGGAATCTATGGCCTAGTTCGTTTTAAGGAATGAATAAGAATTTATTAGCTACTTGAGACTTGAGTCTTAGTAATACATATTTAATTAAATACCGTAGTTAGTAAAAAGTTTAAACCTTTTTTTATTCATGTCAAAAAAATTAATCTAATTTGCTACTCTTTTAGTGTGTTTATTCGTTAATTTATTATTTTGTCACCGAGACAGTACTTTAAAGCCGAATACGAAGAGGACTGGCGATTCGTGTATTTCTGTTCACTAGAACTTTGACCTGAAGTAATTCTAAGCATTAAAACATTTTTGTAGGTTTGTTCTCTTCTTTCACAAGGTGTCCGCGTTTATAAAGTTTAAAATAAATCAATATACCTTTAAAATAAATATTAAGAAATGATATCTAACAACTATTTTTCTTTCAAAACTCTGAATATAAATTTATGAAAAATTATTTTTTTCTAAATTTATGTTCACAGAGTGATGCCAATGGTGCCTGCCTTCTTCATTTTCGGTACAAAATATTTTTATTTACATAATTCGTTTCAATTACAAACGCCTGATAATAATATTGTATACCTACTATGAGATAAAAGTTTGCCGTCATAAACTACCAGGTGCTTCTATGTATGGCGTAAGGTGACAAAAGTCAGTTGTTTCTATATTGAAAATCGTTAATTTAGTGGTTTGCACGCGTTTAAGTGACTATAAATGTGAATATGGGTAGCAAAAGAAATAAACATTACCTAAGTGGTAAAACAAAGAGACTTTATCGCATGAACGCTGCTCGAATGCGGTAAGATCCATTTTGAGGTTATATTAGTTGTAAGGTACTTTTTTTTTTGGAGGCTGCCTAATATTAGCGGAATTTCAACTAATTTACATTAGCCAAACTGATCATTTATACGTTTCTAGGCAAGTGATAAACTCTAAAAAATTAAATATCACGACGGAGTCGGAAAATAATGTACAGAGTAGTGCAAGCACGGAGACCGCAAACAATATCATAGTAAATGTATTGTCCGAAAGTATAGGGTAAGTAGGTACATAATTAAGAAAAATAGACATGCTACGGGTTTGAAGTGATTGACCGGTCGGAGTAGTCTTGTGAGAATTTACACACACAGTACCTATAATATAACTATACCTATACCTTGTATATATACCTATTCCTTGTATATGCTATACCTTGTACCCCTACTATAGGTCTCCCCCACTACCCCACTAGTCATTACCTATTTCCCTAATTGGAAAGATACATTTTTTCTTGTCCGTGTACATTACGGTACAGAACTTATAATATATACTAATATTATAAAGAGGAAACATTTGTATGTTTGTAATTGTAACGAATAAAGTACAGATTTATAATCTGTAGGAACTATATTATAAATAACCATTGAAGTAATATGTACTTACGTACTAGAACAGCTATTTCAAACAAAAAATGTGCGCTAATCTAATAGAATAAACATAGGTAGAATGATCAGTAGGTCTATTATAACCTCTTGTATTGTTAAATTATATCTAGTACAATTTTTAAATTTTGTCATTTATTTTGTATATTATATTTATTTATTTAATATAATATTACATACTATTATATCACAGTTACATTTTAATGATATTTTTTTCTGAATATTTTTAAGGGTAACTATGCAAATATAAAAAAACACACTAAATGTACGTTTAAAAACTTATTAATATAACATTAAAATTACAAATATATTTATTAACGCGAGAGTTAAAAATGGACGAATTTATTTCACTTTGACGTTGATGTGGAAACCTAAAAATACAATAAAAGAATAATGAGCAGATTTAAATATAAAAAATTAGCCTAATTATCAACTTATATGTCTACAAAAAAAATGTACTTAATAATATATTCGTTCTATACACGTCCTGTACACGAGATGGCGTCTTAGGAACAATTTGTTTTATTATTAATCTATAATCCTTTTTTATTGATTTAGTATCTTATTAACCGATAAAAAGTTATTCCTTGGTATTTGCTAACATTACTTGAATTATTTGTGCAATATCTAAAAACACACCAAGGCATATTTTATTGAGAATTTTTTTCAATATAATTAATCAACACGTGTCAACTCACTAGTGCCTAGCGAGTAACTGAGTAAAGTGCGGTGCTAACGCCGCAATTGAATGGTACAGCGTAACTAAATGCAGTGTCACCTCTAGTACGTAGTACATAATAGCTCAATGTAAATAAGAAATATTTAATTAAGAAGTAAGCAATGCTCTCTCTGTTATTCATTACTCTGCGTATCGAGCCAGCGCACTCTTACGGTAAGCCTGAGGGTTAAGCTAACGCACACAGAGTACTTTTTGTATACCTGCACGTCATGTGCGATAGATGACGCGCGGTTTGCCGCGAAACGAGCAAGGTTAATAGCCTCGTATTCGGCTTTAAATACATTTTTTATACAATCTACTTTTCGATAAATATACCCAAGTATTTAACTAAATCTGTTTCGTTTTAATGTAGATATACTTACCTCAAACAAATAGCTAATCTTTCTTCTGGCGATATATCGTTTCAATAATTTTTTACGAGGTAGAGTTTAGAGAGAGTGCGGTAGACATTGAAGTAATATGTATTTACGTACTAGAACAGCTATTTGAAACAAAAAATGTACGCTACTCTGTGTTCGCGCGGTTTGTTTTCTTATTTTAGAATAAACATAGGTAGAATGATCAGTAGATAATAATAGATTGTACTGTTAAATAGGTAAATTATATCAAAAAATTTTTTAAAATTTTGTCATTTATTTTGTATATTATATTTGCTTATTTAATATAATATTACATTATATTATATCACAATTACATTTAATGATATTTTTATCTCAATATTTTAAAAGGTATCTATCTCAAATATAAAAAACACACTAAATGTATGTTTAACAAAACATGTTAATATAACATTTAAATTACATATTCTAATATATTTATTTAAATTAGAATAAGAGCCGTTCATAAATACTTTGCACGCGAGAGTTAAAAATTGACGAATTTATTCCACTTTGACTTAATGAAATAAAATTAAAATATAAGAATAATTAGCAGAGTTAAATATAAAAAATTTGGCCTAATTATGATAACTCATATATGTTTCTTGAAAAAAATGTGTATAATAATATATTTGTCCTATATTTAAGTACCCACAGAAATGTCGCATCTGAACAAATTAATTTCTTAATCTATATTACGTGACACAAGATGGCGTCTTAAGAATAATTTGTTTTATTACTAATTTATAATACTTTTTTATTGATTAAGTATCTTATTAACCAATGAAAAGTAATTCCTTGGTTTTGACTGACATTTCTTGAATTATTTGTGCAATATCTAAGTACGCACGACGGCATATTTTTATCAAGAGATTTTTTTCAAATCAACACAACACGTGTCAACTCTACAAGCGCCTAGCGAGTAGCGAGTGATTGATTAAAGTGCGGTGTATGGACCGCAGTTGAATGGAACATAGTAGCTGAATGCAGTGTCGCCTCTAGTACCTACGTAGTACATATTAGCTCAACGGCTAATATGTACTACGGTAGAGGTTTTTAAGCTATTGCATAGCTTCTATCGCGGGCCTTGAGTGCGGGAAAATCCAGAAATTTCGTAACGAAAAAAACCTCACGCTCTCCGACGGGCACGGAGGTGTGGCTTGAAGGCCGTGCATTGTCTGACGATGGTCTAACGTCGTTTCTTTTCCTCAGTCTTCGACACGGTGTTTTTGTATAAAGTGTTTTGAAATTTTGAATATGAATGAACAAAGTGCATTTATTATTAAGGCTGCTCTCTCACAAAAAGCTTGAAAAAAGCGTGCAGATGAACCAACTTTTCGTCGACACTTACAGAGAAATTACATATGAAAAAAATAGCTAGTAATCTACATGGTCTGATACGTAATATGGTTCAGCCATAATTTTTCTATCGGTGTCACATAATAAATAAAAAAATACCCAAATCACCTCCAAATCGTTGAGATGAAACCACTTTACTCCTTCATTGTTTATCAAAGGAATACAAAATAAAATAATTTTGTTTGGTTACTTTTTAGAAATATGTATTATTTTTATGATAATAAATTAAAAATGCGTCCCGATTAAATACTGCGTCTATATCACCCCCGCATTCGTCCACGAATTCAGTGCGGGGCGCATCGTGTTGCTAGGTGGACGTACGCCGCGTTGCGAGAGCTCAGCAATACGAAATAAAATCGTAAAATATTACTGAAAAAATTTAATTTTGTTTATAGTGGAGTAGGTTTTTTCTGATTCTTGTTTAATAGTAGTGTTTTATAGTTATATTAATTGTACAGTTTTATTAATGTTTAAGTTTAGTTTGTAAAACATGGGTAATAAGCAGAAACGATTGAAGAGAGGTCTAAAAAAATATTACAAACAAAAGGGTATACATTTATCAAGGTAAGTTTTAAGTTTTATCTACATATTTCATAATATTAGACAGGTGCTGTTTATAAAATACCTATATTACTGTGATTTCGCCACTCTGTGACGAGACAAAGCGCGGCAAACGAAAGTGGCGGCAAGGCGCGGGACGCGTCGTCGCATGCTGGTTTACCTCGAAATTCACTATACGCGATTATCGTTTATTGATTATATGTTGTTTAAAAAGTATTCTTATCAGTTTTTTTTTGTGTTAAATGGATGCTAAATATAAAAGAATGCTTCAGTATTGATAGCAATTTATTAACGAAATATCTGTTGAGATGTGTCTAGAAATTATTAATACTTATTTTTATTTATTTATTAAAATAATAAATAAATAAAAATAAGTATACATTTATCTATATTGAGTACTAGTTATTACCCGCGATCTCACCCGCGTGGAATATGGATTTCATGGGTTTTAATTTTTTTGTGCGTAACCCTAATTCTTTTTCTAAAACAAAAGTAGTTCAAGTTATTCCTTATATCATCAGCTATCTGCCAGTGAAAGTCCCGTCAAAATAGATCCAGCTGTTTCAGAGATTAGCTGTAAAAACAGACAGACAGACAGACCGACAGACAGCCAAAAAATTTAAAAATTGTGTTTTTGTTACTAGTACTTTCATATGCGTTTAATAAAAAGCTGTTATTTTAACATTACAAACAGACACTTCAATTTTATTTATTTGTAGATATAGATATAAGATATTATTCATATTGGTGTCATTTTAAAGAGAATATCATGTACTATTATAATAATAAAATAATTGATAGGACTATGACACCACTAAGGGAAGTGAAATTTTGATATAGGTAAATTCATGTCTTTATATTGAATTTGATTGCTCAAAAACACGATAATTTTGACTCGATCAATAATTATTTGCGAAAACACCTCTAAAAACCACTATAGTTGAAATTACAACGAAATTACTTAATCTATATGCTTCGAAATCACTCAAATATATTCATAACATTAATATTCATAATTTACTTGCTCATTATTTTGATTACTCAAATCAATAATTTTTACAAAAATATTTTAAAGTTTCTGAGAATTTCTAAGCGCTTTTAATCGTCGCGGGCGCTACGCTATTTTAGACCTTATGAGGGCGTTTTTACAAGTTTTTTATAGAAATTATGCATTCACTCGGATCAGTCCGGCGATAGCCCTTTCCAGGTGTCGTCATAACGCAATTCCTTTGTATAGTGCGACGTTGCCACTCTTATTAGTTATTCCGCTTCGTAATATTTTATTTATAGGTGATATTTTGTTTATGTAGGTATTCGATAGATTCCTATAGTCTGTTTTTTTCGCAGGAGACAAAAATAACAGATCTTTATTAGATTCGTTTAGCCCGAATAATACAGTTTTTATGATTCTGGTTCAGATTAGATTTAATTTTAGTCACTTAAGTTTCGTATAGTGTTCAAAATAATGAAATAAATCCACAGAATCTGCAGTTACGAAAAAAAGCAATATCATTTTAGTCTCCGGCCAAAAAATAAGATATATATCATGAATAATTTACCAACTAGTTATTCGTTTACTAAATACGAAAAAATATCTAGGATTCCCCAGCCGTGATACATTACAGATTGACTATATTATCATTTATTTTACTATTGTAAATAAGTACTAATTGTAGATATTGACAGGTTTAATAGAAGTTCATTTTCTTATATTGTGACTTATAACCTAATATGACCTTGGGAAGAAACTCATTTTAATATAAGGTTTTACTGCAATGACTGCCAATGGGTTGTTAATTTCTACAATAGACCGTGGCGTATTGTTGCTGACATGAATAACTCTGAAAATATAATTTATTTACTTGATCGTGTTGAGTTTTTGTGCTCTCACTGCGAGTTTACTTTTTTATGATCACTATCTTAAGGAAGAGTGCGAACTATTTACCTAATCTGTACAAAATTACTCTATACTTAACTAGATTCATTTTTGTGAAAGGCTATTTTTGTTAAATTAAGATAGACATTTTTCTCTATTGTTTTATTCGTATTTTAGTGTATGGAGGCCATACGGTGTAAAATAGTCAATTTGGTGTTTTATAAAATGTTTCGTTCTAGAAATGATAAAACGCTTAGAAGCTTAGAAAACGTGTGTGAAAAATTAAATTGTAATTCAAATTAATGGTCAGTACGGTATTTATGGCCAGATAATTAATAGGTGATTAGTGCACAAATGTTAGTTATCTGTGTTGTTATAATAGTATCCTTTTCCTTTCCATAGCATTTATTGATGGATTTGGTAAGGGAGCGTGTATCAGTAATTGAAAATAAAAATACTGATACAAATACAAACTCAAAAAAGCTAGCAGCATGGGCAGATTTATTATGCAGGTACATATTTTTGTCTATCAATTTGTGAAGTGTTTGAAGATGAGTCTTCAACGCAATGATATTCTATATACGATCAGTTACATTATTATGCAACAGAAGCATGTCACTTCGTCTCTTGCTGGTCTTAACGCATATAAGCTTTTAAAGTCATAACAGTGGGCACAAAAACTCAACACGATCAAGTAAATAAATTATATTTTCGGAGTTATTCATGTCAGCAACAATACGCCACGGTCTATTGTAGAAATTAACAACCCATTGGCAGTCATTGCAGTTAAAACCTTATATTAAAATGAGTTTCTTCCCAAGGTCATATTAGGTTATAAGTCACAATATAAGAAAATGAACTTCTATTAAACCTGTCAATATCTACAATTAGTACTTATTTACAATAGTAAAATAAATGATAATATAGTCAATCTGTAATGTATCACGGCTGGGGAATCCTAGATATTTTAAGCTATTGCATAGCTTCTATCGCGGGCCTTGAGCGCGGGGACCGAATCCAGAAATTCCGTAACGAAAAAAACCTCACGCTCCCCACTCCGACGGGCACGGAGGTGTGGCGTTGAAAGCCGTGCATCGTCTAACGTCGTTTCAGTTCGGCAGACTTCGGCACGGTGTTTGTGTGCGTGCGACTAGTCGTATGCGTGTACACTAGCTGCTAACTGAATGATAAAAATTCCTGAATAACCTACATGTATTGTAAGATATTAAAAATATTTTAAACAATATTAACTTCTCATTTATACAATAAGAGAAAAAAAATTGTTTTCTTATCGGTCACCACGCTCAAAAAGTGTAACTTGATTTAATATCAAAGACTTAACTGCATAAATAAAATAAATAATTAATTATAATTGCATAAGTTGATAAAAAATGCTATGCAATAGCTTTACCGCGGCAGTCCCCGAGTGCCACACGTCTTTTTTTACGTGGTAGAGCAATGCTGAAGTAGTATAGTTGTAGCACGGGGTCGGCTAGACCGGGGAGGGACCACGCTCTCACGGAATACCAGCGTCAAATAGTAGCTTAATGGTGCTGTGTTTCGTATGGTGAGTGTAGAGAACCGGAGACCCTTTTTACTGGAAACGAGGCATTTCATCTTAGTCCTCACGGTAACAGAATAAATAATAGTACTATTTTACGTATCACGGGTGATAACGCATCTGCATTTTGATTAATAATCGAGGATAGATCTAGATGTCTGTGGGCCACAGCAACCACTTACCATCAGGTGGACTGTGTGCTCGTTTGTCATCCTATCCTATAAACGAAAATTGTATCAATTTGAATGATATCTTTGCCTTGGAAATAATTGTTAATAACCTTACGGCGGCTCTACACGTTGGCCAACATAGTGACGAATGTAGTGGCCAATAGCATTGGCCTCGTGTAGGCGGGTATTTGGGCTTCATTGGTATGTATTGGAATGATGGTCCACAAGTTGGCGCGAGATCCGTGTGTTGTCGGTTTTTTACAAAAGATAAAAATGTCAAAGGATTATTGGCTGAGTTTGGCCGTCGCGTCCACACGGCCGCGCATTTAGTTATACACTCTTATGTACCTATGCATTTAGTTTGCTGCGAGCTCCCAGTGATTGCATGCACTTGATTAAAATTTTATATTCTCGCTTCGTATGGTGGATGCCCCTTACCAGCTTTTAGTACCAATTTCAACTTTAAAAATTCATGCTACTTTAATTAGCGCACAATATTTTTAAACATTTGTTTTAATCCATAAGTTATTTATCAAAAAAAAAAAAAAGAATGAACATTTATTTACAGTCAAATTATTACGAGAACAATTTTAAAAACGACGCTAAGCAAAAAAAGGTGTTAAGGCTCAAATTTTAGCCACCCTGCGCAGAATCTCGTCCTTTTGTGTACCTTATGAGTTTTTGGTAGGTGTATCTATTGTTGGAAAGTTTTAGAGGCACAGTAATAAACTCGTACATAGGTCGCGCCACCAATGATGATATTACTTGGCGTCCACTGCGCATGTACAATCTATCAGAAAAATTCAAATTGTATTATGACATTTCAATATGTAAAAAGTCAAAGGTCGACATTATCGTCGACACATCAAAGTATCCACGAAAACGGAACGATATTTTTATATATCATCGTTAGATTTTAACTGCTGCTAAATAATATTCTGTATTTTATGCACACTTAGTTAAAGAAGTAAAATATTTTGTATTTGTAATTGCTGTTTTGTCTCAAGACGACAAACGTGATTTTATTTTGATGTTGATGTATAAAAAAAAGAAGTGTAATACACTGTAATAAATGCTTATTAAATACAATAATGATGTTATTGTTTTTTTTATTTCATTTATAAAGGTCAGGTGGGGTAAGAGGGACATACTTTATTTTCAGTAAAATATTTTGACTGCTAGGAAGAACAGCTAAAGTCTTTTAAGATCTTTGAACCAAAAAAACTTGCCTTTATGTATTAGCTTCACATGTGCAAAATGTCATTACGCTAGTATCTGTTTTTACTACGATATTGACGTAAATGTCAAGATTAAGTAAACGTTCCTCTTCCCCCCTCACATGGGGTAAGAGGGACAGTCATTGTATTTCTTAAGATTGGACTTTGAATTAAAATATTCTTTGCTAAATGTTCGTTAATTTGTAGGTAGAACTGCTTCGGTCAAAATTAGATCTTACAATCGATGAAATAAGGTATCTTTTGAAATGAAAAAGAAGAAAAAATCAATTCGGGGTAAGAGGGACATATAGGTTCGATCAGGGGTGGCAAACTAAAAAAAAGTTAACCAGTTATATTTCTATATTTATTTAATCATACAAACGGTAATAATATAGGGGGTCATTGTAGAAGCGTGCTCGTCGCGACCCCTGCCAGCCCTTTTCAGGGCTGCAATTCTACACAGCTGCGCACCCATGCAAACGAGGATTAGGGCGTCCCCCCCAAGGCGACGCACACCAGCTCGTCCCCGTTGGTGTGGAATGCAGCGCGCAAAGCGGCGATGGGGACCGCCACCCGTCACGCACAGCCCGACACGGCGGAAGGTGGAGGACGGAGTGCAGAGTTGGCACGTGGAATGTTAGAGGGGGGCATGAGAGATAAGACGAATGAGTTGATCGAAATAATGAAAGATAGAGAATTAGATGTCGTGTGTATGTCGGAGACCAAACGGAAAGGCAGTGGTACTGAAGAGCTCCCTGGCGGGACGTTAGCTATATGGTCCCGGAAAGCGAGAACGCCTGCAAGGGAGTGGGAGTGCTGTTGTCGTTCCGGTTGGTCGATCTTATGACTGAATACAAGGTTGTGAACTCAAGACTTCTCTGGGTTCGCTTCAAAATGGGACTGGCGAAGTTATTCCTTTTGGCTGTTTATGCGCCGGTAGCTTCGTCGTCCAGGGCTGAGCTGGAGGAGTTTTGGGAGAATGTAAGAGAAGTTCTGGATTTGGTTAAGGGAAACGAAAGAACTGTTGTATGTGGTGATTTGAATGGATGGGTAGGTATCGCTCGACCAGGATACGAGTCGGTGCTTGGAAAGTTTGGCGATAAAAGGGTTAATGATGCTGGCAAGCTTATACTGGCTGTATGCAAGGAAAAGGGTCTTCTTGTGACAAACACTATGTTTAATCACAGGAAAATCCATATGTACACTAGAGAAAGAAAGAATGAGAGAAGTATGATTGATTTGTTCCTGGTGGATGACCGACTGCGAAAACAGGTGATGGATACACGAGTGTTCAGGGGTGCTGACCTGGGAACGGATCATTATCTAGTAATTACTAGATTTAGGGGTTTGTTCGCGGGTTGGCGCTACCGGACGGCAGTAACAGAACCACAGTCGGTCTGTCGCATCCGAAGCTGGAAGCTTCAGGAAGCGGATACTAGGGACAAATATCACACTAGGGTAGCCGAAAAGCTTGACACCATCGATGGCAGGAAAGAATGTGTGGAGAGAACATGGCAGAACCTTAGGGATGGAATGGTAAGTGCAGCGGAAGAAGTATGTGGTACGACAAAAAGAGGTAGTAGTAAAAGAAGAGATGCATGGTGGAATGATGAAGTGAGAGAAGCTGTAAAAAAAGAAGAAAAAAGCATGGTTAGACTACTTGGCCTCTAGTAACGATGAGCATATGAGAGAGAAGATGAAAGAAAGATATAAGCTGCAGAAAGTTCATGCGAAAACATTGATTGAGGAAGTACGTGAAAGGTGTAGAATAGAAGCGGACGAGAGGTTGTCGCACAACTTTAGGGAAAACTCCAAACTCTTCTGGAAAGAGGTTGGAAGGTCCCGGAGTGGTGCGACAGCCTTAAGAATGAACAAAGTGCTTTCGAGAACCAATGACGTCCTCTCAGAAAAATCGGACGTCATGCAGCGATGGAGTGAATTTTATAGAGAAATGTATGCGTGTCATGATCTTAGTGAAGGATCCGGGGGCGACGCCGTGACTGGCACGCCAGACACGGGTCTCGATGACACTGAGGTCATCAGCATGAAAGAGATTGAACGTGCGATTCGAAGTTTGAAATGTGGTAAGGCTGCGGGACTAGACAGAGTTACTGCTGAAATGGTCAAGTACGGCGGGCCTCGCGTCTGGGACAGCTTCCATCTGCTGTGCAATTTGTGCTGGCGGACGGGAGATGTCCCGGATGATTGGCGATCCGCGGTCATTGTGCCTTTATATAAAGGTAAAGGTTCACATTTTGACTGCGGGTGCTATCGGGCGATCAGCTTGACCAGTTTAGCAAGTAAAGTTTACTCGAAGGTTTTGACACGTAGGATGCAAGAGAAATCAGAAAGATTCTTATGGGAGGCACAATGCGGATTTAGACCTGGAAGAGGGTGCACGGATCAAATGTTTTCTCTCCGCATGATCACGGAGAAGCTTCTGAGTGTTAACCAGAAGATTTTCTGTGCTTTTGTGGATCTGAAGAAAGCATTTGATAAGGTTATAAGGAAGAAAATGTGGGAACTGTTGCCGGGATATGGTGTGGATGGTCGATTGTTAAGGGCTGTGCAGTCACTTTACTATGACTGTAAAGCCTGTGTGCGGGTAGGGCATGATCTGTCACCCATGTTTAGCGTCCAAGCGGGCGTAAAACAGGGTTGTGTCATGTCTTCCTGGCTGTTCATACTGTATCTCGACAGCTGTTTACAGAAGCTGAAAAATAGCTGTTTGGGTGTGAAATTGGGTGACATAAAAGTTAATTGTCTGCTGTATGCTGATGATGCAGTGCTTATTGCACCATCAGAAGCAGAACTGCAGGCATTAGTCACGTGTATGAAAGAGGAATGTGAAATTAAAGGTCTCCGTTTGAATGCTAATAAAACTAAGGTTCTGGTATTTGAAAAGGACGAAGAGAGAACGAAATGTGAAATATGGGTAAATCAGGAATGTCTAGAACAGGTAAATGAAATTGTATACTTGGGGAGTGCTTTCAGCCGGGATGGAAGATGTGATTTAGATGTGGATAGGCGTGTCGCTGCCGGAAACAAAGTCAATGGTGCCCTGAATGCATTAGTAAAAAAGGCAAGGCGTGGTGAAGAGTGCACGCCTTGCAATACATAATGCAGTGTTGGTACCGACTTTGTTATATGGCAGCGAAACCTGGGTATGCCAGAAGAAGCATAAAAGCAAGTTGAATGCAGTGGAGATGCGATCTCTTCGTAAAATGTGTGGCGTTACGTTAGCCGACCGAAAGCGAAACGAAGAGATTCGCAATATGGCAGGATTGAAAGATGACCTTATCACAAAAATTGATAGGGGCGTACTCCAATGGTTTGGGCACGTTGAACGAATGAGTGAAGACCGAATGGTGAAGAAAATATATAGAGCGAAAGTAAATATTAAAAGGTGTCGAGGTAGACCGAGACTAACTTTCGAAGACCATGTGAGCAAATTGCTCGAAGAGGGGAGGGTCAAGAGTACTCGGATACCTAGACGTGCATGTATGAAGAAGTTAATGAACCTGAAGGAAGCGAAAGAGGTATGTAAGGATCGTGACACTTGGCGATCTGTTCTCTCTGGCTACCCCGTTAGGGATTGTGCGTGAAGATAAGTGAAGTGAAGTGAAGTCCCTAACTAGTTTTCCCTAGTTAGTCACTCTTTAAAAATAACAATGGCACTTTGGATTTTAAACCTTTGCGGTCGTATACACGGTTAACAAATGTTATTATTGGTATATTATAAAGTTTTGATACGAAGTATACAGATATTGTTCCATTTAATACCGCATTGACAGCCTCACTTAATTTATCATTATCATATCTGCTTCCATCAGATTTTCTTATATATTTTCGCGCTATGTTATATATATATATATATATATATATATATATATATATATATATATCATCCATCCATCATTCATACAACAGTCAAAAGTGCTATAATATAACAAAGTATTACAATTAAAAAGAAAGGGACGTATACAAAACGCATGAAACTTTATTTATCTAAACTAATTTAAAAGAAAGAAAACATTTGATTTTTTTATTTGTTTGTTATGATTTAGATAACTCAAAAACTAAAATACGATTTCAAAAATAAATTTAACACAAAAATAGGTAAGCGTGGACGAAGTTAGTAGTGGGAAATATCTAGTTTAGTTATAATTTAAAAGTGTAGTAGGTACAAAACAGTCAGTCAATTCTTTTCATTTAACCTACCTACAATTATAAGTTATTCAAAATGTGTGTAACCCCTGACATAGTGTAAAAGAAATATAATATGTTCCTCTTTCACCGTGAATAGTGAGCCTCTTACCCCAGCTATTGCTTTTGGAGGTTTAGATTTTCAAGCGAAAGAAACTCATATTATTAGTTGTTTTTAGACTAAAATGGTTAATAAAAAGAAATAATTACAGTTTTCTCCTTATATCATTATATTTAAAATATTTCCAGCTCTCTTTTTTCACCAAACTATTGGTTCGCAAAAAAAACGCGCTAACTTTGTACTAGTCGAATTCACAACAGTCAAATGTGTCTTCATTTTTTGTGGCTTCTGAGTCACGTAGCGATATCTATTGAAAACCGTTCAAACTATTTCGCATTCACTGTTTTATTGAAGAAAAGTTCATAGTCATAAGGACTTCGGTTTGCTAGTTATGGTCCCTAGTCCCTCTTCCCCCGGTGTCCCTCTTACCGCACCTGACCTTAGTAATTTTAATACCACAGAGATATACTATACAAAATTATATTTCTTTTTAAGATAATAAGCAAATAAATAAACTGGGAAATAATTAATAGAATAAAATAAAGTAAAGAAGATTGGGTAGTAGAAGATTAAATGATTTACGAGACAAAATAAAAAATTTAAACTTTTAATTGAAAAAAATATCGACTGTTGATATTCCGTTGATTGTCGTCTACATGCCCAAGAGGGCAATGCAGGTATCGGGCCTCGGGGTATACCCCATTGCCCGGATAGTCCTCATGGCCCATCACTATGGGCCAGTCCTTGTAGCCTATTTAGGCGTAGATGGTATTCCGGGTTAGTCCGTAGTCGGTTAACTACGGGAAAAAAGGAGGTTGTACAGTCAAAAGTTCATAGTCATACGGACTTCGGTTTGCTAGTTATAGTCCCTAGTTCCTCTTCCCCCGATGTCCCTCTTACCCCACCTGACCTGAGGTACTTAAATTTATCTTAAATTTATAAAGAAACATGTGTTTTTTCCGGGACTAGTTGAACCTCTCTTTTATCTTAAATAATTACAGTCATCTTTCAATAGATCTTGCAAATTTTTACAAATCTCATAAAGTATTTCATACTCTTAATACCGATATCAATCTTTAAGTCGTAAGTGCCAGGTTTATTGAAAAATTAATTACTTTATTTAATTTTTTTAATATTGTATAACAGGTATAGGTCAGTTAACTAAAGCTGGCATGTTCACAGTACTCACACTTATGCAATTTCTCTATACAGTATGTTTAAAAATAAATGATTTTGGTTCAAAATGCGACTCTAGTCTAAGTGTAGATTAGAGTTAGGTTTTAGTAAGATTAGGTGCGTTGTGGATAAATAAATAAAAATATGTGTTCCTTGCTATAATATATTATAATTATTACATTATTGCTTTTAGTCAGAATCGTAAATTAAATCTTCTACCCCACTCAAACTTTCATCGCTCGAAGAACATGATGTTTCGCCGTCGGAATTTCCTAGTGTAATTATAAATGAATCAGTGAAATTATCCACTTTTAGTTCCAGTTGAATATATTTTTCCTCATGTCCTCGCGTCTTTCCCCAAACGTCACTAAACATATCAAAAGTAATAGAATCTGCTTCTTTTCTAAATAATTCTTCGACAGTTTTTAAGTTAAGCTTAACGTTTTGTGATGCAACTTTCCCTTAAATTATAACCCACAGTAACTCTATTGGGTTGTGGTAGGCCCAATACACTGTGTTCGTGATCTTGGAGGATTTTATCAAGTACAAATTGTACATAGTTTGGCTTATTTTTTTTAATAATATCATATAGCATAGGTTTTGTTTTTTTTTTTCGGGATATGATATATTATATTTGTCCAACCAACTCAACAACTCGTTGAACACTTCTCTGAGAAACACTAGTCGCATCTGATGTCAAAACGTACAAATCTTTCATTAAACGATCTCCACCATCACTTTTTTATTATGATAATGCATGAAATAGTTAAAAACGTTGTACACTATTTCACGAGATTGTCCTGTTAAAGTTTTTCCGGAACTAATTCTTTCAGAAGACATTTTATTCTAAACTATAAATATGTGAATAATTAAACGCGCTGCGTGTCGATCACACGTGACTGAAGCTAACGGTTGAATACCAAAAAGACCACGCTGTATTTATAAACAGTATCAAAAGCAAAACAATCACTGTCCCCTTCACACTTATAAGCTCGATCACGCGAGAGAGAGACGGGCAGACTTTTTATGATGCGCATACGGTGCGACGTCACGCCAAGGGCTTATTCACAGACACTACACAAGCGCAACGTGTAAATGTGTTGTACGTGCCAGCTTTGTTTAACTGACCTATAGTAGCTAACACTTTCGATGTCGATAGTACGCAAGACGACACAAGTATGTGCGCGGGCGACGGGACGCAGGGAGAGACCACGTGGGGAATGGGGATAGCGCGTCGCGCGTTGCTATGGTTTCGCTTCCCCGTACCTCATACCGCACCGCACGGACGACCTTTTTTACGTTTCTGGGCATGTTCATCATTCGTGGAACAAGCTACTTTTAATTTTGAATCACAAGTTGTTACAAGCATGAAATACCAGCGACACATTCCCCTCCTCTCCAGAGCACCTCCTCCAATTCCTAAAAGAAGGTAAAATCTCCATGTTTCAACTCCCTCCCCCGCTTTCCGGAGGTTGCCCAATTCTTCGGCGCAAGAAAAAAAACGACTACAATTGTTTTAATTTGACGTTTTATTACTTACCTGACTGTGTTTTAGTTTTATACAGTTTTATTCATATAGATGAGGGTGCAAGCATGCGGCTCACCTGATGTTAAGTGACTACCGCCGCCCATGATCAACCGCAACACCAGGGGAATTGCAGGTGCGTTGCCGGCCCTTTAGAAAGGAGTAAGCTCTTTACTTGAAGGTCTCCAAGTCGTATCGGTCCAGAAAAATCGCCGGTGGTAAACTATTCCACAGAGAGATCGTACGCGGAAGAAAACTCCTTGTGAAACGTACAGTGGTGGACCACTAAGCATCTAGATGGTGTGGATGGTATCGGGACGTTTGCCACGTAGTGCGTTCATGTAATTTGGCGGCTGGGATTAATCCGAAAAATTCCTCAGAGCACTCTCCGTGATAGATGCGATAAAATATGCAAAGAGATGCAACATCTCTTTGCAGCGCCAGTGAATCGAGCCGATCGGAAAGCACTTGGTCGTCGACGATTCGAGCCGCTTTGAGCTGGATGCGGTCAAGTGGAAGGAGCTGGCACTGGGTGCGAGGGCGGCACTGAAAATTTCGGGAATCAAGGAAGTGACACAACATTACTATTTAAAAATGTATTTATTGCTTTTCGAAGTATTCACCGCGAAATTTGACACATTTTTCCATAAGTTGGAACCAATCATTGAAACAACCATTCCATTCGGAAGTTGGGGTCTCCAAAATGGCCGTTTTGTAGGCGTCCACAGCTTCTTCAAGTGATGAAAATCTCTGTCCATGCAATTTATTCTTTATTTAAGGGAAAGTATAGAAATCATTAGGGCTTAGGTCGGGGCTGTACGGCGGATGGTCTAATAATTCTGTTTTCTTGCTCTAAAAGCTGTTTTGTTCTGTGTGCGGTGTGAGAACTCGCATTGTCGTGATGGAGGATGATGCGGCGGTTGCAGTTCTCTTTACGGAGTTCAGAAACGACCTGTGGAAAACAAATGCCAGCATACCATTCTGCATTAACCGTTGTTTGTCCCTCAAGAGGAATAGTTGTAAAATGGCCGGTTTTGGAGACAAACGTGGCCACCATTTTATTTGCAACACTCCGGGAACGAACAATTTTTGTTGGCTTTAACTCATTTTCGAACACCCCAACTCGTGACTGGTTTTTTGTTTCGAGTTAGTGCGTGTATATCCAGGATTCATCACCTGATACGATGTTGTATACAGCATTTGAGGATCCTGCGTGGAATCTTTCGAGAGTTCTGACACACCAAGTAACGCGAGCCGCTTTTTTGCTCTTCACAGAGCGAATGCGGGATCCATCGGGAAAACAACTTTTTTACACCTAATTGTTCATGCAAGATTATTTGTATTTGACTCATGCCAATGTCTAAAGTTGCCTGAACTTCGCGGTATGTCACGTGTCGATCTTCCTCAATCAGCTTACGCACACCATCAACGTTTTCTTGGGTGACTGCAGTTTTTGGACGACCTTGACGGGGATCATCACTGAGCTTGACACGTCCACGTTGAAATTCAGCAAACCAGCGATAAATTGTGGTTTTGGGTGGGGCTTCATCACCAAATGCAGAAACCATCCGGTTAACACACTGTTTTTGTGTTAAACCACTTCGAAAGTCATAATAACTCATCGCTCTTGAATTTTCTCGAGTCAATTCCATTTTCTCAACGACTAAACAAGTTTGACAAAACCTTGTGATAAGACCAAGATTTTTTTTTAAATAAATAAATGGTATTTGATTTTTAAAACCAATGAGTTTTCAATTAAAAAGATTTTAATATGACAGGAAACGTGGAAATATTCCATTCCCGATACTTTTAGTGCAGTCTAGGTAGCCCCAGCCCAGAGATGGGAACAGTATTCAATGTGCGGCCGAAGCCGAACCTGCGCCTTGTAAAGTTGCAGGTCGTGTGCCGGCCTGAAATACTGTTCTCTCTGCTAAGCACGCACAGTTTAATCTTTCTCAAAGATGTTTTATAGGTACAGATACCGTGTACGCGCGCCTAAAACGCTTCCATTTAAAAGGCGCCAATATTGGCGTATTCGTTCGATCTTTCCGCCATTACGCCAGCGACGTTCACTGCGAACGTACATCACGCACCAGTGTTTTTAATCTCACAAAATGACTGTTTGTGCTGTGAAATCATGTAAAAATTACTCTTGGAAAAAAGATAAGGATAAGAACATCACTTTTAATAAGTAAATATACAATTTTCTGGTGTATTTCTTGATAAAATAATACGAAAGCTGAATGTCAATGCAAGTAATAATACTGCGCAATAATATTCGAGTGTTGCCTACCGTATGAAATGTTTTTCCCTATTTTAATGTCATTAATAGATGTAAAGCAACTGTTGACAACGGATATTTATCCAAAGCAGCCGATACGCAACCGTTGTGAACCGGTTGTTTAACCGGTTATTTGATCTAGTCATGAAACTGGATCGATATATGAATTTAAAAAAAACATTTGCTAACTCTTGGCCGAAGTTAACTTTTACGGTTACACTTAATCAAACTTACTTTTGTACGTCATTTTACTTAAGATTAAAAAATAATTAATGTCTTCGTAAAAAGCGACAATATTTTGGGTCTAAGGTACGAAAGTGTAGTACTCTATATATATTCAATAATAATAGATTAGTTCAATATATGTTGATACATAAATATCTACTGTGATTTTTTATCTATTTTTACTGTTACATTAATTATATCTAGGTTTTATTACTTATTTCACTATTTTAGTGCGATTTTTGTACATACATATAACACATATAACCACCCATATCCCTTCTGTGTGTATATCCCCATTCACATACGGACACAAATGCACACGCCTCGCACACACATTTTACACTCAGGTATGTCAATATGAATGAAATATAAAATCTCCCAAATTTTTGGGCAATCGATTCGCACTATTATTACCGAAGTCACGCACACTAATGCAGGCATGGTACGTAAGATATGCGCGTCACGTGGTACTCACGCACACATGAATCAAAGACTGGCGTCACTGTGAACGGTGCGAAGTGTTGAAAACATCTTTGAATCTTTCTTTTTTAAACTAAACAATTAATTCAAGCAAAGTATGAAAAAAAATTAAGCACATCGGTTTATGGTAAGTTTTCGAACCATTATCATTATTATAGCATTTTGACTGCCTCATTGGTCTAGTGGTTGTAGTAGTGCGACTGATGATCATGAGGTCCCGTGTTCGATTCCCGGGTCGGACCAAAAATAAATAAAATTCCCGCCCTGATTTATATAACATGGCTGAAATAAAGTACTTCTTACTAGGTATGTAAAACCAAATATCACCCTGACGGCCGACATTATGCACTTCATTAATTTTCAGCCCCATTAATATCCACTAAAATAAAATAAAAAAAACTTGTAAATTTAAAAAAACGACTGCATTACAATGTCTAGTCTTATTCATCCGAATGAAAAACCCTGCAGATGAGCTAATGTAAAATATTCTTAATTTTATAGAGACCCCAAGACAAAGACCTTAAGAGAAACCTTATTTACGAAGTAAAAAGTCGAAAGGGCTGGAATTTGGGGCATGGCTGGTATTAGGGGCATGCACCCTAACGACTGTCTACAAAATGGCAATAACAATGACCATGAAGAAACTTAACCAAAGAACCGAAGAAAACCAAAGAAATAAAAATAACAATTCCTTATACACATTCACGTTGTAGCCGGTATGCTGTAAATATATAAACCGCAGCAGCTGTTAGCGCCTCAATATCCAATTTTAATAAATTTGTCCGCACGTTGGCCTGAACCGATGTAAACTAAACCTTCCGCCGTTAGACTATTCAACCCTTGGATCATCGTTGTTGATCGATGATTCAACCCAACAATAATAGAAAGAAAGCATATATCACAATAAAAATACTTACAGGAATGTAACTCCATCTACTTTCTAATATTTTCATATGTGAGTGAAGTGTGCTGCTAAACTGCTCTAAAATCTAAAATAATTTTATTTAATAAATATAACCTCGAAAAAGTCGTCTATCTATTTTTCGGCGCGTTCTTTAAAATTTACCTTGTAGCTATAGTGGTGCCACCCTTATTTAACGGTTTTCTACCGACAGTTTTTAATACACAGTCTGCATATTATTATAGAGTGTAGAAGTAAGGAGCAGTAAATAACAGTTCAAAAACTTTCCACTACAGCGCTCGAGTAGCTACAGGGTATGAAAATATGCTGAGTGATTTTGAAAATAAAAATTTTGAAAGCAATAAAAAAATTATTGTAAAAATAATTATGGTGAAAGTCTGTGCAATAAAAAAATTATAAAAAGTTCTTTAAAATTTAGACTGTAGCTACAGTGGCGACACCCTTATTTAACGCTTTTCTACGGACACTTTAGAGTCTGTAATAGTTTATATGTTGCAAATATAAACTAGTCTAGTAAGAAGTACGGTTGTGCTTGGGTGCTCAATTTTAAACCTAATTTGTAACATCTGAGGGTTGACTTAAAAATATATATATATAACTAGTCTCGTGTGGAGTGTGCTCGTCACATTAAGTTTATCACTACAATTTTTATGAAATATTATGTACTCGATTATCTTATCAGTATAATTCTCGATTATTATTTATGATATTATCATTAATATGATATATTAAAGCATATATCACAATAAAAATACATATGGAATGTAACTCCATCTTTTTGAAAATATGAAGTATTAGACTTCTTTTTGCACATTTTAAACGCACATGTCGGCATTTTTCAAAGAGCACTTAAGACGGAAGCAATTATCGTAATGACAAAATCGATTCCGTAAGCAGTTTTTATAAACGCACAAGATTTTTAAATCCATATCAGCGCAGAGGCGAGTTCAATAGGTTGAATGGTCTAAGTTAATAACTTTGAAATTAATCTCTGGATACGCGATAGTACATCTCAAAGTTTTCATCGTCTACTTCGTTAAACAGAAAGCCTTATACGGTATCTCTGTTAGCGATTTTCCTTATGAAATGAGCAATAATAAATCTATTTTTTCTATGACGAATGTATATCCTCTGAACTCTGGTCATAGCTCTTTTCTTATTCTTTGATCACTTACGATTAATTCAACACACCAGCAAAAACTGGCCATCACTAACGTAGTTTTAGCTAATAACTCGTTGGGCGTGCAATGACTTTCCAGGTTAGCTTAGCTTAGGTCACTGAGCTTAGTAGTTCGTTGTGGACTTAATCATCTACGATTAAACAATTTAGGTACAATACTTTTAAAAACATCTTAGTTTACAAGTTTCCACTTTTGGAATTAAAAATAAAAGATATAAACAAGAGCCATTCGAAGATAAATGAACTAGTTAACAATACCTTTTAAAGTTAAAAAGTAAATGTATTATGAAACACTTTGGTTAAGATTTAAAATAAAGATTTTTAACCAAAATATTCACTTGTTAAGGTACTTTTGTCTTGATTGCACTCGGGGAAGTATTAAATTATGCATCATTCAACATCAAAGTAAAGCGAGTTTACTAATTTAGCAGTATTAATTATGAAATTACGTCTATAGTTCGTATGTACGCTGCAAATAAGTTTGTGTTAGAAGTTGCTTAGTCATTTGGTTATCTAATAATGTCCTCCAGACCGAATTACGGTCACGGCGGCCAGCCTCAACGGAGAATAGCCATCGGCGCAGGACAGGATTATAGTGCCCAAGTGTATGCACAAGCACAGGTGCACTCTCTATTCCTTTATTCCAGTGATAGTGTAGTGTATATTAAGAGGGCATATGCGTTTCGCGTCGAAAACTACATGTTTCATGGTTTTTCCAAAGGCGATATCGTAACGACGTGAGGAGATTATTTGCTGAAAATTAGGGCTTTAGAAAGATGAAGTCTTTATTTAATACATAGTCATGCAAAATCATAGTTTTTAATGACGGTTTTTTAGGGCGAAGACAATCCCTTCACAGCGTTTTACGAAAATATGCATCGGAGTTATCTTTCAGGTTGAATACAACCATTATTATAAGCTAAAATACTTTATTTTAAGCGTTATTATAATTGAATATACAGGGTGTCCGGTTTCCGATGTCCGATACTTTAAGGGGTTAAATACAATTAATTTTATCGACAAATCAGGGATCAATGATTTTTTTCACCACCAATAAAAAAATGGCAGCACTTTAAAAAATTGTTGGCGAAGCATAGATGCTTGTATTAATTTAACAATATCTACCCAAGTAGAAGACTTTCAAAAACAAAATTGGTCTCAAATGTTAGTTAATAGTGTAGACAAGAAATCTAGATTCAAAATACTATTTTTTAATTTTTCAGTATTAGTAAAAAACATTTTTGAAAAAATAAATTAGACAACAAATTGATGTTGTTTTTCAGATTCTTAGCTTTAAAAAAATAACCATCGTGTTAACCAATTTTTTTTACTTTTTTTTATACAGGATATTTGCTATAAATGCACATTTAAATCTTAACTCTGAGTTAGATAGTTTAGGAGCTATGATAATTTGAATGTAACTGTTCAAAGTGCCTCTACCCCGATATTAGATAACTAAACATCCATTCCAATGAGTAATAGTAAAAGTAAGTAAATCTACTTACTGTACGTAATTATTGTTTGTTGTTAACTTTGTTACGTTTTTGTTTGTTGTTGAACTGTTACAGCGATATGCTGGCTTGAGTACTCGTTCATTGTAATAAACAAAAAGTAACAGTTCAACAACAAAAAACGTAACAAAGTCTAACAACAAACAATAATTATGTACAGTAAGTAGATTTACTTAAAACCAGGAATGTTATCACAACGCAGAGCGAGGGACGACTGCTCGACGGCACAAGCGCACACTGCACCCTTTTTTACCTGGGGACAGCCGTTATTCTGTCTCGCTCGCACTGTTGTGCACAGCGTTTTTTACCTGCTCACACAAAGGATGCTATTGTGCTTGCTTACGATTCCTTGAATTATTGAAGAATTTTATCTTACTCACTGGAATGGGTGTTTAGTTATCTAATATCGGGGTAGAGGCACTTTGAACAGTTACATTCAAATTATCATAGCTCCTAAACTATCTAACTCAGAGTTAAGATTTAAATGTGCATTTATAGCAAATATCCTGTATTATAATAAAAACAAGTAAAAAAAATTGGTTAATACGATGGTTTTTTTTAAGCTAAGAATCTGAAAAACAACATCAATTTGTTGTCTAATTTATTTTTTCAAAAATGTTCTTTACTAATACTGAAAAATTAAAAAAATAATATGTTGAATCTAGATTTATTGTCTACACTATTAACTAACATTTGAGACCAATTTTGTTTTTGAAAGTCTTCTACTTGGGTAGATATTGTTAAATTAATACAAGCATCTATGCTTCGCCAACAATTTTTTTTGAAGTGCTGCCATTTTTTTATTGATGGCGAAAAAAAATCATTGATCCCCGATTTGTCGATAAAATTAATTGTATTTTAACCCCTTAAAGTATCGGACATCGGAAACCGGACACATTGTATAGTCTTATAGTGTATAGCAAAATCTAAATTACGAAAATATTTCGATTTAATATTATAAAATAATATTATAAAATCACCAAAACTGTCTACTTCAATGTAATTTTTTCCATGTATTTGGTTATAAAAATATCTATTTTAATTATTTTATCAAAATACATGTAATGTTAAATATCCAAAAAAAAATTTTGCTTCTTTTATTTTGTCAATTATTTTATATAATTATTTTAAAAATACTATAAAACATCATGTGCAGACGCCGTTCGATTCAGTACGCTCCGGGTAATCCCAACGACAGGATGTATTACTTTTTCTCACCGACACCGCGCGATCGCGTTGATACACCGATAGGGCTATTCTATAACTAGCTACCTATAGCACCATCGAACATTTTAAACGATTGAGACTTTTATAAGCGATATTTTTGGTAGTAAGTAATTTTGAAATATGTTTATGATTGTAATATTTAAATATTAAATGATGTAATGGTGGCAAATTTTCATTTCATACATATTTTTTTAGAAATGAGTAATGAACGTAAGCAATTCGGATCAAGTAAAAATACAAAATCGTTGGCTTTCACCTTTGGCTCCGTGGCGGAGTGACTTGGTAATGAGTTGTAGCGCTGAGCGCCGCGGGTTCGAATCCCACATGGAACAAAAATTTGTATTACCTACAAATATCAAAATATATAAATTCTTCAATAATTCAAGGAATCGTAAGCAAGCACAATAGCATCCTTTGTGTGAGCAGGTAAAAAACGCTGTGCACAACAGTGCGAGCGAGACAGAATAACGGCTGTCCCCAGGTAAAAAAGGGTGCAGTGTGCGCTTGTGCCGTCGAGCAGTCGTCCCTAAAATCCATGGATGTTATATCGGCTGATATGACCCAATTGAAGACTACATTTAATAAACTGGAGAGTGAGAATAATACAAGAGATCAGTGGGCCAGACGTTCAAATATTGAAATTTGTGGAGTTCCTGAAAAGAAAAATGAGAACTTGATTACAATTATAGAAAACTTGGCAAAAAAAGCTGATATATCATTTAACGCCCCCACTGATATGGATTTCGTAACCCGTGTTGCATCCTTATCAAAAGATATTAAAAAGCCCAAACGTATAATTGTGCGTTTCATGTCTCGTTACTATAAGGATGAGTTTCTGTGCAAGGTGCGTCAGCTGAAAAATTTGAAAGCTAGCGACATCGGGTTTTCAGGTAACAACTCTTATGTCTTCTTCAACGATCATTTAACTACATCAAATAAACTACTGCTTCAAAAGGCAAAAGCTAAAGCTAAAGACTACAATTACAAATTTGTGTGGGTAAAAAACTGTACTATCATGGTGCGTCAAAGTAACAGTAGTCCTGTGTTACATATTAACTCGACAAATGATTTATTCAAAATAAAATAGGAACTATTATTTATTTTTATTCTCAGTATAATAAAAAAATAAAAAGACTTGCATATTCTTATCCTTGTTTGGGATGGAGTCAACGTACATTGATACTTTGTTTTCGTTTTTGCGTATTGGCGGGCTTTGTTGTTCTTTACAGTAGTGGTATCGCTTCTATTGATTCCTTTTGTAACCTTAACAATTTAAAGTTATATAATGATAGTATACGGCATTATTATATTATTATTGGAGTTATGTATCTGAATTATCATATTATAGTGTTTAAAGATAGATAATAAATTGCGAATTTATTACCAAAACGTCAGAGGGTTGCGTACTAAAACTAGCATGTTCTATAAGAATATTGTTTTAAATGAATATGACGTAATTTGTATTACCGAAACATGGCTACTACCTAGTATATATGATTTGGAATTGTTTGACTCTCGATATAATGTATATAGATGCGATCGAAACCATGCAATCAGGGGCGATAAGATGGGGGGTGGGGTTTTAATAGCTGTACATCGAAAATTAAATGTACGTAATTGTATAACTGTTCCTGTTGTAAATTCGGCAGCTGAAATTATATCAGTCGCTATATCGCTCAATGGAACCTCAAAAAACATTTATAACTTATACTCGTGCTATTTTCCGCATTGCAATGTTCAAAAAAGAAGTTTTAAGTAACTTTTATGAATACATAACTAAAAAGGCAATCCAATATCAGGGCGAATATTATGTTATTTTTGGTGACTTTAATATCCCTTGTGCTGAGTGGTTGCCTGTTAAAAATGTTTCATTTTCCATCCTTTCTGGAAATTTTAATGTCGACTATGTAAATGATTTATCTAATTTTATTTCCATTAATGACTTTAAACAATTTAATTTAATTTACAATGGTAATAACCGAGTGCTTGATTTAGTAATTGCAAACGTGGATTGTAGTGTATCAGCTTCTGAGCCTCTTGTACCTGAGGATAAACATCACCCAGCTTTTTGTTGTGATGTCTGGATTTGTAAGCAGAAGTCACTCAGCCAAAACACCAAGTCCCTTACGTTGTTTAAGTCAGCCAATTATGATAGCATAAATCATGCTCTTTCTAACATAGATTGGAATGAATGTTTCACTTCGAATGATATTAATGATAATATTAAAACTTTTTATAATATAATTAATGATATTATAATTAAGTTTGTTCCAGTCAAAGTCATTCACACTAAAAATAAATACCCTATATGGTTTAATCGAGTACTAATAAAAACAATTAATGAAAAATTAAAATATCATCGGAAATCGAAAATATATGGCCGTGTAACTGATTATAATACATTTAGACTACTTAGAGAAAGGCAGAAAGTGTTGCAGGAGGAGTGTTTTAATAATTTTATATCTGATGCTGAATCTAAGATCTCTCACAATAGTAAACACTTTTGGGCATATGTTAAATCAAAAAGGAAAAATATGAATGATTTACCTGACTCAATGTTTATTGGAGATGTTAGGTCATCTAGCGGCGAGAACATATGTGATTTGTTTAATCAGTATTTTAACTCGGTATTTGAATCTCATAGTCAATCTGATCATGATCATATCGATGTCAACCAAGGAAATAACCTGATTAATCTCAACCACATTTTTATAGATAAAGCAAAAATTGAATCATACCTCAAAAACATTAATACTAATAAAGGCGCTGGTCCAGACGGGCTTCCTCCAATTTTATTGAAGAACTGCTACAAGCAATTATCCGAGCCGCTTTTTAGATTGTTTAATCTTTCATTGAAAACGGGAGTGACGCCATATGCCTGGAAACAGTCCTTTGTTACACCTGTATTTAAGTCCGGTAATAAACAAGATATAGAAAATTATCGTCCGATATCCAAACTTAATACTATCCCGAAGCTTTTTGAGAAAATAGTGTATGATGCTATATACCCTACCATCAGACCCGCCTTGTTGACCCAGCAGCATGGTTTCATGACTAGAAAATCTACAGAGAGTAATTTATGCGAATATCTTAATATTGTTCACAAAGCAATGGATGCAGGGCTACAGGTGGATGCCGTGTACACCGATTATTCCAAAGCTTTTGATAAAATATGTCATGAAATCCTTATCAAAAAACTAGACCAAATCGGTGTGCACGGTGACCTCCTGCGCTGGCTAGCATCTTACTTGCGTAATCGTACTCAAGCGGTAGCAGTTAAGGGGTACTGTTCTTCGTTTTTACCAATATCTTCGGGTGTTCCTCAGGGCTCGCATCTCGGTCCTCTTTTGTTCAATATTTATATAAATGACGTTCTTTTGCAATTCCAACATTCTAACATACTTCTATTTGCTGATGATAAGAAAATTTTTAAAGTTATTCAAAACGAACATGACTGTGAGCTACTACAAGAAGATATTAATAGATTATACTCATATTGTTCAAATAATCTATTATTCTTAAATATAAAAAAATGTAATGTTATTACATTCAGCAGGAAAACCAAAACTATAAAATTTGATTATAAAATAAATAATGAATCGATAGATCGAGTAACTGAGTTGCGGGACCTGGGCGTATATTTGGATCAAAAATTAATATTTAAATCTCATATTGATAAAATCGTTAACAAGTCCTATAAGATGCTTGGATTTGTCTTACGAATTACTAAAGACTTTAAAAAAACCCTCAACTCTAATTATTTTGTATAACTCATTGGTCCGCTCAATATTAGAATACTGCTCAACAGTTTGGAATCCTCAATATAATATTTATATAGAGTCAATTGAAAAAATTCACAATAAATTTCTGAAGCATATACAATTTAGATCAGCCGGTGATGCCTCTGTTTTGTGTAGATTAGCCTCTGACCTAAAATCTCGTCGTACTATCAGCGATCAGATGTTTTTATATAAAATCATTCATAATAGGGTCGACTCCATACCACGTCTAAGTGAAATAAATTTTAGATGCCAAAGGATAAGTGCTAGAAAGAAACTTTTATTTTGTACTTCCACTATGTGCACAAAATATGGCAAGAACAATTTTATAACTCGTGCATGTAATTCTTATAATAACATTTTTTCAGATGTTGATGTATTTTCTCTGTCATATAGACAGTTTAAGAAGGAAATTGAAACTGTAATGGGTAAAATTGATATTTCACATTAATATTATATTTTGCCAAAACTTAATTTTAGTTCTACTCACCAAAGTATGTTATGATGCTTGCTTGTTGTCGATGAGTTACTTAACTGTGGAAACTTTATTGTTAATTGTAAGATTAATATGTGTTATGTATTAGACTAAAATTATGTATGTTTCCCTTGAAAATAAAATAAATAAATAAATAAAAAATAAAATAATTGTTCCAGGTCTGGATGTTTGTCCTTGTGAAATTAATGTATTTAAACTGCCCCCACGATGTACTTAGGAAAAATTCCTAGTGTGGAAATAACGTTATGATTAAACAAAGACATGCCATCAAAAACATAACTTGTAAAATAACCAAGTCTCGCAATGATGATACGGCCGTGCCGCTGTTTTGCTCGACTTGGCGGATATAAAACATATGAGCCGTGCTTGAGTCGAGTAGCTCAAGGGCGTAGTGCTCGCCGTAAACGCGAACAATCCGAGCTCAATCTCCACTAGTGTTGCCAGGTGTCCCGATTTGCGCGGGACGTCCCGATTTTCAAGGGTCTAGTGACACGTACCGATTCACCCTTGATCGGGACGCCAAATGTCCCGATTTTCACTAACCTTATTCTATACTTTAATCCATAATTTTGACAGCAAAAACGATTACATCTGTTAGCTTCTACCACATTAAAATATTTTTACTACGACATTGTCTCACCAGTCGAAAAAAAAACCAAAAGTTTTAAACAGAATTATATTAAAATGAGTGATTTGAAAAATTCAGGGACTGCAAAAAAAAACAAATAGTTCAAAAATGTTTTAATTTGCCTAAAATGAAAAAAGTTCAGTTTTTACGATGTTTGGATGAAAAGTTATTCGTTTATGAGATCAGACCCGAATAATAATTATAAAGCACAAAAGTAAAGTAAAGTTACAGTCACAATTTCTCGCATTACTCACATACTGTGATATTTACAGTGAGCGTTGACCATCTGAGCTACCACGGCTCTCAATAAAGCACAAAAAGGCTACAAAGAAACCTATATTTTGTAGTCATTATAGTTGTCCGGATGTGAAAATCAAATCCCCGAATATTTTTACCTTCCGTCCCGAAATTTTACTTTTACTAGCGATTTAGGGAGTTTACAAGTTGTTTTAAGTGAGAAAAAAGTGTTTTGTGAGCGTAAGATTGGTGAATCTTGTTCAGTTCAGTTCTTAGAACAATTAAAATTTTTATCTAAATGTGTTAAAAAGTCATAAAGATTATTGTATAACCTAAAAATTCGTTATCGTCCTTTCTCACTCGAGGCCACGCCGATCATTAGTCTATAGGTTTCTCTGTCTACGATCGAAGCATTGACTTACTGGTACTCGTGTCATATGATTCCGCCATTTTGATTTTTAACCAATCACAGCAAGTTGCCCGCGTGGCGTATGATAACGTGTATGTGTTTATTCGGTGTCCCCAGAGTTTCAACGTAAAAATTGGTAAGTACTCTTTAATACATGCAATAATTGTCATGAATTACATTAAATACGTCTGTTTTTCATTTGTAACAATCAATTATGTATTATTCTTGAGAAAAAGTATTATGATTAAGTAATAACCTATAAAAGTCTCCTCCGTTACCGATCCCTTGAGTTACTGTAAATGGTAACTTAGGGGACCTAATGGTAACTCGGTGGACATTTATCGTTGTATCATTTGAAGTTGTTCTATTTCTAACCGCCTTTGTGAAGCCGGGTCGGTCGTTAGTAGTAAACACAATTGTTTTTGTTACAGACATATCATAAACATGGCTCTTACAGCGGCTGAAAAGCAAAAACGATATCGGGAGAAATTAAAAAAAAGATCCGCTAAAATATAAAGAAACTAAAAAAAGCAAAGAACACACTATCACAAAAATAAAAGACTGATTAAAGATTTATCCGCTAAGGAGAAAAGTAATGCACGGACAATTTGGAAGCTCCGTAAACGCCAACAACGTCAACGCAAAAGAGCGCTTGAAAATGTAATTATATTACACCTCCTGGATCTCCTGCACCACATCAATTTGACAATGAGCAAATATTGCTTCGAAGCCAAGGAATAGTTTCCCCTGCTGTGAGTTCAAGTACAAGTAAAGTAAATAGAGGAAGGAAAGCTGTAAGAAGGGAGAACAAAATAGAAAACCAAAAGCTCCAAAAGGAAAACGAAAAACTAAAACTCAAGTATGAAAAATACGAGAAAAGGTTTTATCGAATTAAAAATAAAAACCAGGAAGAATTTAAGAATACAGACTCAAAGAAATATAATTTTAACAGGCGCTATAAGTCAAAGATAAAGGAATATTAAAAAAATGGCTGAAAAACGATTATTTACACGAATATTCATTGGCTCTACAGTACGTGAATTGAGAGTAAAGAAACAGTTGTTGAAGGATAGTTTGAATTTAGTAGGAACAATGAGATCGAGTTTAAAGCGAAATAAAGGTAAGACAGATTTGCAAAACAAAATTAAGAATTTCTTTAAGCGAGATGATGTATCGAGAACCACAGCAGGTAAGAAAGAAACAGTCACGAAAGATAAACATAAAGTCCAAAAGAGATATCTTTTGGATACTATGAAGAATCTCTATAAAACCTTTAAGCAAGAAAATCCAGATATGAGATGTTCTTATTTTTATTTTACCAAAAATCGGCCCTGGTATATAAAAGTACCATCAGTCGATGGGCGTAAGATGTGCCTGTGCAAAATTCATTCCAACATAATGTACAAGGCAAATAGCATTACATGGTAAACGGATACTGGAAACAAAAGATTTGAGTGATAATAATGTACACTGTTTGGGAT
Organism: Parnassius apollo; assembly: GCA_907164705.1. Lineage (NCBI taxonomy): Eukaryota > Metazoa > Arthropoda > Insecta > Lepidoptera > Papilionidae > Parnassius > Parnassius apollo. The sequence continues at coordinate 5,816,993 of CAJQZP010001576.1, forward strand.
TTTGATTATGATTGTATGGATCTTGTCATGAATGTAATAAAAAGAAGCTTAACTATGACAAAACAAAGATTAAAGGTAAAGTGTATTTTAGCGAATGGACTAGAAAAGAGGACAGATATATTAAAGACGGAAAACACATTAAATCTATTAAAAATGTGAAAGAAACTAAAGAAGTAGAAATAGAATACATAATAAAAGATTTCGAAATAGAGCTGATTCTACTGAAAAAGCATGTATATAATATAAAAACTCAATACAAAAACTTTAGACGCTGCATCGATGAAATGCAACTATGCGAAGCCACCATTCTAGTAGATTTTAGCGAAAACTACAACTGCAAATATAATGAGGAAGTACAGGCACATCACTTTGGTGGATCCAGGCAGCAACTTTCGCTCCACACGGTTATGGTTTACATGGTCAATTTGGATAAAAAAAATTATTGCTGAAACTTTTTGTACCGTATCATCTCATACTCTTCATCAGCCTGCTGCAATTTGGGCGCATTTGCATCCTATATTGCGAAATATCAAATTGAGGTTTCCTGAAGTAAAAATTCTTCATTTTTTAACGATGTTCCTTTCACGCAATATAGGCAAAAACAGAATTTTTATTTAGCTTGTACAAAACCCTTTGAGTATGACTTTAAGGGGTGACCTGTTCATTTTTTGAAGCCGGCCATGGCAAAGGACCCGCTGACGGCGTTGGTGGTTTTTTAAAACGAACAGCAGACGGTATTGTTGCCAGAGGGAAGGACATATCAAACATTGAACAATTCGTTAGTGCTTTGCAGGGAACGAGCAAGATTATACTGTATGTAATAACTAAAGAAGATATCGAAAATATTTCAAAAGAGCTTCCAAGAAACATTACAAGATTACAAGGTACTTTCCACGTGCACCAGTTCACTTCCACATACGGTGAATTAATGCATCGTACGTTGAGTTGTTTTTGCGAACGGGGATTTTGCAAGTGTTTAGAACTTAAAATTTACCATCCTGTTCCTCTGGTATCAACAACAACTGCTGATGCATCAGTCGACAATGATACTGCGATGGTGATTCCTTCATCTCCTACGGATTCAGCATATGCTATTGGTGCATGTGGTGATAATAATATAGTTAACACTCTTTCATCTTCTATGTCTTCTGACGATGATGTACCTCTTAACAGAATCAAATCAAGGTGTTCCGGAGCTATAGTAATTACTGCTAGCAAGCCACTAGCAGAAATAAACTACACAGACTTAGCCAAGGACGCGGGTAAACGAGGAACTGTTTACGATATGGTTTACTGTTCCATAGACGCATCTAATGAAGAAAATCAGCCTACGACTTCTGGGAATAATAAAATGCTGCCAAGTAACGGAGATTTCCTTTTAGTAAACGTCCACGCTGGTAAGAATAAAACTTATACTTACGCAAGCCTTGCACAAAGTGATCTCGAAGACGATGGCGAGATTAAAGTGATATTTCTCCGGGCATACAAGGGTGCAACTAAGTTTAAATTAGACGAAAACGATTTAATATTATAAAACTTCTCCCTAAACCAAAACAAATAATTAAGAACGGAAAAGTCTATTATAATTTTCAAGAACAATTAGACATATATGAAAAATAATATTTTATTACTCATTATTACAATGATAATATAAAATTACTTTTGAATCTGAATCTGAATTTTGACTTATAGTACATAATATACTGATTAGAAGACTGATATTAAAGAAACTATCGACTAAGATTTTACTGAGCCTACCTATGTTACGTTAATAGTAAACTATAATGTTATTCAAGAAAATAAGTGATATTAAATAGTACAAAGATTAAAAAAGGCGACAAGCCACAGTAACACTTAAAAATAACTTGATATTGTTACTGGTTCAAATTAATTATATTTATATTATTAGAGGGCATTTCGTTTTTTTTTTAATTTTTAAAAAAATTCTTGTTAAGTTTATTTTTTATACTTTCTTATTGTGTTACGTATCCATAATAATGTTCGTGATAAATAAACCAATTTTCAGGATATAATAATATATCTATTAAGTTACCGAAATGTCTCTGAAGTTACTGATTTGTCCCTAAAATTTGAAAAGATTCATTGCAACTGAATCATATGAAAAAGTATTTTCTTACATCAAAATTATATTTACGAGAATTGGCAAAGTAATAAATTCACATATCTTGAAAAGTTAGTTTGTACATTAGTGACTTTGAACTTAAATATTAAAAATTATTTCTCAAAACATTGAAAAGTAACTTAAGAGACACAATAACATTGTATAAGTTTGTTATTATCATAAGTCTTCTTCTGATAATTAATTTGTTGGATATATATTTCTTAGCATTACTTAATAAACCGATTTTCTAACAATATGTAACTGTTTTATTCGAATGAAAACCATATATCAGTAAGTAACACAGGGGACGAAAAACGTGAACAACAACATTTTAAATTCGGAAAAATATGCTTAATTATTAAAAACTTGCACCGCTGATAGCTTAGTTTTAATTTTCTATATCCTTACTTTTGATTGCTCAGGTAGAATTTACAATTAATTTACACTTTTATTTTTTAATTTATTTTTTGAATCGAATTGTTTGCGTACAAAGAATAGTTGATTGACCCATAATCAAATATCAAAGTGATTCGTAGTCGTCGTTAGGCAACTATTATAGCCTCACGCTCGCCTGACACGCACACAGAGATAACATTGTAGTGTGCGTCAATATTACGCCGATCCAAAGCGATCGCGTAGATTTCGACTTGGACATATTTGAATAATGAGGCATATGCGCACGAAAAGTGTTGAACTGAAATTCACACAATTATAAGAATTCTATTTAGTGGCGCGGAAACTTTCAGGTATACAAAAAGTACTCTGTGGCGGAAACCGCGAACTGGATCACAATTGCTAACGCAAAAAAATATCTTTGAAATGCCGAGTTGTGTGATGCGGAAATGTAAAAATTATTATTCCAAAATAAAAAAAAGACAAAGGAGTTTCGTATCACACGTAGGTTTCTTCAAAATTATCGTACATTTTGATCATTTTACATTAAATTTAATAATTATTACGTTTTTTAGAAGAAATTTTCTTTGTTGTAAATAAAGGACAGAGAATACAATTTTAACTGTGTGTAAAAGGGATAGCATTAACTTGAACGTCATAATGTCTTTAATTATCAACTATCTGTTTCCCACGCGTACTATCCATATACTCCTTCACAGTCGTTTGAAAAAACTTCGTGTATAGATATAATAAGTATGTATACGTCAAAACGGAACAAATTTAGAAAGACGTGAAGTATCAGCATGCGTCATCTACCTCCTTTATAATATACACCATCATTGCTTCACTCTCATAATCCGACGGGACGTTAAACCCACACGACCGGAAGAGATCAGGCGCAGGACCAACGGCTGTACGTGATTCCGAGGCACGGGAGTGAGACACCGCCAACTTCCTGACTCCGGGCAACTACTCATAATTTCTTGACGGAAAAACTCAATGATTGACTTCTTTGGCCTGACCCGGGTTCGAACCCAGCACCTCACGATCAGCAGTCGCACAACTACCACCACTAGACCAAAGATTTTAGTTATCTAGTCACTTAGTCACTCATCTTGTCATATCGAAACATACTTTTTTTCATTTTCATATTTTATTTCCTTATTTTTGTTACTTCATATATTTATTATTTACTTCATTATTGGTTAACCATTACTAATTTTCCCTTTTACTCAATAGCATTTTGCTATTTATTAAAAAATTGAAGTTTATTTCACGAACACGGGTCAAGTGTTTACATGATCAAGTAAAAATTACCAATATGATTTCAATCACTTCTTTACATTTATATTATAGCAATTCAGCTCATGATTTATTACTTCACTGTACTGTTACTTTAACCACAGAATAAATAATAGTAATACGTACTTTAACGTACACGTCTCACGTATGTACATGATCAAGATAATGGACAATGTATACAGTTCTTTACATAATTATGATATCACTCGAAAACAATAGTTAAAACTTATTCATTCCGAAAAAAATATAAAAATAATCGGTTATTAATTAAGCTTTCAAACTCTGCTGATCAGCTGATCATTTTTGGAACGAAGTTCCTTATCGCGTGTTGCGAAAGGTGGCTAGACGGAAAAAATTAAGGGCCCCTTTTCCCAAATTTATGTTTCTAAATCGTGTTGTTTTCAAAGAAATCATCATATTTAAAATCCTAAAAAAATATATAGTACAGATAAACGTTTGATCTAGTGACTTTTTTGGATAAAAACACAATATTTAACATTTAACTCGATAAAAAAAATCGGAAGTAACATCGATTTTGAAAGTATTTTCAGTTTTATGAGAATTAGGGGAACGCTATATTTATGAAAATTTTACATTTCATTTACTAATCAGGTTTGACAGGGATATTATTGGATAGATTTATAATTTGGCACTTATTTTTTTCTATATAAAATAAAATACGTAAAAAGCGACTCGCGCGCACCACGCCAGTGCCGCCCCGCCAGTGTCCAGCCGAACGTCATCGAGGGAGTACTTGTGCTATTTTTGCTCGCGAGTACGTTGTCGTCGCCGCTCGCGTAGTAGTACCTACCTACTAGCATAAAAACTTGTTGTATTATATGTAATATAATAGAAATTAGTTTAAAAAGACAATACTCGTATCTAAGTATACTGACCTATGTTTTTTAAACAGTGTTTGTAAATAAATATTTAAGTTATGATTTAATTAAAATGGCGAATAAAAAATACAAAATTAGGAAAAAAAGCCTATCTAAAGTGAAGAAGATCCGAAAGTGTATTGCGTAAGTACTTAATAAGTTCCTATAACCTAGCCCTAGCGTAACATCAACAGGTCATTTACAATAAAAAAAATACATATTGGAATAATTAGATATCTACTTTAACAGGGACATAGACTAGCTAAATCAGTATGACAATTTTTATTTTCGTTTTCTAATGTTCCACTATTTAGTATTTGTAGGTGTAAGTATTTAGTAGGTGGATTCGTCACAATATAATTTACTGTAATCTAGCTAAGCTGCACAGACTAGCGAAGTCAGTATGACAAGAATTTTAAATCCTATAGTAACATTCACCTATATTTTTGATACCTACTAACTCTAGTAATTCATTTTTTTTTGCTTTTTGAAATTTTGTATATTTATTTATTCCATTCCAGTGCTCTGAGATCTCGTACCGATAAAGGTACTTTGATGTCCAAAAAAAGTACCGATGGGCACTCCAAGGAGAGGCAGTATGCGTAAGTACATTGTATACATATTACACAGTATACTAGGGAGGAACAGTTTTACCTATTATTATTATTTGTATTCTTCAATTGTCAGATTTCTTATGCCCATACCACGGGCCAAATTCCTCGGATCATCAGGGTCGATCTCCAAGGCCCTTGGCAATCTAAATGGGATGCTTGGGTTTCTTGAAGAGATAGGTTGGCTCGAGTAGTGAGCCCCCACCGATCACACAAAATAGGCGCTTTTGACGTAGAGTTGTGGAAACCTGACAAATCTGACACTTGAAGAAAACAAATCATCCGAAAATAAGGAAAATGAGGAACCTCTAACACAAAGCAGTCCTGATTTGTTATCAGATGCTAGTCCCCAACACGGAGGGGAGCGCCATGAGGACTGTGGCTTTGACCCTCTAAGAGGAGACTCACGCCCAGCATTAAGGAATATATCGGTCGATGAAAATGAACCTGGACCTAGCACACGAGAACTAGATTTTATTGAATTTTAATTTTTAGTTGGCTTTTTTCAATTTTTATTTTCCTCTATTATTAAAATTTCAAAATTTTATTTTAATTTTTTTGTAAATGATTATAAAGAAGCCTTTTCAAGCTATTTTAGGATTTCGTAGCCGAATGGAAAAAACCGCAACCCTTGTAGATTCGTCATGTATGTCTGTCCGTCCGTCCGTCCGTCCGTGTGTCACAGCCTTTTATTCCGAAACTATTCGGACTACATATTTGAAACTTAGTAGGTAGATGTATTCTGTGAATTTCGTTTCTATACAAAAATAAAATGCAAAAAAAATTATAAGTACAAAAAACAACAAAAAAATGTACAAATAAAAAAACTAAATAAAAATTGATCAAACGAAAACAAAAAGTCTGAATGGGGATTCGAACCCGAACCTTTCTTCAGCGTAGACTTCATGGCCGACACTATAACCGCTCGGCTACGTGACAATAGCGGCGAAATTACGAAACACAATATATATATATATATATATATATATTATACACATTGTCTTTTCATGCGATGGCCCAAGTCAATCTATTTATCTAAAACATAAAAGATTTTAAATATTGATATAGTCACCACAAGATGTTATGTTAGCTAAGTACGTAATAACTTAAGACAGAAGGACCCTTAAGTAGGGACTGAATAAATTAACCGACTTGGTATTACATGGATCTGACAACGTTTTACGATAGAACTGAGTTGCGAGACTTGTTTTTTTTTTTTTTTTGAAAAGTTATTTTTTGATTTCATAATTTTTTAATTTAAATAGGAGTGAGAGAGATGTGTACCAATTATTTTCCGTAAGAGTTTTCAAAAATACTCATTGTTTTATATGTTCGGCTGTTAAATATGCTTAGAAGCACAGGTACTACAGATGATGAACTGAAGGAATCAAATATTTTACAGCTATTTAGATAGAACGGGAGTAAACTGTCTACTCAGCAGACAGTCGATAACGACAGTAACTCAAGTTCATAAGTCGCTTAACCGATCGAAATAATTTATATTAACATCGAAGCACTTGTTTCGTCGTTTTCTCTAATAGTATACACGCGCAGACACTTAAATCACAAAGTCGTATCACTTTTACGAATCAAAATCCACTTCAAACCATTGTTTAAATCACTGACCTCTATATATACGAGTGTATATAACTCGTACGAATTAACTTGAGACCTGGGCCGATGACGTAATTGTCAATGTACGGTATGCAAAATAATGCGTCGTAATATTTTTTTTCTTTGAAATTTCTGAGATTTGCATGAGATTATTAATAAAAACAAAATAAAATGTTCTGGCAAGGGGTGAAGTAATAAGTGATATACTGTTGCCATTTTTATATATTTTAAATATTTATTTTTTATAATATATATAATATTATTTTTAGTTAACGCGTCAAGGAAGGACAAAGAAATAAACATACACACTTTCTCATTTATAATATTATTAATTTATTTATTTTACTATTTAATTATTAATATTATTAATTTACTTATTTATTTATTCACTTTATTGCACTATAAAAAAATTTAAAAATAAAAAAGGCGGAGAAACTCCTAAGCGTCACAAGAAAACGGCACTACACAACGTCCAAACTTAACAATAAAACAACGCAATTAACTACAAACAGATAAAATAACGTTCAAGTATAACAGAAACAAACGAAAGTCCAAACCAAACAACAAACAATTATCAAAAATATCGAACTAGAGTCGAGACGCGTATCCCTAACAAAAATGCTATCGGTACTGAGCGCGCACGGCCAGCGCGGGACGCGGTGCGGGGAGTCGGGAAGGGGGTCGCATTCCAGCAGAGTCTCAAGTTAATTCGTACGTGTTGTATATAGAGGTCAGTGGTTTAAATAGATAAAACAGAAGCAAAAATCCGTCAACGGTCAAATTCCCGCCAAAACACACAGTTAGTAATAAGTTTCGTACATAATAGTAATATAAGGTTAGGTGGGGTAAGAGGGACATACTTTATTTTCAATAAAATATTTTGACTGCTAGGAAGAACAGCTAAAGTCTTTTAAGATCTTTGAAACAAACAAAACTTGCCTTTATGTATTAGCTTCACATGTGCAAAATGTCAAGATTAAGTAAACGTTCCTCTTCCCCTCACATGGGGTAAGAGGGACAGTCATTGTATTTCTTAAGATTGGAGTTCAAATTAAAATATTCTTTGCTAGATGTTCATTAATTTGTAGGTAGAACTGCTTCGGTCAAAATTAGATCTTATAATCGATGAAACAAGGTATCGTTTGGAATGAAAAAGAAGAATAAATCAATTCGGGGTAAGAGGGACATACAGATTCGATCAGGGGTGGCAAACTAAAAAGAAGTCGACCAGTTATATTTCTATATTTATTTAATCGTACAAACAGTAATATATCTCCCTAACTAGTTTTCCCTTGTTAGTCACTCTTTAAAAATAACAATGGCACTTTGGATTTTAAACCTTTGCGGTCGTATACACGGTTAACAATTGTTGTTCTTGGTATATTATAAAGTTTTGATGCGGCGTATGCAGATATTGTTCCATTTTTTACTTCATTGAGAGCCTCACTAATTTATCATTATCATATCTGCTTCTATTAGATTTTCTTATATATTTTCGCAGCATGTTTTTATCATATATGTATATCATTCTTGCAACAGTCAAAAGTGCTATAATATAACAAAATATTACAATTAAAAAAAAGGGACGTACGTATACAAAACGCATGAAACTTTATTTATCTAAACTAATTTAATAAAAAGAAAACATTTGATTTTTTATTTGTTTGTTATGATTTAGATAACTCAAAAACTACAAGTCCGATTAAAAAAAATTAACACAAAGTTAAGTTACACGTGGTCGAAGTTGCGGGAAATTTCTAGTTAAGTTATAATTTAAAATTGTAGTAGGTACAAAACAGTCAATTCTTTTCATTTAATCTACCTATAATTATAAATTATTCAAAATGTTTGTTACCCCTGACATGGTGTAAAAGAAACATAATATGTTCCTCTTTCACCGTGAATAGTGACCCTCTTACACCAGCTATTATTTTCGGAGGCTTAGATTTTCAAGCGAAAGAAACTCTTATTATTATTTGTTTTTAAAATAAAATGGTTAATAAAAAGAAATAACTACAGTTTTCTCCGTATATCATTCGCAAAAAAACGCGCTAACTTTGTACTAGTCGAATTCACAACTATTAAATGTGTCTTCATTTTTTGTGGCTTCTGAGTCACGTAGCGATATCTATTGAAAACCGTTCAAACTATTTCGCATTCACTGTTTTATTGAAGAAAAGTTCATAGTCATAAGGACTTCGGTTTGCTAGTTATAGTCCCTAGTTCCTCTTCCCCCGGTGTCCCTCTTACCGCTCCTGACCTTAGTAATTTTAATACCACAGAGATATACTAAACAAAATTATATTTCTTTTTAAGATAATAAGCAAATAAATAAACTGGGAAATAATTAATAGAATAAAATAAAGTAAAACGTAGTAGAAGATTAAATGATTTACGAGACAAAATAAAAAATTTAAACTTTTAATTGAAAAAAATATCGACTGTTGATATTCCGTTGATTGTCGTCTACATGCCCAAGAGGGCAATGCAGGTATCGGGCCTCGGGGTATACCCCATTGCCCGGATAGTCCTCATGGCCCATCACTATGGGCCAGTCCTTGTAGCCTATTTAGGCGTAGATGGTATTCCGGGTTAGTCCGTAGTCGGTTAACTACGGGAAAAAAGGAGGTTGTCCAGTCAAAGTCAAAGTTGGCCTTTCAGCGGCATTGAGGGTTGTTACTCGACTCTCTAATCGATATAGAGAGGAGTTCTCTTGGAAGAGGTCGCCCGTCCGGTGGCCGAGTGCAACGGCGCAAAACCGTTGAGGTGTTCATGTGGCCCGTTGTCGGCACGGTCGAACATGCCGCGCGCCATCCGGGCCACGAAGTCGATGATGTTCTCGTCCTTTAGATCGGCCCCTATCACGTCATTCCGGACGTAGCGACCTGCTCCGACGATCGTCCTTAATGTCAGATTGTTGATATTCATATTTTAACGCTTAGCCCACCGCGCGAGCGCGACCATGGTATCGCCCCGCCCCTGCGTCGAGCAGCGAGCGAACATGCTAATGCTGGTACTACACTAACGGGAAACGTAAATGCCTATAAACGCAGTATTGCTTTAAATTTAAGTCAATAAAGTTGGTACACTTGAACCCGCCACGTCATTAAATTTCAAGGCCATTGAACGGCGCTAAAGTTGGCGTTAATGTTCCTTGAAGACATTTTATATTTGTTAAAAATGGTTTTATAAAAACCCATTAGGTTTTCCTTCGTCTTCCTAATAATTCGATAGTTGTATTAAAACATAATAATTGGATGATACGTCGCAAAGCATCATTTTGCGCTGTACGATTCTTAAAACTTTTGAGTCTCGGATATCAAATCGAATATCGAAAAACGGCAAACGGCATTGTTAAGGCGACACCGTGAAAAAATGCACTTCCTTTCATCGAATAGTATAGGACTATGACACCACTAACGAAAGTGGGATTTTGATATAGGTAAATTCATGTCTTAATCTTGAATTTGATTGCTCAAAAACACGATTGTATAATTTTGACTCGATCATAATTATTTGCGAAAACACCTCTAAAAAATCACTATAGTTGAAATTACAACGAAATAATTTGATCTATATGTTTGGGAATCACTCAAATATATTCATAACATCAATATTCATAATTTACTTGCTCATTATTTTGATAACTTAAATCAATAATTTTTTAAAAAATATTTTAAGATTCTGACAATTTCTAAGCGCTTTTAATCGTCGCGGGCGCTACGCAATTTTAGACCTTATGACGGCGTTTCTTCAAGTTTTTGTAGAAATTATGTATTCACTCGGATCAGTACGGCGATAGCGTTTTCGATGTGTCGTCTTAATGTTATTGTCAAATTAACGCGTTAAGTCGTGGCCACACCTACATTCAACGTCTATCAACGCGATAATTAACGGCATTTTTCGTTAGTGTCACTCCATCATAAGATTGTACAAAAATTATGAAATAAATAAGTTCCGTGGCGCAGTAGCTTAGTGATGAGTTGCTGCGCTGGGGGCCGCGGGTTCGAATCCCGCACGAAGCAAGTATTTGTATGGCCTACAAATAATTGTTCCGGGTCTGGATGTATGTCCTTGTGCAAATTGTGTTTGTAAACTGCCTCCACTATACAGGAGAAAATCCTAATCTTGGGTAACGTTTTTTTTTTAGAAATCTGGAATTAATGAAATAATTATTTGATTTCTTTGATAATCAATTATAGAAAGTTTCGTAAAATAATAATTTTTTCGTATTCTATTAAGTTACATAACACATATAGGTATACTATATTTAGTGTAGTTTTCTTTATTTTTCATGTATTTTCTCTCCTTTGGGGGCATAAATTTTTTAGGAGTGTCACAGATAAAATGCGTGACTCCTATAAATTAATAATAATAAAAATAGTGCCGTCACTGAGATCCTATACACACCTTTAATTTGCATCATCAGAAAGGTGAGATCATAACAGTCACCTAGATCTTTATGAGCCCTTTCAAATAAGCTTACAGTACCCGGCGATAAATATTGCACATCGACCTTTGAAAAGAGACAATCGGCTAATTTCGGCTTCGTAGAGCGTTATCTCTGTCGCACACTACCTATATGACGTTTTGACGTTTGACCTAACAGTAAGTTTGCACTGAATAATGTAATGTTTTGAAACAAATCTTATAAAATAAATCACACAACATGTTTTGTTGACGGTGGCGTTCGCACTCACAAAAACTGTGTAAAATTTTCAACAGATATCAAGATTTGTTTTTAGCTGTGTTCGCATTGAATACAACATAGACATTTTTTTTGTTTATCTATAGATTTGTCAACGTTAGCGTTCGCACTGTTGTTTTTTTTTTATATTTCGCGATTTGTTTTAAATCGTGTTTATCTGTTATGCAATTCAGTTGTCAATTCATCACAAAACATTATCAACCCTAGCGGAGACGAATGATAATACTATATATATTAAATGTGTTATCATCATCATTACAGCCCTTCACAAGTCCACTGCTGAACATAGGCCTCCCTCAAGGTATGCCACAAAGCACGGTCCTGAGACACCTGCATCCATCGACTACCTGCATTTCTTACCAGGTCGTAACTCAATCTAGTGGGGGGTTGCCCTATACTTCGCCTACCGATACGAGTCTGCCACTCGAGAACCTTTTTTCCCCAACGGTTGTCGGTTCTTCGAGCTATATGGCTGGCCCATTGCCACTTCAGTTTACTAATCCGTTAGGCTATGTCGGTCACTGTGGTTCTACTGAGGATATCCTCATTTCTAAGTTTATCACGCAGAGAAACTCCGAGTATAGCCCTCTCCATAGCTCGCTGAGCGACTTTGAGCGTCCTCATAGGGCCAGCAGTGAAGGACCACGTCTCGGTTCCGTAAGTCATCACTGGCAACAAGCACTGGCTGTACAACTTAGTTTTCAGGTTTTGAGGTATACCTGACGAGAAAATGCGTCGTAATTTCCCGAACGGTGCCCAGCCGAGTTGAATCCGTCGATTGACCTCTCGGTCGAAGTTGGACTTACCTAGTCGGACTATTTGTCCCAGATAAACGTACTCGTCAACAACTTGAGCTTAGTGCTCCCAACATCTACCGGCATAGGTGTGACATGGACACTAAACATGATATTTGTTTTGTCCATATTCATCTTATCATCATTGCCGTGTAGTGGCGGTTAAGAATATCCACTACCCCATTTCTTACCGTGGGTGTCGTAAAAGGCGACAGAGGGAGACAGGCAGGAGATGGGCAGCAGCAACTGTACGACAAAAAAACTGCGGTTGCCAACCAGCTCGCCAAGCGTGGCAACTATGGCAATATACCCCCCATGAACAATTACACAAATAGACGGCCCCCAGTCCCCGGTGGCCCCGCTATTCCTGGCTACGGTGGCGACCATGGTAACGGCGGGGCAGGGGGGTGCTAAGAATCTCCGGTGGAGGTTCGGTTGCCACCTACGACGACTCGACCTGGCAACATTTAACGCACGCATCCTGGGGACTGACGAGAAGATCCTGAAGCTGGAAGAAGAGATAGACAAGTCGCGCTGGAATATTATAGGATTATCCGAGGTCCGAAGGGAGGGGGGAGGACACGGTGATTCTCGAATCCGGCAACTTGTTCTATCACCGGGAGGGCGACCATCTGTCCCAAGGAGGTGTCGGATTTATCGTCCACAAGTCTCGCGTCAACAACGTTGTAAAGATTGTGAGTGTGTCGACGAGGGTCGCGTACCTGATACTCAGAATCACCACACGGTATTCGCTGAAGGTCATACAGGTGGAGGAAATGTATGAAATATATTTCCAAAGCCATGCATTCCTCCAAAACCCACTACAAGGTGTTGATGGGAGACTTCAACGCAAAACTAAGCACAAGAGAAAACGGTGAGCTCAAGTTAGGGAAATTTGAAGTAGGACAACGGAACCGAAGGGACCAGCAGCTGGCCGACTTTATGGAGAAAGAGGGACTCTTTATGATGAACTCTTTCTTCCAGAAGCGGCCCCACAGGAAGTGGACCTGGTCGAGCCCCGACGGTTCGACAAAAAATGAGATTGACTTCATTATGACGACCAGACGCCAACTGTTCAGTGATGTCTCAGTGATCGCAAGGGTGAAAACCGGCAACGATCAGCGAATGGTTAGAGGCACACTGAACCTAAACGTTAAGTTGGAGAGGTCTCGTCTAATGAAGTCAACGCCCCGTCCCCCTCGTGCTCCAATCCAGAATCCCGAAACCTTTCAGCTCGAGTTACGTAACCGCTTTCAGTGCCTCCAAGATTGCAACGCAGTGATGATGAATGACAAGCTCGTGGAAACTGCAGTGGATTTGTGAAGGGCTGTAATGATGATGATGATGATATATATATATATATATATATATATATCATCATCATATATATATAATATATATATATATACATACACAAGAGTTGCTAGTTTAAAGGTATAGGATATACGAGAAAGAAATATGAAAGCATGTACCACCTTTCTCTCAACATTTTACAAACAATAACATTCCAATAATCTGTGTTTCCTTGGAGATATACAGGGTTATTTTGTGAAAACCGGTCTAATTTACAGAGAAGGTTCAAGATAACTAATACAGACCGTTAAAGACAAATCAATTTTAAAAAATCGCAAACTTTGTAACCTTTTTATCTCTTAAATTCAAAATGCGTAAAAGTAATGCATTGTAAGTGATTTTACTGCGCACGCAAACATTTGTAAGAGTAATAATAAGCTTGTCGCCAACCTGGTGAGTCACTTAAGCATGTCAAAGTACTTACACAGGCACAACCTAGTAGCCAGAATTCTACACCACGAGCTCGCTCTGAAATACGGTCTCGTGGATCGGAAACTGCCTTATTATAAGTACTTACCGGAAGCCGTGCTCGAAAATGACCGCGCCAGGCTCTACTGGGATCGGGCCATCATCATAGACGGGACTACTGCTTCTTGCGAATATACCTGTAATTAAAACGAACTCTAAGTCTTAAATAATGAAAATTTCAACTTAAGATTTCGCACTCACGACCAATTTTTGGATTAAGGCGCTACCTCCAGCGAACGACCTTGAGCGTTTGGTCTGTCGAAGCTCGCTACAATATATCGCGTAAGAAATTGCCAAAAGACGCCACCTACTGCTACGAACGTAGTATTATTTTTTCAATGTCAATGAACTCTTATATGGAAATAGACACGGCGTACAATGATAAATGTATTTTAATTTTCTTTATTCGGTATATTAGTTGCATTATATTATAATTATGTATTCTAATATATTATCTAATTAATAAAAATGACTATTTAGATTATTTTTAACTATATACTATACTGCTTATATTGAATTAGCTTTTTATAGTGTAAATTATAATATTTGTCGAAATATTAATTATGGATTCGAACTTTACATGCTAATGGTGCTTCATTTTTGATATTTTCATTTACTTACATATTGAAAATATACTTGAATAGTAGTTATTATTATTTTATTTAGCTACTGAATTTTAGGATATGTTTTACCTTGAGGTCAAATATAATTTTGATGAGCAATAGTTATTACCTACTAATCTTATATCTGGCTATTCCTTATTTAGGAACAATATTAGTAAATTGAGTTTGAGGGAGATTTACTGTTTACTACATTTATTGTTTTAATATTTACCTACTGGGTAGGTAATTATTAAAATAATAAATATAGCATTAGTAACTAAATAGAATTTTTTTTTAAATTTTTAAAATTAAAATTTTCGTATTTTTAAAAATTACTAAAAAAAAGGGTTTGAAATAATAGATTTTCTCACAAAAGAAGGGAACTTGAAAAAAAAAAGGAAAAAAAAAGCGGGACCAAAGCCAAGACGCGAACCACGGAACTCCGATATCACGCCCGACCGACATACCACCTGAGCTATAAAGACCGTTAATGATTAGTCGAAATTTACCTTCTTATATTGTAGCAGTTTTTTTATTGCCTGAAAACATGGACAAAAGGACATTTTCTAAAAATAAATCCAAGCGTTCGTCGCTAAAATCGTTGGAGCCGTATAATTTTCTCATCTGGTTCGGTTATATAAATATTTAAATATATAAAAATTATAAATTAAAATGAAAAGATAAATATACATAAATATCAATAAAATAAAATAAATACAAAATAATATTAAATTATTATTGTTATTATTATATGTGGGGTATCTATATAGTTTTCTCATCTGGTTGGGATGTATAAATATATAATTATAAATGAAAATGAAAAGATAAATATACATAAATATCAATAAAATAAAATAAATACAAAAATACATAAATAAATAAAAGCCCAACCAGATGGAAGCCCTCGGCAGGGGAGACCAAACGGCCAAGGGTTAGGGGGAAAGGGAAAGAAACCGGCGGACGATGCGGGCAGTATCAAGGAGCACCGCCTTCTGCATTTGAGCCCGGAGCGGTCCGTCACGGAGTCCCAGTCGCCTCAGATGACCAGAGAGGCTAACTGGGATTAGCCCATTCGCAGAGACGACTACAGGAATAATTTCGGCCGGCAGACCACCCCACATGTCCGTCACCTCGTGAGCCAGGTCCAGATACTTTGATTGCTTATCTGTTTCGGCTCTCACGAGGTTCTCGTCATACGGGATGGTAATATCGACCAAAAATATTCCTTGACTGTGCCCGGTCCATCAGCACAATATCAGGCTTATTCGCAAGAATAGTCCTGTCTGTGATGATGGCCCGGTCCCAGTAGAGTCCTGGCGCGGTCATTTTCGAGCACGGCTTCCGGCAAGTACTTGTAATACGGCACTTTCCGGTCCACGAGACCGTATTTCAGAGCGAGCTCCTGGTGTAGAATTCTGGCTACTAGGTTGTGCCTGTGCAAGTACTCAGAGTTAGAAAGCGCCGAACAACCGGAGATGACATGCCTAAGTGACTCCCCGGGATGGCGACAAGCTCGACAGACGTCGACGGTGCCATCCTTTAGGATGTATCTCCGATAGTTGTTGGTCTTAATAACCTGATCTTGTATTGCACAGACAAAACCCTCGGTTTCCCCAAGAAAAGGTCACCGAAACGTAGCCAGTTGAGGGAGGCGACTGTATCTACGAAGGGCTCATGTAGAGCCTTGTAGTACCTCCCGTGGAGCTCCTTCTCCTTCCATACGGACATTTATTGACCACCCTTATTATTATTATTATTATAAGTTGTGGTTCGGTGAAGCTGCAACCTAATGGACCATGATCTGAAATTTTTATGAAAAGAAGTGGCTGACGTCAATTATTATTATTCTCATTATTTTTTCATTACTGCCTTTTTCAACCTCACAAGATATTTATAACTGCAAAAAAAAAACTACGTATAAGTAAGTAAATCAGTAATATAGTGTTATGTATGATTCAGACTAAATAAAGGTTCGTAAAAATAGACGTAGATAAAGAAATTGCATAAAAAATTACTCAAATAAAAATGAAATAAACTTGTTAATTTTATAGGTACTTAGTAAAATATTAAAATAATAAGTTTTTTAGGATATTTATGTAAAATATAAAGGTTATATTATGTTCTAACTACGTTCACGCTTGCGCATATAAAACCGCGGAATTTAACTAGTTTTATTATCAAAATAATAATTGACAACCCTACCCTAAGTTTGCCTTGATTTTACCAACTCAAACTCGTTTTAGGAGATCAAAACATAGAGAGAAAGATAGGAGACTATTTTTTATTTAATATGGTTGGATCTTTATTTATTTGTATATTTTTTGTATTTATTTTATTTTATTGATATTTATGTATATTTATCTTTTCATTTTAATTTATATTTATAAAAACCAACCAGATGAGAAAACTATACAGATACCCCAACAATAATAATATAATAATAATAATATTCCACAAATATCACACAACGCCATCTAGTCCCAAGCTAAGCAGAGCTTGTGTTATGGGTACTAGACAACTGATAAACATACTTATATATTTCTAAATACATAAATATTATAGATAAATTACACCCAGACACAGAACGAATGATCTTGCTCATCACACAAACATTTGTCCTGGGTGGGAATCGAACCCACGACCTGCGGCATAGCAGTCAGGGTCACTAACCACTAGACCAACAGGCCTGACGATAAATAAAATAAAGTCTCTAGCTCGAGAGGAGAGGAGCCGTGGTAGCTCAGATGGTTAGCGCTTGCTAAAATTTTCACAGTGTGCGAGCAAACCGGGTTCGATCCCCGCCGGCACCAATAATATTGTAATTGCAATTTTAAGTGTTGATTTACCACGTGCTCAGTGGTGAAGGAAAACAATGTGAGGAAACCTGCATGTCTGAGAAATAAGAAAAATAATATTTCGAAGACATGCAAAGTTCGCCAACACGCAGTGGGGCAGCGCGGTGGATAATTCCTTTCCTAGGACCCTTTCAGAAAATAGAATAGAAATAAAAAAATAATAAATCCAAACTTCATTTAAAACCAAACATATAAATTGTAAAATAGCTGCAGGTATCTATAACCAATTAAAAGATATTCCTTTACTCCAACTTGTTCCATGTTTACCAAAACAATTTTTAATTAAGCTTTATATGTATTATAATGCTTATTTTTTATATTTAAAATTTTAATAATAAAGCATTTCGTACGTCTCAGCCGAGGCGCAAATATTTTTCGGCTGCAAATTTATAAGACCGATTTGTTATTCAAACATAAACATGGTTTTTTAATTAAATCTACCAATCATAAAACACTTCCTATTCAATTCACAAAGTACCTATTATATTTGTTTATATAAAAAAGTATATTTAAGTACAATCATAAAACTAAATGGAAACACAAAGTAGGAAAATGCATTGAGTTATAAAACACATAAATCAATGGGCAAATGTAAAAATACTGGAGGCAGCAGCCCTATCGCATGTTTACGTACCGCACGGCTGTAATATTTATTTCTAAGATACGGCCGAGTTACAATATACCGTGACGTAAGCGCATCGGTTGGTAGGTACTCAAATAATATTATGTTTGCGGCGAAATACGGAACGCGGCGACCAGCGACGCGGCCACCTCCTACTAACGCATACAGCGTAATGCCGCCCGCACTCTGCGCACGCCCCTTTATCATAGAAGTCACACAATTTTCGGAATTATTTCAATTAAAAGAGAAAAAACGAACTTAAAAATTTAAATAAAACGTGGAGAATATAGATTTTTTAATTATCTATCCATTAGTGTTATCCTCAAATGATTAGAGCGTTGCGTTTAGCAACAGATGCATGTAATCAAGAATTTTAGTCATTTTTTAAAAGTTGATTTTAAATGTATTTATAGCACATAAAAATAAATTAGAACGTGTAATGTGATGATAAGATATCGAACATTAATAATGTACTTTTAGATGTAGTTTATTTTTCATAACTAATGAGATAATAGAGTCTGAAAAACGCATTTTCGCAACATTTTGGTCAGGGATTCACCTTAACGTCAGTTCGACTGAGCAGTTTCAACTTACATTGTGTGGCGTCCATAATAGCTTAGAGCAGGGGTGGCAAACCTTTGTGTATTAACGTTCCATTTTTCTAAATAAATGTTTAATTAGGTAACAGACGTGCCGTAAAATTATTTTGACTTCATGGTTATGGGGAAAATAATAGTACTAAATACTATCAACTCAAAACTCTTTATTTACTACAAAAAATAAAGAGTTTTGAGTTGAGATGAATACATTTTGCCATGTTTAATAATAAATGTTACGCGTAATTCAAATTAAAGTAACATTAGTGTGACTTCTGTTGTTGCATATTAGATGACAAATAACTTATATTGGGGTTGTGAAATCCTGAATCTAACACAAATGAATTTTTAAATACATTTGTGTCAAGAAATTAACTATTATGCTATGCGTAAACGTACTATGCATTCTTTGGGGGAGGTGTGGACTTGTGAAGGGCTGTAATGATGATAATTATGATGAAACTATCATTAGCAATGGTAGTCCACGATGTCACTGGAATCACTCGTGTTTGTTCGTAATATAATAAATACTTTATAGTGAACTTTGTGATCGATGGCGTACCCAAAATATTGTATTGCATGCCATTGGTTGGAAGCGACAGTAGCCTAATAGCAGGGCGCGGACCGCGAACTCAAAAAGGTCGTGAGTTCGATTCCGCGATTCTACTACTGGCGTGAACCACTCGTAACACAAGCAATTTAAGCTTTCCACGAGTGATTAAGGGGAATGTTAGTAATATTTATAGCCTTGGTAATATTGGTTCGCCATCCCTGGCTTAGGGGCTTAGCGCTCGCTGTAAATTTCAGTCTGCGAGCAATCCGGGTTCGATCCCGCCAGCACTGATTAAATTGTCAATTGCAATTTTAAGTGCTGATTTACCACGTACCCTGCGGTTAAGGAAAACATTGTGAGCAATTATGACTTTGTTGTAGTCACAAAAAAGTAGTAATGTAATTAAAATTAAACGAATTCCGACCGTGTAGTGGTGTTGTGGAAATATCCGCTTATCGTCCCGTGGGTGCGGTAAAAGGCGACAGAGGGGAAATAAAGCAGAAGATGAGCAGCAGCTTCTTTTTAATAGGTTACAACTATGGAGGGCTTATGCTGGGCAGTAAACTTTACGTCGATCCATCCATTAAAGTTTAAGGAAATCGGGGTGTAGCTGTATCGTGGTTTCGTAGACACGGCCGCCGGCCAGCTGGCGACCGTATGTTTCACTGTTACTTGAATCACTTGAATGACGTATACGTAACAAAACGAAATCAAAATGGCGGCACTCCCCCCCCCCCTCTGCTCCGTGTGATGCGTCACATTACTTATCGAATTCTTTGATACTTAAGAGGTAGCAGTAACAGCAGTTTAATTACTGTTTTAGTGTTTGAAGTTACCACTAAAAACTCGATTGTATCTACAGTGTTTAATCATTCGTTTCGTGATTCATATTCAAGAAAGTTAAGGATTTACACGATGCAAAATATTTTTCAGAAACTTTTTTTTATTTTTTCGATGGAAGAAAATTTCATAGTTACCTCTGTGTTTTCAGAAAAAAACACAAATAATTATTCATATGAGGTTGCCAGATTTTCAATGATAGTGTAACTATAAGATACCTATGCAAAATATTTTTAAAATTTTCTAAATTAACCTTTGGTTTGAAATAAACAAGAAATAACTAAAATGTACTCTCACTCGGCCCATTTCGTCTCCCCGATCACACACCACACCAAGGCTAGTCCAGTTTCAGCCGTCGGAGGGGGAAACTGCGTCGCTTGCTGGTGCGCGCGCTTACGTTCAAATGTATTTTAGTGATTTATAATAATGGGAAATAAATCAAATTTACAAAGGAAAAAAAAGGCTTGGCGAAAAAAAAATATGTTTGTTGCGATATCTAAGTGAGTACTTTCTTATTCATTTATTTTCTTTTGGTTCCCTAAGGTTTAGTAAAATAATAAAGCACAATTTTTAAGAATCCTCGCGCGCCCTTTAACGAAATCTCGCGGGCCTGCGGGGCGGGGGGGCTAAATCGCAATTTGAGCTCACATATATTTCCTCTTAAGCAATATATACGTAATTACGTAACTAAACGAAATCAATAGCGAGCTAGCGACACTCCCTCGTCTGCACCTCGTGAAGCGTAACGTTCCTCGACGAATTCTTTGATTCTTAAGCTATAGAGTGCTGTTATTAAATTTTGGATGAAGTGGATAGATATGTTGCTACAACACCGAACTTAAGTTATTCCCTGATTTTATTATCATCAGTTTCTGAATTGCGTCCCACAGTGGAAGCAAAATTAAAGAAAAAATTTAATTTTATACGTGGTAGAGCCACGCCGCTATATTATGGTTGTAGCACGGTTGGGTCGGCTCGACCGGGGAAAGACCAGGCTCACAGAATACCAGCGTAAAATAGCAGCAATACTGCTGTGTTTCGAATGGTGAGTGTAGTGATAAATACATAGGGTCTATGTATTTATCACTACACTCACTTTTACGAGAAACGAGGCGTTCCATCTTAGTCCTCAGGGGTAACAACGCATCTGCGTTTTTTTTTAACGTTACCTCCACATTAGGATATTCTCCTACATCTTGGGGGCAGTTTACAAACATAAATTTCACAAGGACAAACATCCAGACCCGAAACAATTACTTGTAGATACAAATACTCATTCCGTGCGAGATTCGAACCCGCGGCTCTTAGTGCTGTAAACTCATTGCTAAGGCACTGTGCCACGGAATGTCATATTTTGATTCATAATCGAGGATAAATGCATATGTCTACGGGCCACAATATTCACTTACCATCAGGTGGACTGTGTGCTTGTTTGTCACCCTTCATCATTACAGCCCTTCACAAGTCCACTGCTGAACATAGGCCTACCCCAAGCAATGCCACAAAGCACGGTCCTGAGCCACCTGCATCCATCGACTTCCTGCATGTCTTACCAGGTCGTCACTCCATCTAGTGGGGGGTCGCTCTACACTACGCCTACCGGTACGAGGCTGCCACTCGAGAACCTTTCTTCCCCATCGGTTATCGGTTCTTCGAGCTATATGGCCGGCCCATTGCCACTTCAGCTTACCAATCCGTTGGGCTATGTCGGTCACTCTGGTTTTACTGCGGATATCCTCATTTCTGAGTCTGTCACGCAGATAAACTCCGAGCATAGCCCTCTCCATAGCTCGCTGAGCGACTTGAGCGTCCTCATACGGCCAGCAGTGAAGGACCACGTCTCAGATCCGTAAGTCATCACTGGCAACACGCACTGGTTGTACACTTTAGTTTTCAGAGATTGAGGTATACCTGACGAGAAGATGTCACCCTTATTCGATATAAAAAAAGAAGTATTGACGTCAAAAAATCCGCTCTGAACATAGGTTGCCACAAAGTACGGTCCTGTGCCCTGTGCCACCTGCATCGAATACTTGCGTGTTTTATAACTCCATCTAATGGGCTACATCAATAAAAGCTTTTAATAATACTTATATGTATTATAATTATTTATTTAAACTTTTTTGCACAAATAAATCCTGTTACGGACTTGAATGCCTTAACGCATTCTCTCCAAGTCAACCATTAATGAAAAAAAAATGTTGACGGAGTATGGATGAACCGGAATATAATATTTAAAATAATATTTATAATAATATTTCGAATAAATAATTTATTCGAATTATTATAGAATTGAAATTATCGCTACCATGCTGTCTTCAGCTTGGTAGCGATAACCTCATTTTCCAGGGGTTGTTTCTTTAAGCCCTTTTATAAAGTTTTTGTTCAATAAAAAAAATTTCTGTTTATTAACAAGCACTAAACATTTTTCTGAGAATTCGTTGTAAAAGCGTATACCTACAGTGCCGCAATGAATTACTAATTTTGTAGAGTCGTGTAACTTTAAATCTTTGCGTGTAACTGGCATTACAGGTTTGTGTCTGTACTTTTTGTTTAAAATATGAATATTACTTCTGTTATTTAAGCTATTTATGTTTATATATTTATGTTACTAAACAATCCAATCGGCGACACCGCTAGAAAATGCACCTCCTTTCATCGAATAGTATGGGACTTTGAGACCAATAACGAAACTGGAATTTTGATATAGGTAAATTCATGTCTTTATCTTGAGTTTGCTTGCTCAAAAACACGATTGTATAATTTTGACTGACATAATTATTTGCGAAAACAGTTCTAAAAAATCACTATAGTTGAAATTACAACGAAATTATTTTATAAATTACAACGAAATACATATATGCTTGGGAGTCACTCAAATATATTCATAACGTAAATATTCGTAATTTAGTTGCTCATTATTTTGATTACTTAATTCAATAATTTTTTTTTAATATTTTAGGATTCTGATAGCTTCTAAGCGGTTTTAATCGTAGCGGACGCTACGCAATTTTAGATCCTATGTCGGCGGTTTTAAGGCTACAGTCTTTTAAAGTTGACTCACATCGAATCATTAGCGCCACTTTGATTTCTTTTTTTACAGCAAATTATTGTTTCAGAGTAAAATATTTTGATAACACATAAATACCCAGATTATAAGTAATGGCTAAATTTTTTTTTTGGTTCATCTATGTGGTCTATGTTAGATAAATCAAACGGTAAATAGAGCTCTCTCGCACCCAACGCAATTTCGAGCTTTGTTCGTGTACCATTATAAGGCAATCGATAATAAAAAGGCGAAATCTATTCAGCGCGTTAATAGCTAAACATCTTCATCTCCAAAATGCGCTGTTTCTTTTTTTCTAAATATCTTTCATTGTCTTAAATAAGAGGTCTCAATTTCGTTAAATTTCGCTGTTTTCGCCTCATAAAAAACTATTTGTTTCATAGCAATAGCTGAAAATATTTATGCTATAATTATTTTTTTCTCAAGGGCAGGTGTTTAATTAGACAAATATTAAAAAATAATAATTTAAACCACTTTATTTCAAAATTAATAATTATTTCGATCGACCTATAAAATATTGACTTTATAAACAATAATTGCGGGCAATATTCCTTAGTAGCCGCTGAGCGGCTGTAGCGTTCAGACGTCTTGTCTGTGCCAAATTTTTGCACTTCCTCTCGCTCTAACATTCCTCTTTCTCTCTCTTTCCCTAATCTTGGTTGCGCATTGTTACGAATTGAAAGTTGCTCTACTTTATTATTTTTTGCATATAATTCTTTAAGGGTTTATAAATCATTTTGTATTTGTTTTATAACTTTTAATTTCGATATGGACCATAAACGTAAAAAATATGCTTGTACCAGAAAACGAAAATTGAAATCAAACGTTGAAGCAATGAACAGAAATAGAATTCAAAGGTAAGTTTTTTTGTGTTTCATAGTA
The DNA here is from genome assembly GCA_907164705.1 of Parnassius apollo. NCBI lineage: Eukaryota > Metazoa > Arthropoda > Insecta > Lepidoptera > Papilionidae > Parnassius > Parnassius apollo. Next base: position 5,841,253 of record CAJQZP010001576.1, read on the forward strand.
AAATAGTTAACAACGTGCAAATGTCTGAGCACTTGGTTAAATATTAGGTATATAATTAGGTAGGTACTTTTAAGAATAGTTTATAAATGAGTTGCATATTTGTAATGCATATAGGTAAATGCTATACAAAGTTACATTATACTTTAATGAGAAACTATAAATATGTGTGATAGTGGACTGTTTGTACTTATATAGAAATTATTTTGAGTTTTTTTTTAATCTATTTTTAGTATTTAGAACTACTTGACGTACTTGACGGATTTTCGATAGTGTCATCGACTTATTACGAAACCCTCAGTGCACGACTCATTCTAGCACTTGCCAGATTCATTTGAATAATCAATAATACGAGTACATGTTATACAGGTTCTAGATGATTATCTTTTAGAAACCTTTTCAACAAAACAACAAAAATTATACAAACTTAAAATATTTTTTTTTGTGTAACGAATTTTGTAATAAAAGCATGGAACAAAAATAGATACGAGGTAGAAAATCTGTATGTGAAAATTTGTTAGCTAATTATCAATAATCCTGTATATTAGATAAATTGATACTGGAAAATCTTAGTAGAGCAACTTTCCACGCTACGGCCAGAAAGATAACTGCGGTGGCGGTACATGAAGTGGCGGGGCAGGGAGGGTGTAGATGTGTCACCAGAACGCAATTTTTCTGTTTTGCTCTGAAAGACTGGGCTCTTAAAGTTTGTATAGAAATTATATTCTCACGCGGCAAGGCACGCGGGCCAGTCCGGCGAAAGCCCGCTTCAACAGTGGACCTGCGCAATTCGTTCGCTTGTACGCTCTATTCTTTCTTATAGATATACCTTTATTATTATAAATAGCTATGGGTTTATTATTATTATAGGAAATTATTATTAGTATAAGTAGGTACTTAAATAATTTGTTTGTGGTAATGGGTAATACCAGGGATGTTATGGAGCTCCGTAACCGTATCCGAAACTATCGGATATCCGAAATAAAAAACTATTCGTAACCGTAACCGAATCCGATATAAAAGTTTCGGATAATTTCGGATAAGGGTAGGGGCTGAGTCTAAATGAGACTTGTTATAACAGGTTTCTTTTTTACATTAGCGGCGCGTGTCTCTTACTCTTGCATTGTTTGTTTATTATTTATGTTGCAGTCATACATAAGTCCCGTCAGTCAGTTTTATATTTAGGTACGAGTAATTAGTTTAGTTCGACGAAGTGAAAGAAAAGTGTTGTGTTATTAAATTGTTTACCTAATCTGGACCAAATGCGACCTAAGTCTAGTTTAATTTGGAGATTTTTTAATCAAGTTAATGCAGATTCCGCAAAATGTAAACAGTGTGATAAAACCTTTTCACGAAAAGGAGGTGGCACTACTTCGCTTAAACTTCATCTTAAATCAAAACACGGTGATAAGTACGAAGAACTTTTGTTACTAGAAAAAGATATCCAACAAATACCACATACCACGAAACAGCTGACACCATTACAAGAGTGTAAAAAACAGCTGTCAATAACAGATTCTTTAAAAAATAAAGGCGCCTGGGATGAAAGTAATGTCAAGCAAAAAGAAATTGATAAATTAGTAGCTGAAATGATTGCATTACAAAACTTGTCATTTAACTTTGTGGAAGGTGTCGGCTTCCAAAGATTAATGCAGGCAGCATTACCACGCTATCATCTAAGAGGTCGGCAGTATTTTACTAATTTGCTGTGTACTGATATATACAATAAAATTAAATTAAAGGTGCTGGGATTACTTAAGCAATTTGAAAAGTTGTCATTTACTACAGATGTGTGGTCAGAGCCCAGCTCAAATGTATCGTTACTTAGTCTTACTGCTCATGGCATCACCAATAAATATGAAAGAGTTTCTATAATACTCAAGTGTGAACAATTAGAGGGTCGGCACACAGGTGAAATTATAGCAAATAATTTAAACAATATTTTGAAAGATTGGGGCTTAAGCACGGAATCAGTTCATTGTATTTTACGCGACAGAGGATCTAATATGATAAAAGCTATGAATATGGCCAATTTCACTGATGCAAACTGTACTATTCATCAACTACAATTATGTGTGCGATCAACGATGGAAATCGAAGAATTTCTCTCGTCAGTAATTACGAAGTGCAAGAAAATTGCAACTCACTTCAATCACTCCCTAATCGCGCAAAATGAATTGAAACAAATTCAAACAGAAAGACTGAACCAATCAGGACTAAGTATAATTCAGGAATGTTCCACACGGTGAGATTTTTTTATTCTATTTTATACACCTATCTATTATGTAATTTTTTTTTATTTGATTTGACATTGTTTTTTCTTTTTTCACAGATGGAACGCGACGTATTATATGATGAAAAGAATATTGACATTAAAAGACTCCTTAGTACTGTATTCGGGCGCGCATGATATACCAATTCTTAATGCTGATGAATGGCTCGACTTGAAAAAGTGTGTTGCAATACTAAAGCCGTTCGAAGAAATTACAAAGGAGTTAAGTAGTGCTACTGCAACAATAGCATCAGTGATTCCATTAATATATACTCTTAAAAACACACTAGAAACAGAGAAGAGTAAAGAAGAGACTTCTGAGAACTTCAAATTAATGATTACGAAAATGATCCAAGACATCAATGTCAGATTTCAGGATATTGAAAATAATAAAATATATACAATAGCTACTTATCTAGATCCACGGTTTAAACTCAAGTTTTTTACTGAAATTACGAAGGAACAGGTACAGTCTGAGATTCTGGGGATTCTTGGGTGTTCAAAAGCTTCTCGTGATGAAGGTCCTTCTTCACCTAAGAGATCACGGAATGAGATTCCGACAACAAGCTCAAGCAACTATTCACACATTCAATCTTGTCTAGCTGAAATATTAAGCTTAAGTGACGAGGAAGAGCAAAACATAGATTGTGGTGATGATGTGCACAATCAATTTATTGTTAAAAAGACATTACTAAATGAATACAACAGGGAGAAACGATTGACACTCAATGAAGATCCACTTTTATGGTGGAAAATGCATACCAAGTACCATTGCTTAAGTGATTTAGTAAGACAGTACCTTTCTCCACCTCCTGGAAGTGTACCAAGTGAGCAGCTTTTCAGTGCAGCTGGGTTAATTTATGACCCCTTAAGAAATCGACTTTCTGGTGATAAGGCTGCGAAATTGCTTTTTGTTAAGTATAATTTACCTTTGCTTAGTTTCGACTATTAAAAGAAATCATTAAGTGAAAGACAAGTAAATATTTTGTTATGTTATGTTCAGATTTTAGTTTTTATTCTTCAATATGCAAAGACTTAAGAAGACTGATTTATGCGTTGTAATAGTTCCTAGAAATATATTGAAGAATATAATAGAAAAAAAAACTAATAGCATTGTTTTTGATTATAATAATTTTGTAATAGCATTTTTAAGTAGATAACTTAAAAATATGTAGGTAGCTACATTAATTAGTATACTATTCTTATAAAATTGTTAATTACTTGAATAAATGACTGATTGTAATACCAAATGATAACCAAGATATAAAGCCAAATGATTACCTACTTATTTGTATTTTACTTAAATACCTCAAAAATCTTATCCGATCCGAAACTAACGGATAATCCGAAATAATTTTATATCCGTAACCGAAACCGAAACCGATATAATATTATTCCCATATCCGTATCCGTATCCATATCCGAAATATCATATCCGTAACATCCCTGGGTAATACTAAGAAAAAAGTATATAGGAGAAAAAGGAAAGAGCAATTTGAAAAAAATATTCTTAGAATGACCGAGACGAACAAGTCAAGGTAAATAATATCATTGTAATTATTTTAATAGCATTTTAGTGTCACGTATGTTTGTAGTTAGTTATAAAGAACATTACGTGCCTACCTATATATATAGATTCAGTATGATTCAAGCAACTTGGCCATTTAGATAATTCAAATCACTTAGCACTTACCCACAAGGGAATAGAGAACAAAATCGTATATAAATAAAATAAGCTTCTGCATTATACGCATCTGGGTATGATTTTTTTATAGGATAGGGGGACAAACGAGTACGCAGTCCACCTGAAGGTATGTGGAATGTGGATGCTGTGGCCCATACACATCTACATCTATCCTCGATTACGAATCAAAATGCAGATGTGTTGTCACCCCTGTGGACTAAAATAGGATGCCTCATTTCCAGTAAAAAGGAGCTCCGGTTTTCTCTACATTCACCATACAAAACACAGCAGCATTAAGCTTCTATTTTACGGTGGTATTCTGTGAGAGCGTGGTCCTTCCCCGGTCGAGCCGACCCATTCGTGCTACAACTACTAATATAACTGCAGCGTGGCTCTACCACGTAAAATGATATTTGCATTGTTAGGTTTTCTAGGCGTGGTTGCGTATAGCTGCATTTTAGAGTTATTTTTTTGCGGGAATAAAACATGTCATTTGAAAATCTTTTATGTTTTAGATAAATAGATTGACTTGGGCCATCGCATCAAAACACAATGGGTGCGTTTGGCAGAAAAAAGCGCTAGCAAGCGCTTATAAGCGCTAAAATAGTTTTCGGCCAGGACACGATTGCTACTTCAGTAGCGCTGACACAATCCGCCATTTTGCTTATTTAATTTGTTTGTTTTGAAGTAGAGTTTATAAGTTGTTTTGTGCAATATTAGTTTTAAGTAATATAATGACATGAATAAACATATACATGCTATTAAAAACTCATGATTGGTAAGTTTTAATATGAATACTTTACAAACATATATTTAAATTAGGTTAGATTCCCCGGTTAAAACTAACATCGTGTCCTGGAGGAAAATAGCTACTTACGATTTGACAGCGCTTACCGCTTACGATCGCCATTTTGCTTACAAGCGCTTGCTAGCGCTTTTTTCTGCCGAACGCACCCAATGTGTCTCAAAAAATATACATATTATATTAAATTAGATTGTTTAGTGCGAATGCCAAGTCAATCTATTTATTGAAAACAAAGGATTTTTGATACTGTTATGGTCACAATAAGATGTTGTTAGGTAATTACGTAATAACTTAAGACAGAAGGACTCTTAAGTGGGGACTGAATAAATTAACCGACTTGGTATTAGAACTTTTTACGGTAGAAGTTGCGAGACTTGGTTTGTTTACAAGTTATGTTTTTGACATTTTCATAATTATATTGCAAGACTAAAGTCGATATATTTGATATAAATAAATTATAATAAATTATGTGACTTGTTTTTATAAAATAAGGGTGTAAAACAACGCCGTCTTAGGCCATACTGGGGCCCTTAAGCACACTAGAATTGGAGCCCTCTTGGGAAGTAATAAAAGTGAATGACAAAAATATTTTTCTGCTATGATCTTATATTTATTATAGTTAATTGGTAAAAGTCGAATAATATTTCATTAATCAGGGCATCAACTACTTTTTCTGCCACTAGGCCATCGTCACTTTACAATGAGGTAAAATATTTGACAGATTTCATGGTGAGGACGATAATTTTTTAGGAAAATGTAAACTTTAATGTTTCTTTCCTAAACTTTCTTCCAAAAAAATAAAATATTCTATAACAATATCAATACGTGTATTCTTTTTATTTATTACATTAAAATTTAGGCTTCAATTGTCTAAAAATAAGGATCGTAACAATTATTTGCTATAAAGTCTGATATTTGTATTTGAAAATTATCACATTAAATAAATCATTTGCCATTTAATCTTTTGAAGAGTTATTTTTATTAATTAGTACGAAATGATATTTTTATATAGTATATATAAATAGGGCGACTATAAAACTATAGGGCGACCTCCCACTGGATGGAGTGACGACCTGGTAAGATATGCAGGAAGTCGATGAATGCAGGTGGCTCAGGACCGTGCTTTGTGGCATTACTTGGGGGAGACCTATGTTCAGCAGTGGACTTGTGAAGGGCTTTAATGATGATGATGATGATGATGATATTTTTATCTCATGGATTATAAATACATAGATTTCCGGAAATTAAAAAAAATCTAAGCTGTAAGCTTTGATTATATGCAGGTATATAATCAAAGGCTGTAAGTAAGACGACTACAGCACGACATAATGGTTTGGATGGCGGCGAAATGCGAAACTACATATTTTCTACCCAGGAAATTTGTCAATGTCACTTTTTCTGGCTAACTTGGCAATGAGTGACTTATCACTGCTCAGTATTGCTAGAAAGGCACTAACAGCGCCCTCATTTACTTTTTTTTGTAGGGTTGTATTTTCCTATAATAGAAAAAAATATTGTATAGCGTTAAGCGAATAACGTCTTTCGATACTGGGCCCCCGTGACGATAGGGACCCAGTATCGAAAGTGCCCTGGGCACGGGCCCCGTGCGCCCCTATGGTAAAGACGGTACTGGTGACAAACGAGCACACATTCCACCCGATGGTAAGTTTACACATTTATCTTCGATTAAGAATCAAAACGCAGATGCGTTGTCACCTCTGAGGACTAAGATGGAATGTCTCATTTCCAGTAAAAACTCATTTCTAGTTAAAAAGGGTCTCCGGATCTATACACTCACCATACGAAACACAGCACTCTTATGCTGCTATTTTACGCTGGTGTTTTGTGAGAGCGTGGTCCTTCCTCAGTCGAGCCGACCCATTCGTGCTACAACCATAATATAGCTGCGGCGTGGCTCTACCACGTATAAAATTTAATTTTTGCTTTAAGCTTCTGCGACTGAGGTGGTAGTCTATTGGACACCACCTAACACAAAAAACGTTGCCATAATATTATAGCTGCAGCGTGGCGCTCTCACGTATCAAAACTGATGACTTCAATCACAAACTCTACAAATTTGAGTCAAAAATTCTATAAGACACTAAATATGTTGTAAAAATAACTATAATAAACCAATCCGGCTGTTTCATCATCAGTAAAATCTTTTATCTCCGAAGTCCGAACTTCGAATCTAATTTGGAGTGAATCTGATGATAGGTACTAAGAATAACAAAATAAAAGTAAAGGTATTATATTAAGTATTCCTAATTTATGTACTTACATACTTATTACATAAATTGCAATAGTAATCTCTTTAAAAACATTGCATTCAGTTTTATAGTCGTTATTTTCAAATTTAAAAGAGTATTGACTATGTAATATAATCAAAAAAGTAGCCATTTATTGTATTATTGACTTCTAGGATTCGAACCTACTACTTGCGACTCACCAAGGTATTTTGAACTACGGTGCCATTAAACGATGCGGTCTTCGTTAAGATGAAAACATGAAATAAATTCAACACTGAAAGGGATATTTTTTGGATTATGCGCATGTCAACGTGGTAGAGTCACGCCGCACCTGTATAATCGTATGGCTGTAGCACGAATGAGTCGACTCGACCGGGGTAGAATTTTTATTTTAAAAGAATATTAACAATGTTATAAAGATTTCTAATATTCCCCTTAACCACCCGTGGTAAGCTTAAATTGCTTGTGTTACGAGTGGTTCACGCCAGTAGTCGAATGGCGGATTCGAACCCACGACCTTTTTGCGTTCGCGGTCCGCGCTCTGCCATTAGGCTACCGTCGCTTCTACTGTAGTATGTAGCAGGAGTTGCTACTGTAGAATAACAGCTGCTGCTGCTGTTTCGCATAGTGAGTGTAGAGAACCGTGATCCCCATTCTACTGGAAACGAGGCATTCCATGTTAGTCCTCAGGGGTGACAACGCACCTGCATTTTGATTATTAATAGAGAATAAATATACATGTCTATGGCCACAGTATCCACTTACCACGAGGGGGACTGTGTGATCGCTTTTTACGCTTATTCCATAAAATAAAAGTACTGGGTCTAGCTGTGATTTGAACCAGGCACTACGATTTCATTAAGAAGGTTTACCTACTAACCTACCCGCTTCTCAATTTACTTTTTAGTTATTTCAGCATAGTAGCAGTAGTCCATAATTGTACGTCTATTGGCTTCAAACATTAAAATTTGTTTGTCAATTCAAGCTCATTTAATTTCTGTATGTTATTGGCATTTAAATGTTCTACTTCTATCGCACACGATCAAGAAAAGAAGCGTGTGACGCGCAAGACAAAACATAAATGATTGTTAGGCGCTTCGAGCGTCGACTTCGATGTTTCTTGTAAAATAAAAATGGCTGTGTTTTTTCACTTGGCCTCACACTCACGACCGTGCTATGCTAGCTAGCGCGCTTCTGGCCGCTTCTATCGAGCAGCGAGCAGCAAGTCCAATCACCTTTCTCTTTCTCTCCTACACGCAATGTGCGTTTTCGCCATTTTGTGACAGTACTCGGCGCTGAATACGCGTGATTTGAGATTCGGTGTAAAAGTTTTTAATAGCCAGTGCTTACAATTGAAGATTAAATTAGTGTAAATATGTGACGGATTTCCCTGCTAACTGATAGGTAAATGTTTAAAAGTATTCTTTAATATAATAAAAATGTTCAATCTTCGACGTGTTAACATTGCCACCACGTCATTCTTGTCTTGGGATTTATTCTCAGCGGACGTGTTAATAAATAACGCTACTCGTTTTTGTTTTATTTTAATTTAATTGTCATGTCTAATTTATTTTATTTGTACCTAGCTTGAAATATTTTTATTATCTTTGCTTATAGGAATCGGCCTTCAATATTAGTTATAAATATTGCTTTATATATATATATATATATATATATATGCGATTGTTTTAAACTAGAAAAATGCTATTAACATTATTAATATTCTCTTAAGCACTCCCGGTAAGCTTGAAATGTATTAGGAATGGAAGTAGTCCACGATAATAGTCGAATGGCGGATTCGAACCTACGACCTTTTGAGTAAGCGATCCACGCAAACATTTGATTTATAATGAATATTAAGTATATCGTCTATTCATACCGTTAAATAATGTTCTCCAGTTAAAAAAAAAAACAGATAACTTAGTACCTACTTTCGTCGCTAGCGGTTAGGTACAATAAGTGGTTTTAAAGAATATATTTCGTCAGCCCCATTAGAGACATTATATAAAAGTTATTAGTACCTATATATAAAATTTATATTACAATATTATTAAATCAGTACATAATATAAAATTTCTCTTCATATTATTGGTATGATTCTTTGATATCAAAATTAGATCGGCGTTATTAATAAACCATCTTTTTATTTATAAACATAAAGATACATAAAAATGTAGTATATGTTTTATAATAGTGTAAAGTAACCTACTATCCAATATTTAGGTACTTTATTATGATTTTTTATTTATAGATTTGGATTGCCAACTGTCAAAGACATAAAAGAATAAAATTTGTTTTTATGTTTCATAGCAACACGATATTCAATTTTTTCTCTTTCCAATTTTTTTATTTCTATGCAAAGACGTTCTATGTATTTAAATTATATATCCCAGTTCCTATTATTGAATCCTTAAATAAAACGTAAAACAAACACCAACATACCTACGAAGGCAATGAATGTTTGGTTATTCTACAGTATTATAAATTTTACATAATAAACTGCTCATATAATTATATTAAAAGATATACCTTCATCACAAATTATGTAATTATGGATTTTATTTTAGAATTTCAGTGATACAGAATCACACATTTACATACCCAGACAGAAGTAATATGTAGGAAGTACTGAGTACGTAGCATTTCAATTTGTAGAGACTAGAGACGGATTGAGGTCGGACGGAATGAGGGTTGTTAAAAATTAACCAAAAATTAATTATTATTAAATGATATATTGTTTGTTATAAATTTATAATAACTAACAAAAAGGTCAAATTATCTTAATATTTTCTTGTTTAATTCTTTTACTCTAAACAAGAAATTAATGCGTCTCTACATATCTCGTTTATGATGAGTGCTAAATTATTAAAACCTATTAAAGTCTATATTTAAAGACATCCTAGCTCTCCATCACCAGATAACTCATGACTTCTTGTTTATTTAATATTATAATACTGTTTTAGCGTATAAAGTAATAAAATAATATACTAATGAAATTATTATTGAAACTGATAGGTACGTGTGTAATATAACCGTCTCTATCTAAAACTTCCCCTGTCCCTTGTACTACATATTTGTCTTACTATTGTGTCTGAAAGTCATGCAGTGAAAGTGTTAAAATTCCCTAACTTATTTTTAAATTTAACAATACTTTCGTAATATATAAATAGATCAGCACTACTTGTGTTTCTCTGTTACACAAATATTATTTGTAATCTAATTAACGTGTAAATCAGTAAACAAAAATTGGTATAAAAGTATTTGTTAAATATCAATTAAAAATAAACAAATACAGGGGCGCAGCACTAGTATAATTGTTATCGAAATACGAGTGACGTCAAGTACAGTTGGCCTCGAAAAGTTCGTAGCGTTGCGTTGGTTGGTAACATACAGTAATACGTCGTACAGAATACAGATATCAGACTGCAGGCATAGATAGTCGCACAGTTGCTTTTCGAATGGGTAGAGTGAACGACGAATTTACAATTGCATTCATAATATTTTTTAATATTAAGATCGATTTGTAGTTAATTTATTATATTAAGTTGTTATAGTTCGAAATAAAGGTTCACTCACAGTTTTTCATAACCCAAGTTAAAAAAAATCAGGCGTAAAAATTTTAGCCTACCCAATGATGCTTACGAAGTTGAAGTTACCGTTGTACTGCAATGCAATATTAACATTTCACATGTGTAAATGAATGTGTTGGTATTAAAAATATCATGTGTTATTTCCATAACATATATTTTTAAATCATTATGTACAGATCCATGCAGAACTTAATAGTTACATATTTAATGATATATTAATTAAATAAAAAAAAACAACAAAATATACATAATTATATACAAACCGTAACCTAATTCTTACAGACACTCTACCGTAAAATTAAAATTTAACTTTTAGGTTATAATGAAATAGAAAAAATTATAGTGATTCATAAATTTATTTTCTAAGCGACTTAAATTAAAATAAAAATTAAATCTGTATATTATATAATTATATTGTTGTTTCTTCAATATTTAGTATTTTATATTTTAAAACTAAATTCTTAATTCCGCTGCTTATAGAGAACGGTTGAAATTTGAAACTGAAAAATGAAAATATAGTATGATTCCAAAATCAATGATAATATAAGTGTTAAGTGTGATCCTGTCGCCCCTCTCCCATGTCCGCTTTTAAGACAAGCGACTACTTACGAGAATGAAAAAGATAGATGAAAGCACCTCTCGCTCTAACTCACGTTAGGGGAACGATTTCGCCATTTTGTGTTCGTACGTCATCCAGTATAAACATGTCGTGTGCTAAATAGTAAAAATATATTTTGAAATAACTGTATTATGTGAAATGGTTTGTCCCAGGTTGTGATTAATGTGATTTATATATGTTATATATATATTTCTTGTCGATGAGGATTTTAACCATTAAGGTAAATTGTTTTTAATATAATCTGCAAGAATTAATTGTGCTGTCATAGTTTTGAAAAATGGAAGACATTGTATTGCAAACATTTTTCTCTTTTACATACATTCAATACATTAATTTTTATACGATATTTTTCTAATTTTGACTTTAGTGTTGCCATACTTGCGTTGTGAATTCTATTTACTGCAACAAGCATAAGTGCCCTTGATTGCTTTTAATTCTTTTAAGTTCGTGCTAAAATATTTGAATGTCTTTGAGGTCGTGTCAAATAGTTAAACTACCTACTTTAGAATAAAGAATACTTTAAATCGCGTGGCCTAGTAGTTTGTGCTCACACGCATACGATACCTTCCTTAAACACCGCGGATCCTGTTCCTGTACAAAAATCAGTTATAGATTTTTGGTTCTGTTTGTCTGATCACCTTCGCGTCTTTGACATCTTGTATAATTTATAACCTCTCATATTTCTTAAATTTCCTACGATATATTCAGGGTCAAATAAACGTCATCATTATCAAACTAAGTTTTTAAATGTATCAGTTTGCAACCTAAGATCGAATAATGAAAACAAGACTTAAAGCATTTGAACTGAAACAGGTACACACAATTTCCAATGTATTGTTCTATAATTAAGTATGTCGTGAGTTGAAACAAACTCAGAACTAGATTTTTAGCAATATATTGCTGTCGTTCTGTGAACGAATGACGGAGTCTGCTGCTCGGACCGATTATGCCTATGAAAAATTGATGAAATCATCATTTCATATTCCGTTTCCCCCTCCATTAACTAAACCGACAATTTTTTTTCAAGAACTATAAAGAGGATTGTGGTGTCTGTATGCTTTTATTTTATTTCCTCTATTCGTAAAATTTGATTGCTGGATTATAATGTTATAGTTGAGCTGGGTTTTAGGTTTCAAATTATTAATTTATGAAACAAATAATAATTACAAAACGGGGGACATGAGCGTGCTAGATATCTTAAAAAATATTTCAAAGACCTTACACTCAATTCCAAAAAGTTACTAGGTACATATACATTTAAAATAGATTATTCTTTTTGCTAAAAAGCTATTATCATGTTATTTACTTAATTGATGTGTAAAATTGTCATGATTTTGTCCTCTTATTCAAAATTAGCAACTTAATTTGATAATTAAATTTATTAAAAATGGTAAGAATTAAAAATAAGTTTACGAAATGAAATAAAATTAAAGAGAAGCACTGGCAGAAAAAATGTCATGTAATTGGTAAATTCCATAAGCTTGTAACACTGTATGAAACCGGCTGTATAACATCGATCCCACACCGCACCGCCCACACGCATTAGCTAAGCAGTTGCCAGTTGGCCTTTTGCCTTCATTGCGAGAGCGTGGTTTGAAGAAATTTCGAGCTTATGAAAATCTGTTACATTATTATTTTGTTTAGAAATACTTATATAGAAAGTCGTTATTTCATGAAAATGCAACTTTTGTTTGCGAGTTAAATTTTTAGTGTTCTTCGAGAAACTTAGAACTCGTATCAATTTTTGTGTCTTCTAGGTCGGCAGTCGTATTGCGCGTTTATCTTCAAAACAATTATGTTTACAAAAGCGTTTAAGGATTTTTAGATGGTACTTAAATGTTGATAATAACCGAACTTATTCTCTAAAGTGTTAGTATACATTTTAGGGATTTCATTTCGGTTATTATTTCGATTCCAGTATAATAAATAAAATTGTACATTAGATACCTACATTTATAAACATTGTAGGTAAGTAGAATGAATAAATACATCATTCAACTTATACTACGTAGTTATGAATATTCCCGCATACAAATAAATAATAATTCATAACATAGGCAGCTACGTTATGAACATTATTAACGTTATGAATAGATAACAGTTTACACGTGGTTTAAGTTCGTTTTCAATTAGATATTTTTTATAATTTAACTAACTGGTTTACGTACGTATTACGAAACAAGTCGTCCCATAAATTATTTCAAAAAAGTAAATTAAAAGTTAACTACCTGTGTCCGGTATCCGTTGCAAGTCTATCATTATGTACATTTTGTAATTGAACAATTAAACAGTATTATAAACTCAAACAGAGACCATTCATAATTATATGACGTTAGAGATATTGCTTTGCATATCTTTTAATTGCATATCTTATAATTAAAATAAGAAAAAATTGCAACATAATAGCTTCCGAAGTCGGTATTAAGACACGTTAAATACGCTTTAATACCTTACCACCGACTTCATAAGCAGGATTTTTTAAGAATCTTTTTAGTTTTTGAAGTTTAAGTTTACATCCGAACCCTAAAACCATCAATCAAGCTAACATCGCTTTACATATTTGGTGAGATGATATCTCATAAAATCATAACTTTGCGTATTTGAATTATTTTTTAACAAAGTACTAGCTAACATTTCAGTAAACCAACTAATGTAGTAAGTCTTACTGAAATATAATACATATAATATACTCATTGTTACCGAAATTTTTGCGAACCCGAAATAAAAAGTAATCTATATATAATAAAAAGGAATAGATATCCTTTTACAAAATAAATCAATCAAAATTAATGAGATGAAACCGAGTGTTACAAATTCTTGCAAATGTTTGTTTTTATTTTATTCTAAATTAAAAAGTACCTGTCTAGGTACTGTAAAATTTGTCTTATTTTACGACTGTGTACTGTTTATGTGCATTTGCTATAAATTACCCTTTTAAAGAGTCAAACAAAAAAAAATAGTGATAAGTACACCTTTTAGGCCAGTATAAAAACTTTGCACTAAATATCCGATCTATTTTTTTAAATAAGGTTTAGAATCACTTACTGAGCATAAATCACAAAATGCTGACAGATCCAGGTGGCGCTTCAAGTGCCATCTTGAAAAAACGTTTTCAGCCGATATCTCGGAAACTGTGCACTTTCTAGGCAAAAGTTATAGAGACCATTATTGTGAGAATAAAATTTCGCATCATTTGTTTCCATTAAACTTTTTTGTAAAACTTACCGTTTACGATTTATGACCCATTTAATGAACCGGTTTTTCTATCGCGGCCAATAACTCTTGAAATATTAGATAAATCAATAAAATGCTTTAATCCATTTTTAAATATCAGTTTACTCTCTACAACTTTTGTTTCAAACTTTTTTTTATAATGTCCATACTTTTTGAGTAATAGGACGTTTAATGTTGGACTACCGGGCGTAACGAAAAAATGGTACAAATAAATAAAAAAAATATGCCGCGTCACCCGCCGACCGTTGGCATTTCTTCATTATTATTAACAGTTTCCTTTTTTATTGCATAAGGGTAACTATTTTATAAAAAAACGAAAGAAAATTAAAACATAAAAAACTGGGTCGCACTGAGACGCCCATTAGTATACAATAAATTATCCAAATAGTCCTTAACCCAAATCCTTTGATTATTTATTGTCAAAACCCAAATTCAACAAATCAGTGTAAGACATCGCTTTACCCATGTGGGGGAGGGGGTCACCGCTTTGTTATCAGTTATTACCATCCAATAACAGTATTTTGAAAAACATTTTGGAATTTTACCTGTAATAAGGCCTCCCGCACATAAAATCGGTACAATAATTGAATACTTATTCTTCAATAGTTCAATAGTACGACGATCTACAGAGGAATCACTGTGATTTGAGAAAAATAAAATAGATATGGGCATTAATTTTCGGCAGAGTTTGTGTAAGATTTGTACAGAACTAATCGATGTTCACTTTTAATATAATGACATATGTCCCAGATCAAAAGCAAAAATACTATTCAATAAATGTAGTGTATGTTTCAAGAGTGGGTCAAGGAGCAAAACGAATTATCCGTAGGACCTTGGGTGACCAAGCTTTGCTCGGCGTTAGAAAAAAAAAATATCTCAAGAGTGAATCACGAGGATGAAATACCTATCTAATTAACCTTGTAAAGTTAAACATTATCTAAATACAGAATTGGATTATAAATCGTTAGGGCCTAGGGCCGTTTTCGAATATAATATGTATGTATACAATAAAGAGCCGTGGTAACTAAGCACTTGTCACAAATTCTACGTGAGCAGCGTAATGTAACCAATTCCACCAGTGAAATCATTAGTAGCGGTTTTAAGTACTGATTTACTTCGTGTTCGGTGGTAAAGGAAAGCATCGTGAAGAAATCAGCATGCCTGCTACATTTAAAAAAAACATCGAAGACAAATAAAATCCGTCAACAAACGCTGGGGCGGCGCTGCGGAGATTTCCTTGCCTTACGTAGAAATGTGAGGAGGCCTGTGCCCAGCAGTGAGACGTTTATAACCTGTAAATTTACTATTGATTTCTTATGTTTACGCGAACACTACACATTTAAATAATACTACCGCACGTGAGGGTAATGTAATCTTAAGCTTTGACGCCCTGTAAAAGCAAAACTAGGAGGAGGACAGAGACAAAATCACAAAGTCGTATACTACAACTAGTATATTAAGAAAATAATAGCAAACAAGCTTTGTCAATAACTGGGAACACTTCAAAAATCAACTTAAAAAATTAACTACCCTACATAATACTAAAATCGACAAATATTTACAGTAAAGTCAACCGTCAAAATGGCGTCGATAAAGCAGCGCTCTTTTGACCCCTTTATAATTTCATTGAGAGACATCAGCAAAGATAAAACAAATTTTTTTAAAAACCGGGGGGGGGGGGAAACTAAACATAAAATTTAAATAATATATTAATGGTTAGGTTGCGGCCCTCGCCTCGGCGTGAGATTATAAAAAAAAAAAAAAAAAAAAAAAAAAAAAAAAAAAAAACAAGCTGTACGCTTGTGTTTTATTTTGTAAAAAGGTAGTGTACGTGCGACTCGAAAGATACACACGACTTACTTCCCAGTGGAAAGAATAAAAAAAATCATATGTTTTAATAGTTTGTACAATTTTTCATTCGGCACAAAAAACGTCTTGACCGATTTTGCTCAAAATTTAATGAGGTCTAAGTTACATAATTATGCGTTAAATGAAACTGGTCCCATGTCAGTATCACTTGTCCTCGAGATACACGACGCGAAAATTGAATCCGAACATACATACGTACATGTGCACACATGGACATCCTCTTAAAAACCATACTATTCGACTCTAAAAACCTTGAAGCGTGGAGATATGTTAAAATTTCCAATTTGCAAAATCGGACCCATTACAATAATTTCCCATTGGGAAGTTAATAAACAACAAAATGACCGTAATAACGTATTCCCTAATTTCTCTAGCCAATACTTGGTTTCCATACAACAAATAAGACATTGCCTAAATAAGCAAGCACCATCACCAATTTACCATACCAATTATTGATATTTAATAAAACATAAAACTGGTTTTAACACTTTAAGGTGAGATTTTAGAAAAATTATCAAAAAAACTAATTGCATTATATTAATCCTATAGTATTCGTACTAATTAAAAGGTTACAAAAATCATTTATTAATCCATCCCTATACAAATATGAAATAACCCCGTAAAAAAGGTTGTTAAAAACCTTATTTTACTATCTAAGGATTAAAATATTTAAAAAAATTGGTTGCAGGCCAGTCCTGGAACTTCCCGCTAATTTCAAATGCGAAGCGCTCCAAATTTCACCAAATTATTTTGCGAAATCTCGAAGTTACGTTGAAAAAGTTTTTTTTTTTCAATTCTTTCTCGTTCGATATCTCATGAACGAATGAACCGATTTTTATTTTCCAAACGGCATTCGGCGTCATTTTTTGAAATCGATCGGTAAAACCGTTTAAGTTATTAAAAAAACAGTTTTTCAAATTTTTTATTTTTGAGATTTCTTTTTTTAAACGTACTTGTCCGAATCAGTTCATATTATAACCAAACCTATTCCACATTGAGATCTTTAGAACGACGCAATCCGCATCTCAATCGAACAAGACGTTCAAAAGTTATGAAAGGAAGTCCGTACGGATGTCACGTGAAATTAATCAGAATAGCTTCCTGGGATCTCAAAACGTCGAGATCGATTTTCGTTAATCGGGGTGAAACCAATAACTTCCCTATTTTCGAAAATTTTCAATTTTCATACCGGGAAGCTAAAAATTCTTTCTTAGTGAATGCCTACTTAATAAAAGGAAGTTGTCCCAGTTTTTCCTTTAAGAAATACCAACATTGCAAAACAACATCATCATCATCATCATTACAGCCCTTCACAAGTCCACTGCTGAACATAGGCCTCCTCCAAGTAATGCCACAAAGCACGGTCCTGAGCCACCTGCATCCATTGACTTCCTGCATATCTTACCAGGTCGTCACTCCATCTAGTGGGGGGTCGCCCTACACTACGCCTACCGGTACGAGGCTGCCACTCGAAAACCTTTCTTCCCCATCGGTTATCGGTTCTTCGAGCTATATGGCCGGCCCATTGCCACTTCAGCTTACTAATCCGTTGGGCTATGTCGGTTACTCTGGTTTTACTGCGGATATCCTCATTTCTGAGTCTATCACGCAGAGAAATTCCGAGCATAGCCCTCTCCATAGCTCGCTGAGCGACCTTGAGCGTCCTCATACGGCCAGCAGTGAAGGACCACGTCTCAGATCCGTAAGTCATCACTGGCAACCCGCACTAGTTGTACAATCTAGTTTTTAGAGATTGAGGTATACCTGACGAGAAGATAATTTCCCGACGCTTCAGTCATTGAATCCGTCCATTGACCTCTCGGTCGAAGTTGGACTTACCTAGTCGGACTATTTGTCCCAGGTAAACGTACTCGTCAATAACTTCGAGCATAGTGCTCCCAACAAATACCGGCATGGGTGTGACATGGACATTAAACATAATCTTTGTTTTGTCCATGTTCATCTTAAGACCTATCCGTTGGGAGGCACTATTGAGGTCATTGAGCATAATGCTTAAGTCCTCCATCGATTATGCCATAAGGACTATATCGTCGGCAAATCGAAGGTGAGTGATGTACTCGCCATTGATGTTAATACCGTATCCTTTCCAGTCCAGTAGCTTGAAAACGTCTTCAAATGCAGCGGTGAAGAGTTTCGGGGATATAACGTCACCCTGTCTTACACCTCTCTGCAGTTGGATAGGTTTCGAGCTTTTTTTTTATAGAATAGGGTGACAAACGAGCACACAGTCCACGTGATGGTAAGTGGTTGCTGCGGCCCATAGACATCTACATCTATCCTCCATTAAAAATCAAAATTCAGATGCGTTGTCACCCGTGAGGACTGAGATGGAATGCCTCGTTTCCAGTAAAAAGTGTCTCTGTTCTCTACACTCACCATACGAAATACAGCAGCATTAAGCTACTATTTCACGCTGGTATTCTGTGAGAGCCTGGTCCTTCCCCGGTCGAGCCGACCCATTCGTGCTACAACTATACTACTAATATAACTGCAGCATGGCTCTACCAACTCTGGTTCTGTACTCGGATAGCCATCGTAGCCCTACTGTACAAACACTTCAGCACTTCGATATACCGACAGTCAACTTGGCACCGCTGAAGGGACTGTAGCACCGCCCAAATTTCGACGGAATCAAAGGCTTTCTCATAGTCCACATACGCCAGGCAAAGTGGTAGATTGTACTCTTCGGTCTTCTGTACAATCTGCCGCAGGGTATGTATGTGGTATATGGTACTGAAGTCTTTTCGGAAACCGGCTTGTTCGGGAGGCTGGAAGTCGTCGAGTCTGCGTGCGAGACGATTCGTAATGACTCTCGAAAACAGCACGTAGGCGCGTCTCAGAAGGGAAATCGGTCTGTAGTTCTTCAAGAAAGCGTTGTCGCCTTTCTTAAAGAACAAGACCACCGCACTTCTGCTCCACGCCTCTGGAGTAGTGCCACCATGGAGGACGGAATTGAAGAGTTTCTGAAGGACTCTTCTCGCCTGGTTTCTCGCCTGGGGCCCTGCCGTTTTTAAGGTGCTGAAGAGCCATTCTAATCTCGCTTAGACTGACGTCCGGGATATCATCGGAATAGTGTCTGATAAGACTTGCTCTTGGATCGTTACTCACACTTGCGTGTGGCTCCAACGATGATGTGTACAGCTGCCCATAGAACCTCTCAATCTCACTCAAAATCTCAGGTGTCCCGGAAACGATGCTGCCACACTCAGTCTTCAGCTTTGACAGTTGGCTCTTACTGGCAGACAGATATCTGGCAAATACTTTGGAGCCCTGGTTCCGCTCGATCGCTTCTTTAATACGAGCAGTATTAAAGTTGCGTAAGTCTCGCCGCATGCATTTGGAGATCTGTCTGTTCAGTTGCCTGTATGCTGTCAAAACAACAGTTTAACAAAATTGCACACACTCTCCTCCTGTACCCTCTACCGCAACGGGTTATTTAGATATCGCATAATAAGTATTCATTTATTTTAAAAACACAGTACTTACTCTAGTATCGAGTCAACCTGTAAAATATTTTTAATACAAATAATAAACTGTAATATCCTGATTTCACCCTTTTAGGCAGAGTTCCCCAAACTTTTTTGTGTCGGGGTCTACCCCTTGACATGTTTTTCCGTCATGGGTAGACCCCCTACTTACCTGATATTGATTTCCTGTAAATTTCTAACTGTAGTGAAGTTTAGTGTTAAAAACTTAAAGTAAAAACACATGTTAATTTATACATTTATTAATTGAATTTAAATTAAAACTACTCAAAATAAAATATTGTATCTGTTATGTAAAATATACGTAGCATTAAATAAACATAAAATAAACTATAAATAAAATAACATAAGCAATAAGTCAATATTTTTAGTGAGAAGGATGAACCTGATGCTTTAATAATAAATTATCAACATTTGGCGTCAATTTTGTAAGGGTCAATCTTAAATCTCCTCGGCTAATGATGTCCAGACTGTTTCTTTTTTTCGTTAGGAGATTGGTAACAGCGCTGAACCCCCTTTCCACTAGGTATGACGATGGAAAGGAAATTAAAAATTTCCTCGCTATATTCCATAATACGGGATAAGTAACGGGTATGTTGTTTTGCAGCCGGAATTGCTGATATCCGTTTTTAAACTGAACCTTAAGTTCTTCGTTTGTACTTAGTTCAGTCAGTTCCTCTTATATTATGACATTCGTTTCTTCTATGTCACCATATGGATTAATTATCCACGGTGGTATTACCATAGTCAAAATATCCTCAAACCTAGATTCAAAATCTGAATAGAGGGCATTTAAATGTTGAACGTAAGTTGAAACGTCGTCTTCCTGGCAGCTTGTCTGTGACAAATTGGGGAACTGAGAAAATTCGCCCCGTCCAATACTTTGCTTCATTAGTTTAACTCTGGCAAGAAACGCTGATAAGATGGACTTTGTTTTAATCAAATTTAAACTGCCGCCTTGTAATTGCAAATTAACCATATTAAATTTTGTAAACAAATCTTTTAAATAGACGATGTATGTTTTGCTCTTCATTAAATTTTCTTTTAAAATTTTATCTTTAGTATCCAGAAATTCTAAAATATTCTCAAAAAATGCAAAAAATCTTGTCAAACATAAGCCTTTCGACAGCCAGCGTACTTCAGTGTAAAGGAGTAATTGATGAAAGTGTTCGTCATTTTCTTCACACAACTGCGCAAATAACCGCGTATTCAACGCGTTGCTTCGGATTCGGTTTACTGCAATTTTGCAATTTACTGCAATGACTAAATGAAGTGATTCATGCAATCTAACACTCAAATTTTTAGCAACTAAATGTTGTCGATGGATGACGCAATGTATATCTAACACCCCTGACACATTTTGTTTTAAATAGCTTATAAATCCACGATAACGTCCAACCATGGCAGGTGCTCCATCTGTAGCTACTGATATTATATTTGATAAAGGAATTGCTTTTTCAATGAAGTGATCCTTCAAAACATGAAATATTGATTCACCTTTAGTGTCAGTTATCAAAATTCTTGCGAAGAGCAGTTCTTCGTAGATTTCTTGATTCATAATAAAACGAACATATGCCAATAATAATGCTGCATTATCAGGTAAAGTTGACTCGTCCAGTTGTATAGAGAAATGGGTCGTTTGCAAATAATTACATAAGAAGCTTTCAATATCAGAACTCATTTCATCAATACGTCTTTCAACAGTATTGTTGCTTAAGGGAATTCTTTTAATGATATCAGATGCAGGTTTGTGTAAAACAGTTTTTAAAACCTCTTCAACGGCTGGCAAAATTAACTTCAACTCCAATAGTATGCGGTTTTCCGGATTTTGCTATAAGTAACGAGATATTGTAAGACGCCCGCAAACCATCATCATTTATTTGTGACGTCGAAGCGAACATTCTGTCCAGTGTAGGTCTCTTCTGAAGTTTATCTTTGAGCGTTTGAAAGTATTTCAAATCTTTCTCTGTTTTATCAGGGTGGCATCTTCTCAGATGATCTTGCAGTTTAGATGGTTTCATAGCGTCATTGCCCAAAACTTTGTTGCATAAAAGGCACATAGGCAATTGTTTGTCCGGCAATGATGGAATGAAGCCAAATTTCAAATAATCGACACTGTACTGTCTACATTTCTTTTTAGATTCGGACATGGCATCAGTCATCTGTGGGCAAAATTAAATTATTTAAATAAGACAGAAAATCCAGCAGCTGTATATTAAAAATATTTTTTGATTTTTTCCGAAAACATTCCATAATTCGAACATCTTCTTGCAACAATTAGCTCGAATTACGGAGATTGCACTGTAATTATAATACCGATTGCTAAAACTTTCAAAAAGAAACTATTGAGGAGTACTCGTGTAATTTTGCATGATTGAATATTAAACTACTAATAACTAAAGGCATGATTGGCCTAATTTATCTATCTTTGGTAACTACGAGTACAAAACTAAAATTTAATAAAAAATAATGTACCTTTCTCCAGCACTCTCAAACAAAATAACACTGACTCACTATAATTTGTGTATAAACAGATAGTATATCACTATCTGTTTATATTTTCTAAAATATTTTCTTAGCACTTTCCTTTTCAAGATTCAGGAAACGAATAAACGTATTTGTCCCACATTCGTATTTATAGAGTGACGATTTGAACAAGTCAGTGCAAGGTAGCGAAGCTCTGAGACTGCGACTCTCAGGTTTTTACAAGTTCAAAATGTATTGCGACCACAAAGCGAATACCAACATCCTACAACTTACACAATTTTATAAACATATATAATAAATTTTTTACTTCATAGGTACTTTTATAAATAATGTATATGTTTTGATATTATAAGATAGTATGATGTAAGTAAATAGGTACTATCAGTGTATGTGTTGAGATCCACTATCGTGGACCCCCATTTTCATTTCATGGACCTCCAAATTTTTTTTCGCTGACGTAGACCCCTTGCAGGTTGTCATAGACTCCTAGGGGTCGATATACTGTCTATGACTCCGTTTATAAAGTGGTAGGTACACAGTGAACAGTTAATCTGTCGTTAAGTGACATAACTATCTTCACGGCAAATTATATTCTGTTCGTTTAACTATGTCCAATATGAATGAAATTTTATAAACGCTATTTGCAAACGCAATAAAAAAATCTCGTATAAAATAAGAATTTTGTCTTATTTTAAGTACCTATTTACGTAGCAAATAAAAACATAAATTCGTGGAAACTATGCCAATCCAAAAACCATGACAATCAATGGGGAGGCGTATGTTCAGCAGTGGTGTTGTAACCGTTACATCGTATTTAACCGTTATATTGTTACTTGTACTCGATAACCGTTACAATGTAACGGTTATCGAGTAAAAGTAATAAAATTATATTTGCTGGTCTAATACAAACATTGCGTTGAAAGCAACAAGCAAATTAATTATTATTTATATTGTGTCTTTCATATCTCGCTTATAATTAAACCTTTATGGTGCTTGAAAATACTTTAGCGCCATCTATATAAAATTAAAGTAATTAATTTATTATTACAGTAAAATAAAAATTACATGATATTTAGAAAAGAACGGGTAGGAATAATATAAAAACAACTCAAAATCGAAAATCGGTTTACGTAATTTTTCAATTTAAATATTTATTACGTTATTCTTTATTATTTTTGTTAATTGGCGTTTTGAAACAATTATATCAATATAGAATTTTATTTAATTACAAAAATGTCCTTGATCACTCAACGCCAACATTGAACAAATTCGTACCTATACTTCGTACCCATAACTCAGAACATTATTCATAACTTTTGATTGGATGAACCAATTTTAATAAAACAAAGATTAAATAAATGTAATAGGAAGATACGAAATCAGTTTGAATGTGCAGAAACGTTTCTTTCTTCATGGAACAGAATCGACACATACTTGAGTTGCTTAGCCCCAGGACGGACAGGTGCTTTTTAAGACAACAGGGCTCTTGCTAAAATGCGCTATTTTTATTTTGCTTAATCCCAGGGCTTCTGAAGCGAATTTACGATCAAAAGCCCGGATTAAGGTTTTAGAATGTTTAAGCCCTGTTTTGTTGCGATAAAGAGTTTCAAGAGTCAATCGGGCTAGGCTTCTTGAGATTCCACAAAATGGCTCAGGTCCAAATTGTGTACTCTTTGAGCCCTCCCTTGCGAGTTTGTCGGCAAATTCGTTGCCTACAATACCCGCGTGACCCGGATCCCATCTTAAGGCGACCCTGTTATATTCCAGGGCGTTTAAACGGTTCACGCAGTCTCCAACTAGCTTCGAGTTCACTAAGTTTGACCTCAGCGCTAGCAGTGCTGCTTGACTATCAGAGTTTATGTAAATTATATGGTTGATGTAGTGTTTTTGCATATTGCTTTCCGCACACTGAAGTATGGCGAAAATTTTTGCCTAGAAGATAGAGGTAAATCTACCTAAATTCATACTGAGTTTGAACTTGGGCGTTCCCCATAAATTCCAAAGCCTACGTGGAGGCCCATTTTTGACCCATCGGTATACCATGTGAGGCTACCGATCTCACAAATAACCTGGTCGGTTCTATGGTAGGCCAGTCTTCTTTCAGCCAGTCTTCTCTGGAGGGTAGTTTTCCACTTTATACTTTTTATCAAAAGTGTGTAGAGGACGCATGCTAGCTGAGATCATGTAAAAGACCGGTGTTTCTTTAATTAAGTCAAGCATGGATCTCAATCTGTGATAGAGCAAGCTCAAACCGCCCTGGGCGTTAATCCTATGCAAACTAGCTTTCGCCTCCTTGTCTAGATAAAGATCAAGGGGAGTTAGGCAGTTAGAAGTGCATTAAGAGCCGCTCCAGGGCATGATCGCATAACATAGCATCGCTGCAGTTGTCATTAAGCAGGCAGTCCTTTGTAGACTACTTAGTCTGTTTGCAGTCGTCTTTTAGTTGACTGTAACACCAGACAGTGGTGGCGTAGATTTTTTTCTTTTTAAAAACGTTACCTCCACACTAGGATTTTCTCTTGTATCGTGGGGGCAGTTTACAAACATAAATTTCACAAGGACAAACATCCAGTTACTCGTAGTAATAGTAGACCAATTACTCGTAGGTCATACAAATACTTGTTCCGTAGATGAGGATCGGCCTCACTATACTGCTGTACAGCCATAGGACCATACTGAGACGCAAGCCCCAGTTGTTCCCGACCAAACGACTGCACGTACTTAGAGCAATTTAGGCTTTATGGCATACGTTGCTAAGGTGAGATTCTACGTTATTTTTTGGTCGATTGTTATGCCCAAGTACTTAACTTCAGTGGAAAATTGTACCTCTTTACCGTTGAGTTTTGGTATGACTAATTTGTCCAACCGTCTCTTTTTGGTAAAAGGGTATTATAGCAGTTTTGGCAGCATTAAGTGATATATGTACTGTTATCCCTACACCAGTTATTTATGGTGTTTAGGGCTCTTTGTGTGGTTGACGATAAAGTACTTTGACAAAAGTCCCTCGCAATGATCAGAAGGTCATCAGCATCACCTAGTGGGTCAATGCGAAAGTCTGCCATGTTGTACAATAATTGGTCAACCGCAAGAGTCCAAAGAAAGGGTGACAAAACACCTCCTTGTGGACAGCCACTTGTAGTTGCAACCTACAAAAAAAACCCGCGTTAAAGAACATATAGCTGATGTGAAGAATCGACGCTCCGGGAAGTCTGCAGTCTGTGAACACGTACAGGATCGCCCCCGTCACTACATCAGATTTGATAGACCGCAAATCCTCGCTAAAGAACACCGATTCCTTCCAAGGATGATTCGCGAGGCTATTGAAATCAAAAAACATCCTAATTTTAATAGAGAAGATGGCTGGATGCTACCATCTGCTTGGGATCCTATAATAAATAAAATTAAATCCCAACCCAAGCATACAACTGCAAGACTTCAAGATATCATAAGTGCACTGCACTACTGCATAGATCGGAACAAAAGTTAAATTTTAATCTATGGTAACCGCGGTTAACTATGACATATGGACGTTGAACATCTCAGTCCCGCCCGTGACCATGAGTGCTGTAAAGCGTTCGAAACGTCGGGTATTTAAAAAGTTAAATATACGCGATAAATTCCCTAAAAACTAGTATTATTTCTATTTGCCTTTCTGTTTGAGAGAAGTAATTTTCAAACAAAAGCGATAACGTAACAAAAATCTTCTTAAGTCTCGTGGTTACACATTCACGCAGTCACACAGTTTGAATTAAAGTGATAGAGACAGCACGAGGCTTAACGGCATCTTAAAATTGAGTGGCGTTTGAGTATTTGTCAAAATACTCAATACACGAAAGGGATATGAAATAATCGGTTTGCGATCTGTATTTTGTACGCTTGATAAAAGTGCGCTTAACGGACCCTTGTCAGGCGTGAATAAGGCAGGCGAATTAAACTGTTACGACATGCCCGTTCTCATGTATACGAGGGTGGATTGAAAAGTACTCGGCCTAACCAAGAAAATAAACACATACTAAATCAGTTATATTTTTATTTTTCTACATAATCACCATCAAGTTCAATACACTTTTGCCACCTCCCCTTCCAAGCATTTAGACCGTTGAAAAAAAATTATTCTTCCTTAGAGTCAAAATATGCGTCTACAGCTGCTTTGACCTCGTCGTTTGTCGAAAATCTTTGACCTCCCAAGTGCTTTTTTAGGTTAGGGAACAGAAAGAAGTCTGATGGTGCCAGATCAGGTGAATACGGCGGATGCGGTAACAGTTCAAAGCCACAGTTGTGAATTTCAGCCATTGACTGTACTGACGTGTGAACACGGGCGTTATCTTGATAAAACAGGACTTTTCTTCTGAGCATTCCTCGACGTTTTTCTTTTATTTCCTCTCGTAAACGACGTAATAAGGTGCAGTAGTAATCAGAGTTTATAGTCTGACCCCTTTCAAGATAATCAATCATAATCACACCTTTCGAGTCCCAGAATACTGAAGCCATCACCTTATTTGCCGACAAAATCGACTTAGCCTTTTTTAGGGGGTGGTGAACCAGGTCTTCTCCACTGTTTTGATTGTTGTTTTGTTTCCGGTGTACAGTAATGAACCCATGTTTCATCCATAGTAACAAAACGATTCAAAAAATCATCTGCATCGGCTTAAAATAACTCCAAACAGTCGTGTGAAATAGTCAATCGCGTCCTTTTTTGTTCAACTGAAAGCAGTCGCGGAACCCACCTCGCAGACACCTTGTGGAAACCCCACTCGTTGACAATGATGTTTTGAGTTAGTTCATAAGAGATGCCTATAATCTCGGCTATCTCTCTAATTTTTAATCTGCGGTCTCCCATTATTAAATCAAGTACAATTTTAATATTTTCGTCAGTAGTTGACGTCGAAGGCCTTCTAGAGCGGGGTTCATCTTTCACACTCTCTCTACCACGCTTAAATTCTGCTATCCATTTTTTGACGGATGAATATGACAGAGCACAATCGCCTAATGTACTGACCATGTCATCATGGATGGCTTTTGATGATAGCCCCTTCTTATGGAGGTACTTAATGACGGCACGCTGCTCGATTTGCTCCATTCGCGGAAATTATGTCCGATTACTTTGTTAATAAATTTATAAAATCACAACTAATTATCGCACACGTTTCGAACTTCACACAATGAACTAGTCTGAACTGAAGTAAATAATCTGGGTAGATTTGATTTTTAGAATTGAATGGATCTGTGTTAGGCCGAGTACTTTTCAATCCACCCTCGTACCTTTGGTATACTCAGGTGAACTCGGACAGAACTTAACGCCCTGGAAAGAAATTCTGCACGGTAATAACGTTCCACAGAACGCATCTCATGTAATGAGGCTGTACTTACCGCGGAAACATGCTGGCAGGGCTTTTTATGGGCTCTCACCATGCATAATCTCGAAGTTTGTAGAGTGTAGCCTCCGTAATTACTTCTTAGCGAGATCGGGTGATCTATTCTAACATGCCATTTAGTGTGATAAAGGGCTTACCTTAGCCAACGAGCAATGGCAGGACCTGGCAGTACAGAGCATTTCTGACGGGTAGACCGTGTTCAAAGAGAAGAAGCTTCATGAGAGTTTCTACAAAACTACACGAAACTTTCGCAGAAACGGTCGCCTCCCTTCGTTGGTTAGGTACTGTTCGGTGACATCTTTGGAGCACCCGAGGGTTTTGTCTGTGCGATACAGATTCAGGCTTTTTAGATCAACAACTTCGTGGATACATTCTTAAGGATAGCACCGTCGACATCTGTCAAATTTGTCGCCGTCCCGTCCGTCAGCGAGTCACTTACACATGTCATATTCGATTGTTCAGCGCTTTCTAACTCTGATTATTTGCACAGACAACGTAGTTTAACCATAATAAACCAGGAGCTTGCTGTTTAACCACAATAAACCTGAAGTACGGTCTCGTGGTTCGGAAACTACATTCTTACTAAAAATTAATAAATTATTTAGAAACTTTGATACGGAGCCCGTGGCCAATATTAGTGTTCTCGCAAAATTTACAGCTAACAAATATTTTTTGTGGTGATTAAAAAAGGAAAAAGTGAAAATTATTTTACGTTTTTGTTTAAAGTGTAGGATTCGAGATTTTCGAAACAGTTTTTTTAATTTTATTTTGGTGTTTAAATTAATAGCTCCATTAGGCGTTAAACATGCTTATGCTCTAGGTTACACGCGTAAAAGGTCTTATTAAAGCCTCTGCTATATAAAAGCTATAGCAATATCAAGAAAATTATTCATATCACAATTATTCTCATATTGTCGACAATACTCTAATCTGGTCACTTTTTTTTTTTTTGAAATGCTTTAATTTTCTTATTTGAAGGACTTAAAAAGTTGTAATTTCATGATTTTTTTTACTGAAGGTATCTTTTTTTTCTATTAGAAGTATAAATGTAGCAAAGTCGTACTTAAAACCACATAAAATAGAGCTATTTTCAAGTAAATTAGAAATAAATAAAATAAAAATATATATTATATTTTCGTACTTGTTACCTATATATCATTTCTAAACAAGAAACGCGTGAAAATGCTCTCAGTTCCGCTGAGATTTCTCGGCGTTCAGACGTGTATCGTGTTACTTAACGTTACTTTACCTCTCGCTCGCACGGTTGATCTCTTTCCAGCAGCTCTTATGGACTGAGCGGAGCACATCGTGAAAGTTGCTCTACTTAAATATATATTATTTTTATTTAATTGTAAATATTAGTTCTAGTTTTTAGTGTAATATTAGTATTAGTATTAGATTATAATTATTAATATTGTTATTAGATTAATTGACTTTGACTTTTATATTTGGTGAATTTCAATTTATTACCAAAAGAAGTAAACGGAAAAAGATGAATAGAAAAAAGAAGAAATATCCTTGTGTCAGTAAAAAGAAATGTAAGGCAAGAGTTGAAGTGATGAAAAGAAACAGACTAAGCAGGTATGTTGAATACTACTTGGGTATAGGTAAATAATATTGATATAACTATAATAAACAAGTATAATTTGAGATATTATTTATTGTATTATCTACAATATGTAACTTAATTAACGCACACCCTCAGACACCCCAATTAGTATATTATGTTATAATCATAATACATACACTGAATTTTGAGTTACACATTTTTATGCACTGATTATTTATCAAATTAGTTACACTAATTCCGGAAGAATGTTATGGTCACAGTACAAATCAACGAACGCAAAGACTTTAACGTGCTTGAAATAAAGTTAATATTTCTTTATTTTTATTGAATAACAAAATTGGTAATAATACAAATAAAACTGCACTCTTAAAAGTCTTATTGCCTTAAGTTATGGTCCATTTCTGTTTGTTTTAACTGTACAGATTTAGTGTGACAGTAATTTACGTAGTTTTAATTATTTTTGGGATAAAAAATTACCTATATTAAAAATGATAGGAATCGATTCAGTAAACGATTCTGAACAAACGACTTCCTCAAAGTGCGTTAATTATGTTACGTGTTGTATACATATAATAAAACAGAAACTGGACTGAATATGTACATTGAATATTTATTGAAAATTCTTATTTTGCTTATTACTATCGATATTGATGACGAATCATTAATTAGAAAAATTCTTGTGTGTCTGTACGTATATGAGCGCATCACGTAAATACTACTGGATTTTCTTGAAATTTCGCACGCAGCTTCGTTGAGAGTTTTGGGAAACAAAAATACTGCCCCCTTTGACAAAGTTTTATCACAGTTGTCTGCTACCAGAATTAATTGATTCGCTCCTTGAACGTTCTATGCCGATAAAAGACCTACTAGTGTATAATAGAAACAATAGAAAATAAAAAGATAAAAAATACCAAGAAATTTAACCCCTACACAATATTATATCACTCGAAAAAATTATCAACTGCCTTCTAAATTACTTCTCTATACCATTTCCCTTTTTTTTTTTAAAAAAAAAAACAGGTACAAGCGTTATTTGTATGTACAGTTTGTATAAAAATGTCAATGTAAAAAATCATATACATCCTATATGAAGGGATGAGCTGGAAATGAAGGGAGCAGCTGAAATCACGGAGCTGTATCACATTTAATACAAAAAAAGAACGAAAATCGAAAAAAAGTTGAATCAGTCAACTTTTTTCATACAAAATGTACAAGGTAGAGTAGAAATTTATATGAAGTGCTTCTTCATAAAAATTTCGACTCTATCTTGTACATTTTTTTTGCTTTGGTTGTATATACCCTTTTTAAACCTACACCTCGTATAAATATTACTAAAAACGACATTTATGAAATATAAAAAAGGTAAATATATTATACTACCACGAAAAAAGTGAAAGGAATATTTTTGGAAAAAAAGTTATATATTGAAGTAGAGCAACCTTCACCTGTGATCTCGAACGTATAATTTATTCAAGGGGGAGAATGCCACCTCTAATGGCGCCTTCTCA
Source organism: Parnassius apollo (assembly GCA_907164705.1). Lineage (NCBI taxonomy): Eukaryota > Metazoa > Arthropoda > Insecta > Lepidoptera > Papilionidae > Parnassius > Parnassius apollo. Next base: position 5,872,018 of record CAJQZP010001576.1, read on the forward strand.
CTGCGTTTGTTATCACGCGCCGCGTCGCGCCCGTACGCGCCACGCGCAGTGTGAAGGGCTTGGCGTGACGTAGCGCGGGCGGGCGTGGCGCGGCGCTTCTTATCCGCTTAAAATCGGTAACTTCTAAAGCCCGGTTTACATTTTGAGAAGTGACAAGTGCGAGTGACAATGACAAGTGACAAATGACAAGTGCTTAGTGCGTGTGAACAGGCAGTGACAAGTGCGAGTGACAAGTGACAAGTGCGAAATGAAAAGTAACAAGTGAATAGCGGCCTGCTCTATTCTCTGACAAGTATCTCTGCCCCGCGCTAACCTTGCTTTCCCCTCAGTCACCCACCGCCACCCCCGTTCTATCGGTGACGTCAGAACATACACGCGTTGGTTATAATAGTTATTAAATAAAATATTTTTGTTATAATATATATTGTATACATACTCGTATTTATAATAATTTTGTTTTATTACAAAGTGGTCAGATAGCAATAACATTAAATTTGTCAAGGAATTATTGAAACACGAATGTTTATACAATATTAAATCGCTGAATTAAAAAAAAAATGATGCGAGACGCTGCTATGCCCTCAATATCTCAATCAATGGGAATGGCCGGTTTCGGCGCAAAAGAAGTAGGTATATGCGAAGTTAAGAAGCATTAAGTTTACATATTACCAAGAAAAGAAGAAAATTAAAGACTTGTAGGTCAGGGCTGGAGCCATATTATTTTCAGGCTTAAATTTTTTCCTTGTTATAGCTTTAAGACACATTTTTCTCACTTAAGCTATTTTAGGAAATTGGTGTGCACCAATATCTTTGCAATAAGGCACTTCACACATCTTTTTTATTCAAAAAAAGGTAAAATTGTATGATGAGATACCAGTTTTAAACTTTAAAGCTGTGCTAGCGGCTCTTTGACAATTACCAACCCAATTTCACACTCGAAGATTTCACATAATAATGTCATCCAATTGCCACATGTGTGAACACCAACTTGCTACTTGTCACTTGTCATTGCCGCTCGCACTTGTCACTTCTCAAAATGTAAACCGGGCTTAAGGCGCGGCGCGGGCTTGCGCGTCGGTGTCGCGGGGTCGCTCAAGCGCGCGTGGCGCGGCGGATGCTTATAAGATCGAATTCGTTCATTTCGTCTTAACTCGTCTGAAGTTGAGGTACTTTCATGTCTGTATAGATATGGAGTGGTCTAATGAGACGATTTCTGAATTTTTAATTTTAACAATGTCATCCACCAGCGCCTTTTCTTCTTCTTTTTGTTAATTTTATTAAGTAAATGATGTCCACAAAATAAGACAAAAGCGGCTGAAGCAACAACAATGCCTTCTTCTTCAGTGGCATTGCTCCATGGTTGGAGGTGGCAATTAAAGTCACACGACATCAGGTGCGCTGCGCTAAATAGACTGAGTCAGTGGCTCGGAGTTTGGGCAAGCACGCGCCGCGCCGTGCTAGTTAAAACAGGTGGTCCGTGCTTGCGTACAAATCATCACGGGCGGCGCGGCGCGTGTTAACACACGCAATGAGAAGCCGCCATAAGAGCTGAGAAATTAGATTAGCAAAACTAGAGAGAGAGTTTTAAATTTTAACTTTAATGTTTAATAAAAGTTTTGAAAAAATTCTTTCGTCTTATCATTTGGAGGACGGGAGTTCGCAATTTTCGGATTTTTGCTTATATAGGAGTGGGTCTAAAATCATAGAAAGTTTGCTTACGTAATTCTTGTATATTATATTGATATTTGTCACATTAATACAGAAAATACGTTCTATCCTATTCCGCAAGAACAACTAGAAGACCAGAGTAGCAAACCAAAGGATAAAATAGTCACTACGGTTTAAGAAGCGGGACTTCCATAATAAAAATGAAATATGAATGTGTGAAAGGGTACCAAGCTATCAGATCACCACAAACATCAAGACATGACATTTTATTTTGACAAACAATACTGACTACATAGGGGAATTATAATAGTGCTGTAAATGTCTTCGAATTATTTCATTGATATATTAGTTATCGATATTATTTATAACAAAAGTTAGATCTCTATAATGAATTATTTATTAGAAACAAATAAAACATTACAAATGTTTGGATTATTACGTGGGAATTGAGTAAAAATGCCGATCGTGATATGGATATATTAATGGTAAATTAAAAAAGTGACTTTCAATAAGTTTTGTTATAATCTACATTAAATAAAAAAGTTTCTATTTCTATATAATTAATAGGTTTAAAAATATCAATTAAAAAATACATGGGAAACATTGCGGGGAGCATGAAGTTCTGATTCGATGTTGACACATGTAAAGATATTTCTTAGATAGAGTAAATAATTAGAAGAAAACTTAAGTAGAAATTTGGTTACATAGACATGTGCGTTCCGTATTTAGTAATGCAGTGAATACAGACCGAAAAGTGCGAGAGAGACAAAGCAAATGTGCTGCAAGTGGTTATTTCTTTCTAGAATTCTGATTGGTCCATGTCGGTGGCGGTCAGGAGTGTATCGTTCTGCGCTGCATGTTGTACAACTGTAATCCCAGTCCAGCTCCCGTGCTATGCGTCGTATTATAAAGAGGGTATACTGTTTGGAATGTTATATTTCTGATTAATATTTTATTGAAGTTCAGTTAATTAAGAGCATTATTTTATTTTATCAGAAATTATCTGTCAAAAATGGTAACCACGTGTTTTTTGTGCAAGCATAGAAGAGATAAACTCCCTCGAAGATCCTATCACAAGTAAGTTTACAAAACAGTAAGGTTATGAATATCATGTGTATATTTTTAATAAAAAAAAGCTAAACTTGTTTAGTTAATTTAAAAATATTAAATATATTTTTTTTATAATATTATTGTTTCATATTTGATATTATTCTCCATGATCTAACCTTACGAGAGAATTAACTACATTGATATAATTTTGCAGATTTCCTTCTGATAATGAATTGAAGCAGAAGTGGTTAAATATTCTCGGAATGAGCAATGACTTTATAAGACCTTACACATATTTGTGTTCCTTGCATTTTGACGAAAACTGTTTCCGTTACGGATTAATCATTGGGAGAAAAATATTGAAGGATGGTAGTTTGCCAACGTTACACCGACCGCCACCGACACTGCCCTCTAATTTCTGGAAAAATCGTTTCTTTCGGGGCACTGCGCCTTCGGCGTTAGGCTTGCAGGAAAGAAACATGTATTGGCCACACGGTCGTTTTGTCTGTTCCTAGAGAATGGTCACTTTTGTGAGGCTAACGCTCAGTTTATCTCTCTATGTCTATTTTTGGACATAATTGTTTTTTTTTTAAATATTAGTAATCTTATTAATTATCATTACTAATATTCCTTTTAACCACTCCTGGTAAGCTTGAAACGCTTGTGTTAGGAGTGGTTCACGACAGTAGTCAAACGGCGGATTCGAACCTACGATCTTTTGAGTTCGCGATGCGCGCCCTGCCATTAGGCTACTGTTGCTGTGATAATTATAGTACATATTTTAGCGTACAATCCTGGCTTACGATACTATTACCAGGCCTCTGTCATTCTTGCTACCTGCGTGAAATAATTACCTAAAATCGCGATTCACCCAGGGTGTAATACGCATTACGAATACGCAGTCGGGGCTAGCGCGTTGTAGGCGATTGATGTGTTTTTATTTTAACACTGTTTACGTAAATAGTTTTTTGTAAACACTTGTTGTAATTTTTATTTAGTGTTTAGTATTGCAGGATAAAATAGTTCAAAAATATTTAATGTGATTTAAAAATAATATATGTGTATATATATTACCTATCTATTTGACAAATTATAATGGCAAAACTTCGAACCTACTAATTGTTGCGTAGATTTAGATATATCATTTTTTAAGTTACCTAAGGATAATGAAAGGTATATTTATTTCATTTTTTTGTTAAATAAATATTTATAGCAAAAGAATTAAGTAATAATTTAAATACACAAGTAATATCTAAGTATTTTATTACAAAACTTAGTTGAAATTTACGGGAATAATTTAGGTGAATTACGAAATTTACGTAGGTAAATTGAAGTAGGTAACTTACATGTCTTTAGTAATTAAAATGTTTTAAGTTATCAGTTATCATTATCAGTTATCATAAAGCACTGAAATTAAAACTTTGTTTACAAGATTTTTAACTAATAAGAATACAATCACATTTCATTTAGGAATCTTACTTCAGGTTAATTTTGTTGATTACACTACTTACCTATTTCTTCCGAGCGATTTATTAAAGCGCTTTTTACATTATACTTTATTTTAAATAAACTAACCAAAATTAGAATGACATTTTTATATAGTGGTCTTAGTATTAGCATCTGCCTTTATATTGGGTGCGTTTGGCAGAAAAAAGCGCTAGCAAGCGCTTACAAGCAAAATATTTGGAGCACGATCGTAAGCAGTAAGCGCTGACAAATCGAAGTAGCTATTTTCCTCTAGATTGTTTGTTTTAACCGGGGAACTTAACCTAATTTAAAAATATGTTTGTAAAGTATTCATATTAATAAACTTACTAATACATGAATTTTTAATAACATGTTTATGTTTAAAAATTCATGTCATTGTAAGTTACTTAAAACGAATATTGCACAAAACAACTTATAAACTCTAGGCTTCAAAACAAACAAATTAAATAAGCAAAATGGCTACAGGATTGTGTCAGCGCTACTGAAGTAGCAATCGTGTCCTGGCCGAAAACTATTTTAGCGCTTGTAAGCGCTTGCTAGCGCTTTTTTCTGCCAAACGCACCCATTGTATTATAGCGATCTTTATTACATAACCGTTATGTTTCGTAATTTGATCAAGGTACCGATAGTTTGTGTTTAATGAGATTGTGAATTAGCCATTTAAATGTTAATAATTGAAAATTTTAAATTAAAATCAGAAAACATGACGATATTTTCGTTCTAAGTATGCTTTTATGGTGACTTAAATGGAATTTAAGTTATTTAATGTTAAGTGAACTTTAATGCGTGTGTTTTGTAACTAGGTTTTACGGATTAGAATTTATCGGATTTTCGGCATGGAGGCCTCAGCAAAGCATCGTCTAATGCAAGCACTAGAATGGTCTGTATGAAGAATTGAAGAGGAATTAACTTAATTATTCAATAGTGATGGTAGACCTTAGATTTATCAAACGCTATTTACACAAAACTTGAACACTAATGAAAAATGCGATATCTATCCTTAAATTGTCTGTCATCAGGGTGTGACAACAGACTAAAAGAGCTCTTGTTTCAACACAGGCGTTATGATATTATAATCTATAATGATTAGTTTTTTATGCCTTAAGCGCTTATTACATTATACAATTTATTAGGAAATATATATTATTTCCTAATAAATTGTATAATGAAATTTATTAGGAATTATATATTAGGAAATCTAATTAGGAAGTAGGAAGGTGTAATCGTAGTTAGAACAGTTAGGATCCGATTTAGTCAAATTGGAGGTCCCAATCGCTCTACTTCCTAAATTGTATACAATTTAGGACAGTGTAATCGCAACGTTACGATTTAGAACAACCAGTCGGCGCCCGCGCTTTGATACAAGCGGATGTCTTGAAGTTTTGATAGAAGCGGTTCTGATATCAGAGAGCAGTACTTTAAATCTTAATATTAATTTCCGGTGGCTATAAAACGTAATGTCACCATCAAACATTCTTTGGCGCTCACACTTTATCGAAATATCGTAACTTCTTTTTCAATATGTTTAGATACCAAACTTAACAAATAAACTGTTTTATAGGCGGTAGAGCCATGGTGCAGTTATATTAGTTGTATAGTTGTAGCACGAATGGGTCGGCTCGACCGAGGAAGGACCACGCTCTCACAGAATACCAGCGTGAAATAGTAGCTTAATGTTGCTGTGTTTCGTATGGCGAGTGTAGAGAACCGGAGACCCTTTTTACTGGAAACGAGGCATTCCATCTGCATTTTGATTTGTAATCGGAGATAGTAGATGTCCATGGGTCGCAGCAACCACTTACCATCGGATGGACTGTGTGCTAGTTTGTCACCCTATCCTATAAAAAAACTGCTTAGAATCTAAAACATATAATTATATTCATATTGGACATTTTTTTCTCAATGACAAGTACTTTTTTACTCTTTTTTTAATTTCCATTGTTCCCACCACGGCTAAGACAAGTCTAAATACGCGCCACTGCAAAAAATTTGGTCAATAAAAAATTTTTTTAAAATATTTAAAGATAGAAAAATAAAAATTATTAATGCCCACCAAGTCTCCCCAAAAAAACTAAAAAAGCACACAATTATTTTTTTCTTTTTTAGAAAAAAAAAAAAGATTATAAAAGAAAAAAAAAAAAAAAAAAAATAAAAAACCTCAAAACCTTTTAAAATTAGGGTTTGTGATGAAGCAGCCACAGATGAAAGCGGTCTAACATTTCACTTTTTAATATTAAACCATATAAATAAAAATAAACACTAATAGTTATAAAGAAATTATAAACTTCTAAATTGTCGCTGTCAGAAATCGAATCCGGGATTTCCCGGATTCCACCACAGCGCTAATATACAAATCCATTGAGTTATAGAAAACTAGAGGAGCAAACCACATTACCGCGCGTCGAAAAAAGTGTAACCACTATCCAACCGCGACGACGTAGCTTGAAATGACAACATTTTAAATAAACATATATCTATCTCACTTACACAAGTTGCGAAAACAATACCGTCGCTAAGATTAGATAAAGATAGACACACAAACATGCAATTGCGGGTTAGTGTGGCTTACTATATGAAATTATACCCAAAATACGCAATAAAAATGAGTTTTTTTTAAGCTGCAGTTAATTGTTTTTATATGAAAAAAGTATATTTTATTTTAAACACTTTATTGCGTACCCTTAGAAAAAAAAGGATACAAAGTTTATCAGACGCATAGAAGTAAACATAATGATGAAATAAAATATATTTTTATAAGTATTGTTTGTACTAATAAATCAAACCATATAAAATAGGTAATAAAATATATTTGATAGATCATTCATTAATACACTAAAATAAGAATAATTAGTTAAAACGTAGTTTTTATTATAATTTCCAAAATATTTAAAATCAGAGGTAACTAATTAACTCTCCAACTGAACTAAAACCAAACTAAAACTTCATTAATTATATAATCACCCATTAATGTAGGATAATCACAAAGGCGGAAAAGTGGCAACATTGAACCTAAATCGCAATATTCCATAATTTTATTTAATTATTTGAGGTTTTTTTTTACGTTTATATGAAAACACGAACTAAAAATTATGTGTTGAAAGTGATTCCGCTTGATTAATTATGTTTTTGTGTCTGAAATATGCAAAATTTCGAACGATTTGATTACCAATGCATTTAGCATCGTTTGTAGATGATTGTAACACAAAAAAAAACATTGTAGATTTTATATTATAAAAAGAGCTATGATTAAAGATAATAAAAATTAATACATATTCTACAAACAACGCGCAGGTTATTGAAATAACCTGTATTCGTTTGTAGTCCTAAAAATAATACAGTACAGAACCGTCTTTTTCTGGTTTCGATGTTGTTAGGGCTTTGCCAATGCGGCTATTACAGCTTCATTGGAATACAGCTTCTTAGGACACAGTAACGGTCTTTACATAAATCCGTAGATAAATAGATATGTAGCAAGCTACATAAATCTACTACCGCCTAAAATGATGGCATATCCAACTTAATTTACCTAAATAATACTAACCTCTATAGTACGCTTTAAGTTTGGCACGCTTATTAAAATATACTTTCCTTTATTTATTTAAATTCTAATATATGTATTTTTAAGAACAGTTAAATTGTGCAGTAGCGTTTTGTTTTGTTTGTTTCTCTTAAGAATTCATGGTAAATCAGCTAGTAATTCGCTTGTTTAATTATCATAACATCGAATATCGATTCGATTGTTATTCGATTAGCAATTTTCATAAGACTTTTTGGGACTACAAACGAATAAAGGTTATTAAAATCTCCTACAAACGATCCTGAATGCAATGACAATCAAGATTTTTCGAAAATTTGCATATTTCATGAAAATTTTCAACTTTTTGTCATTTTCGTAAGATTTTTTAGGACTACAAACGAATAAAGGTTATTACAATCACATACAAACGATGCTGAATGCAATGACGGTCAAGATTTTTCAAAAATTTGCATATTTCGTAAAAAATTACAACTTTTTGTGATTTTCATAAGATTTTTTTAGGACTACAAACGAATAAAGGTTATAACAATCACCTGCGTTGTTTGTAGTACACGAATCAAGTTTTATTTTTTTATTTTTTTTTAGTTCGGGTTCCAAGTTCACAGAGCTAGTGGCATCGCTTTGGCGCGGTAATTACTAATCTAGTTTAAAATATAAATCAATGTACAAATCAATGGCTTCAATGCGCCAAATCCTTTTCAATTTGACGACAGAATATAAAAGAAAGGGAGCGTTATAGTAATATGTGAGCAGGCTAGGGGCTTTAAATTTTTTCTTTCTTTTGCTGACAAAGGGAGCGGGGGGGAATATATATTAACAATCTTAGGTAAAATAAAGAAATATAAAACAAAAAAATATTAATACAACAATATTTATAATTTAAATTAATAATACTATTTTTATTATTTCTAGTTAGTATACTGGATATCTTTTCATATTTTTTACCAATAATAAATCGATGACTTCCGATTTTCCATGTCCATGTTTTTCTTTTTTATTATCTACTAAAATTTAATATATATATATATATATATATATATATATATATATATAATATATATATATATATATATATATATATATATATATATATATATATATATATATATATATATTTAAAATAGAATAAGGGTGAAAGCAAGCACATAGTAACCTGCTGGTAAATGCAACGTAATGCTTCCCGGTTGGGCGGATCCATTCGTGCTATTACTATAACAAAGCTGCAGCTCTGCTCTACCACGTATAAAAATGTACACAATATACCAAGTCCGGCTATAAGTTCTGTTACAAATGAAAATGCATGTTTTTTTAATGAATGTAAAATTACTAAAACTTATATGTTCCTATTTTATTAAAGTCTCAGCAAAAAATAAAAACAATATTCTATTCAAAATGGCCACCTTCGGATTTTATCATCATCGTCATCATTACACCCTTCACAAGTCCACTGCTGAACATAGGCCTCACCCAAGTAATGCCACAAAGCACGGTCCTGAGCCACCTGCATCCATCGACTTCCTGCATGTCTTTACACTCGTACAGTTTCCACGAGCTTGTCATTCATATCGTCCACTGCATTGCAATCTTCTAGGCACTGAAAGCGGTTACGTAACTCGAGCTGAAAGGTTTCGGGATTCTGGATTAGAGCACGAGGGGGACGGAGCGTTGACTTCATTAGACGAGACCTCTCGAACTTAACGTTTAGGTTCAGTCATTCAGTGTGCCTCTAACCATTCGGTGATCGCTACCAGTTTTCACCCTTGCGATCACTGAGACATCACTGATCAGTTGGCGTCTGGTCGTCATAATGAAGTCAATCTCATTTTTTGTCGAACCGTCGGGGCGCGACTAGGTCAACTTCCTGTGGGGCCGCTTCTGGAAGAAAGAGTTCATCATAAAGAGTCCCTCTTTCTTCATAAAGTCGGCCAGCTGCTGGCCCCTTCGGTTCCGTTGCCATACTCCAAATTTTCCTACCTTCAGCTCACCGCTTTCTCTTGTGCCTAGTTTTGCGTTGAAGTCTCCCATCAACATCTTGTAGTGGGTTTTGGAGGAATGCGTGGCTCTGGAAATATCCTCATACATTTCCTCCACCTCCTCATCGGGATGTGCCGAGGTTGCTGCGTAAACCTGTATGACCTTCAGCGAATACCGTTTGGTGATTCTGAGTATCAGGTACGCGACCCTCGTCGACACACTCCCAATCTTTACAACGTTGTTGACGAGAGACTTGTGGACGATAAATCCGACACCTCCTTGGGACAGGTGGTCGCCCTCCCGGTGATAGTACAAGTTGCCGGACTCGAGGATTACCGTGTCCTCCCCCCTCTCTTCGGACCTCGGATAATCCAATAATATGCCAGCGCAACTTGTCTACCTCTTCTTCCAGCTCCAGTATCTTCTCGTCAGTCCTCAGGGTGCGTGCGTTATATGTTGCCAGGTCGAGTCGCCGTAGGAGGCAACCGAACCTCCATCGGAGATTCTTAGCACCCCCTGCCCCGTCGTTACCATGGCCGCCACCGTAGCCAGGAATAGGGGGCCGCGGGGACGGGGGGGCGTTTTTTTGCGTCGTTATTCATGGGGGGGATATTTGCCACGGCGGGCGGGGCGCGAGCGGGTTGGCAACCTCAGTTTTTTATTATAACACAGTTGTTATCAGGAAGATGCTGCTGCCCATCTCCTGCCTGTCTCCCTCTGTCGCCTCTTACGACACCCACGGGAAGATATGGGGTAGTGGATATTCTCAACCGCCACTACACGGCAGATTTTATACAGGCGTTTTTAATTTATCTGGCCACGAATCTATGGATTTACGCACTGTTTCATGGTTTTCATGGGAAATTTCGCCACTGCTTGCTCCAGAATTTTTAAGAAACTCAAACTCGCCGTGTCGTTTAGTTAGAGCAAGCAATGTCCTCTAAAACTGACCATAACTTGTAGTCTAAAGGGTTGAGGTCTGAGCTAGATGAGGGCCAGTCTTCAGCTCTTATAAAGCCCGGAACGTTGGTTTCAAGCAGCCAGGCTTGGGTAGTTCGTGCCTTTGTGTCCAGGTGCAGAGTCCTGCTGGAAAGTCCACGGTATATTTTTGATAAGTGTATTGCTGACAGGTTTTACAACACTATCCTTGGATAACAACAAGTATCAAGAGACAGTCTTGACAGTCTCTTGATACACTTTGGCTGAAGTTTTCACTCCTTTTTCACAAAAATGTAGCTTTGTGACGCTTTGATAAGACACGCCCCACCAAACCATCATTCACGCAGGATGATGACCACGTTGTGCCTTTCCGACCACTTGAGCAGCTTCTTAAGAACTATAAGCGTACACTTTATCGTTTTGCTTATTGTAGTGCTCTTCAATCGAGAAATTTTTTTCATTGGTAAAGAGGATATTTCTGTGCCCTTTACCTGCGTATCACGACAGAAGGCGCTTTGATCGATCCACTCTTTAATTGTAAAGATTGATTTAAGGTGGAAGCGCCGGCCGTCCGTCCATACATTTTTTTAATCAAATTATACACTCTTTCTTTAAAACTAATCATTTTATCACTTCTCTACAATGAAATGTGTACGCGTTTTACCTTTATAGGCAATAACTTACATTATATACTGAGAAAAACAATAGTAAAATCCCGGAAAAATTTGACACTTCTTTAGTAGTGTGCGTGACTTTTGCCAAGCAAACTAAAGGCGACGTTTAAACATTGGCAAGCTGGATGGCATCCAAGTGATCTTAAATAATTCTGATAAATCAATATTTTAAGTTCAATAATTGGTTAATTTCCTTTCCAACCGTTAAATTACAGTATAAAATAACGTAAAACTAATGACCTTAGACACCTATGTTTTTTTTTGTAAACAATTTTATTACTTATTATTGTTGTGTGGCAACATAAATACCAAAAGTCGTAGGTAGAGTGACGATGCCGTCCTTCCTGACCTTGACTTGACGAAAAAAAGCGTTGCCAAACTTCGTTCACTTGTTTGACTTGTTATAAAATACATTCTGATTTCGGTTGTCACGCGCTATGATTTGCGCGCGGAATTTCTTGTGTATTATACATATTTTGTATGCATGTTTTCATTGATTCGAATTGCAATATTTCTCTAGTATGTATTTGAGACTATATTGTAATTTATCGTAGGTCTAGTAATTAATTATTCTAAAAACGCAATTATGTTTTCGGTGGTATTAGAGATAGCAGGCTGGCCCGTGATTTTTCTGAAATATCGTCACAATACTGATTACCTACGTCATACGTGTCAGTGTTTCATATATGAATGTGTTTGAATATGTTTTTAGTCAACAATAAATACAATTATAGCATAAATCGCATATAAGCATAAATCGGTAAACTACCAAAGTTGTCACAAAATTAAACTTGCAAACAGTTGCTATAATTTTAGCTAAGACACATTCTGTCGATATGAAAATATTAGTCAAACTTTACAAGGTGAAGTTCTCGGATCGATCACTCAATTCTCAATGTGATTGATCTGGTAACTGTTCATTTTACATTTTGTAACTAAATGCATATCTTCTTCAACTTTCTGTAATTAGTTATTGATTTGAGAACTTTATAATGTAAAAAGTTTAAGTATACCTAATGTAATTGTTTTTTTTTTTGGTGATGAATTAACGGAGCGACATATTCATATTGTGAATAAGCTCATTAATAAAGAATTTAAAAAAAAATTTGCTAAATATGGTTTTACCGGGTTACATTAAACACCTTTTACGCATTTTGCAAACAGTTTCAGACAGACACACATTATTAGTTTGTTATATTTTGTAGAGCTCAAGTTCACGGTTATGGTGCGATCAGCAACATATATAATTCAGTGACATAAAATCCTTTTTTCTGTTCCGTGCTTTATTGTTTATTAATAAATAGCTTATTCTAATCTGAATTATATTTTTCTTATACGTCGGCCAATTCTACCAGGAATATAATAATAACATTAAAATAAAAAGATAAGTAAATTTTTGTACAATTTAGTGTTCTAGATCTTGTGTTCCGAACGCAACCCAATTCATATAGAATTGAAGGAAGATTTGTATATATATATATATATATATGTATATATAAATATATAGTGCTTCGATATTAATATATATATATCCCTCCTTTATTATCACAAAATCTAGTCTAGCTATCTCTTGTTTATGAATTATAGTTTCTTACGTGTTGGTTATGAAATGTCTAATTATTGTAATAATTGGTACTGTTACAAATCATCAGTGTTATTAGTTTTAAGTGAATAGACATGTATCACCATAATTATGTTGCTTCAAATAAGTACTTCTGTTTTGATAAAAAATTCAATAGTGTAATGTAATAAATTAAACTGCGTTATATTGTAATCAATATTGACATAATTTATTTCCCAAAGTTATAAATCAATTAAATAATTTACGCCAACAAATATAGCTTTTATTTTTATAACAATCGTACATAGCGTTTTGTGGTTCTGCCTACCCAATATACATATACAGAAAAATTAAAAACTTGTTTTTTTTTACATACACGCCATCTAGTGTTCAAGCTTCGTAAACGTAGGGATACGTCTGTGTGTTACGACACTGTATTCAATGGCTAATATTATAATCAAGCTTTGTGTCGAATTGGGTGGATTTTGAGGCAATGGTATGACCCATTCCAATAAAATGTAATATCCGATAACCGCAAAGTCTACTCCTACGACTTAATAATTTTCCCATTACACAAAAACCCAAATAAACCAAAAATGCTGACTTCAGCGCCATCTTGCGGGAGAATGGTTGGGAGCAGTCCGTAGGTTTCACTTTAATATGAAAGAACTTACAATATCTAATAAGAAAAGCAATAGTAAAATCTAGGAAAATTTGGACACGTCTAAAAAAACAATAAAATAACGTAACACTGACGACCTTTGACGGCAATATAAATAATTTTATTTCATATTATTGTTGTGTAGCGACATAAATACCATTCCTCGTAGTTAGGTATTATGCATATTTTATTATGGTATATTATGCCATTCTTCCTAACCTACATGTACTTCTTTGAAAGAAGAAGAAGCGACTTTGTTCGCTTGACTGTAATAAAATAGATTCTGAATTAATTTCTTTCGTGTTATTTATTTTTGTATGATTTTCATTGATTCAATTTGCAATATCTCTAGTATGTATTTGATTCCAATAGAAATATAATGTAATTTATTGTAGAAATAGTAATTAATTATTCAAAATCGGTGGTATCAAAAATAGCCAGTTGGCCCGTGATTTCAAATCTCGTCACAATACTAATTAGCTAACGCTAAACTAAATTAATTACCTACGTCCTACTTGTCGGTGTTGAGTACTACTATATAGACAATGTTTTATATTTTAATTTGTTTGAATATTCTTTAGTCAACAATAAATAAAATTGTAAATCGGTAAGCCACCAAAGTAGCCACAAAATTAATTTTGCACACATTTGCAAAATAAAGTTTTGTCGGGTTACGTAAAAAATACCTATTTAGTATTTTGGAAACAGTTTCGGGCAAACGCACATCATTATTATTAGTTTGTTTAATTTTGTTGTGGTAGGTACCAAGCTCAAGGTCGCGTCATGTCGTTTGCTAAGGTTCTGCAAAGATTTAAATACTTATTTAAATCTTTGAAGTCCTGTGCGTTCAGAAACAAACAATTCAGTTACTTAGATATCCATAATGTTTTTCTGTTCCGTGCTTAATATCAAATAGACGTAATTTATTGTTTATAAATAAATAACTTATTCTAATCCGATATATTTTTTGTTATTCGTCGACCAATATTCTACCAGGAATAAGATAACATTGATTTAAAAAGATAAGTAAAATTTTACTGTTACATTTTATTCATCTAAACTTATTAAATACTTTTTAGTTTCGAACGCAAACCAATAGAAAGAATTATCTGATCTGGATTATCCTTCTGATAACTGAATATTTTACTTCTAACAGAGACTGTTTCTGATGACCTCTTTCAATATTTGGTTGTAAATTACGATACAAAAAATTTATTCAAATACTAAAAGTAACAGAAGTATTCTTTTGTTTTTCATTTGTTTTTCTATATTTCAGATTTTGATTACGTCTACAATGTCTGTTGCAACAAGCAAGGCGGCGTACAAACGACACGCATATTCAGGGTCGCGCAAAAATTTAAAACGAGTTCGAGGTGGACTAAGACGATACCATGGTGAAGCGAGGTAAGTAAACATCATGTTTCTTTCTGTATTCGGCTTCTTCGTAAACACGGCCAAATTTGGATGGGATTTCATTAAATCACCACTGAATAACTGTAACCGTATTTCACGACCTTTCTATTAACTACTATTTCTAAGTAGTTACCTGCCTACGTTTTCTGTTGACAAAAGTTTACATTCGAAAATCGTATTTCAGCCGTTTGAAAGCTTGGCGTTCTGGAGAAATGAAGATGAAGTCAGTGAATGAAGAAATCGTCGCTGATAACCCTATAATGTATGTATCAAGTAAGCATGATTTTAATAATTAGTAATTCTATGCATGATTTATTGTTTATACTTGATAAATATTCTGTGGTTTGGTTGTAGGAAGATTGATCAAGAATTTACACCTTAAAAAAATTGGAACTGGATATTATGGAATCAAGATTATTTAGAAATTCAATAGATTTTGTATTAGTTGGTCTATCTTTTTAATAACAAGTAGATAGCACCTAAATACCTCACAAATAACAACTAGCGCAGCATTTTGCTCAAACAAGCACTTTAAAAAGTATTTGCTGTAACGGCAATTCTCGCCACCTATCTCGCTTACACTTTACTAGAATCTTGATAGTGAGCACAAAAACGCAGTGTGTTGTTTTACCCAGTACACCGCGTGAGCTCTCTCTCCGCATAACATCTCGGCTTCCATCCGAGTTAGGGCTGAAATCTCTAAAACCTGCCCCCAGGACAGTGGCGAAGCTAGGGCTCCAAACTAGGGCAAGCCCAAGATATGGTATTGTTGTTTTTAGCAGTTTTATAAAAATACACCAATCTTGATCTGTCTCCACTCGTCAGTTTCATATTCAGTACTGTCAAGGACAGTGTTTAACAAAGCCCACAAAAGGCATACTACTGCTAGGATAGATTGTATGACATATGCATACCTTCGGTGACTTTGAAAAGAGTCGTTTGGGTTTGCTTGAGCGAAAGAAAAAGGTATTTACATACAATAAAATACATGAATAAAAGAAAAGCATGAACAAAGTACAAACAAACTATGTACAAAATTAAAAAAGGGACGCCTGGCAGATGTGAAACACAGAAATTATTTTGTTTAAACAGCTTACGACAGGAATTAGATATGGTATACGGAGAAGATAAAGCTTTGCAAATTTTTTTTACCATAAAATAATGACTATTTATTATATAACTATTCATTTTCAATTTTAATAAACCGTACAAAATAATATTTTAACTCTTAAGGTAATATAAATATTAAATTATCCGACAGCGTGTATTGTGCCATCTAGCGTAATCTTTACGTACCACTGTGAGAATCAATCAATGCATACGTATTACCGTACCCTCACTCGCTAACGCATTCCCGAATAACTTCAGGGCAAAGCATGGCTTTTGGTTCCATAGTAATTGCTATATAAACATTTCGTAGTTACATTTCATTATAGAACATTTTGCCTCAGGTTAGAAAGATAGCGATCGTCTTCTTGAAAGCTCCGTAAAAGCCCACGCGAGCGAGAGAGACAACTAATCGCTCTATTAAAACTCATTTTTTATGACAGCAGCAGTATCGCTAAGGATATACGAGGTCATCGGTCGACCTGTGTCGAACAATGGAGTGCGCGGGAAATTTGAAATAGTTTGAAACAATTTACGAGTTATTTTATTAGTTGATATTATTGATTGATATTATTGTTTGATTCAGTTTGATAAGGCAAGCCCGGCTTTTCGGCTTCTATGGAGGCTTCGCCACTGCCCCAGGACCGGAAGCGTAAGTTCCCCGGATTTTGGAGCTTTCACCCCGGACATTTCAATACTTTTTTCATTCACTTACATCTTGCTTAAAATATATTTAACACCGTACTTTAATTTTAAGCCTGTATTTTAAGGCCTAGCCTTAAGGTGAAACCTACGGACTGCTCCCAGCTATTCTCCCGCAAGATGGCGCTGAAGTTAACATTTTTAGTTTATTTGGGTTTTTGTGTAACTGGAAAATTATTAAGTCATAGGAGTAGACTTTGCGGTTATCGGATATTACATTTTATTCGAATGGGTCATATCATTGCCTCAAAATCCACCCAATTCGACACAAATCTTGATTATAATATCTGCCATTGAATATAGTCTCGTTACACACAGACGTATCCCTACGTTTACAAACCTTAAACACTAGATGGCGTGTATGTAAAAAAAAACAAGTTTTTAATTTTTCTGTATGTGTAGATTGGGTAGGCAGAACCACAAAATGCTATGTACGATTGTTATAAAAATAAAAGTTATATTTGTTGGCGTAAACTATTTAATTGATTTATAACTTTGGGAAATAAATTATGTCAAGATTGATTACAATATAACGCAGTTTTATTTTATTACATTACACTATTGATATTTTATCAAAACAGAAGTACCTATTTGAAGCAACTTAATTATACTGATACATGCCTATTCACTCAAAACTAATAAAACTGATGATTTGTAACAGTACCAATTATTACAATAATTAGACATTTCATATCCAACACGTAAGAAACTATAATTCATAAACAAGAGATAACAACAAATCTATAACACGATTTATTTTGTGATAATAACCAGGAAGGTGAAAATAATATTTCCTAATTTCGAAGCACTCAACAAAAGCTTATAGTAAAACAAAAATATAAATATACAATATATATACACATTACAAATCTTCCTTCAATTCTATATGAATTGGGTTGCGTTCTGAACACAAGATCTAGAACACTAAAATGTACAAAAATTTACTTATCTTTTTATTTCAATGTTAATTCCTGGTAGAATTTGCCGACGATTAAAAAAAATATAACTCAGATTAGAATAAGCTATTTATTTATAAACAATAAAGCTCCGTGCTTTATTGTTTATAAATAAAAAGGAAAAGGATTTTATGTAACTGAATTATATGTGTTTCTGAACGCACAATAACCGCGAACTTGAGATTTACAAAATAAAACAAACTAATAATGTGTGTCTTTCTGAAACTGTTTGCAAAATGCGTAAAAGGTGTTTAATGTAACCCGGCAAAACCATATTTAGCAAATGTTTGCAAGTTTAATTTTGTGACTACTTTGGTAGTTTACCGATTTATAATAATTGTATTTATTGTTGACCAAAGACATATTTAAACACATTCATATATGAAACACTGACACGTATGACGTAGGTAATCAGTATTGTGACGATATTGCAGAAAAATCACGGGCCAGCCTGCTGTTTGTAATACCACCGAAAACATAATTGCGTTTTTAGAATAATTAATTACAACTACTAGAGAAATATTGCAATTCGAATCAATGAAAACATGCATACAAAATATGTATAATACACAAGAAATCAGAATGTATTTTAACAAGTCAAACAAGTGAATGAAATTTGAGAACGCTTTTTTTCGTCAAGTCAAGGTCAGGAAGGACGGCATCGTCGCTCTACCTACGACTTTTGGTATTTTTGTTGCCACACAACAATAATAAGTAATAGTAAAAAAACATACTTCTAAGGTCATTAGTTTTATGTTATTTTATACTGTTTTTTTTAACGGTTGGAAAGGAAACACTAGTTTACAAAATTGAACTTTTTTGTTATACCCCAAAATAAATGTTTATAAATATGTTAATATACGTTTCTTAAACCTAGTGTTAGCAGAAATATTTTATCACGTCACAATTTCTTTCTGCAGTCGAATGTTTTTTTTTAACTACGTAACGTGGTGATGACAGTTTATTGTTTATTCGTTCGCTTCAAACGACAATTATTTTCTTTCGGATTGATTTAAAATGTCGAGTGAAGAGTGTAAACAAAGTTCAGATCGTTTTTGTTATGTTTATGGACAGTTTATATTTTCAAAAAAGAGAAGACCCATTGTAGATTCGTTGAAAAGTGCATATCTTCATTATTTTGGATTTTCTGTTGCAAATCAAGATAAAAAGTGGGTGCCTCATGTGTTTTGCGAAAGCTGTAGAATCGTTTTATTCCCGTGGTCATCAGGAGAAAACGTTGTTCACCTTCTATTTGGTTCACCAATGCTATGGTGTTTTATTTGGATTGCAGGGTGGTACACAAAATACTGTTATTTCCTTTGTTTGTGGGATAGTGGAGCGAAACAACATCATCATGTTAGAAAAGAATGGCCTATTGGGAATGAGTATATTCCGGGAAAAATGAAAGTTAAATACGTTGTTGGTAGATCCCAATAACATCACCACCCCCCTTTACACCAAATTGGGGCTTATGAAAAATTTTGTGAAGGCGCTTGACAAAAACAGTGATGCTTTTCGGTATTTCCGAAAAATCTTTCCAAACATTACAGAGGGAAAGCTGAAAGAGGGTATATTTGTTGCCTCATAAATCTGTAAAATCATGAAAGATTCTCGGTTTGAAAGCCTTTTATCCGTTAATGAAAAATCTGCTTGGAAGCCATTAAAAATGGTTGTAGGAATTTTTTTGGGAAATAAAAAAAGTCGAAATTACAAAGAAATTGTTACCGATTTATTGGAAAATTTTCAAAAGGTGGGTGGGGTAAACATGTCATTAAAGAATCATTTTCTGAACTCGCATCCAAATTTTCCCCTGAAAACTTAGGAAGTACGAGTGATGAACAAGGGGAATGTTTTCACAAAGATTTAAAGGTTTTAGAAGAACATCAAGGATTTTGGGATAAAACGTATTGGGGGATTACTGCTGGTCCATTATAAGAGAAACTAATTCAAATAGTTATAAAAAGTAGGAAAAAATTAGTAATTTTTAATTTTTTTTAGTAGGTATTAATACCAAAATTATTTTTAATTAAGTTGATAAATATTTCTTAAACTAGACGTGACAGAATTTTTTTATTATTTTTTTTGAATAATTCTACATATATGAATAACAAAATACAACTTTCAGCTGGGGTATGAAAACCGTGTAAACTAGTGAAATTAACCAATTATTGAACTTAAAATATTGATTTATCAGAATTATTTAAGATCACTTGCTTGCCATCGAGCGTGCCAATGTTTAAATGTCGCCTTTCGTTTGCCTGTCAAAAGTCATGCACACTACTAAAGAAGTGTCAAATTTTTCCGGGATTTCACTATTGTTTTTCTCAGTATATAATGTAAGTTATTGCCTATAAAGGTAAAAGGCGTACACATTTCATTGTAGAGAAGTGATAAAATGATTAGTTTTAAAGAAAGAGTGTCTGTGTTTAGTATATAATTTGATTAAAAAATGTATGGACGGACGGCCGGCGCTTGCACCTTAATTTTAAGGCATGTTCTGTATATCGACGATAAGCACCGAGCCTCAGGTCTTGTTTTATAATATTTTATACACACCACTTATACCATATATAATGTATGGAATGAAATGTACTGTTGCATAGTTTTTAACAGCAATCTCTCCTAGGCCACCTTTATAAAATGTTAATTGTTATTATGTTCTGGTTATGATTAACTTTGGTATTACGTGCAGTCGCTGGCACTGGCACGTGTACGCCTATAATTAAGTACAAACTTTAATATTACTTTAATAAAGTTAAACCTAGGTGTTTACATCTTATTGCTGGTGACTGTACCTAAATACTTACTCAATATCATCTGATCGCGTCCGATAATTTATATTTATGTTCACATTTGTTAATATGTGGATAGTGTATTTGACTACATATTTAATCTTATCTTTACATTATCTAACATTATTTTGTGTTACATTATACTATGTAGTTTTTTGCTATTCCTAATAAAGAGAAAAAAAAAGAAAATAATACGCGACAGAGTCCTAGCGGGAATCTTCATTTCTCGCGATAAGATTTTTTGCTTCCTAATGGGTTTTCTACCAATTCTGGCTTTATCAGTATTAATAGCCTTTGTAGTTCTAACAGCACGCGACTGCCCCGATGTTTTATGGTCTTCGATAGAGGGGAAGTGTTGTTGTATCTGTTAATAGTACGATATACGAACATACTGCTGATACAAAGCTTTTGAGGTGTCTGGAATATGACCGACGGCTCCATACCCACTTTGTGCAAGGCGATCACAGCAATCTTATTTTATTTAACACCCCATTCCATATTGTAATTTGATAATGAACACGAAAAAATCTGTGAAAGGGCGCGAAATCGAGAGAACTTTTAAAAATAATGAACGCGTTCCAAATTCAAAATAATTAAAAATTTGAAAAAAAGAAAAGTTTGTATTTATGGCCAAACTAGTACACAAATATGCCTCTATGCAAAATCGTTTGTGCCGATAATTGCCGAATGTACAGGAATGTGAAGCGGAGCCATAAGAGTTTTCTAAAGATGCGATTTATTTGTTGAACTTTTTCTTTTTTTCTATTAATCATAATTTTCTTTACAGAAAAAGAATAAAATTGGCGAACAGTTCAGAAGAAGGTGAAGCATCAGAGGTTATTTGCCCCAAGTAAGTTTGTAATAAATTAATACTTATAAGGTTATATTACTATTTATATTTTAGATTACTTCCATAAAAAATATTCTATGGCCAACCAGCCTACCACAGCAAAGCCACCACCAAAGCCTGCGGCTCATCTAACGGCGCCTCTACACGTTGGCCAACACAGTGGCGAATGTAGTGGCCAGTAGCATTGGCCAACGTGTAGACGGGGTGTTTGGGCTTCATTGGTATGTATTGGAACGATGGCCCGCAAGTAGGCGCGAGGTCCGTGTGGTGTCGGTTTTTTACAAAAGATCAAAGGATTGTTGGCAGAGTTTGGTCGCCGCGTCCACACGTTAGCCGCGAGTTTAGTTTGCTACAAGCTCCCAGAGTGATTACACGCATCTGATTAAAATTTTATATTCACGCTTTGTAAGGTGGATGACCCAATTACCAGCCTTTTGGTGCCAATTTCAACCTTAAACATTCCAACTAAGTACTTTAATTAGCGCGATTTAATTATTTTTAAACATTTGTTTTAATCGGTAAGGTATTTATAAAAAAAAATAATGAACATTTATTTACAATCAGATTATTACGAGAACAATTTTAAAATGAAAAAAAAAATGAAGCACGTCGTTTATACGTGGTAGAACCATGCAGTTATATTAGAAGTATAGTTGTAGCACGAATGGGTCGGTTCGACCGGGGAAGGACCACGCTCTCACAAAATATCAATGTAAAATAGTAGCTTAATGATGCTGTGTTTCGTATAGTGAGTGTAGAGAACCAGAGACATTTTTAAAGGAAAAGAGGCATTTCATCTTAGTCCTCACAGGTGACAACGCATCTGCATTTTGATTCGTAATCGAGGATAGGATGTAGATGTCTGTGGGCCACAGCAACCACTTACCATCAGGTGAACTGTGTGCTCGTTTGTCACCCTATCCTATATAAAAAAGCGTCGATTTCTTATAATTTAATCGTGCAAGTTTTCGAATCATCATCATCATTACAGCTCTTCACAAGTCCACTACTGGACATCCTCCTCCAAAGAATGCCGCAAAGCATGGTCCTGAGCCACTTTCCTTGACATGAGTTTTTCATTTATGTTCTAAGTTATAATTAGTACCTATTATTAAGTCAGTGTTAATTATATTTATTGCTATTTTTTTGTCTTTCTCAAAAATAATTAAATTACCAAATAAATTATAAGGTGTTTTCATATACATCAAATGTCTGATAGAAAAGCAAATACATGTTTTGATAAACTTTAAAAACAAAACAATTTTAAAGCATAGACTAATCGATTATAACTCCTTTAACTTTAAAATAAGTTCTAATTAATGGTATTTATTCCAGTTTCTGATGTATGTAAAGCATAAATAAAACTAATCGTATATCGTATATCTATTTACAGCCCCATTAATATTCACTATTCTTTTATAATTTTTTTATAAAAAGGTTATCCCACACTTGGCTTTCTCCTGTATCGCGGAGACAACTTACAAACATAAATTGCACAAGGACACACATCCAGACCCGAAACAATTATTTGTAGGACATACAAATACTTGTTCCGTGCGGGATTCCAACCCGCGGCCCCCGGCGCAGCTTCCTAAGCCACTGCGCCACGGAGCCGTCGTCTAAAATAAAATAAATTCGTCTGCACATTGGCCCGAACCGAATTAAACAGAACGACGTTCCAACGTGTGGACGCCGTCACCAACTCTCGGCCAATATATTCGCCACTACATTCGCCACTGTGTTGGCCAACGTGTAGAGGCGACATAAAGTGATCACCGTCGCCGTGCATTGCCAGCCTTTTAAGGGGAAATATAATGTCAAATGGCTTAGCAAGATCCTTCGTTATGCCGAAAATATTGCAGCATTAATTTTGAAATAAATATATGGTAAAGTTGAGGATTAATGTTAATGATTATGTTAGACGAAAACACGATTTCGTAAAATTTTCTCGATAGAAAAAAAATCCAAAGTTACCTCCAAAATAAACAATAAACCGCTGTTATTCATAAAATACTTTAAATAAGATCATGAAACTTTGCATACTAACTGAACTAACTATAAAGCAGTGCTTATGTTATTTACTTTTTTTAAAATACCATTATTTTCACTGTAAAAAGAAATTACCTAAACTATCGGCGCGTAAGCTTGATTCCTGTCGCACCGTTAGTATCGCTTAGGCTTTTGAAGGGAGAAGTTGTGTCGCTTACGATCAGAATATACATTACGCAACAGTACGACGTAAAATTAAAATGGGAAATAACCGTGATAAAAATAAGAAGCGGCTGGCTTGGCGTTAAGAAACAGGCATAAATATGATAAACCTAATGAAATAGGTGTCTAACGACCTTTCTACTTACAGTATTAGTGATTACAAACATATCGGTACATAGCATACGACGCGCGGGGGAAGTGGGGGCGAAATTAGAATTTGAGCTGACTTACTCTATCCTCTTAATAAGGAGTAGGATAGCCTCCGTAAAGGTCCGAAGAGTCTTTAAGAAAATAGTTTCTAAAAGACTCTTCGGACCTTTTCTTAAAGTTCTCTAAGTCGTAAAAAATCGCTGGCGACAGTAAATTGCACAGCTTGACCGCCATAAAGTCGACCCGTACTTATGGCGCAGGAATAGGGTGCGTACACGGGTACACGGGATTGCCGCCGCGGCGATATCTTGAGATCAATAAAATCTTTGTGTTGTTACGAAATAATATGATTACAGATGCGCTAGTGTTAGGTGATAATTTGTTACTAACGAATCATAGACTTCGACACTGTAGTACCTATATTTATTTTTATTTAATATTAACCGATCAAAATCACGATGACATGTACCGACCTTTCATAATTCAGATGTCAGAAGAAACGTCATCCGAGTCTTTTTGAGACTCTAAAAACGATTCAGATGAAGAAATATGATTGGAAATTTTAATCTCCTTTATATCTTTAGTTATATTAAATAAAAATAAATTTAGGTGTTACAGTGTCAAAGTGTATGATTTATTAGTAACAAATTACTACCTAACACTAACACATCTGTAATCATATATCATATTATTTCATAAATAACAATGGGAATATTTTATTGATCTTGAGAAATCTCGCCGTGGCAGCCCGTGCGCGCCCGCTTCCTGCGTCCCGCGGACCATTGATATGGTCAACTTTACGGCGATCAAGCTAAGTATATTGGACCTCCAGTCATCGAGATGATGAGGATAGATTTTCGAGTTCTGTCGTTCGTAGAAGGTCTAGTTAGTATCAAAGTATTTATGTTACTGTAATTCGTAAGGAAAGTGTAATTTAGTAGGAAGGTATTTATTTATTTATTAGTTAAATGGTTATTTAACTTATACTTCTGTAAAATACATAGGTATCCCATTACTTAATTACTTACCTTACCTAAATCTATTGATATTTATTATTTATTAAGACAAATTGTATCTATAGTAGAATTAAAGTCCCACATTCAGAATGAGAAATTATTGTATAGTCTAATTGTTTGAAGTCGGTTTAAACATATTATTACAAGTTATTTTTTTGCAATTGGAGGGTACGCAAGAATGTCGTCAAATAGTTCCATTAAAAACTTCATCTCGTATTATTCACTTTTGCGGGTTGATTTTTTCTGCGAATTTATAAGAAAAACCCCTGAAGTAATCTATAACCTATTTGATTAAAAAAAATCGTATTTTTTTTAATCAATTAGGTTTACCATTGAAGATTGTAACAAAGAAAAGACAGTCGAATTGCAATCCTCCTCCTTTTTAGAAGTCGTTTAAACACACTTAAAATACCGAAAAATAAAATAACCTATAATATATACCTATAACTAGCTTGCCAGGCAGACGTTGTTCAGCCCTTTTCGACGAACCTTTGTCATGTCCTATTAAAATCCTTAAATCTGCAAAAAAAATGTGGGTCACTCATGGGCAAAAATACTATCCTATCTCTGAAGTTAGACCAAACTGTAACGGTGTCCAAATTTAATTAAAATCGGTTAGGAGTCCATCGCGGACAAACAACGTGACACGTAATTTATATATATTTAAGATAAATAACGTGATAGCCTCAGTCAATTTTATTTATAGTAATAAAATTTTACCAATAATAATATATACTACTACATACTTTATTTATACTTTTGATAATTATAATCGATTTTTTTTTCAGATTAGAAAATGTGTCAGTGGCAGAAACGTCAAAAAGTAATATCCCCTTGAACATAGGTCCCTTTGAAAATGTTCCTAGGTACGTAACAAAATAGCCTTAGTCAATTTTATTTATAGTATAATAGTATATAGTATAATAAAATTTAACCAATATTCATCATCATCATCAGCCTGCGGCAGTCCATTGCTGGACATAGGCCTCTCCCAAGGCGCGCCGCTTAGCCCGATCTTCGGCTACACGCATCCAGTTTCTACCAGCCACCTTGCGCAGATCGTCGCTCCATCTGGTCAGGGGGGCGTCCCACACTACGTTTGCCTAGACGCGGTCTCCACTCCATAACATGTCTACTCCACCGGTTGTCACCTCTGCGACAGACATGACCAGCCCATTGCCACTTCAGCTTACAAAAACGGAAAGCTATGTCAGTAACCTCCGGCGGATTTCTTCATTTCGAATTTTGTCTACCAGAGAAACTCCGAGCATAGCTCTTTCCATTGCTCGCTGAGCGACTTTAAGCTTTTGGAGCAGACATATCGTCAGTGTCCACGTTTCGGCACCATAAGTGAGTACGGGCAGAACGCACTGGTTGAAGACTTTTGTCTTCACACTTTGCGGTATGGGTGACGTGAAAACCCGACGGAGCTTTCTAAATGCTGCCCAACCCAACTGAATCATCCTATCGGCTTCTTTCTCGAAGTTATTCTTACCTAGTTGCAATATCTGCCCGAGGTAGGTATATTTTTGGATAAGTTCGAGAACCAATATTACTACATATACTTATTTATACGTTTGAAAATTATAATCGAATTTTTTTTTCAGATTAGAAAATGTATCCGAGGCAGAAACGTCAAAAAGTAATATCATTTTGAACATAGGTCCTCCTGAAAATGTTCCTATGTAAGTAACAAAACTAAAATGAGTTTAATTTGCCTTTGAAAACATGTTATTAGAGCTTATTCGCTTATTCGAGCTTAATGTTCTCAACAACTACTGGCATAGGTGCGACATAGACATTTAACGTGATCTTTGTTATGTCCATGTTCATCTTAAGACCTATCCGTTAGGAGACACTATTGAGGTCATTGAGCATAGTGCTTAGGTCCTCCAGCGATTCTGCCATAAGGACTGTAGAAGTGATGTACTCGCCATTGATTTTAATACCCTATCGTTTCCAGTCCAGTAGCTTGAAAACGTCTTCCAATGCAGCGGTGAAGAGTTTCGGGGATATAACCGTCACCCTGTCTTACACCTACAGTATCTGCAGTTGGATAGGTTTCGTACTTTGCTTCTGTACTCGGATAGCCATCGTAGCCCAACTGTACAAACACTTCACCATTTCGATATACCGACAATCAACTTGGCATCGCTGAAGGAACTGTAGTACCGTCCAAGTTACGACGGAATCATGGGTTTTCTTATAGTCCACATACGCCAGCAAAGTGGCAGATGACATTGTACTCTTCGGTCTTCTGTACAACCTGTTGCAGGCTATGTATGTGGTCTAAGGTACTGAAGCGTTTTCGGAAACTGGCTTATTCAGGAGGCTGCAAGTCGTCCAGTCTGCGTGCGAGACGATTCGTAATGACTCTCAAAAATAGCACGTAGACGCGGCTTAGAAGGGAAATCGGCCTGTAGTTCTTCAAGAGAGCCTTGTCGCCTTCCTTGAGGAACAAGACCACCGCACTTCTGCTGCACGCCTCCGGAGTAGTGCCATATGCAGTTTTTTTGTTGCACAGTTGCTGTTATTAGGAAGATGCTGCTTTCCATCTCCTGCCTGTACCCTCTATCGCCTTTTACTACACCCACGGGAAGATACGGGGTAGTGGATATTCTTAATCGCCACTACACGGCCATATTACAGATGTATTAAATTCATTGTAAATGGTCTCATTACGGTTCGCGCTTTTTTTGGCTGGGCTGAATTTGGCTTTGCGAGACATTCGCGCATGTACAGTACCTACGCTGGTCGACAGAGATGTGTCACTTCATGTTCGCTCCTACACTACTAAAAAATTGTTAATCAAGTTAAAGTTAAAGCCTATATACGTCCCACTGCTGGGCACAGGCCTCCCCTCATTTCTGAGAGGGTATTAGGGCAAGGAAGTGTCCGCCGCGCTGCCCCAATGCGTGTTGGCGAACTTCACATGTCTTCTTAGTATTTTTTTCTTATTCCTCGGACAGGCAAGTTTCCTCACGATGTATTCGTTCACCGCCGAGTACGTGGTAAATCAGCACTTAAAATTTCAATTAACAATTTCATTGGTGTCCGCGGGGTCGAACCCGGGTTGCTCGCGTACTGTGTAATTTACAGCGAGCGCTATCCATCTGAGCTACCACGGCTCCTGAAAATTATTATTTTAGTGAAAATATTTTTATGTATTTCATTAAAACAATAGTATCTTATAAAGAATTGCGATAAACAGTTATATGACTTGTAAGCTTTTCAATAAAATATTTAATGCATGTCATCATATGCACTGTATTTAAAACGACATGTTACATTTACACACCAATGAATCATAAAAAAATCAAATCAAATCATAATCGATTATTTACGTAATTTTATTCGTAATTTTAACCATGCAATTATGCGTATTTGCATCTCCGGTTTTAATTACCGCTCCCCCTCCTACTTCTATTGTCACCATTTTTTTCCTAAAACTTCTGCACAGCCACTCGCGACTAACTTCAGCCCGGCCAGGAGATCGCTGACAATACAAATATTAAAAAGCTACGTATTCGTAATTTTATTCGGCCAGTCTAATTTTTTTCTAGCTCTTCATACAGAAAAATAGATTAATTAACCGCGTCATTTGGTTCCTTACTCCGTGTTTAAATATGGCATTCACATAACACGGAATAAGACATTGTTTTCTATGATGGCATTAGACTCATGGTATAGAAAAATGTTATAAATAATCTGACGCTTTTCGTTTTACAACTTAAGTAACGAGCGAACTTACAGTCCAGGTGGTGGTAAGTGGTTATGGTGTAGTCCATGAACTTTGAACACCTGCAGCAAACGTTAAAGAAAGTAAGCTGTATATGCATTGTCATCTCTAAATCGTATGTAAATTTTATAGATCACTCTTTCTAGAAACGGACCAGTTATTTATTGCTTGAAAATTTAAACAAGTTACGACTAAACCATATGAATGAAGAGGAAAGACATAGCATTCGTAAACTATGTGAGGAATACAAGGATATATTTAATTGTGAACAGTTATTTTAGTAATCAGGTTAAACACTTCATTTGGACTAAAAACGAGGACCCTATATTCACAAAACCTTACAGACAAGTATAAAGTTATAGCCTATATACGTCCTACTAGTGGGCACGGGCTCTTTTTGCTTCTGAGAGAGTTTAATCCGAGTTGGTCGATTTCACACGTCTTTGAAATATATTTTTCTTATCTTTCAAACATGCAGGTTTCCTCATGGTGTTTTCGCCTCGCGACTAAGATGGAATGTCTACTAAGCCTGTAATACTGGCTCCCTGTATCTACCCTTCAGACCGATACACAGTAGTGCATTTACTGCTATTAGGCGGCAGAAATAGAATTGAAGGTTCTTTTTACGGACTGATGAATGAATGTAAAATAAATAATTTTTACTCCGTCAATACATACTTCGTTAGTAAAAGTGATTTTTTTTTACGTACGTGTAGGACAAATGAGGCGAGCAACATGTCAGCGTTAGACAAATTCAAGAGGCGCCTGGTGCGCGACATCGCGCGTCGTATATATCAAGAGAAGCAGTGTGAAGAGGAGATGTGGCTTCAGCTGAAAAATGAGTATGGCTGCGATTGTCATTTATTATGGTATG
Organism: Parnassius apollo; assembly: GCA_907164705.1. Lineage (NCBI taxonomy): Eukaryota > Metazoa > Arthropoda > Insecta > Lepidoptera > Papilionidae > Parnassius > Parnassius apollo. The sequence continues at coordinate 5,901,381 of CAJQZP010001576.1, forward strand.
TGGCACTGTGATACGCAAGAAAGTTTTTGACATACACCGAACCTAAGTAGTGGAACTTATAGAGTTGTGATCACCACAGAAATCTCAATAATAAGACAATAGAAATGCCTTCTACTGTCTTTTATTATCGGGACGCGTGTAGCTGTCACACATAGACAAACAATAAATACACAATTACGCCTACAAATACCTCTAGCATTCATGCAACAAAGATTAATCTATAAACTATTGCGTTAAGGAATGTTTTATAAAAACGCAAAATCTCAGGAGGCGTAGCCACTCGGCTCAATAATTAAAGTGTGAGAAAAACAGAGAATGACATTGCGCGCTCGCTCTCACTCGGGCATAGTGCATTGCAACGTACGTTTCGATAACTTTCTTTCTACGTCGTTGATCTTCCAGGAGTCTCACACCAAGATATAACTAATTAACTGATATTGGGTGCGTTTGGCAGAAAAAAGCGCTAGCAAGCGCTTGTAAGCAAAATGGCGATCGTAAGCGGTAAGCGCTGTCAAATCGTAAGTAGCTATTTTCTTCCAGGACACGATGTTAGTTTTAACCGGGGGAATCTAACCTAATTTAAATATATGTTTGTAAAGTATTCATATTAAAAACTTACCAATCATGAGTTTTTAATAGCATGTATATGTTTATTCATGTCATTATATTACTTAAAACTAATATTGCACAAAACAACTTATAAACTCTACCTCAAAACAAACAAATTAAATAAGCAAAATGGCGGATTGTGTCAGCGCTACTGAAGTAGCAATCGTGTCCTGGCCGAAAACTATTTTAGCGCTTATAAGCGCTTGCTAGCGCTTTTTTCTGCCAAACGCACCCATTGTCTCAGTAATAGATGCTTTTAGTCTTAGTTTTAGCTTTTAGACGTTTTATAATTAGAAAAAAAGGGGGAAATAATAATACGTTAAGAATAAATATATCAATTTATCTTTAATAACCGAATCTTTTGGAAACTTGTAATAAAAGCATTGTATTAAATAAACAGATGTATAAATAAAATTAATACAACATTATACAAACAGCAAAGGAATAAATATATGTATGGGTGACATATTTATCATTTTTTATTAATTTTAAAGATCTGTAACTAACTTTCTGTTGTTTGCTACTTTTCAGTTTCCCGGCTTCTTACAGATCGAATTAAGACTACTATACTTACAATATAATTACTTATCCTTACAATATTTTTATTATATAGATTAAAAATTTATCAAGTAAATTAAAAGTACAAACAGATAATCGCCGATAAACGGTTAACGCTATAAAATATTTAGAAAGAAAAAAAGTAGAATGGTGTAAATAAATATTTAACGAAAAATCACATTTAATTCCCGTTTCGTTAAAACTAGGTAAGCCAAACATAATAAATTATCGATACAACATAGTTGTGTCACGTAACTGGCTCACATTCGACTCCTGCGGCCATGTTCTAGGAAATTTACGTACGCAACAATTTTGTTTATTGCCCATACTATAAATCCATCGCTGATTTTAGCTGTCGTACTCGTAGACATGAACTAGCTTAGGAATCAATGGATATTGAAGTGCGAAAACAATTAAAATTTCGGAGACAATCGTAGTACTGGAGGTGGATAATTTTATTTAAGTAGGTATATTTCATTAAACACAACATTATTTAAAACACTAAGTACTTATTTATAAAATGTTGTCACTTTATTTGAAAATTTGCAAGTTGTGGAGGAATTTCCGCAGTTGGATATGCTTCAAAACACCATTTATACGTCTCTGCGTCCGAAACAGTACTGGTGACCGAAACAAACGCTCCTCGCGCCAGTGTTGCCAGATGCCTTGAACCTTTTATTTGTATTAGAAGCTGCTAAAATCTGTATTAAATCTGTATGCTATTTAAACTTAAAATCTGTATAATATAATAAACCAAACTAGAATTATTGATCATCATCATTGCTTCTTTTGAAAAACAAGGAATAACTACTAACGTAATAAGCTGATAAAGTTCGATTACCGTTATTAAATAAAAATATTTTTATAGAATAAGGGCGACAAACGAGCACACAGTACGCTGATCGTAAGTGGATGCTGTGGCCCATAGACATCTACATTTATCCTCGCTTAAGAATCAAAACGCAGATGCGTTGTCGCGCCTGAGGACTAAGATGGAATGCCTCATTTCCAGTAAAAAAGGGTCTCCGGATTTCTACACTCACCATACGAAGCACAGCAGTATTAAGCTGGTAATTTACGCTGCTATTCTGTGAGAGCGTGGTCCTTCCCCGGTTGAGCTGACTCATTCGTGCTGCAACCATAATATAGCTGCAGCGTGGCTCTACCAAGTATAAAATATATACTATTCACAAAAAAAATTATATAGCAAAATTGAACACATTAATTTAGACAAACAACGTATTAAAATTCAAACATTTGTAACAAACGAACATTATTTTATTATTTTCAGTCACACATATTTTATATACTTATATAATACGCTTGTATGTCTGCCGTACTAAGTAGGTAGTCACTTATTTTGCTTCTTCTTTTTAAGTTGAATATTATGGTAACCCAATCAATAGAGTTAGAAAACTCCGTAGACAGAGAAACCTATAGACTAATGATTAGCGTGGCCTCGAGTGAGAAAGGACGATAACGTAGTTTTAGGTTATACAATAATCTTTATGACTTTTAAACATATTTAGATAAATTTTTTAATTGTTCTAAGAACTGAACTGAACAAGATTCACCAATTTTAAGTTCACAAAACACTTTTTTTCACTTAAACCAACTTATAAACTCCTTAGTTCACTGCGAACTGTCAAAGTTGTTTAGTAAAATGTAGTTTGCTAAACAAAACAAACAATCACACCGCTCTATCTCATTTCTATGCAAGACGTATGCATAAATCTATCTTTTTCGTGTGCGAATGCGAAAGAAGGCGTCAATTTGTCTATAGGTTTCTCTGTATACGGAAAACTCTGTATAAAAATCTGTATCCAGTGCTAATCTGTATCACACACCGAAAATCTGTATAAATACGGGGAAATCTGTATATATGGCAACACTGCCTCGCGCGCTTGTGGCCTACGAGTCACATGTGCGACGACAAGGTCACGCGCTTTTACTTCTATTTATATTTAGATTTCTGTGGTGATCACCAACACATGTTGTTTCGGTAGCTCATCGTAGCGAATGTAGGCAGACCTTCCAAAGTATGTATATTAATATCCTCCATATTTATGTCACGGCGGCCAGTCAACATAGATTAACCATCTGCACAAAAAGAGGTCATAATGCTCGAGTAAGTGACGTGCGCAAACACACATGCTCTCTCTCTCTATCGCCTAAATCTCCTAGGCCGATGAGATGGTAATTCAACAAGACCGGAGAGAGATCAGGCGCAGGGCTAACAGCTTTACGGGCTTTGCGATAGTGGTGAAACACCGCCAATCTACTGGGTCGCATATGAGAATTTCTTGACAGAAGAACTCAATACCAGATTCGTATCCATCCATCATTACTTTCACTGGAGTAACGAGGCAGTCATTCCAGAGTATAGTATGACTCCGCCAGTTATTGAGAAAAAGAAGATACAGGACATATAAAACAAAAGATACTTAGGATTGAAAAATGAGACGGGGTGGGCGCTTGTTTTTAATATTCTAATCCTAGTACATTAGCAACTCATTAAATCCGGCGCGAATTCGATTGGTACCCTAAACTTGTAATTGCAATTTTAAATACTCATTTACCACTCATTTGGCTGCGAAGGAAAACATCTTTGATCGACCTAGCATTGGGGCAGCGCAGCGAACTTAATTGTTCCAAAACTCTTTAAGGAACCGGTGCCCAACAGTGATGTATCATCATTACAGCCTACATTCAAGTCTACTGCTAAACATAGGCATCACGCATATATCACTCTAATGATTTTTGTCAAAATTTACTACGTTAGGCGTTTTGGCAACCGTAGTTTTTTATTACATTGAGTTGCTGTCAGAAATGTGATCCTATCTGCTGAAGCTACCCGATGATATGCGGTAGTGAATTTTCTGACGCCACCCTTACACGGCGATATACAGTAACAGTGGAACATACTATGTTCCACTGTTTTACGAAAAGATAATAAAATACATTGTTTCTGATTTTTGAAGGGAACATATGAGGGCATTGACTTTGAAGAAGCTTAAACGACTGCTGGCTGCCGAGGATCGCATCGGATACATTACGAGGATAGCTCGTATGACCCTTACCGACTGGCTTACGTTCGATCTGGTGCTCGTACATGAGAAGGTCGACGTCATTGGAGAGGTAATTAATGTTAGCTCATGTTCTTATTGGTCAAATTTGAAAATTGTAAAATTGCAAAATATATTGACGACCGTGTAAAATGACATGTCGACGTAAATAAAGTAAACAAGTACGTATCAACTACCCTACATGCCGTAGGTGCCGTAAGAGGCGACAGAGGGAAACTAATCAGGAGATGGGCATCAGCATCTTCCTAATAACGACTAAAAATAAAAAAGCTGCGGTTGCGAATCCGCTTACCAAGCGTGGCAACTATGGCATATATCTCTATGTACTTAATTTAAAAAAATGTAATTAATTTAAAAAAAAAAGCTAATCCAATACATAAAGTTCACTCTGAACATAGGCAATCTATGAGGGAGGCCTATGTTCAGAGTGGACTTTAGTTTATGTATTGCGTTAGCTTTTTTTTTTAAATTAATTACAGATGAACATATGGTAAACATAGAGCCTCTCCCATACATTTCAATTCAATATTTGCTATAGTCTACACGCTTAGCAGACGAGTTCGCAATCGTAGTTTTTTAATTTTTTGAGCTGTTATGACAATGATGCTGCTGCCCATGTTCTGCTTAAGTTTCCATTGCCTAGCGCAACTTCCAGTGGTACCGGAATCTCTAACGCCGCCGCTACACGGTAGGTAGGAGTAGCTTAGTGCTCCTACTACCGGTCTTCACATCCTGCATAACTCGACCGCCGCCTTTGAAATATTACATCCTGGAACAGACACCGCGAACAAAATCTGTGCGGCATTACCTTTTAATGGCATAGACTAAGTAACTTTGAGCCACCAAGTCTCGTACTTAGTACATATAACTTTGATAATAGCTGCATGCAGCATTTTCCCATCTATCCATTCATGTTTACCTATTCTAACATAGATCCCAATACCACAGCTTAAGAAGAACATACAGTCGGTCATCGCGTTTGATGTTATCATAAAAGCCGACATAAACAATAAATCGCTAGAGTTGTCAGAACAGGAAGTAATAAAAAAATTGAAAACTGATTTTATATTATTTCACATTTAAACAAATTCTTCTGTATGTGAAAACTGATAAAACTTTAATTACTTAACTTTAAATGAGGATGACCCACATTTTTTTTGACCCACATTATTTAGTTGCGTGACAGAGCAACCCTAGCGGATAGCTCCCGAGCGACTAACGGCCGCTCGGGAGCGCTCCACCCGCGTCTCGCCTCGCACCGCACCGCACCGCACGATTGCCCCGTCCAAACGCCTTCAATGACCGACTGTTAGTAGTAATTACTCGTAGACTGTGTAAATACCATGCTAAGTAATTAATTACTTCGTATGTGTTGTTTTGTGTGTGCTAACGGTGACTTAATTACCTCTTAGATTTACTTATAACGGAAAGGTGTTTTAGAAGGTTCCATATTTTTCGCGGGATATTTTAATTTTTACAATTGCTGCCGTTGCTTTGTCTACTTGGTTATATTTTATCTAATTTATTTTTACCGTCATTTTACAGGACATGACATTAGGTGGAAAACCGGAACCGGAAATATTCATAATATTATTGAATTTGGTAGAAAAATACGGTATCGAGACCCTAGCACCAAAGTTTCTAGTGGACGCGTGGTTCAATTTAACAATTGAATACAACACCGGGTACGTACGTTTAATTTTTACTAAACTAAATTGATTCATAAACTAATTTTTAGTTTTTATGTCTTGACAACTTACCGCTGAAATCAATAACTAGTTACCTTAAATTAAAACGATGTCTCTAGTTATATTGTGTATGGAGTGTAAGGGTAAAGAGTACAGACTGTATAAAAAAGTGTCCGTAGGAAAACGTTAAATAAGGGTGGCGCCACTATAGCTACAGTCTAAATTTTAAAGAACTTTTTATAATTTTTTTTTAAACATAGTTTAACCATAATTCTTTTTACAATTATTTTACTGCTTTCAAAATTTTTATTTTCAAAATCACTCAACGTATTTTACGGCGATTTAGTTACTCGAGCGCTGTTGTCGAGAGTTTTTGAACTGTTATTTACTGATTACAGATGGACACATTTTCAACTATTCTCCTATGGGAGATTGTCCTCCTTACCTCTATACTCCATGATATTGTGGTGTCAACATTTGAAAAAAAAAAACTGGACTATTTGAATTAGATAAGTGATAGATCAAAGGAACCTACTTCCTGCTATTTTACGTTAAGTTTTTTAACACGCTTTTAAATCTATCTATGTAATGGAATCTTTTAATAGAAATTTCATCAACTTGTAAACGGCTGATTTTTTTGAAAATTCACACTCATATCAAGGACCAGTGACAAAACAATAATTTAATAACTTTATGCAAGTATCTTGGTCAGGATCTATACGTGGTAGAGCCACGCTGCAGCTATATTGTGTTTGTAGCATGAATGGGTCGGCTCGACCGGGGAAGGACCAGACCACGCTCTCACGAAATACCAGCATAAAATAGTACTTTAATGCTGCTGTGTTTCGTATGGTGATTGCAGAGAACCGGAGACCCTTTTTACTGGAATCAAGGTATTCAATCTAAGTCCTCATGGGTGACAGCGCATCTGCATTTTGATTCTTAATTGAGGTTAAATGTAGATATATATGGACCACAGCATCCACTTACCGTCAGGTGGACTGTGTACTCGTTTGTCACCCTTATTCTACAGGGTTACTGGTAACTCGACGTATTCCCGCCAAGGCGTGGTAGTTGGGGGTCATAACCTATCAAATGAACCATAAAATGCATTATGCAAATGTGGACCGATTTCGATATATTTAGATTTAATTATTTTTTTCAAAAGTCCCAAAAGTCTGGTGTCAAAAATTTCTAAAAAAAAAAACTTACAGCTGTATTATTTTCATTTTATTATTTTTACTTAATGAAAACCTGGATACTTATTTATCAATACTACAGTGTGCAAAAAGTCTCATCATTTTCGAAGTAACGCTACTAAAAGTACAACTTTTTCCAAACAGAAGATAAGTAATTAAAAATAAAAATGATTTTGTGAAAAATAATTGTTACCAATGTTTAAATACCCCCCCAAAAAAATGTTTAGAGAATGATGATGATGATGTGACCAATTGTGCAAATCATGTTAAAAACATCCCTACTTATCTAGCTACCCAACGAAGTATCAATTTAGCTTGTAACTTAAATAGTACAGAAATAATGCAAGGCAATCATTTTCCAACGAGGAATACGCTGATATCTTATCTCTATGGATATTGTGACGGTGACGCTGCAGCTGCTCGCCGTGAATACCTACAGCGCTACCCTAATCGCCGACCACTCCATGTCACAGTGTTTAGTGCAGTGCATCGTAGAGTACCGAGGGACTGGAAATGTTCAAAGGCAACAACGTGATGCTGGCAGGCTACGTGGCATACCCCATACCCCGTATACCGCGTGCGGAAGATGAAGAAATTTTGAATAAATTTCAAGAAGATCCAACCACTTCCACGAACATAGTTGCTCGTCGCTTAGGTGTATCGCAGTGGAAGGTCTGGTCTACTGTGCATACTGCGGGGCTTTATACGTACCCCTACACACCAGTGCATGTGATGGAAGGAGATTAATATTGGTTAAAAATAAAACACAAATTCCTTTGTCTGCTTAGAACTCGACTACCTGACCTCATTCTAGAGCTAGATAAATAGGGATGTTTTTAACATGATTTGCACAATAATTGGTCACATACAATTATTTTTCACAAAATCATTCTTATTTTTAATTACTTATCTTCTGTTTGGAAAAAGTTGTACTTTTAGTAGCGTTACTTCGAAAATGATGAGATTTTTTTGCACACTGTAGTATTGATAAATAAGTATCCAGGTTTTCATTAAGTAAAAATAATAAAATGAAAATAATACAGCTGTAAGTTTTTTTTTAGAAATTTTTGACACCAGACTTTTGGGATTTTTGAAAAAAAAAATAATTAAATCTAAATATATCGAAATTGGTCCACATTTGCATAATGCATTTTATGGTTCATTTGATAGGTTATGACCGCAACTATCACGCCTTGGCGGGAATACGTCGAGTTACCAGTAACCCGGTATGAACAAGAATCATAATGTTTATTCTAGAATCGTCACAGCTTATGATTAATTCGTGTTTTTAAGTTTTCTTATATCTTAATTTTATTATTATATAGAATAGAATACAATAATATTTTATTCCATATAATATATTACATAATATAATTCTTATTGAAAGTCATTTTTATAAGACAGATGAATAAAATGATAACAATAACTGTTATTTATTTGAAACTATTTCACATTACAGTGGTCGACAATGTTCCCCTATGCTACTTCAGCGTCGTTGGTACCAGCTGAAGGAGTCAACGAGATCGAAGTTTTACAACTTCTGGCAAACCTACCGTGGAAACCCTAAACTGTTACCGAAAGCTAACGAAAATAAGCCCACCAAAGTACAGATGCTGATTGCGGAACGGTGGGTATACGTTTTTTGTTTTCAATGTTATAAAGAAACAAATCTAAAATGGCGGCTTGTATTTATAATTGCGGAGCATTTAAGTAATATCACTGACCTCTAATAAACAAGTACGCTGGACTGGCTATACGCCGTGACAAATGAGGCGATTTGCTTTCCGCCATTTTCGAGCTAATATGAGAAGTTTGCGTCAACGAAACTAATAATAGAGATAGTACAGTGCGACAAAATATGTCGATAAAGATTTTATACTCAAGCCCACCATTCTATTTACGTATTATTTTAATATAATGCCACACAATAAATAAATTCCAATGGTCTGAGACACAAGCTTTATACCTCATATGAAACAAAAATCGACGCTGCTTTATTCTATTTACGTTTTTCTTCGTTACTATAGAACGGGTTTTGTTTCGGGTTTAACCATTGGGTGGGGTAAGGTGGGGGCACGGTGTAGTGACGAAAATATTAATTGAATCAACTTTCAACTGGCATGGATATTCACTTTAATAGTGTCACCTTAACTAAATAGTGTCTCCTGTCCGCCCTAACTAAAAAAAAAAAACACGGGCCCAAACTTACTTAGTCTGGGCCATAAAAAGGTATTTTGTACCTCCACAGACGTGCGCGGTGTCTGTTCTAGTACGTAGTACGTATTATTACTTCAATGCTTCCTGGTGGTTTTATTTAGTGGACGTACGTGTGTGAGTTAAAACAAGAATAAGGGACGTGTGAGAAGGCATGATTAACGCCGCCATTTTTGATTCGGTTCTTTATTTTTTGTTTCGGTTTTTGTACGTGGTAGAGCCATGCGGCAGTTATATTAGTAGTATAGTTGTAGCACGAATGGGTCGGCTCGTCCGGGGAAGGAACACGCTCTCACAGAATACCAGCGTGAAATAGTGGCTTAATGCTGCTGTGTTTCGTATGGTGAGTGTAGAGTACCGGAGACCCTTTTTACTTTAAATGAGGCATTCCATTGTAGTCCTCAGGGGTGACAACCTACCATCAAGTGGACTATGTGCTGGTTTGTCACCCTTATGCTATAAAGAGACCAAAAATTTCAGAATTTATTACCGAAAACAATTAATTATAACTAAAAAAAAAAGAAGATAGAGGAAGATAATAAAAAATAGATTGAGTTGAACGATTGATATTTTCAAAATTTATCGTCTTTACCCCTCGATGCGGACTTGAGATTGGATTCTTGATTTTTAGGCGCTAGTAGAACATACCTACGCGTATTTGCGCTAAATGCATGCAATAATTGTAATATAATCAATGTATAAGGAGATAGAAAATGAATTTTTTTTTCAAATATTGAAATGAACACAGCAATCTAAAGAGTTGTCGCAACTTTTTTTCTAAATGTTAGCGTCACCTGATCATTTAAACAAACCAGGCCCTTAAAGCAAAATTTTATTTTATTTGCTTATTCATACAAATATATGAACATTATTATTAAAATTCTCTGGCAGTTCATTTATTCCAAATGCATATAATGCATCTCAGTCCTCACGGGTGAGAACGCATCTGCATTTTGATTCGTGATCGAGGATAGGTGTAGATGTCTATGCGCCACAGCAAACACTTACCACCAGGTGGACTGTGTCCTCGTTTGTCACCCGGTCCCCAAAAAAAAATATTAGCTGCTACCCAGCAGTAGTGCATTTACACTGTTAAAACATATAATAACTGTAAATGTTTATTTTGACATTCTAAATGTTGTCCAAAAGCCTCATAAAATTTATTATCCGTGTCCTAAGATATTCAAGGTCAAAGCTATTTTTTTTTCAAATATTTCGCTTTTTCCGTTTTAAACGCTATTTGTATTTATCATGAAAATTATAGACGATAAAATTCTTTACTACTTTCGTTCCAAACATTTTTTATACATACATATATAGTGAAACCCCTAATATGACTGAACTAATAGTGATCATTTTACTTCAAGCTTAGAAAATATATTATAGTTCTAACGATCCACATTGGTACTCATCTATAATTTTTTTTAAACCAGCAATACTATTAACTCTACTAATATTCCTTTAAACACTCCTGGTAAGCTTAAAATGCTTGTGTTAGGAGTGGTTCACGATAGTAGTCGAATGGCCTATTCGAACCCACGACCTTCTGTGTTCACTATATATATATATATCCAAGAAAAAAAAAAAAAACCAAATATATATATATATATATATATATATATATATATATATATATATATATAATATATAATCATTGTATCAGGTTCCAACATGTGGTAACGCAGCCATTCCAGCAGTGGGAGAATCTGATCCAGATGAAGCGAGTAGTACAGGCTGGCGCATTTGTAAGTATTATACTTATAAACTTTCCTTTTTACATTTAAGTATGGGGATAACACTCGTTATACATTAAAAAATAGTCCTTATATATTTACCTAGACGATATCTAAACCGTGACGGTGTAAAGAATATCTAATACTCCATATTGTCCAATGGATTTTGTAAGAGGCGACAGAGGCAAACTAAAACAGTAGATTATTATCAGCGTCTTTCTGATAAGAACTCAAAATAATAAAAAACTGCGGATGCCAACCCGCTCACCGAGCATGGCAACTGTACTGTCGTGACTTTTGTATGCTGTAATGGTTTATGGACACGAGGACTTGACGATGCTGTAAAGTGAAAGGAGACAATTTCTTTTTTGTATGGAGAATGGACCATATTGTAAAATTTCTTAATGAAATTCATGTCGATTTATTCCTTATTATCTATAGATTACAATGGTAATATTAGTTTCACTGCATCTAAACGGAATACTGAGAAATTAACATTTAAAATATGAATTTAACAATAACATAACAGCTATAATATGATGTTATTCTAATATTTTTATATATAATATTGAACTCACTATGGGAATCTTTATCTTTATCTTTACCTATTATATTTTAGTAGATGCGTCTGTTAGTCATCGACTAACTTCTAAACAACATGACTGGTTGGAGTCTTATTCACGCTATATATTTGTTTTATCGAGATGATGGTTCATAACTATGGTGGGGATCCCATACGTGGCACCATAGTCAATAATCAATTCTGAACCAGAATGATTCATATTCACAATATATAAGAAAATCACAAAATATGACTTGATAGGTGGTGCTTTGGTCTAGTTATTAATAAATCTTATATTAATTCACTTACGAAGTGATGAACGTTTTACTATGAAGTCTCCGAGAAGATAATTTTGACATGGAATACTTATGATGTTGGTAAAATTAAGTGTACGAGAGCAAAGCCGCAAGAAATTACTTTATAGTGCACTGACTTCTGAGTGACAGAGGAACTTAGAGATCAATCTTGTCCGAATATCTTGTGTTCATTAGGTTATTGACTATTGTGTTTTTCTGTTCTTGTTTCATGAGCGTTAAATTATGTACGAGTTGGTTACAAAGATTAACATGACCTGCGTTTTTATTAGTAATTTACTTGAAATAATAAATCCTATTATACACCGTTTTTAAGTTTATCTAAAAATATCTTATATTTTTATTTAACATAACAGTAGTGTCACTTTCAGGAGAGCAGAAGAAGAATAAAGGAGTCTGAAATCAGTAACAGTGGTTTGTATTTAATCTCATAATTTTATTATTTTGAAAATTATATAGATGTTTTAAAACTGAAAAAATTAGCTTTTTTACGTATTTAATTTAATGAATATGTTTAACAAAAGAGCTACGTCTGTATTTGAATAAGTACTGTTCTAATATTATCCAAAAGATCTTGCTGAATAAAGTCAATCTCAAACTTATTTGTATATTTACACTACTTCTTAATTTTTTACATGAATTTACATATTTCAGAAAATGATCCAGACCTCATAGTTGTAGAGCCTACGGTAGAAACAATAGAGGTTGCTGCAGATTCTGACGACGAAGATACAGCGGGAATGACTGATAACTCAAGTACGAACAATGATATTCCAAAAGATAACCCATTGCTGTACGAAGAAGATTTAGGTGTCACAATAAAAACTGAACCCACTGATGATGTAACAGAAGTGGACGAGCAATATGCTGTAAATGAATTAGAAAATATTCAAATCCCAGTGGAAACTGGTAATCATGTATCAGAAGATGCAAAAATTGTTCAAGATAGTTGCGAGACAGTGACTGATGCCGCTTTTAAAGAACCACCCGAACTTACTTTACCAAAAATTACGAGTGTAATGGGTAATGTTGATATTCCCCTGGAATTTCATTTAGAAATCAATGAGACTACTGACTATGCAAAAAGCCAAGAAAATGTCGATAAAACGGTTGCTGATGATGAAAAAGATTTGGAAATAGACAAGAACAATTTACCTAGCGGTAACACGATTGAAGAAAAAAATAATAAAGTATCTGAAAATGAATGCGAAGATACTCAAATGTCTTTTAAAACAGATGTTGTTAGTACAAACGATTTTTTAAAAGACAACGTGACTGATTTAGATAATAGTAAAAAAATGTCTGAAGAACAAAGCGAAGATATTATCGCTTCATCATTTTTAAAAAAAGAAGTTGTGCCTAATTTTGATGAGTTACCGATAGATTTAGAATTCGTAGACGACGGAATTGAGCTTCTGGACAATGACGTTGAATGCGTTGGGGAAGATAGACCAGTGAATATAGAAAAAGGTACGAAATTCTATTTTTTTTACGATGATTACGACTCCGTTACTTTTTGCTGTTATGTTTCGACACCTAATCAATAGATGTTATCATGTCAAAGAAAATAACAGAGAATAAACAAGACTTCGTGTATCAGCTACGCCCGCCAATCTACATTATCATCATCATTACAGCCTATCACGATTTCACTGCTGAACACATGTCTCTCCCCCTAAGGAACGCTACAACTGACCGGTACAGGGCTACCACTTGATAACTCTTCGCCTCTATCGGTTGTCGGTTTTTTTACCAGCAGTGACTCACATGCTGGTTGTACACTCTTGTCTTCAAGTTTTGAGGTATACGTGACAAGAAGCTATATCGTAAGCTCCCGAACGCTCCCCCCAGTCGCGTTAGATTTCTCGTTATACCCCCGAGTCGTTCTGTCGTCTGTAAATAATAATCTTAATATATATAAATTACGTGTCACGTTGTTTGTCCGCGATGGACTCCTAAACTACTTAACCGATTTTAATCAAATTCGCACACCGTGTGCAGTTTGGTCCAACTTGAGAGATAGGATAGTTTTTTTTGCCCATAAATGACCCACAATATATTATTTTGCGAATTTTAGGATTTTTAATAGGACATGACAAAAGATCGTCGAAATGGGCAGAACAACGTCTGCCTGGCAAGCTAGTATAATCCAATATATGAAAATTAATTTTTGTTTCTTCGTATTTTATGCGCAGCTATACCGTTCATCAGATTGTGGTAAAACTTTGTCAACTTATTGCTTGCACTTGCGCGACGGTTATAGGCATAGTACAATTAACTCACTGTAGATGGCGCGCGTATCATACCGACAAATTTATTTGGAAGTTATACCGGGTGTTAGTGAAACGCTCCCGAAAACGAAGAGAGACGATAGTACTAACGACACCTTTGATGGGACAGAAAGAAAATAGATCCCGGTGAAAAAAAAATCATCTTTTTCCAACGTTTTATTAGCTTTATTCACGATCCATCATGTGAGTACAGCTAAATGAAAAGATAAATTCATAAAAAAAGTCATGAAAATACTAAAACATAAAACCAGCAGTAAAACACAAAATATAACCAGCTGACTATAGTCACCCTATAGTATAGACCCTATAGGGTCAAAAAACGCGCAGACGCTGAACTCTTACTAGCTCGGTAGCAAACAATACATTAGCATTATGTACAGTATTAACGCTCACTCTAATCTTCCCTTACACACGTGCTGCCGCTGCCCTGCCGACACGTATCGCCTCGCTATTTACACATATTCAGCGTTGCTAACATGTGGGAAATTCCCCAAATTGCGGGGAATATAAAGTTGGTTCGGGATTTTTTGGGGATTATGCGGGGATTTTGAAAATCGATGGCTCGTGCCAAGTCAGAACCTTTTTCAAGAAATCTAAATACTTATCTTAACATTTTTGTTAGGTTGCTTATTAATACTGAATGACTCCCTTTTTTAGTTATCTTCTTGCACCACGTTTAATTTTCGGATTTATTTTGAAAACTTTTGTGTATCAATTAGCGCTTTTCATTTCTTTATTTTTTATTTTAAAGCGGATTAAATGCAGATACTGTGGTCCTTTTTAATGGCAACATGGGAAGGAATTAAAAATACTCCATGAAGTAAAATGCTTGTTACAAAAATATGGAAAGTGTGAAAAAAATATTCCCTAAAAAAGAAAAAAAATTAGTTAAAATATTAATCTTATAAAATTAGTAAAAAAAATGTAGAAAGAATTGTTTCTTTTCGTAAAATGAAATTGAGGGGACTTTTTGTGGAATTTGTTGAAGTTTTGTGCCTTGATTGGGGAATTTGACATGGATTTTCGGGGAATATGACAAATTGGTTGGCAACGCTGCACACGTTGCACCGAAATTTACCTTCTAAAATTTGAAGGCGACATAAGAATTAGAGGCGGCAATCACAATAAAACTTGCAAGTAATTTTAGTAGCTTTGACTTACCTCTTTTTAAATTCAAAGTATTGGACGTATTAAAAAAGGAAAGTCAATTAAAATAAAATAAAAGAATTATTTTTCAGATTAATTCTGGTAGATTAATTAACTATCGATTATAACATATACACACTAAAAGCATGCTTTGCTATGTAGCTGCGTCAAGATTGATGTAGTGGAACAACATACTTACCTTGGGCTTATCATCGGTAGTCACCTTAGCTGGAAAGGGCATATTGACCATGTATGCGACATACTTTGAGGAATTCTGGCCAAATTCACATTAATAAAATATAAATTACCATACAACATAAGAATACACTTATATATCTTATTAGCAGAATCCATAATATCGTATGGTCTATCTAGCTATGGTAGGACCTATAAAACACCTTACAACTCCGTATTTTAAAAACCTTAGTACCAAAAAGTGTTATAAACAAATCTAAAGACCAACAACATAATATCTTTGAATTCTGTAAAATATTACCTGTACATAATAAAGTATATTGTTGGTTACTTATTGAAAATGTCTTTAATAAAAATATACAAATTCCAATACAATACAATTTTAACACATGACAGTCAAAAAAACCTACCTTAGCATTACCAAAATACATAAATCTATATGGAAAACGAACATTAGAAATTAGAATACATGATTCCGATATAAACAAACTTCCATCACATCTAAAAAAAAATTAATCAACGCAACATCAAAAATATATTAAAGAATTACTTCTTAAGTAACTTATAATAAGTATTATAAAATTAAAATAATATATTATAAGTTACAGATTAATATTCTACAAACTAATGTTACATATACAATAATTATTAATAATATAAAATAAGTTTATCTTTAATATCATTAATTAGTATCAAATTATATGAACAGTCTGCAGATGCTAACTCGATGCGTCAAGCCAGGTAGGCAAATAACGCCACCGAGAGCAAACCGGTTTTTTGACTGTACGGGGAGCGCGGTTCAATGCGTGCATCACAACATATAATAGTTATCATGCTATGTTTGTTGATGACATCGGTATACGGTAAAGCTGTATAGCTTTTGTTTATACCTTAAAGTACCAATCTAAATATTGTAAAATTATTATCAAATAAATATAAAAATAAATTGCAATTGATTTTAACTATTAAATTATTCAGTACTATTTCATTTCTATTTTCTTGTACAAAATGAAAGATAACGATGAAATAGTGCTTGGGTATACTCACACAATTAGGTACGCTCATTAATTTCAATATAATTTTTGTAGTAACGAACTGCTTGTTGCGTCAGGGGTACAATTGATTGTCTAATTGTATTAAAACTGACAACTATAACTTCTAAATTCCATATTATGAAGACTAGTCGTAGGGATAACTAAACTTATAAAATTAATGTTGGGAATGTCATAACGGTTTAACGAGCTGTAGAAATGATCAAAGTGCTAACCTCAAGGACACACGAACTAAGCGGTAGGCATTTGTTTTGGCGGAATTGATCATTAATTTAAATTTTTGAGCCAGTTACGTGTTGACGTGTGCGTGAGCGTGAGCGATCGTTTTGTATATGAAATTCTGGTTGTTATTACTTGTTTCTATTTGTTTTCTTATTTTGTTTTAATAATGCCTAACGCGTACGTTTATAGTGCTCGTGAATATGGCAACATGTTAATGTGCCTTTGAGAAGCTCGCGAGAATGCTTCGCGTGCATTATGTATTCATAATTTACTATTTTATAAAGTATCGCTAAACTGTTAAGGCGTCGGGATGGAACAAGTTTAGTGTGTCGTACTGGACAGTTCACAAGGTGTTAAAGCGTAACCGAATGCGCCCATATAAAGTGCACAAAGTGCTAGTTTTATTTCCCGACGATCACGACCGCCGGCGAGTTTTTTGCCGTTGATTAGTAAACCAGCAACAACGTGTGCTTGGTTTCGTTGAGTACGTCATCTGGACAGACGAGTCGACATTAACCAGAAACGGACTGTGGAACCAAAGAAATACACACGTGTATTCCGAGGTTAGCCCGCACGCTGTTCGACAGGTCGAGCACCAAACCCGATGGTCGGTTAACGTATGAGCAAGTTTATTTAAGGATTTAGATCGGTAAGCTGTTTTTAAATGACTTAGTACTGGACTGATCTGAATAGGTACATAACTGAATATATCAGAATAATAAACGTTCCTACACGATGGATAATAAAAGTTATTTTTTCATTAGCGGGGAATCGAACCATGTATTTGGTTTAATTAACCTGTGAATTTGAATTAAAGTGGCTAGGTGGAGACTGGAATCCAACACAGTGGCCAAATAGTAGGTTAACTAGATAAGTTAGGTATTTAGACAAGTGTTTAAATTATTAGGTATTGGTACGATCGCAGGCTGCGGGCCGCGCGGATTCGGCATCGCGCGTATATTGACCCTTGTTAGTTGAGTTTAGGTATTTAAATTTCGCTGCTGGTTTTATGTTTAAGTATTTTTACGATTTTTTAATCAAATCATCGTTTCATTTAGCTGTACTAACATGATAGAGCTTGAATAAAGCTAATTAAATATTGTAAAAAAAATTTTTCTTCAATAATCAAAGGTGTCGTTAGTGCTATCGTCTGTCTTCGTTTTCGGAAGCGTTTCACAAAGACTCGGTATTATCATTCAATTTCAATGAATGTATTATCATTCCTAATGAAACAATTTAACTCTTCCTTTAAAACGATATTTCCACATTTCTTCTGCGGCAGCTATGTAGGTATAGTTGCCGATGCGAGTCGTGAGCACAGATAAACTATGGTGGGAGGTAGGTATAATGTTGGGCAAAATTATTGGGTATCTTTATTATTTCAATTCGTAATTGAATATTGTCGCCGACTTTTATGAAAATGTTTACTTGAACACATCAACTTTTACTTTGATACAGTAATGTTGCAGATATTCGTGTCCGTTATTTTATTATCTACTATAAAGTATTTAATGTATACCTGGTGGTTAGAATTGATTATTTTATTCAGAAGAAGGAAGAGGTGATATGCCTTCCATAAAATCTGGTGTTTCGGTGCGCCGTACAGTAGCTACTGAGACATTAGTCGCCTCAGCAGTCTGTTTATATACGTCTATGATGTTTTTCGCAGTACCTAATTTTTTCATGTAACTAAACACTGAATACACCATTTGTCGGGATTGTCTATTTAACACCGAATTCTTCCTTCTCTG